>CM058045.1:71878956-73081456 GCA_030169165.1 Centaurea solstitialis
ACTGCAATATATAACTATCTTCATATTTCCGTTTGTTATCATGAACGAAGTTAATGTTATCATCATTTTTTGTAGAAATATCTGTTGAAAGTGTAAGATGATGATTCCTAGTTGAAAGCTATTGATCATCAACAAAGTGTGGTGAAAAACCCAATTCATTCAAATGAAAAACATAATTAAAGAAACCTTGAAAGAAAGGCAACTTCATAAGCAAATAAATCACACTACATTTTCGGGAAGGTATTGGCATTGTTAATCCATTTGCAGTGATACATGATTTCATAAGTATGAATTATGAAATCATCTTCGGGTATTAAGTTGAAAAATCCATTTTTATCACTGCCTTTGATAATAGCAAAAGCATCAAAGTAGTAAAACCAACTCTAACTCATAACACCAAAAATAACACTAAAACACCAAAAAATATGAGACCCTAACACTAAAAAACAATTCAACTCCAACCATACTTCATAAAAACACCAAATACACCAAAAAAAACTCATCTTCAACTATATTTCATTATTTTTAAACACTTAAAAAAAGAAAGCATCTCAAATAATGTTTATTAAAGTTGATAATATAATTAATAGTAATATTATCATCAAAAAAAAAATATTAAAATGATGGATTTGGTGGGATGAATAGTACACACCAAATTTGGTGATTTTTGTTTCTCAAAAAAATGATACTGCAAAATATTTGAATATTTGAAGTATGGTTGGAGTATTCCATACTTGCAAAACTAATGTTTTGCAGTATGGTTGAAGAAGCTCTAAGTGAATCATGGTACGAAAGGGTCACACGTACTTAGTAGTTACAAAATTAGATTTTTCAACTAGGACTTAGTATTTTTGTTGTTTTCCTTACAAAATTAGAAATATGCGTTTTGCAGTTTAAATACGTTTTAAAAGTTTTTTATTAAGAAAATATAAATTAAAATTGTGTTCTAATAAAAAATGGATGCGTAATTTTTCGTCCTTTTCATTTTGGCTATTGCTATCAAGAGACTATTGTTTAAATTAAATATACATAGTTTATATTCAGAACTAATACAACTATTATATATAAGAGTAATGTTGATGTACTAAATGTGATCTCTAACTAAGAAGAACCACTTGATTTAGAGCATGGCGACTTCTGCTCCAATCAACTTTGCTGGTTTGACTGGAAATTCCAGATGGTCTCTAACCGGAATGACTGCTCTAGTCACCGGTGGTACACGTGGAATCGGCTATGCCGTGGTGGAGGAACTAGCGGAGTTAGGGGCGGTGGTGCACACGTGCTCCCGTAATGAGGCTGAACTTAACCAACGGTTACAAGAATGGTCTGCCAAAGGTTTCAACGTCACCGGATCCGTTTGTGACATAGCATCTCGTCCTCAACGTGAACAGCTTATGGAGAAAGTCTCCTCAATTTTCAGTGGCAAGCTTAACATCCTTGTAAGTTCTGATTGTTGACTGAAACTTCTTTTTTTCTTTTTCATATGTGGTAGATCGTGTTAAGACTCGAACACAATTCTTTAATTACGGGTTGAAAATTGAGGCTATTTCATTCGACTTTTGTGAGTAAAGTCGATACTACAAGAAGATCAAGTTAGTTATTTATAGGACTCAATGCCTTTGTAGACTACTCTATATGACTCAATTAAGTTTATAGAACCAAATAACTATGCGTCTTGAGCAAAAACATTACAATAAATTGTATGGAGCGGTTTTTAAGGTATTAATAAGTTTTTAAAGATATTTTTTATAACGGGTTTATACCTATGGTGTTACTTTTATGTTGTTTTTCAACAGAGGTTTTGTACCAGCTGGGATGGGTTTATTGAGGATGAGTTAAATACTAGGAATTAATATTGGAATATCCACTTTGCTTATAATTATACCAAGTGTGATTTGGCCACAGGAAAGAGAGTTTATACCATAAACATAAAAATCTTTTGTAATTTTGTTTTTATATTGATGAGTTGTTAAAATGCTACATATTATGGTGATAAGACCATCTATATTGATTTTGTAAGAGTTTCTTGTAAGTGAGATGGCAATACCACATAGATAAGAAGTTGCAAGTCTTTCATATTTAACAAGATCTTTCAAGTATAGATGTGCGTCCCATTTTCAATTTTTTTTTTGTCTCAAAATTAATGCCCATTTAGTTTTCTTGTAAATTTTAGTTGTTTAAAATAAACTTTTTATCACGTACGCGTTACTTTTACCAACAAAAAAATCCTGATTTTGCCATAGTATTGGTTCGGTGTTTTACTTGATATAGATAACATTGCTTGTGGTTTGCTTTAATGCTTGCTAAGACCATCCTTAGTCGGCTACCCAATGGGGGTATCGGCTTTATTGGGTTCTTTCGGTAGCATCGGCAACACCATTGTGGTGCCATCGGGTAGCAGCACCCCCCATCCCTTTCGGCTTCTACAACCCGAGAGTATCCCCCACCCCACCCCCTCACCTCTCTCTCTCTCTCTCTATATATATATATATATATATATCTCCCTCTTCTTTTCTTTTTTCTTGTTTTTATTTATTATTTAACTAGGTTTTAACCCCGTGTAATACACGGGATAATTTAAAAAATTAAATTATGTCAAAAATTTTAAATCAACCTGGAAAATAAAAAATTGAACTCTAACTTAGAATCAATAATTCAGAAAATATAAACTATGTTTCATAAAAAATAAAATAAAATATAAAACAAAAAACAAAAAAAGTAACAAATTGAAAGAGTCATCTAAATAAATCTAAACAAACACACAAGTGATCAGGGAATAAAATTGGAAAGAAAGTAATAAATTTACTAAATCAAATAATTTTTTTTTTGTTTTTTTCTAAAAATTAGGCCTCATATTCTCAACAGTTAAATCTTGATAAATCCAGATTAATCATAAAAATAGCATAATCAAAACGGAAAACCAATTTTAACTATAATTAGCAAAAGAATCATTTTACATTATTTTCATAATCCAAGAATATATACTCGAAAAAACAAATTAATACACTTTCGAGAAGGAAAAAAGAACTACTTACAAAGTTCCAGTTTAGTATTTGCCAAAAACTTTTCAACTGTAAAATAAACACAACACAACACCAAATAAACAATCAAAACCCTAAAAATTGAAATAAAGCAAAGAATTTATATTATTGAGGAATGCAATAAACATAAGTTCAAGAAAAAAACCTGAATTTGGTAGGTTATTGATCAAGATAAGTAAAATTTCCTATAATTCAGTTCAACTCTGCAAGAAAAAAACACTCGTTCTTAAAGAAAGAATAACATAGGTTCAATATGTATATACTTTGATTAGATTATATTGATAAAGATGGTTGTTAAAGATATAAAGATTCATATAGTAGAGAGAAACAAAGATAGTATAATAGTTGTTAGAGATAATGATTCTTAAATTATTTAAAAATAAATAAAAGTAATTTTTCCCAAGCTTACCCTACAACTTTTAATCCAAATCTTATATCTGGAACCATCTTTGATATCACGTTTTGATATTTGACAAATGAAAAACCATATAAGGAACCATTAAAATCCAAACATTTGGTAACCGGAGTTGTGTAATACAAACTTAGCTTGTTTGTATTATCAATTAACTCGTATTTGGAGACATGTCGAGCAATTGTAGGATTTTTAATGAATATGGCAGCTCCTTCATGAAGTAACTTTTTAAACTTTGGAATCCATTTTTGTAGAACATTAGCATGGATTTTACTGCCCTAAAACATGAATATAGGAAAAATAAGAATTGTTAAAAAATAAGAAGATATGAGAAATAACTATTTTATAAAAGTTTACTTCGAATAACTATATCAAAATCAGAAAGAAATACATTAAAAATTAATACGAAAACATTATGAATATGATACTAAAGATTTTAAAACAAATAATTATTTACCTCTTCATCCATTAAAATCATCTCGATGGAATATAATTGTTCTGGATCTTTGAAGAGTGGTTGACTCTGTAAACGAATGATTCTAACCTTGAAAGTAAAATCATCTTTTTGTATATCAAGGTTGTCTATAAAAGTGATATTCTTTTCATCTATTGTTCTGTAATATGGTAAAAATTCAAAAGATTAAAAAAATAAAAAATTAGAACTATTTTTGTAATACAAAATAACACAAAAAGTGTAATCAATGAGCATAAATACAAAATCACATACGAGAAATCAACAACTCCAAATTGGACTATAAACATGAATAGAATCATCATAATCATATCATGTGTAAGAAAAAATAAAAATTGAAGAGCGTTTGTAATACAAAATAACACAAAAAAGTGTAATCAATGACCATAAATACAAAGTCACATACGAGAAATCAACAACTCCAACTTATACTATAAACATGAATAGAATCATCATAATCATATCATCATGTGTAGAAAAAAATAAAAATTAAAGAGCGTTTGATTAATTATCTTTGTGTGTGTATGTGTAATTGGTAGTGGCTTAATTAAGAGAGTTGCAGCAATTGATTGAGATTGAGAGATTGAAAGGTGTATTTATAGATTGAGATTGAGAGATTGAGATTGAGATGTGTATTTTTGGATTAAAACTGTTTGATTTAATTATGTAGAGTATTTTTGAAAGTGGTATTTATCTTATACATTATTTAATTTATTGTTTTCATATTTATCTATAATTTGAATTAAAAAATGAAAATTATTAAAGAGTTTGAGTATATTTTTTTGTTCAAAGAAGTTATATGGGATTTTCTTAAGAATTAAGAAAATAGGAAAAGTAAGATTTTTCAACTTTGGAAAACTCTTAGAAAATTGTACCTTGAAAATAGAGAGAATATTTTTAATTTTTTATATCACCAATGGAAAATAATAAATATTACACAAATATATGTAGAGGATTTTTTAAACCGTTTGACTTAATTATGTATTTTTTAAAGTGGTATTTATCTTTTACATTATTTTGTTTATTGTTTTCATATTTATTATAATTTGGATTAAAATGTTTGATTTAATTATGTATAGAAATTTTTAAACCGTTTGATTTAATTATGTAGATGATTTTTGAAAGTGGTATTTATCTTTTACATTATTTTATTTATTGTTTTCATAACCGAAACCGACTCACCAGAACGCGACACGTGGCAATTCGGCTCACCAGAGCACAACACGTGTCAAACCAGTTACTCTTTTATTATATATAGATGAGTGGGTAATATTGGGTAATTGGTAAACCATTGTGGATGGATTGGGTTGGATTGAGTTTTTTTTTTTTTTTGGAAGAGGTATCCCAGACCACATTGGGCCCAGACTAATCCTCGGCAATTTTGGGCCGAAGCCCGACTGCTAAAGCATGCAGCCCGGGGTTGAAGCCCCCGTACCTCCAGAATGCGTCCCCCAGGGCTCGAACTCGGGTTCACCACTATGTAGTGCCCAAGCCTTACCACTAGGCTAACACTCCTTTGGTGGGTTGGATTGAGTTGGTTTGTGTAAAATAGTGAAAAGCTGATATGACGCTGATGTGGTCATTGGGTTCATTGGGTACTTGATTTACCATTAAGGATGGTCTAATTGAGATTCAATTATAACTTATAGTTGATGTAATTAACGTTTGATTGATCAAGAAGATGATACTGCCCAAGCTGCTGTCGACTACTATTTAATAAAATGAGAATCAAATTATATCCATAAGGAAATAAAACAAAAACTATATTTATCTATTCGAACTACATAAATGAGATAATTGAATACTTCAAAGACTACACACTCTTTTATATATTCCTATGGCAAGACAAACTTTGCATTTTCTTTTAGGATTTACACATAACTAGGTCAAACACAAAGACTTGTATTTTACAAATATAAATATAAATATCGGAATTGCGACTCTAGCCATTCAGTTTTCTTCTATACGTCTGTTATGTTATCGATTGGATAATTACAAAGATTATATGAAATCAAACATTTTCTAGAAGAATTCATTTTGCTAAGTTCTTTTATGTAGATAAGTAATGTTGGGACATACATTGCAAAACCCACTACTGAGTATATTGCAAACGATTATTCCTTTCTCATGGCTACCAATTTGGAATCTTGTTTTCATACGTCTCAACTTGCACATCCTCTTCTAAAGGCTTCTGGAGTTGGAAGCATTGTATTCATTTCTTCTGTTGCAAGTCTAATTCATGTTTCCATTGGGTCAATTTACAGTGCCACCAAAGGTATGGTTGCATAATTAATCCTATTTAGCGCTACACAAAACAATATAATGGCGCTACATAAAGGGGTGGTAATGTTCATTTTACATCTACAGGTGCTATGAATCAACTTACAAAGAACTTAGCATGTGAATGGGCAAAAGACAACATTCGGACCAACTCTGTAGCACCTTGGGCCACAAAAACCTCGCTCGTCGAAGATGTATTATACCTCCATTTTGCTACTTTTTCTGTTGATAATGTTGATGTTTCCATGTTCTGATTCAATTGAGGTTGATGGGAAATGTCTACTTTGTGCAGTTATTTGCTAATAAGGAGTTTCTTGATGGTGTGGCAGCTAGAACTCCTTTGAAACGCGCTGCTGAGGCAAATGAAGTTTCATCTCTGGTAGCCTTTCTTTGCCTACCGGCTGCTTCTTATGTTACTGGCCAAACCATTGCCGTTGATGGAGGATTTACTGTTAACGGATTTTAGTTATCATTGCTAGTCATGTTGCTTGAGAATTCATCTTCTTAGAAATCCTATTAGCATCACAAGCCACAATATTTTACATTTTGTATAAATGATTAAAGAACAAAAAATTGCAATAAAGTTTGTCAATTGATATGTTAACAAACATACATAGGGAATTAGGAATTATGGAATAGTTCAAACGAGAATCCTCGTCATTTACAAGAATGCACCAATAGTTTCTAAGCCAATCATTCTATTTTAAATCACAATTTAAGGGAAGTTTAAAGGAATTTTCAAATTTAAATTAATATTAAAAACATTTCAAAAATATTAAAGGCATGGAAGGGTAAAGTTGGAAGTTGAAATTCAAATAACACGATCAATGTTACTCCGATGAGTGATTACTATCACAAAAATCACACTTGGATTACCATATTGATTGGTTATCGCTTGGTAATACACAATTACTAGTTTTTTTTTTGAACGGCAGATAACTCACACACGTTCCGGGGGTATCCGGATCCAAATGGGCACCAACTAATCCCCTGCGCCCATGAACCGGCCCTATTAACCAGCCCACACTACTAGAAATTTGAGCAATAGCAGCGACACATTTAGCAGCGACACAGGCAATAGCAGCGACATTTGGAAAACGCGCGTTGTGTTGCTGCTATTGCCAAAGTTGCTGCTAAATGTGTCGCTGCTATTGCCCAAATTAAAGCGCGCCCAAATTTCCCTCCCACGTGTCGTTGCTAATGCTTGTGTCGTGGCTAAAGGTGTCGTCGCTATTATTCCGGTCGCTGCTAATGCACATGTCGTTGCTAAAAGCCCCAAAATAATCCCGCCTAAGTTTCCCTCCTACATGTCGTTAATGTCGTGGCTAACAGGTCGCTGCTATTAGGGCCAAAAAATTAAATGGGTTTTTTCTTTACTCATGGGCCTCCATTTTGTCAAGGGTTTCAAGCAATTCATTTTTTGACCTGCTGCCGCCGAGGACTTACAAGCCGCCACCACCACCACCTTCCGTCGCCGGTGACGACGTACGAGCCACCACCACCTGCTGCCGCCGCCGACCTATGAGACTACCACCCGCTGCTGTCGATTTTATTTGAAGCCAAACGTTCGACAAACGTCTTCTCTACCTCCGCCGCCGATTTTGTTTGAAACCACCATCTTCTCTACCTCCGACAAACGTCCCATCACCATCTCTACGTCCGACGAACGCCCCATTCTACCACCACAGCCGATTTGCTTTCTAATTTGGGTAATTTCTTTGAACTATTGACTATGTATTTCTATTGCTAAATGAAATTCCTATATGTGAGTGTTTATTAAAATTGAAATTTCTTACCCGATTGCATTCTGATTTGTGGTTCTTTGGTATGTCTTTTCAATTTATTTGGTAAATGGTATTGAAATCAGATGTTTTTTTAGCTCTGTTCTATTTGATAGGGTTTGAATTGATTTTAAGGTTTTTTAAATGATATTAGACTTTGTGCTACCCGATTCATTGGAGTTTATCATATGCATTGTTTTCAATAGCAAAGCCCTTATATAATGTTAAGCCCTTATATAATGCATTGCTGATTCATTGGAGTTTATTCATTTTTAAGATGATATTAGACTACTGGTCTATGAAACTATGAATTGGAATTGGGATGAAACGCTACCCTAGTTTATTAGACAATCACTCTTACTTGTGGCTATATATAGGTTCACTCTTACTTTGCGTCTATATCATAGAAGCTTACTGTTTTTTATTAGTTTGGGTTTGTTTGGAACTTGTTTAGCTTGTTCTATAAGCTCATTAAGCCGCTAAGTTTTATATGGCTTTGCATATCTATCATAAGAGCTTATTGTCTTTATTATTTTGGGTTTGTTTCGTACTTGTTTAGATTGTTCTATATGTCTCCCCGGATTGTACTATTGGATCTCACACACACATACATTTATATACATAATGAGCTTAGAACACCCGTCCGAAACTAATTTAGAAATTAGTTTCGGGTTGTCCCCGTTTTGGGACTACTTTTTGAATACTTTACCTCTTTAGGATGTGAGTGTGTATTACATGCTTGTTTGTTTAAGAATGATTCGGTTGTCATTTTCTCTTTGCTTCTCGGGTATATATTCCTATATATACTTGGGAGCTAAGGGGAAATGCTGCCGAGTTTTTCTTAAACGACCCATCATGTTATACGCATTCACATGTGAGGTAAGGTATTCAAAAAGTGGGTTTAGAAGCCTACCCTTGGAAATACTCTATCCTTGAAATTGTTCATCGTCCTAAAACCTGAACCTTAAACCATAACTTATGTTTTAGTTGCGTGAACCTTAAGCCATAACTTATGTTTGAGTTGCTTAAAACCTTAAACCCTAACTTATGTTTCAGTTGCATCATGTCTATTGATAAAACCTGGACTACCCTGCCTCCTACTCGTAAGGAGTTCTGGGAAGGGCTAGACTCTTTTGTCGAGAGAGCCAAATCATGCGTTGACAGCGGAGGTCGAATCAGATGCCCATGTAAAAAATGTGTAAACAGTATCTTAATGGATATGACAACTATGAAAAATCATATATCTAGATTTGGTTTCTATAGACATTATGATACATGGATCTATCACGGTGAAAGTAGAACTCCTCCGGTTGTAAATGACGTAGCTCCAAGTAACGAGATGGCTGGTGCAATTGATGACATTATGGGGGAACGCATGGACGAGGCATCCATATTTGAGAGGGTCTTGGGAGCTCGACGGGGACATATCAAAGGTGTTGGACATAAACCTTCCCAAACGACATCTTCTACGCAGTCACGGGTATCACGACCTACACAGGTAAATATGTAACATACTTATTTAGCAAAATACTAAGCTATGGAAGTCTAATAATTATGTGGGATTGGTTTTTGTTTATGATTTGGGTCGGTTTGATTTGGATCCCCTTATGGCTTTCCCTCCTTATCAACATAGACAATTAATGGCTCCTTAGTATGTTTTTGGCTTCTTAAAATACTTCAAACTCTCGTGCCTTTGTTATGAATTTGATAGTTTGGTACTTTGGTAATTTGGAATACACATTGAATTTGGTACTTTGTTATGAATTTGATAGTTTGGTACTTTGGTAATTTGGATATATACACATTGATTTTGGTACTTTGTTGTGAATTTGATAGTTTGGTACTTTGGTAATTTGGATACACATTGAATTTTGTACTTTGTTATGAGTTTGATAGTTTGGTAATTTGTTAATTTGGACACATTGAATTTGGTAATTTGTTATGGATTTGATAGTTTGGTAATTTGATATCCATTGAATTTATTATTCTAACTTATAAGTTTACTAATTAATGTACATTTTTCATAATTTGTAGCCGAGTAAACTTGATCGCTTGCTTTCTAACCCGCGGTTTAAAGAAGCAATGGCCGCGTTGGTGGATTCCTTTTCCAATGAGGACGACGAAGCAATGGAGGACGACGAAGCAACGGAGGACGACAATAGGGAGGAGTAGTCTTTTGAGTTGTTTTCATATGTAACGCACAACTTAAAACATATCTATTATTAAGTTTGTAACAACTCGAATGTTTTTTATAATTTCAAGTTTGGTTTGGGTTTTGGAAGGATTGAATTTAGTAGCTTATATATTTATATAAACAGGTTTCTGATTTACTTTTATATGTAAATAATGAATTTCCCAAAAAAAAAATCAAAAAAGCAGTAGCAACACTAAGCGACGACGCTAATAGCAACGACACCTTTACCAACGACAAAGGTATTAGCAACGGCAGGCCTTTAGCAACGACACCTTTAGCAACGACACCTTTAGCAACGACAGGCCTTTAGCAGCGACACGTGTAGCAACGACATAGAGCAGTAGCGACGACAACGGCAATAGCAGCGACATTTAAGTAATAGCGGCGACAACTTGAGCAATAGCAACGAGTTTTTAGCGGCAACGCAATAGCAACGACATGTCGTTGCTAAAGGCAATAGCAGCGACTTTGGGGAGCAATAGCAACGACACTCGTCGCTGCTATTGCCCAGATTTTTTGTAGTGCCATGAACTATGGACCAGCCCAAGAGCTAAATACCGCAACAAGTCGTCGCCTGCGGGGTATGAACCTTGGCCAACTGATGATACCATCCCCTGAAGGCACAAGAGTGTTACCTCCACCCACTAGGCTAGACCATCTTTGGTTATACACAATTACTAGTTATGTATCGCCGTAAGATGAACTTATGTGTATCACAAGATTATCATGGTTAACACATCTATTAGGGTTCAATGATTGTCTATCATAGTTGTTTTAACACACCATTGTTATTACAAATGTCACAGTTAGATTATCACAGTATTATCATAACTCACAAGTATCATATTAAAATTAAATATTTGATTGGATATCTTAATGTTATCACAAATAACACACTTCAATTAGGTATCTATTGGTTGTGAATCATATTATCGTGAAATAGGTATCTATTCATGTTTTTTACTAGTAAACATGCTCGAGAAGCGATAAGATTTACATCTATAATGATGGGATAATTACAATTATATAAAAATTAAAGTTATAAGAAATAAAAGTTACATTATTGTCCTTAACGATTTATTTTATATAACTTAAATTATTGGTTAATAAAGTTGGAGACCGTCCAAGGTGTTGTGGTGGAGTGGTTAGTGCTTGGAGGGTACATAGTGCCCACCCAAGTTCGAATCCCCCTCATGCACAAACTAAGGACATTTGTCAATTCCTTTGTAGCGCAATGGTCGGTAACATCCTGAGGGGGGCAGTGGATGGTATCCCTATCTACTTGGGTTCGATTCGGAGAGGCAACAGGAGGCGACACCCCAGTTCATGCGTCGACCTTCGGGACGGGATAGGCGAGGCTATGGGCCGGTAACGATTTCCAAGGTCGAGAGGATTAGTCGGGTGTCCGAATGAATCCCGGATACCGTTCATGGGTTGACCTTCGGGCCGGGGATAGGCGAGGCTATGGGCCGGTAACGGTTTCCATGGTCGAGAGGATTAGTCGGGTGCCTGAATGTATCCCGGATACCTCTTCGACTTCGGTCAGGGCGTGTGCGTGTGTTTAACTGCCATCCAAAATAATTAAGTTGGAGACCCACAATTATTCTCTCATTCTCACAAAATAGAGGGATCCTCGTTAAAACTCCCACAATTATTGGTTAATAAAGTCGGTTTCATTATTGTGAACCACGAAAATAGTATAAACTTGTAAACCTAATCATAACCATTGATCAAAATAATCAAGCGGCGATTTGGGCTTATAGAAAATATGAAATACATGGAAAGTCAATGATTATTTAAAGGCCTAAGTACATGAGAGTGTATCGAACTTGTCACGTTTTATCATTGTATGTACTCAACTTTAAAACTTACCGATTAATATACCGAACTTGCAAAAATTGTCATTGTATGTATCCAACTTTATCAAAAACCTATCCTTTAATGTATCCAACTTGTCACGAAAGTGTATCCAACTTGTCATTGGATACATACAATGACAATTTTAGCAAGTTCGGTACATTAATCGGTAAGTTTTAAAGTTGAGTACATACAATGATAAAACGTGACAAGTTCGATACACTCTCATGTACTTAACCCTTATTTAAAATATGGAGAAGTAAAGAAGTAATCCTAACCCTTCATTCAGTCAACATTTACGGTTTTAACTGTGAAGCACCAGTTAATTCCTTGCATAGGTATGCAGAAGACGGAACGATAGTTTCATAACTTTTAGAAATAGATGACAAACAAGTTCATATATGAACTTGTTGGTTGGTATATATGAATTACACATGTTCATCTATAAACATATAGTTAATATATATAATCAATCTAAAATAGTTAATATATGTATTACAACAATTCAGAATCAGGGTCGTTCCTAGGAGTTTTGATGCCCTGTGCGAACATGCTTAAAGATGCCCCCTATGTCTACTTTCTAAGCAAATGAAATGACGAAAGACACAATTTTTGTAAAGGATTTGAAACCTAGTTATGTTAGGCAGCTTATCCCTACGTCGATTTTTATTGATTAAAATGAAAAATACAAAAGAGACATAAAAACCAAAAACTCAAATCTCAAAATATAAATTTGCATCACCTAAAACGATGTTTTTGTGCACTTCTTGAAGCAAAAAATATCAATCCATTTTTCATGTACAAATCCTATGTCTAAATATCCTGTTTCATTTAAACCCAAGTCCTAAATTATCAACCCGAAAAGGCGTAAACTAGTAGTATATGAAATTTTGATGCCCCCTTGGGCTTTGATGCCCTATGCGGTCGCACGGGCTGTACGTGCCCAGGGTCGGGCCTGTTCAGAATAAGTCGCGTCATGACACCATGTCTCTCTTTACAATAGACCATTAAGTTAAGTTGTTAGCAAGCATACAAATCTAACTACATATTCAGACTTACCAATTGGTATCGTTGGTTGTGAAACACTTATCAATCCCCCTCAAACGTGGTCACCTGGTTGACAAAGGTAATGCATACAAGAATGATAAAATCTTATCAATCATCTAGAGAGGATGGTGTTCTCTAAGGACCTCATCGTCCCACGTCACCCCCATCCACCTATTGGGCCTGTCCCATGGTTCATTTGTGTGCATCCTCATCAAATCCCTCTACCCATTGTGCATCATAGGAGCCAATGCAACATAAACCTCTCCCTCCCGTGTCGGGTCCCATTGAAACTTAAGGGTTGTTTATTTGGTGTTGACTTAGTCAGCATTGTTGACCGAGATCTGAGATCTGGCCGAAATCTGACCAAGGATCTGACCGAGCTCTAAATGGGCCAGAACCAAAATAATGCTTACTCGGGTCAGATTTGAGTATTCCATGTTTGCCCCTTCTTTTTCCCCTCTCTTTCTTTTAACATCCAACTATAAAAAATGTTCTTTTTTTGTTGTTGGTAAGCACTTACCAAAAACATTTGGTAAACAATCTTATCCGCACCTTACTCTTACCTGGGTCAGTACTTACCCGGTTAGACGTAAACGGCCCTTAAGCTACATAAACAAGATCTATATCAAGGTGAAAACATTAATCTGGTATGTATAATTACTTTTAAAATGATTCATGTATTAACCAGAAAGTGCTCAAACATATAAATGCGATCAACTTGAGGGACATCCTTCTAGCGAGTCCGTGCACCACGAAACGAACACCTCAAAATGGAAGACATTCTTTTGATGAGTCCCCAAAAAAAGTCAAATAATCCATCGCTAATTACTGACAGAAAGATGGGATTTCCTTGTTAATTTTATGTAAATGAAAATCCACCTATTTGTTGCGGATAACAATGGACGACGTGGATTTTCATTTTGTTAATCTTTTTAATTTGAAATTCATGGATTTGGTTGCTAATTTGTTGCTAATTAACTATGCTACGTGTTGGTCACTAATCCATCAAAAATAGCGACGGATGTACAAGGGATTGTTCTTTTGTAGATTGGTTTACGGTTTTTTTTTTTTTTTGAATGGCAAGTTAGCACACACACGCTTCAGCGGTATCGGGCCTCCAATTGGGCAATCCCACTAATCTGCTGCGACCCGGTCCAACCTATGGCTGAACCCGACCGGCAGGGAAGTGGATCCCATAGACTGGATTCGAACCCTAGTAGTGTGGCTTTCACCCCACACCCCACAGGGATGTTACCTATCCAACTGAGCTAACACCCTTTGATGATTGGTTTACGGTTTTGCTTTCCATTGGCAATCCATCGGAAATCTCCAAGGCTTATAACTATTTTCTGGTAGTGGTTCGGTATGAGGATGCACTGATAACATAAAATAACAAATATCCAATTAATGATGATTACGAAAAAGACTTTATACTCTTAAGTCTTAACGTATTTGAGTTTAATTTTTAATGGAAGTTAGTGATATGGACCAAAAACGAAACAAAGGTGGCAACCACAATAATAAAAAGCACTATAGCGAACAAAAATATAATTAGTTCAAAATAGAAATAAGAGTTGATTGTGAGTGAAAACCATATGGACCAAGTGTGTAATTAACTCAAAATCTAATATTATTTTAATTTCAAAATTAGGGTCGTTTACCCAAACGAGTACTAGTGAGTGCTTATTGGTAATATTAGTTTGACACACTGTTTGGGTGAAAAATCGCACGACGCACGACGATCGACTTAAAATCATAAGATATCTTCCAGGATGATAATCCTGTATTAAGATAAGGTCCTAAGAAAGAATGCGTATACCTTCGATCGACAATAACTAAATATCGAACGATCTTTATATAAGACATCGTACGATATAACCTAGAAACGTATGATATCACACGATATAACACTAACAGTTAAATATATCTTAAGTATGATCATTTGTAACAGATAGACGACAGACATCGAAGATCAAGTGACCGTTAAAGACCAAGATACGTTCCTCATAAAGCTTCGACCGTTACATGCGAGATTTTAGCTACCGTTATAGCCGTTGCATTAAAGACGTAATAATGGACATCAGTTACATTCTGATCAGATATAAAAGGAGTTCGAAGACATCATTTGAAGACATCTGACTACATTGAAATCAACGAATACTCTCTATAATTTTCTACAATTTACATTTGGTTTCGTTGTAATCGTACGATATACATTGTAATTCTCGAGGACATCACCCCTTATTGGTGATAACTAGTGCAACGTCGACTATACCCTTTTAGTCGGCCGCAGGTTTTTTCCTCGACCTCGAGGTTTTTCCTGCGTCATCAATTATCTTGTCTTTTATTTTATTTCATCGCACGTTTTATCGGATTAGATTTCTTTCTCTCGACGGATTCGCCTCACAACATTTTACGATATTAAATTGTGTAAATTTTTACCAAAACAATTTGGCGCCATCCGTGGGACCCCGTTCTGAGAAAATCTCGTTTGATAAAACGTCCGCTTACTAATCAAATTTTTCGAGTTTTCTTGAGTATTCATTGCAGGATTATGGAAAACAACTTCCAACCAACTCTGCAACAACAAATTCAGCAGTTGGCTAATCAAAACATGGAAGCCAATAGTGAAATCGCACGATTACGAGCTCTGAATCCCCAAACTATTCAAACCAACCCTGCGATATCAGCACCTCTTCCGAGACCACCTCTCTTTCAACAGAATCAGTTCAGGGCACCACAAGTACCTTCAATGCCTCAAGCCTCTCAAATACCAGTGATGCCTCAAGTATCTCAAAACAACGTACGTCCACCTCAAAATAAACAATTCTCAACCTATTTTTCCTCCTCTACCATCGGGACCACATCCTGCATTTACCTACGCTCAACCCCAAGGTGTTCCACGACCTTTCTATTCAATCCCCGAGCCAATACCACATATACCAACAATAAATACTACCGTAACCCATATCCCAATTCAACCCAACTATCAAGGAAATATTGGAGTAACACCCACTGAAAACCTCATGGACGTACGATTAAAGATGTTAGAGGAACAAAACAAAGCAATGCTCGCATTGCTCGCAAAACTTCCTGGAGCAGCCGTACCAGTTAAAGTCGAACCAAAGACAGGATTCCAAGCTTCACCTTATGTTGATGAAATCGCTCTCATGGAAATACCGAAGAAATACAACATTCCCGCCTTCACAACTAAGTACTCGGGAGTAACAGATCCAGTGGAACATGTCGCACAATACAAACAGCTTATGTGGACTACTTCGATTCCATCCCAATATCAGGAGGCATGCATGTGTAAAAGCTTCGGATCTACTCTTACAGGAGTCGTGCTGCAATGGCTTATAAATTTAAAGCCAAAGAGTATCGAGTCGTTCGCTGAATTGGTGAACCAATTCACTCGACAGTTCGCGAGCAGTCGCAAGATGGAGAAGCAAACAAGTGACCTGTACTATGTCGTACAAAAAACCGGAGAAACGATACGTGATTATTTTAACAGGTTTAATGCAGAAATGATTGAAGTCAAGAATTGCGACATAAAAACCGCAATTGAAGCATACAAACGTGGGCTCGATAATTCTTCAGAATTATATACGGATCTCACGAAGTATCCACCAGAGCACTTTGACGACGTACGAGCTCGAACGTTAGCCCACATGAGAATTGAAGACGACGCCATCTTCAGACGGAAACATTCGAACGAAAAGAAAAATCTGGGCGCACAGAAGCACGATTTTAAACCTAAGAGAGTAAATAAAATTGGAAACTCTCGACAGGAATCCAAAACTCGCACGAGCAAAGGTACAGGAAGAATTAGATATCCCGATTTATCTACTTACAATTTTGCAGGTACATCCAAAGAACTGGTGGATTCTCTGCGGAAGATCGATGCAAACGTACGATGGCCCAAGAAGCCGGAGAATCCCAGCAAAGACAAAGATCAGACTAAATGGTGCGAGTTCCATGGTGATCATGGACACACGACGGACGAATGCATCAGCCTCAAAAAGGAGATTGCTTACCTCAAAACGAACGGGCACCTAAAAGGTATTATCGGCGATGAAGCAAAAAGGCCAGTATCTCCGATCCATACCAAAGTGGTCAATTGCATTACTGGTGGATCAGAAGTATGTGGCTTGACATACTCTGCGGCCAAACGACACGCACGAGAAGGACCTGAAGGATATCCTGTTCCTGAAGATTCGAAGACTGCAGCTGAAAGAGAACTCGATGCAGTTAAACTAACGTTCGATCAAGATGATCTATCGGGCGTTAACCAAAAACACCATGATGCTCTAGTCATACAGTTAACCATTGGAAACTGTTTGACCAAGAGAGTATTGGTGGATGGAGGTAGCTCGGCCAACGTTATATTTTCAGATACTCTCAAGATCATGGGCATCGACAGACCCAACATCGTACGACGAACTACAACCCTGGTAGGCTTCAATGGAGACGCGACGAGTACCGTCGGAGAAATAGTATTGCCAGTCTTCGCCAAAGGAATCAACAAGCAAACTAAATTCAATGTCATAGATTGTCCGTCAGCATACAATGCAATACTTGGAAGACCCTGGATCCACGACATGAAGGCCGTGCCATCAACTTATCATCAAAAGATTAAATTTCCATCTCCTTAGGGCGTACAAGAAATCATCAGTGAAAAGAAGATTGCTCGTGAATGCTATAAAATCACGATGAAGACCAAACCCCAGGATATCAAGCAATTACAGAGCCAGGATGGAATACGATCGTACGATGACCTTTAACTTGAAGAAGTCGTATTAGATCCAAAACATCCTGATCGAAAAGTCTTCGTGGGAGCAACATTAACCCCTGATATAAAAAGCAAAATAATATCTTTTTTGCAGGAACACTCAGATTGCTTCGCGTGGTCGCACGAAGACATGGTTGGGATTGATCCCGACATCATATCTCACAAGCTAAACGTGGATCCAACTTTCAAACCTGTGAAACAAAAAAGACGCAAGTTTGCACCGGAACGCAACAAGGTTATAAACGACGAAGTTGATAACTTATTAAAAACAGGAAAGATCAGGGAAGTAAAATATCCTGATTGGCTAGCAAATGTGGTGGTCGTACAAAAGAAGAATGGAAAGTGGCGAGTCTGTATTGACTTTACAGATTTAAATAAAGCATGTCCAAAAGACCCGTTTCCACTACCTCACATCGATGCGATGGTCGATGCAACGGCAGGACATGAATTACTCACATTCATGGACGCTTATTCTGGATACAACCAAATCCTAATGCACACGGACGATCAAGAGAAGACAGCCTTCATGACGGACAAAGGAATATACTGTTACAAGGTGATGCCCTTCGGTCTTAAGAACGCAGGATCAACGTACCAAAGACTCGTAAACATGATGTTCAAAGAACATCTTGGTCGAACGATGGAAGTCTACATCGATGATATGCTGGTAAAATCCGAACGATCACATGATCACATTGATCATTTGAGACAATCGTTCGATATCCTACGACAATACAAAATGAAACTCAATCCTACGAAGTGTTCCTTCGGGGTACGTGCTGGGAAGTTCCTTGGATATATGGTCACTCAACGTGGGATAGAGGCGAGTCCAGAGCAAATCAAGGCTATCATAGAGATATAATCTCCGAGAAACGTGAAAGAAGTACAAAAGCTTACTGGACGAGTGGCGGCATTAAACAGATTCATCTCACGATCATCTGACAAATGCCACTTATTCTACAATGTACTACGTAAAAATCAAGGTTTCAACTGGACAGAGGCACATGAAAAAGCATTGCAAGATCTGAAACAATACATGGCCTCCCCTCCACTGTTGACAAAACCAATTGAAGGCGAAAGCTTGCAATTATACTTAGCCGTTAACAACAATGCGGTAAGTGCAGTTCTCGTACGAGAAGATGATCAGCAACAACACCCGATTTACTATATAAGTAAATCATTTCTCAATGCCGAGACCAGATATACATCAATGGAAAAATTGCTCCTAGGTCTCGTAACAGCAGCTAAAAAGTTACGGCATTATTTTGAGTCACATCATGTAATTGTCGTAACAAATTATCCTCTCAAGACCGTACTTCGTAAGCCTGAACTTACAGGGCGATTAGCCAAATGGAGTATCTACCTAAGCGGATTTGATCTCACGTACAAACCCAGAACGGCGATAAAATCTCAAGCGTTGGCAGATTTCGTGGCGGAGTTCAGTCCAGGAGTAGAGCAACCATCGCATGATGAAATCAACAATGTGATGATTCAAGACAATCAGCTTTGGACCTTATACGTCGATGGATCCTCCAACATAAGGGGATCAGGATTAGGAATTGTCCTGAAATCATCACACGGGGGGAACATGGTGTACTCAATACGATGTGAATTCAAGGCTACCAACAACGAAGCAGAATATGAAGCCTTAATCGCTGGATTGGATATAGCCTACAACTCGGGGGCTCGATGTCTGCACGTACGAAGTGATTCACTATTAGTGGTGAACCAGATTAATGGCGATTTTCAAGCAAAAGACTCGAAAATGATGGTATATCTCGAGATCGCAAAAGAAAGCATCGCACGATTCGAAAAGTTTTCGATAGAACAAATCCCAAGAG
Source organism: Centaurea solstitialis (assembly GCA_030169165.1). NCBI lineage: Eukaryota > Viridiplantae > Streptophyta > Magnoliopsida > Asterales > Asteraceae > Centaurea > Centaurea solstitialis. Next base: position 71,898,674 of record CM058045.1, read on the forward strand.
ATATGAACGTACAGGCTGATGTTTTGGCTAATTTGGGATCCGCATTCAATGAACCAAGTTTAGAAACCATCCCAATAATTCATCTTATGACGTCTTCCATCGAAGCAAAAGAAAAAGTACAAATGGTCGAGGAAGTCTACAACTGGTCGCTCGATATATGGAATTATTTAAAGTATGATAGACTTCCTGACGACAAAATGGAAGCTAGAAAGACCAAAACGAAAGCTTCGCGGTATACAATCTTTGAAGGAAGATTATATCGTAAATCCACATCTGGATTGATCCTACGATGCATCACGAGTCAAAAGCATATGAATCAGATCCTACAGGAGATGCACGACGGAGAATGTGGAAACCATTCTGGAGGACGAAGTCTTGCGAATAGAATCTCACGACAAGGCTACTATTGGCCTACAGTTCGAGAAGATGCTATGAGGTATGTACAAAGATGCGACGCCTGTCAGAGACATTCAGGTACGTCTCACTTACCTTCAGAACCCCTACATTCTGTCCTAATCCCATGGCCATTCATGCGATGGGGGATGGACATCGTAGGAAAGTTACCTCCTGCTCCAGGACAGAAAGTTTACTTACTTGTTCTCACCGATTATTTTTCCAAATGGATCGAGGCTGCTGCTTTTTCCCAGGTAAGAGATAAGGAAGTTATTTCTTTTGTTCAAACTAACATTATATATAGGTTTGGAGTACCATCGGAGATCATGTGCGATAATGGTTCTCAATTCATAAGTGAAAGGACTCGTAAGTTCTGCGATGAACGTGGAATTAGGTTAATTACTTCGACACCTAGATACCCTCAATCTAATGGTCTAGCAGAATCGAGTAACAAAGTCATCATTAATTCGATTCGAAAAAGACTAAAGGAAGCAAAGGGGAGATGGGTCGAAGAATTACCTTCAGTCTTATGGGCAAATCGTACGACTCCAAGGACTTCAACAGGACAAACGCCCTTCTCCCTCGTTTATGGATGTGAAGCAGTACTACCGATCGAATCTCAACTTCCAATCGCAAGGCATCGTACGATGGAGCAAAACGTAATAGACCTATATTACGATCTAGATGCATTGGAAGAACTTAGAGAAAAAGCATTCCAAAAAATGGCATTACAAAAAGCTATGGTCGAACGACATTTCAACAAGAAAGTTAAAGCAAAAATCTTTCAAATAGGCGAGTATGTCCTAAGACAGGTATTTCAGAATACTCAAGAGCTAAACGCAGGAAAACTTTCCATCAAATGGGAAGGACCTTATATAATCTCTAAGATTATTGGGAATGGTGCATACAAACTTACAACCATCGAAGGTAAAGAGATTCCACGAAGTTGGAATGCAATGCATCTTAAGAGGTACTACTTCTGAACCTTTTTTATTTTCTACTATTATCTTATAAACGATTACTGACTTGGGCGTCGGAGCGCCGTTGGTCAAACCAACGGCCACCTCTTAGCCATTATTTTCTTATCGCAGGTATCGCACGATAACCGCATGCATCGCACGTATATCGCAAGTATCGCACGAATAATCTAAGCTTAGAACGCACGATCATAATACGCATGTGCGCAAGATAAAACGCCAGTCGCACGGTATAAAATAAAGAAACGTTTCTAAAAAGAACAAACAAGTTCTAAGGCACAAATCAACAAGTACGATAAAACTAAATCATTCATTTCAAAATAAACAAGTACTTAAACAAATAAAGAGTACTTAGACAAAAGATCGTACGATTACAAATGAAAACTAACTACTAGGAGGAAGGCCTGATCCTACAATTCCTGCATCACCACTCGATGCCTCCACACCTCCACCTTCTGCAGATCCAACGATCTGGGAAGGGGTTTCTTCAGTAGTCAAGATCACTGGAGTGGATCCAGAGACCATTTCATCTTGAGTCTCCTCCCCAACTGCAGCAACCTCGACAGGCTTCTCTCCGACTTCTTCATCCAGATCCTTAAGATCATCCGCATCCAAGAGATCCTCAGAACCCATAAGTTCACGGAATGCCTCCACCTCTTCCCTAGCGATCCCGACGGTGAGGGTTCCAGCTATCACATGACGCATAAGGGCTGCCCGAGCAACAACCCTTATTAACGCCGCCTCATCCTTCAGATCCTGGATCTCAGAAGTTAAGGCTTCCTCTCTTGATGCCTTCTCAAGTTGCACTGCTTTCAGCTCCTCTTCCAGCTTGGACGTACGATCAAGGACGATCCTCATACGAGCTCGTTGCTCTTCCCTCATGCGCTCTGACTCTTCAAGCTTCGACTCCAGGTCATCAACTTTGACCTGCTTAGCCTCCAAGTCAGACGCAAGCTTGAAGACCTTCTCCTTGGCCTTATCCACTTCCTTCAAGGCAGCCCTTTCACTAGCCATCTTGGCTCGCATATCACCCTTTATGGTCTCCATCCTAGAATGAAGACCAAGGCTAGCTTGAAAACCCTGGAAAACAAAAGTGTCAAATATAATCGTACGATATCAAAATATTTTAGTCGTACGTTAAAAAGAAAACTTACCAGAAAGGAAAGAGCGACGGCAGCAGCATCAATCTCCTCGAACCTCAGCTTGGAAAACTGTTCCTTTTGCGAAGGAAGGAGAAATTGTTCGATGGCTGGGAAGATGTCTTCCTTCTTCACGACATCCCCTTCCAGAAAACCTTTAGGGAGGGTTATGTTCATCGAAGACGAACCAACATCGAAAGACGTCTTCTTTGACGCCTTTGCAGGAGTTTTTGTCGCCTTGGCTCCCTTCGATTGATCTTCAGGAGGAGCGGAACTAATCGGAGAGGCATTGATCACATCATCCGCCTTTTGCTTGGCTTCATGCGATGGATCAGTGGTCTCAGACGTGGACCTCGTACGCTTTGCTGGAGGCTCACCTCCAGCCATCTCCTTCTTCTTCAAAGCTGCTCTCCTGGCAGCCTCCAACTGTTCTGCCCTTCTCGATGGCTTCTTTGCAGATCCTGCAAAATAAATTACGTAAGAAATAAATAGCATAAACGTACGATCCTGCAAAAAATGTCGTACGATATAAACATACGATCTACCTTCCATCTCTTCCTCTGAGATCACTTGAATTTCAGGATCTGTTTGCGTAACTTCTTCTTCACACTCTACTACGATCTCTTTAGCCTTTTGGGTAGAGTAGAAGCGCTCACTAATGTTGTATGATAGGAATCGTTCGACCGCGGCCTTCGATTCTTCAGTAGCCTCGAATGAGAAATCAATTTCTGCATAAATAGTCAAACATCAGATAAGCAAAACAAAAAACTGTAAGAAAAGACATCCTCAAAAGAAACACCTATACCTAATGAATTCCACTCTGGCGCAACCCATCCACCTTCCTCCAAGACTGAAGACGATCGTACGAACACATATCGGGATTTCCATCCACGATCATGCACCTGAGTACCATGTACTAACATGGCATCCCCTCTACCCTTTGGAAACAAACCATATCGGTCATAGTCCGTCGGTTTCACGGTATATGCTGTAAGAAGATCGTTGACAGAGAATGCAGGACGACCCCAGTCCTTCGTCACACGTTCTATAACTTGGATCACTCTCCAGAATTGGGGCATAAGTTGGCCAGGGGAAAGATTAAAACGAGTCAAAAAGGCTCGAGACAAAGGACTATAAGGCCATCTGAAACCTATCTTAAATGGGTACTCGAAAAGTGCAAAAAATCCAGCGGGAGCATCGGCGGGTCTAATCTCATCTGCCACCTTCAGAATCGCACTATCAGGCAATCCTGCTAAACTCCTAAGGGCCGCAACCTCTAAAGAGTCTTTGATAGTACTCTTAACCTCCATTGATTCAAAAATTTCTAACCTATTCAAACTACTTCTAAGCCGATTGAAGCGAAGTAAGTCGAAATTCTTAGGGTTCTTTTCGGCTCTAGATTTTAAACGCATGAAAAACTAAGAAGAAGAAGGTACCTTTTAAACAATCGTCGCTCAAATCTTGGTCGAAAATAGAGGAACGATTTTAGGAAACGATTGCTTTATCGAAATTATGAGATTTGAATCTAATTCGGATTGAGATTAACTATTATATGGCAACTAAATTTTCTCTCCAAGTAATGCAGGTCCAATCACACATCGACACGCGTCCAATTACAACCGTTGAGACGACAGCTGTTGTAAACGCGTCATCACGACGACGTCACTAAAATCGCTTCATATTTGATTTGATTTAAATGAAATTCGTTTAATGACAATTGATTATTCTCTATCATAACTAACGATCGACTTTTGCAGATAAGAGATTCAGAAATATTCAGAATAAAATTTTTCTAAATCTCGGGGGCAAACTGTTTGGGTGAAAAATCGCACGACGCACGACGATCGACTTAAAATCATAAGATATCTTCCAGGATGATAATCCTGTATTAAGATAAGGTCCTAAGAAAGAATGCGCATACCTTCGATCGACAATAACTAAATATCGAACGATCTTTATATAAGACATCGTACGATATAACCTATAAACGTACGATATCACACGATATAACACTAACAGTTAAATATATCTTAAGTATGATCATTTGTAACAGATAGACGACAGACATCGAAGATCAAGTGACCGTTAAAGACCAAGATACGCTCCTCATAAAGCTTCGACCGTTACATGCGAGATTTTAGCTACCGTTATAGCTGTTGCATTAAAGACGTAATAATGGACATCAGTTACATTCTGATCAGATATAAAAGGAGTTCGAAGACATCATTTGAAGACATCTGACTACATTGAAATCAACGAATACTCTCTATAATTTTCTACAATTTACATTTGGTTTCGTTGTAATCGTACGATATACATTGTAATTCTCGAGGACATCACCCCTTATTGGTGATAACTAGTGCAACGTCGACTATACCCTTTTAGTCGGCCGCAGGTTTTTTCCTCGACCTCGAGGTTTTTCCTGCGTCATCAATTATCTTGTCTTTTATTTTATTTCATCGCACGTTTTATCGGATTAGATTTCTTTCTCTCGACGGATTCGCCTCACAACATTTTACGATATTAAATTGTGTAAATTTTTACCAAAACACACACTAACTTTCTTTATTGGGTCAATAGCGTGTAGCTTAATTGGTAATTGGGTGGGCAGTAAGTTTGCAACAAAACTTACTTTATTAGATAAGATTACGGTTCACTAAAATGGTATCATATGCAACAATTTACCCGATAAATACATACCGGTTAAAATTCATGACCCCCACTTATTAGGTAAGTCCCTATCATTATCATCATTCTTACCGAGTAAATGACCCGGTAAACATTTACTAAACGGCTCCTCGTTGTTTTCAAAACATATACCGGCTAGCTATTTATTTGTTCTCATTTATCGGATAAGATTTTAAGTCATCAAAACGACATCCTTATTTATCGGGGTAAAATTTTCCATGGATCCATGTCATATGCCTCTTCATTATCCAATAAGATTCTAGGTGTTTAATTTGCCTTCTCTAGCATTAAGTGCGTTAGAATGAATGGCCATTTAACATTTTCTTTAAGATTTTCATCTTCAATATAATTAGTTAGTATATTTTGGAAATCTTGTCATCTGCTAAATTCTTTTTGGTTATAATTACATACCAAAAAGGTTTGGGTCTCATTTATATACTAAATCGTTTTTATTCTTATTATATTCTAGAAAAAAGAAATTGGTCTCTTCATATTTTTGGGCCTTGCTTAGGCCCACCTTATTCTCACCCCAAACACTTGTAATTGGTGTTTCATAAACAAGTTATTGTATAGTTATCGTTCAATATATTAGATGATAAACGTGGCTATATTACCAAATAAAGGATGAACAAACATTGCTATTACATGAGACCTACCAAATAAAGGGAAATTGGCTTGGCCGTACTAGCCATGGACCATCCTCCCTCTTGGCCTCCTACCTATTTTCTCTCCTGATTTTAGCTCATACCCATTATCCCTGCTAAAGAACTCCGTTTTAACGAACCTAACCCAAAAAACAAGTTTGATTGTTAAAGAAAAGTCACCCTTGCTAAACACATCCGCTTTAACGGACCTAGCATAGAAGTCCAATTTTTTAAACTAAGCTACCTATTTTTTTATCGGACCAATACATGTTAGGTTAGTTAAATATATGGTAGGTGGTTTAGTTAACTATGGTTGCTTAGTTAAATATATGTTAGGTGGGTTAGTTAACTATGGTAGCTTTGTTAAATATATGAGAGCTCCGTTAAAATATGTAGGTTAGTTAAAAATATGGTAGCTTACTTCAGTTTAGCACAACTCCGTTAAATTTGGTAGGTTAGTTAAAAAAATTTGGACTCTTATGCTAGGTCCATTAAAACGGACCCATTTAGCGGCAAGAGTAGATATGAGCTTTGAAATTCATAAAGAAAATGGGTAATGGGTAGGAGGCCAATGAACAAACACATACATGTTTAGGGACATTTATCTTACCACATGGAGAAGTAGCGGGCCCTCCCAACAATTACTCATAAATTTTTTATCATCCTAGATGCTTTAATGGAACCGTTTACAAAATTATTATAAAATTATAACAAATTAACAGTTTTAAAACTATAACAACATTATAAACAAGCTCTCTAATAAAATGGTTTACAAAATCATTAAAAGAAAATTACTTCTTCAAGGTTTCTAACTTTCATTGCTTTTGATAAACCTTTTGGGGAGGGAGTTTTGTGTGATACCCCATTTGTTAATAAAAATCTTGGGGCCCAGTTTAACTATGTACAAATATTCAAAGTTCTATAAAATTAGTCCATCTACATTCAAACCGTTTCAATACCAAACATAAGGTTCATAAAAAATAAACTTTGATGAATTAAGATTTCAAAATGATAACATTTTTGTTCCAATCCAATAAGTAAAAAACATGCTATTCTCTGCATAAAGTATATAGCGCACACTTTTCAGGAAATTTTATCAATAATTTGGTCAAAGTATGTATGAAAAACATGCTGTATAAATGGAGGTTCAGTGGTACAGGGTTTAGGCACCACTGATATCTAAACACTAACAATAAATAAACTTGGAGCATGATGACCGCTGCCCGAAATTCCAGATGGTCCCTGACCGAAAGACCGCTTTGGTGACCGGTGGTTCACGTGGAATCGGGTGTGCGGTGGTGGAGGAATTGGCGGAGTTAGGGGCCGTGCTGCACACGTGCGCACGTAACGAGGCTGAACTTAACCAACAGTTACAAGAATGGACTGCAAAGGGGCTCAAAGTCACTGGATCGGTCTGCGACTTGTCTTCTCGTCCCCAACGAGAACAACTTATTGAAAAAGCTTCTTCGCTTTTCGGCGGCAAGCTGGACATCCTTGTAAGTTATTCCATTTGTGACTTTGAAGCAAATTCTTCTATAATTCTTAAAGTTTAGTAATTGCATTTTTCGATTAATTAATCAATGACTTTACGATTTACTGCACTTAGGTAAACAATGTTGGAACAAACTATCCGAAACCTACCACGGAGTATACCCCCGAAGACTATTCGATGATCATGTCTACCAATCTGGAATCTTCTTATCATATGTGTCAACTTGCACATCCTCTTTTGAAGGATTCTGGAGCCGGAAGCATTGTATTCATTTCGTCTGTTGCGGGTCTTCTTCATGTTAAAATTGGATCGATTTATAGTGTCACCAAAGGTATATATGGTTGCATGATCGCGTTTAATTAAGATGTATGGAATTTCTCAAGAAAGAAGGGTTGTAATATTGTTTGTTTTGTGTCCGCAGCTGCTATAAATCAACTTACGAGGAACTTGGCGTGTGAATGGGCTGCAGATAATATTCGGAGTAATTCTGTAGCACCGTGGGTCATTAAAACCTCTCTAATTGAAGATGTATGCCTTAATCAATCTTTCCCTTTTTCGCTACTATATAATAATGTCATGTTCCCTTGTTCTAATTCGAGCTCGATGCATTGGATATTATATTTTCAGCTTAAGAAGATTATTGATGCAGATCAATTTACGCGTGATGTGATATCTAGAACTCCTATGAAACGCCTTGGTGAACCAAACGAAGTTTCATCTCTTGTGGCGTTTCTTTGCCTACCTGCTGCTTCTTACATTTCTGGCCAAACCATCGCCATTGATGGAGGATTTTCGGTCAACGGTTTTTAGCAAGTGCAACTTAATTGCCATCTTGGATAATTAATGCTTGAGGACTTCATGTTATGCAATTGAATAAATACAAAATAACACTATGGTTATAATGTTTTTTGTAACTTCGTATTAGATAGGGATGATGTCATTTAGGTGTACTTCCTTTGTTATCGTTCACTTTATCCAATAGAGCTTGAAAATGACAAGTTATTTTGTTAATATGTACATATCTCCATTATATATATTGATGAGAGGATAAAAAGGATATCAAGAAGCTAAGTAAGAATACGATAACCTCGCTTACTTATAGCTAGTTAGTAATCTTATTCTCGTTTAGTAAGAAGATGATAACCTGACTTGCTTATAGCTAGTTAGTAATTATGACGGTTATTATCGTTTAGTAAGAAGACGATAACCTCACTTACGTATTGCTAGTTAGTAATTATGGTTATTATCGTTTTGATATATCGCATTTTTTTGGATCCCGAATTAGTCTTACCAATCTTTATTTCCATGGTTATCATTGTTTTTTTTATGTCAAAGGGTTAGCATCATATTCAACATCAGCTGGTGCATCCATAAAATTCAAACTCAAAATTCTTATGTATTGAGAATTATTGGCCCATAGTTTTTCTTTGATTTTGAAGTTTACTACAAAAGTTCTTATACATGTTATTTTAATTAGACAGGTTCTTGAAAAGCTTTAGGCCCATTATCCCTAAATCTCTGGTCAACCAAAGACAATCAACTGGTCAAGTTTTTTAATTATTGGATGAATTTCAAATTTCAGATTAACCTTTACCAGAAAAAGGGGTTGATCTAGAATAGAGGTGGGCATATGAAGTATCTGCCCAGGTCTTAACTCGGCCTTGAAAGAACCAGTCCTAAACAGTAACTTTCATAACCGGGTCTTATGTAATAGGTTCTCTTGTAAATTTCCCGGTTATTGGTAATCAGGCCCTGGAAGGACCATATTTTTCACTACTACAAATATGACTTTCATACGCGGTATATTTTACAACGGTTTTTGTGAAAAAGACAAAAACCGTTTATAAAAGTTGGATCCGGGCCTTTTATAAACGGTTGATTTTGAACCGTTGCTAAAATGAAGATTTTATATACGGTTTTTTATTTTAAAACCGTGTATAAAAGTTAGTCGACAATCATAAACGGTTGACGTGATAAAACCGCGTACAAAAGTTACCTTTTATACATGGTTATTTATAAAGAAACCGCGTATAAAGAGTGTTACTTTTATAAACGGTTATGAAATAACAACCGTTTATAAAAGGTAACTTTTATACACGGTTATATATAAAAAACCGCGTATAAAGGGTGTCACTTTTATACACGGTTATATAAGAAAAACCGTTTACAAAAGCCACCCTTTATACGCGGTTTTGTTAAATAAAACCGCGTATGAAAGAAAAACCTTTTACACACGGTTTTTTTATAAACAACCGCGTATAAAAGGCTATTAGGGTTTCCAAAATACATATAAATTTATAAGGTGCCGTTTTTTTTACTCCATACGGCTGATTTATGATTTTTCTCGATTTGAACAACTTTTTTGACGTTTTGTGGGTTTCTTTGGTGTTCTTTGATGGTTTTTAGCATTATCCTTCACAAAAAGTAAGGTATGATTATCGTATTACACAAATAGTTCATTAATTACTACTTTTATAAGCATCATCATTTAATTTTGTAAATTAAAGTTGTGCGTATGTATTTTGATCAACAGCTAGCTCACACGTACATATATATCATATTGCAATTGGTAAAGATCGATCATATCAACTACAGGAGCGTATATATACAAAGATCTGGTACGTATATACTTCACAAACTAATTGCATATATATCATGTACTATACAAGTCCATACATTTGTTTTTGCAAAAAAAAAGTCCATAAATTTGCCTTTAGGTCGCCCGTCCGAATATTGATCTAATAGAGATTAATTTCGGATAGTCCCCTGTTTGGGACTGCTTTTTGAATATTTGTCTCATATAGGATGTGAATGCATATAATAGATTGATTATTTAAGAAAAATTCGGTAGGCGTTTTCCTTTACTCCTACGAATATGTGTTTCTAATATACGTATAACACATATTTGGGGAGTTGAAGGGAAATGCTGCCGAATTTTTTTTAAATAATCAATCTGTTATTAGCATTCACATATGAGGCCAAATATTTAAAAAGTGGGTTAGGATGGCCACCTTCTACATTTTGATATCTACTCATTTCATGCATTCACTATGGTTAATAATTTAGTTCGATATTACAGATGGATCGTAGTGATTGGATGTACCAAATGCCACGAGCTACAGATGAATACTTGGCCCATGTTGATCAGTTTATGGAGGCTGCTGAGAACAATCGGTTGAAGAAGGGAGAAAGTGATATTTGGTGTCCTTGTCGAGATTGTAGAAACTTTTGTAAATATAGTGATCATATTATAATTAAAGAACATCTTATTGTACGTGGATTTATGGAACAATATACATGTTGGATTCATCATGGAGAGGATTTTGATAAGTGTAATTACACGCTCCATCAAGATTGTAATGACATGAATGATAACTTTGAATCAGACAATGATAGTCGTGATAATTTAGATGAAATGTTACATGACGTGGAGATGGTATTGCCGATAAGGACTATGACAAATTTGAACAAATATTTATCGACTCTGAAAAACCGTTGTATGTTGGTTGTTCAAAGTTCACGAAACTTTCAGCTGTGTTGAAATTGTTTAACTTAATAGCAAACAACGGTTGGAGTGATAAAAGTTTTACAAGTTTGTTGGAGATTTTGCATGAAATGCTTCCAGAAGATAACGAGTTACCTGTTTCGTTATACCAAGCGAAAAAATTGATGTGTCCAATGGGATTAGAAATAGAGAGAATACATGCATGCCCAAATGATTGCATGTTGTACAGGAATGCAGATGTTGACCTACGCGAGTGTCGTATATGTGGTACATCGAGGTATAAGCGAAAGAATCAAACAGAAGACAATAGTGATGTGAAAGTAAAGGATGGTCCTCCTGCTAAGATGTTGTGGTATTTGCCTGTCATACCGAGGCTGAAACGATTATTTGCAAATGCCAAAGATGCGAAGTTGTTGCGTTGGCATGCTGAAAATCGTAAAAAAGATGGGAAATTAAGACATGTAGCGGATTCTCCTCAATGGAGAAATATTGACAATATCTTTGAGGATTTTGGTGATGAGATTAGGAATATTCGATTTGGTCTTAGCTCTAACGGAATCAATCCATTCGGAAGCATGAGCAGTCGTCACAGTACTTGGCCAGTTCTTCTATGCATTTACAATCTTCCGCCATGGTTATGCATGAAACGTAAATACATCATGATGTCATTGCTAATTCAGGGTCCAAAACAACCAGGTAACGACATAGATGTGTATTTGGCTCCGTTAATTGAAGACATGAAAGAATTGTGGAGTCCATGCATTGAAGTGTATGATGCATACGAGAAGGAACGTTTTCAGCTCCGAGCCATGATTTTTTGCACCATAAATGATTTTCCAGCTTATGGGAATTTGTCAGGTTATAGTACAAAGGGAGAAAAGGCATGTCCTATATGTGAAGACGACACACATGCTCTAAGGTTGAAAAATTGTGGGAAACATGTGTACATGGGACATCGAAGGTCTCTTCCAAAGAGTCACCCTTACCGCAAGCTGAAGTCATTATTTAACGGGAAAACCGAGCATAGATTAGCAAGACAGCCGTTGAATGGAAGAACTGTATATTCCCGAGTTAAACATCTAGACATTGTGTTCGGAAAAGGTCGTCCAGCTCCTCCTAAAAATATTTGGAAAAAGAAGTCTATTTTCTGGGATCTACCATACTGGGAGTATTTGAGTGTTCGACATTGTCTTGATGTGATGCATATTGAGAAAAATGTTTGTGACAGCTTGATAGGTCTACTTTTGAACATTCCAGGAAAATCAAAAGATGGGGTGAAAATTCGAAAAGACATGGTGGAAATGGGGATCCGATCAGAGCTTGCTCCTGTTGATATTGGAAAACGCACATACTTGCCACCTGCTTGCTATACATTGTCAAAGGTTGAGAAGACTAGATTTTGTCAATGCCTACATGGTATCAAAGTCCCATCTGGATATTCTGCGAACATTAAGAAGTTAGTGTCGATGAAAGACTTGAAATTACTTGGTATGAAGTCACATGATTGTCATGTTTTGATGACACATATGATTCCAATTGCAATTCGTGGTATACTACCAGATCGCATCCGACACACGATTACAAAGCTTTGCTTGTTTTTTAACATGATCCATTCAAAAGTGATCGACCCAGAGGTGTTGGATTCATGGCAAAAAGATATTATCATGACTCTATGTCAACTTGAGATGTACTTCCCACCTTCATTCTTTGATGTGATGGTACACCTAGTATCTCACATTGTTGGAGAAATAAAGTTTTGTGGTCCTGTCTTCCTACGGTACATGTATCCATTCGAGAGATATATGGGTTTTTTAAAGGGGTATGTTAAAAACCGATCTCGACCCGAAGGGAGTATTGTTGAAGGCTATGCTTCATAGGAGGTGATTGATTTTTGTACTGACTATCTAGCTGGTGTTAAAAATATTGGCATCCCGCAGTCTCGACATGAAGGTAGGCTTGGAGGGATTGGAACAATTGGAAAAAAGTTTATCACTCCTAGATATGTTGAGTTACAAAGTGCACATTTTTTCGTGTTACAAAACCTAACAGTGGTTGCTCCCTTCATACATGAGCACATGACAATGTTGCATGAAATGAACCAATCGAAGAGCGATAAATGGGTCCTTACAGAGCATAACAAAACGTTTGCAACTTGGTTCAAAGAAAGAGTGAAACAAGACCGTGGGAGAGAAAATGTTGATCAGGTAGTGGAACACTTGGCATACGGCCCAGTACATGTTGTGTCAACATACCAAGCATACGACATTAATGGATACACGTTCTACACCAAAAAACAAGATGATAAAAGTACATTGCAAAATAGTGGGGTGACGTTAATAGCCACAACGACCGAGTTCTCCGGATCAAATAATGATGCTAGGTCGAGGATCGCCAAAGACTCGTATTATGGCGTAATTCAGGAAATTTGGGAGCTTGATTACACTTTATTCAAGGTACCTCTGTTCAAGTGTAAATGGGTCGAAAATCGAAGAGGCGTCAAAGTGGACAATGATGGTTTCACGATCATCGATCTGTCTAAAGATGGCTATGTATCTGAACCATTCATTCTTGCCAAGCAAGCCTCACAGGTTTTCTTTGTTGAGGACCCTAAAGATTCTAAGTGGCATATCGTTCTTCATGGTAAAAGACACATACTTGGGGTTGAAAATGTCATGGACGAGGATGAATATGATCAGTTTGACGAGTTACCTCCATTTTCTATTGGTGTACCCTCTACAAATGTGCCACATGATGAAACTAATTACCTGAGAACTGACCATGCCGAGGATTTTGGGTCAATGAAACTAATACTACATAATCCAAGAGATATCTAGGTATTTGTAAACCACTTTGGAACTTTTTACTAAAGTTATTTTTTTAATAATATTAATCATAGTGAAAATTGATATAATTGTGTGAATCGTTTTTTTTCCAGAGATACACTAAAGAAGACGTGACAAGCGAAGGATCTATTCTCAAGACAATTGTACGAATTTTGATTTTTGTGATGAAAGACTTGAAATTGGTGGTGTTAGTTATTGTTATGTTTTGTTCTGGTGATTTTTCGATTGATGAAAAGCTTATGGTGTGTTTTTAATGTATTCGGATCAATGCAAAAGTTGCTATTTATTCTTAGTTTTTGAACTTATGGACATCTTTTTTTCAAAACCAATTTATAAGCCTAAATTAATAGATTCAAACATAATTAGTTTTTTACCTTAATTTATAACTTTTCTTTTGTTGTTATTTTATTTATTTATAGCTTTATATATATTGATTTTGTCATATAATTAAAACCATTTTTTTTTAAATTTTATGTAAATTCAAAAATTTTAAATTTATAGATTACATTTACCATCCTTATAAAAAGAAAAAAAGAAAAAAAGAAAAAAAAAATTAAGAAAAATAGAATTAAATTAAAAATTAAATAAAAAGAAAAAATTAAAAAGCAAATGCTGCTGGTGGGAGTCGAACCTGAGTGTATGCTGTAGTAGGACATAATTTTTACCATTAAGATATCTTCATTAAGTTATAAATATAAAGTAAATTAATTTAATTTTATAAAACAAAATTAGAAACAAATTTATTTTATAAAACTAAATCATACATAAATTTATTTTATAAACTAAATTTATTTTAAACTTTAAAGCACTAAAACTAACTTTTATAAAACAAATATATTAAAAAAGATACATTAAACTTGATTTAATCTGGTGGGGCCTTAAACGGGCCTTGAACCGGGACCTCCCTTTAACCGGTCCTTCAAAACATCCAAAAACCATGAGCGGGCCTTAATTGGGCCTTCGTCGGGCCGGTCTTAACCGGTCGCTGGCCGGTCCCGGTTCCGGTTAATTGAGACAAGAAGATAATGTAATATTATTATATATAGAACTTTTAAACTTAACACTTTTTTTTGAACGACAACTTTTAGTTAGTTGTTAGTATACATCTCAATTAGATTAAAAACGCCTCTGCCGAGGTTCGAACCTAGGATATCCACTCCAAGAGGGTGACCCCTCTACCAACCAGGCTAGCCCCAGTTAGCAACTTAATACTTTTATAAAATACAATGTGTAACGTCCCAAAACGTACTTTTCTTTCAAACTGTACATGTTTTGATGTCCGTCTCTTTGTTTCGTTTTAGTTTATTAAGTGGATAATTGGGTTTGGGCCTTAAGCTATTTAGAAATCTAACCTGACTAGGAAGGGGTATTAGGGTTTTAATAGGATAAAAGGGGTATTAGGGTTTTATTATTTTATGTGTGACTTGTGAAAGAAGAAAAGAAAGAGAGGTCTAGAAGCAAGAGAGAGAGAGAGATCGGCAGGAGGAGAGGGAGAGTCGGAAGGGAAGGATTGCCGGAGTGGGTGAGTTAGCGGAAGCGCCGCCGTCGTTTGGAAGGTAAACCTTGCACACATAGCTTAGTTATTCTTTGCTAACTTCCGGTTGCTTCGTTTTGGTCGGATTAAACGTTTCGCGGCCGTCGCTGGTCTTGGCCGGTGACGGTGGGCTGTCGGTTGTTGTTTGGGCGTCGGCGACGGCTGGTAGTCGGGCGGCGGTGGCTATTTACGTCGTCGCTGCTGTTTGGAGTCGAGTGGTGGCGGTAGTTGACCACACCGCCGCTGCTGTTTATTGTTGGAGTCTGATCGGCGGTGGTGGCTGGACGCACCACTGCTGCTGCCGTCGATGATGTGATCGGCGGTGGTGGCTGGTCGTACCACTACTACCGCCGTTGATGTTGTGTCCAGCGGTGGTGGCTCCCTTGGTGGCCGCCGCTGCTATTGTTGCTTGGATCAACGGTGGTGGTGACTACCACTGCTGCCGCTGCCTTGTGCTGGTCGGCGGTGGTGGTCGGACGCCACTGCCGCTGCTGTTGCTGGTTAGATCGACCGGCGGTGCGGCTCGGTGTGTGGTGCTGCAGTCGCGGTCGCGCCACGAGGGAGGTATGGGCAAAACCACTCGCGCCGCGAGGCGTGGTGCCTGGTGGTTGGTCGTGCCGCGAAAGCGGCTACCCTACCGGGTTCGCGCTGCGAAGCAGGGTTCTGTTGCCGCCGCTGCTGTTTTGTGGGCTCGGCGGTAGTACGAGACGGTAACCGATCTAAACTCGAGTACCGCCGCGTCAGTGTCTAGTGTGATCTTGATAGGTTAATTTGTGTTATCGGCCGAAATCCTATAGAGTGTATATATATTTATAATTTTCAGAGTTGCTGAAATGGTTCGAGGTGTTATTGCGTTTGTGATTTTGTTCGAGACAGGTGAGTGGGTTTTACGTGCTGTATATTGTACACGTTGCATGTGATGTTGTTATATGATGGGCCGGGTTGCGGGATGACTCGAAGAGTGAGTAATCACTAAGGCCGGATTGCGGGATGATCCAAAGAACGGGGAACCGTTAAGATGTGATGTATATATGTGGATGATATGTACTTGTTCGATATACTGTATGTGATACTTGCTCACTAAGCGGTTGTGCTTACCCTCAATTATTTCATCTTTTAGGTGCGGGTTCGGGTGTAGACCGAGGCACGGCTCCGGCTAACGGCATTCCAATCCATTAATAGAATTCATATTTAGCTATTTATTATTCACTTGGGTTATTATTTTAACTCGACTTGGGGATTTTGGCATTTTCCTTTTATTGACGTTGATAGTGGAAGTTTTTATTAATTTATCTTTTAAAAATTAAAATATGGAAATAGGGTGTTACAACTTGGTATCAGAGCCTAGGTTTAAGAGAATCAGCACGCACACTTGCGAGTGTGTGTGTGGTTGGACTTAAACTAGGCGATTTTGGGAAAAATCGGTTAAGATCGGAATGGCCAGGGGGACCGTCAAGACGGAGGTGAGCATTAGTGTACTTTTAATTATTTAATTGTTATATGTACGTATGCTGTAGTGGTTTCATTTGTGGATACATGCTTTATTGCATAATTACATGTGGGGTGATGTGAATGGAATATATGATGTCTGGATTTGTGATTGTGATTGCGTGCACCTGCTTAGTCAATAGGTTAAGGCCTAAATAGGATGGTATCAAACCCAAACGTAAACACCTTGGTATGTTGAGGATGGGTTATCGGGCATGTTCTCGTTTGATTGTTGCCCGGTAATCTTGATCCGACTATCATGAATGGATGGTTATAGTAATACGGCGCCAATAATAGTGTTACTATAAACAACTGTGTGGGGTTGGATTTGATTTAGTTCTGGGGGCTTTAACTCATTGACGACGGTTAGGGATGAGCATGTTTACGTTTTACGACTATATGTGACTAATTGTTATGTGTAGTGCCTGTGTATGAGGACATGTGAACTAGTCTGTAAGTAGCATGCGTGATAGGGACTAGTAATAGGGTTGGCATGAGCACTAGTAGAGTAGGGATGCGTTTAGGCACCCTAATTGTATGTTGAACTGCCTCATTATAGTCGTGATCTAAGATGTTTCTTAAACCTTCAGAATGGTGCAAACTAGGAGTCAGCTTGATGATAGTGAGGCCGAGCAGTCGGACCAGATTGCTGCCCAGATCACTGAGACCAAGCAGCAAATGTTGCCTGGGTTATTTAACCAAATGAAGGATGAGCTGAATCAGACCGTGGACCAGCGTATTGATGCGGCCCTCACGGCCCGTAGCACGGGGTCTGGGAGCACGGGTCAGTCTCAGACCAGCGGGATTACTTTCAAGGACTTTATGGCGTGCCAGTCGCCATTCTTCGAGGGGAAGAAGGAGCCATTGCTTACTACCACTAGTACTCTGTGGTCGAGGGGGCGTTTCGCACGTGTGGGTGCCCGGAGGGATCAAAGGTTCTATTCGCGGTGAACCTTCTTCGCGGAGCGGGAAAAGATTGGTGGGACCTGGTCCTCAAGAAGTACACGAAGGCGCAGATCACCGCGTTGACCTGGGAGGAATTCTGGGTCATGTTTGACGAGGAGTTTGCTTCTCGTATTGAGAAGGAGCGGATAGCAGCTGAGTTCCTGAAGCTGCCTCAGACGACCGAGACAGTGAACGAGATTATCGCACAATTTCTGGAGAAACTGCTGTTCGTTCCAGGCTACGCGAATGACGAGTCGCTGAATATGGCTCGCTATGTGGGGATCCTGAAGACAGAAATCAAGGGAGCTGTGGCTACGGGAAGGTGCAAGACCTTCAGCGACATGGTTGAGGTAGCGAGGGCCCAGGAGCTATACCTGGAAGAGCACCAGCAAGGGTAGCGGAAAGCAGAGGATCAGCCAGCGCCGGCAAAGAAGTTCAAGGGGGCGAGGAGCGATGGTAGGAGCGGGTCCTCAAGTTGCGCCAAGTGTGGGCGGTATCACAAGGGCGAGTCTAGGCCGCGAGAGTTGTCATGCTATAACTGTGGCAAGACGGGTCATTTTAGTTGAGACTGCAAGGAGACAACGAAGACCTTCTTCCACTGCTACCAGCCCGGGCATATCAAGCCCGACTGCCCCCAGCTGAAGAAGGCACCAGCCCTGGCTCCGGCCCCGGCGACGCTCATGATTACTGATGGCACCACCAAGGGGAAAAGCGGAGCTTCTACTACTCGTGGACGGGCTTTTCAGATGACTGCTGAGGAGGTATTCCTTTGTTACGCTATTCGTTATCAACTGTGGTTTGCCTTGTTGTTAGTAATGCGTGTGGTGTGCCTATTGTTTAAATGTGTATTATAGGCGTTTTCCCTGTTAACTCCAAACCGGCTTTAGTACTTTTCGACACAGGGGCCACGTGGTCCTATGTGTCGCGTAGATTTTGTAAGGATTTCCAGATTGAGCTCGGCAATCTGGATAGTCCTTTGGCGATCGATGTAGCCGCGGAGGAGGTACAGGTATTTGAGCATGTGTATCGGGGGTGTAGCATCGACATCTTCGGAGTTCGGTTCAGTATTAATCTCATACCCATCCCCATGAACGGAGTCGACGTGGTAGTTGGGATTGGTTGGATGTTTCCGAACCGGGCAACGACGGATGTTGCGGGACAGTTAGTGCATATCCAGAATCCGAGTGGGGGAGAGCTGATTGTGTATGGCAAAGGAAGGAGGGTGTCTACATCTTTCTGTTCTGTCGCGAAGGCACGGAAGTATATCCAGCGGGGATGTTCGAGTTTCTTGGTTTATGCGATGGTGGATCAGACGGAGGGAAGGAAGCTGTCGGTAGCAGATGTACCAGTCGTCAACGAGTTCCCAGATGTATTTCCAGAGGATCTGCCTGGCCATCCACCCGATAGGCAGATCGAGTTCGGCATCGACCTGGTGCCCGGAGCGGCTCCGATTGCGCGAGCTCCCTATCGTCTGGCACCGGCAGAACTTCAGGAGTTGTCTGACCAGTTGCAGGAACTCTCGGGAAAGGGGTTCATTCGCCTGAGTAGCTCACCGTGGGGAGCACCGGTCTTGTTTGTGAAAAAGAAGGATGGGAGTCATCGTATGTGCATTGACTATCAGGGCTCAACAAGGTAACCATCAAGAATAGGTACCCTCTACCTAGGATTGATGATTTGTTTGACCAGCTTCAGGGAGCGTCGTGGTTTTCTAAGATCGATCTTCGGTCAGGGTATCACCAGCTGAAGGTGAAGGAAGCGGATATTCACAAGACCCCTTTCCGGACCCGCTACGGCCACTTTGAGGTTTTGGTGATCTCGTTCGGACTTACCAACGCTCCAGCTGCTTTCATGGACCTTATGAATCGGGTTTGCCGACCGATACTCGAAGTCAAGGGAGGATCACGTTGTGCATCTGCGAGAGGTGCTTGAGGTTCTAAGGAGGGAACGTCTCTACGCCAAGTTCTCAAAGTGCGCTTTCTGGTTGCTAGAGGTTCAGTTCTTGGGCCACATTGTTAACCGGGAGGGCATCAAGGTGGATCCAACGAAGATTGAGGCGGTAATGAGCTGGGAGATTCCAAAAACACCAACCGAGATCGGGAGTTTTCTGGGTTTGGCCGGTTACTACCGACAGTTCATCTAGGATTTCTCTAAGATCGCGGTACCGTTGACGCGACTGACAAAGAAGAGTGAGCCGTATGTTTGGGGTTCTGAGCAGCAGACGGCCTTTGAGACTCTGAGGCGGAAACTGTGTGAGGCACCGGTTCTGTCTCTACCAGAGGGGGTGGAAGATATGACGGTCTATTGCGACGCTTCACGTCTGGGTTTGGGGTGTGTATTGATGCAGAGGGGTCGAGTGATAGCCTACACTTCGAGGCAGCTGAAGCCTCACGAGGCTAATTACCCCACGCATGATCTTGAGCTTGCGGCGGTGGTCTTTGCCCTTAAGATATGGAGGCACTACCTGTATGGGGTGAAGTGCACCATCTTTACGGATCACCGGAGCTTGAGGTACTTCCTGGAGCAGCGAATCTGAATATGCGACAACGAAGGTGGCTCGACGTAGTCAAGGACTACGATTGCGAGATTCTTTATCATCCAGGTAAGGCCAACGTGGTTGCAGATGCTTTGAGTAGGAAGACGGAGCATACACCGCTTCGAATATCACATCTGAAAATGGCTGTGACTACTTCCTTTGTGGATATGGTTCTGCGGGCACAGGAGGAGGCAAGTCTGGAGGAGAACCAGAACGGAGAGCGGATTCGGGGACAGTTGGCCGCGTTGGTCAGAGATAGTCGAGGGTTGCTGACCAGGTTCGGCCGAGTGTGGGTTCCTCGTGCGTGTGCGACACAACAGACCTTACTAGAGGAAGCCCTCAAGTCCAAATTTTCAATTCATCCGGGAGCTACTAAGATGTATCGGGATCTACGGACTGGTTATCGGTGGCCGGGGATGAAGAGAGATGTTGCTCGGTATGTGGAGTCGTGTTTGACCTGCTTAAAGGTCAAGGCTGAGCATCAGAAACCTCACGGTAAGATGCAACCTCTAGAGATTCCCGAGTGGAAGTGGGAGAATATCACTATGGACCTGATCACCAAACTTCCGAAAACCCCACGTAAGTTTGATGTGATTTGGGTAATTGTGGATTGGTTGACCAAGAGTGCCCTTTTTCTGGCTATCCGAGAGAGTTCGACCGTGGAGCAGTTGGCGGAGATCTATGTGAAGGAGGTGGTGTCGAGACATGGGGTGCCGGTGTCGATTATATCGGATAGAGATGTGCGTTTTACTTCTCGTTTCTGGGAGAGGTTCCATTCGGAGTTGGGTACTAGGCTGCATTTTAGCACCGCGTACCACCCTCAGACAGATGGTCAGAGTGAGCGTACGATTCAGACTTTAGAGGATATGCTCCGAGCTTGCGTATTAGACTTTGGAGGCAGTTGGGATACGTATCTGTCCTTGGCGGAATTTTCGTATAACAACAGCTACCATTCGAGCATTGGGATGCCGCTTTTTGAGATGCTCTACGGGAGGAGGTGTCGTACCCCTATCTGTTGGGGCGAGGTCGGACAGCGTGTTCTCGGTAGCACCGAGGTTGTTCAGAGGACCACCGAAGATATTCTGAGGATTCGGGAGCGGTTGCGGACAACTCAGAGCGGGCAAAAAAGCTATGCAGATCGGCAGAGGTCGAACTTGGAGTTTCAGGTGGGAGACCGAGTGCTACTTAAGGTTTCTCCTTGGAAGGGCGTGATCCGATTCCGAAAGAGGGGCAAGCTTGGGCCTCGCTATATCGGACCGTTCACGATCCTTGCGCATATTGGGAAAGTGGCTTATCGGTTAGAGCTGCCAACGGTGTTGGGTCAAATCCACGACACGTTTCATGTATCACAGTTGCGTAAGTGTTTTGTCGACGAGGCGGCACACATTCCTTTGGACGATATTCAGGTAGATGAGAGCCTGAATTACGTCGAGAGGCCTGTAGCGGTGTTGGACCAGAAGGTGAAACGGTTGCGGAGCAAGGATATCGGGCTCGTAAAGGTGCAGTGGCAGCATCAGAAGGGTTCAGAATGGACCTAGGAGCCGGAAGCAGAGATGCGTGAGCATTACCCGGAGCTCTTCTCAAACTGATTTTGGGGACGAAATCTTGGTAAGTGGGGGAGAGTTGTAACGTCCCAAAACGTACTTTTCTTTCAAACCATACTTGTTTTGATGTTCGTCTCTTTGTTTCGTTTTAGTGTATTAAGAGGATAATTGGGTTTGGCCTTAAGCTATTTAGAAATCTAACCCGACTAGGAAGGGGTATTAGGGCTTTAATAGAATAAAAGGGGTATTAGGGTTTTATTATTTTATGTGTGACTTGTGAAAGAAGAAAAGAAAGAGAGGTCTAGAAGCAAGAGAGAAAGAGATCGGCAGGAAGAGAGGGAGAGTCGGAAGGGAAGGATCTCCGGAGTGGGTGAGTTAGCGGAAGCGCCGCCGTCGTTTGGAAGGTAAACCTTGCACACATAGCTTAGTTATTCTTTGCTAACTTCCGGTTGCTTCGTTTTGGTCGGATTAAACGTTTCGCGGCCGTCGCCGGTCTTGGCCGGTGACAGTGGGCTGTAGGGATGGCAGAAAACCCCGAACCCGACGGGGAAACCCGAAACCCGGTCAAGTTCGGGTCGGGTCGGGGCAAGGCTTTCGGGTCGGGGTCGGGGAACGGGGTTTTTTTCGGGGATTTATCGGGTTCGGGTTTGGTATCGGGGCAAGGTATCCCCGCCCCGCCCCACCCCGATATAAATATATATATTTAAATAAATATATATATTTAAATAAATATATATATAACATAAAATAACTTTGTTGAATACTGATTTAATTTAGGCTTTTAGGGTTCTTCTCACACTCTCACTCCAGACTCCAGTACTTCACGCCTCCATCTCTCCCAGCCTCCACCCTCCAAGCTCCAATCCATCGACCACCACCAGCCTCCATCGTCGATCGACCACCACCAGCCTCCATCGTCGATCGACCATCGGTCCACCAACCTCCATCTATCGACCAGACGACCACCACTCCATCAGCCTCGATTCAAATCTCGTTGTTCGAATCTCACCTTCGAAGTTCAAATCGATCCACTGAGTTCTCACCTTCGAAGTTCGAATCTCAGGTATTAAAGAGATGAAATTATTAAACCTCGATTAGTTGATTTATTTATTCTGTTGCCTCTCTATGGTGATTTATTTTTAGCTTTTTACTGCTTTTGGATGCTTCTTTGAAAGAGATGAAAGTTAATTGTTAGAACATGTATTATTGTTATTAATTGTTACTTTGTTAGTGTATTGGCAAATTCTTAGACTCTTAGTAGTTTTGTTAATTAAGGGTTAGTTTATTGATGAAGTTTCCTAACCCTACCAACTGTAGACATCGGGTCGGGGATCGGGGATTCCCCATCGGGGCGGGGACGGGGACGGGGTAAAAAAAATCCCCGACGGGGCGCCCCGAATGAAACCCGACGGGGAACGGGGCGGGGATGGGGATGCATTTCATTTTCGGGGACGGGGACGGGGAACACAAAACCCGCCCCGAACCCGCCCCGTTGCCATTCCTAGTGGGCTGTGGGTTGTTGTTTGGGCGTCGGCGACGGCTGGAAGTCGGGCGGCGGTGGCTATTTACGCCGCCGCTGCTGTTTGGAGTCGAGTGGTGGCGGTGGTTGACCACACCGCCGCTGCTGTTTATTGTTGGAGTCTGATCGGCGATGGTGGCTGGACGCACCACTGCTGCTGTCGTCGATGATGTGATCGGCGGTGGTGGCTGGTCGCACCACTACTGCCGCCGTTGATGTTGTGTCCAGCGGTGGTGGCTCCCTTGGTGGCCGTCGCTGCTATTGTTGCTTGGATCAGCGATGGTGGTGACTACCATTGTTGCCGCTGCCTTGTGCTGGTCGGCGGTGGTGGTCGGACACCACTGTCGCTGGTGAGATCGGCCGGCGGTGCGGCTCGGTGTGTGGTGCTGAAGTCGCGGTCGCTCCGCGAGGGAGGTATGGGCAAAACCACTCGCGCTGCGAGGCGTGGTGCCCGGTGGTTGGTCGCGCCGCGAAAGCGGCTACCCTACCGGGTTCGCGACGCGAAGCAGAGTTCTGTTGCCGCCGCTGCTGTTTTGTGGGTTCGGTGGTAGTACGAGACGATAACCGATCTAAACTCGAGTACCGTCGCGTCAGTGTCTAGTGTGATCTTGATAGGTTAATTTGTGTTATCGGCCGAAATCTTATAGAGTGTTATATATATTTATAATTTTCAGAGTTGCTGAAAAGGTTCGAGTTGTTATTGCGTTTGTGATTTTGTTCGAGACAGGTGAGTGGGTTTTACGTGCTGTATATTGTACATGTTGCATGTGATGTTGTTATATGATGGGCCGGGTTGCGGGATGACCTGAAGAGTGACTAATCACTAAGGCCGGATTGCGGGATGATCCGAAGAACGGGGAACCGTTAAGATGTGATGTATATATGTGGATTATATGTACTTGTTCGATATACTGTATGTGATACTTGCTCACTAAGCGGTTGTGCTTACCCCTCAATTATTTCATCTTTTAGGTGCGGGTTCGGGTGTAGACCGAGGCAAGCCTCCGACTTGAAGGTTCCGGCTAACGGCATTCCGATCCATTAATAGAATTCATATTTAGCTATTTATTATTCACTTCGGTTATTATTTTAACTCGACTTGGGGATTTTGGCATTTTCCTTTTATTGACGTTGATAGTGGAAGTTTTTATTAATTTATCTTTTAAAAATTAAAATATGGGAATAAGGTGTTACACAATGAATTAATCAATTGGTTGTTTCATGATTAATTTAGCAATCGATAAAAACTATGAGATATTGTACTACAAATAATATAATATAAATGGAGAAGTGTATATATAGCATTATGAACATGCATGTAGAAACTAAATAATTATTGTAACGATATATACAAACACATAATTACAAGGATTTATGAGATTAAGTTACAATATCTCGACTTTGAAGAATAACGTTGGGATTTAGATTTATGAACAATGGTTATATAAATACGGACTTTTTTGATAATCGACTGTTTAACAGGGTTTATTGAATATTGTAGGATAATCCTGGAGGTTGATTGAAATTTAGACATGAAGGAGCTATTCGGGTGAGTTTCATGATACTTTTACAAAAAATTACATACATGCAAAAGTTGAATGTTGATATTCATGCATTTATGCGGCTAACTTATGTTATATATCCTTGGTATATAAATGCATGTTATGCAAAGTCATGAAATATGCATGGATGAAGATTTTAAATGATATGCATGAAATGGTTTTGTTGTCCACCAACGGAAAAAATGCTCGCGATGCCAGGGTCAAAGTTAAAAGGCGGGAAAACGCAAAGAAAGGGGTTCAATGTATGTGATTTGTTCCTTGTTACTGCACTTGAAACATAAATGGGTGATTTTATAATCATTGGTAAATGGATCCACATGGTGCATACAACATAAAAGAAGATCTTCCTAAGGAAACGATTTAATGGCTAGAAAAACGTTTATGATGTTTATTTTACATGTGCATAATATGTTTATGATTATGATATGAATGTTAACAAAACTGATGAACTCCCACGCCATTTGGCTGACTATTTTTACTTTAAAATTTTACATGTATCTCAGTAGTAAGTATCCGCAAACCTTCAAAGGATAAGGAAAAGATCTAAAGCTTAGAAAGAATAGTGGAAAAATTAAAGTTCTCCTTGTATATGTATTTAACGAGAGGGTTTGCCCGCGCTTTGCTGCGGGGAGTTTTGCTAATATTTTAAAGGTCCGTTGTTGTGAACAATATTTTTGAGAAAGTTACCTATTAAGAGTTAGGGGCTTCGCGTCGGGTTTATAAACTGTGGTACATTTGATCGTAAGTAGTAACATGAATTGTATGTTAATATTTTAGAGGAAGTTACCTATATATTAAGAGCCCGGGATTCACGTCGTGTTATAAACTATGGTAGATTTGATCGTAAGTAGTAAAATGAATGTATATGAAACATAGAGTTTGTACAAATGTTGTCATACGAAAGGTTTAATAAAACAAATAAAAGATTTAAGAAATCAAAAAATCAAAAAATTTAATTTTAGGAGATTTTAATAATACTAACAATTACCATGAAGCCAAAAGACTGTTCATGAACAGTAAAAACCGACACTTTAACATATTTCAACCAATATACGATATATGGCTAAAACGCAAAATGATATATAGAAACTAAAAGGTATAAAGTGAAAACATATTATAAGTTTAAGGGGGTAAAATGTAATTTCTCCAAATGTTGGTAGTTGTTCTTCATGAAGAGTGTTTTGGCTTCATATAATCGTACTATATATAGTATATAATAAAATAATTACATAAAAAAATTCAATATTAGGCTCATTCCGATCGTATCGACGATACGATTATAATGGCGTAATTTGTTAAAATTAAAACGTACTTTTTAAACATATTTTAGCAAATATACGATATATGAGTAAAACATAAAATGAAATATTGAAAGGTAAAAAGTATAAAGTGAACAAATATTATAGATTTAGGGGGCTAATATGTAAATTTGAAAATGGTATAGGATTTGGGTCGGTTGGAGCGTATTATATATAGTATATAATAAAATAATTACATCAAAAAATATTTAATATTAGGCTTATTTCGAGCGCATCGACGATACGATTATAATGACGTAATTTGTTAAAATTAAAACGTATAAACATTATAAGTTTAGGAGGCTAATATGTAATTTGAAAATGGATATAGGATTATATGGTTTTTATTATAATCGTAATATATATAGTATTTAATAAAAAAATTACATCAAAAAATATTCAATATTAGGCTCATTTCGAGCGCATCGACGATACGATTATAATGGCGTAATTTGTTGAAATTAAAACGTGTGTTTTTAACATATTTTAGCCAATACGATATATGACTAAAACGTAAAATGAAATATTGAAAAGTAAAAGTATAAAATGAATAAATATTATAAGTATAGGAGGGTAATATGTAAAATTAAAAATAAAATAGATTTGGACTTTGGGTTAGGGGCGGGTCGCACCGGCGGGTCGGAGCCGGTGCGCCTGCCATTTGTATATTATAGATAATAAGGAACTAAAGGTGTTTAGTTAAGATGTTTCCCCTGCAATGCTTAGTTTTGACTTGAAGATAAGATAATTTTATAATTTCTAGTTATGTTATGGTGTAAGTGACGACCTAGGAAAGTGGGTGTCTCATATGGGTGGGTCATTGGGGGTTGGGAAAGCGTGGGGTGGGGGGAGGTGTGGGGTCACGTGGACGGGGTGGGTGGGTGATTAGGTTTATAGTAAATTGCATTTAGTCCGTGAAATTGTTAATATAAATTATTAAAATTATGAAATGACTAAAGTACCCTTCTAATAAACCTATGTAAGAAAGACAAGTTGATGTATCTGTGGGAGATCTGAAAGCAAAGGATTGACAAGGTTTTCACTCGTAAAATGCTTAACATGCCTGGTATGTTAACGCTATTCAAATTCAAGCTTTCGTTTGGCTTAATGTTAAATTCAGGTCGGGTAAGGAGATTTGTTGGGCTGACTGGTTAAAGAGCCCTTTGGATCTGGTGTAAGTGTTTTTTCCGAGCCCCTAGCTAGTTTAATAAAATCGCCTTTGCTGTTCAAAAAAAAAGAAACACAAGTTGACAGAGTTAGGGGAGAGGGACCAAAGGCGTGAGAAAATGTAAACCACATGGACATTTTCCGTAATTATTTCAAAATAGGGACGCACAGTGTAATTTTATGGGAACTATAGGGACCAATCGTGTAATTTACTTTAACTAAAACTATTACACTCAATATAAGGCCATCCGCAGCCCTTCCTGTAAGCCTCCTGCACCGCTCCCCCTACCGGCAGTAACACCGTTGAGGTGTGCCGGTAATGCAGCGGTATCAACCCCGGGCGGTGGTTACCGTTGCTCAACGGCTTTATTTTTTTTTCTTTTTTTTTTCTTTTTCTATTTATCTATATATAAATCCTATTCTCAACCTATTTTCCTCATTGTTTCACCTATAAACTTCTCTTATTCTCCTCCTAAACTTCTCTTATTCTCATCTTCTTCCAAAAAATGGAGGCTTTCAACGACGATAAATTTGATCTCATCGTGGATCAAATGGTTACGAACACCATTCAAGCGACGGAATTGATTTGTCAATATTTCGAAAACAGAGATGCGGAACCGTCGAACAAAAGACCGAGAGGGCCGAATAAAGATAGAGGTCAGGAAGGGGGACACGATAAACTTGTCGCCAACTACTTTTCTGATAACCCGGTGTACAACGACGAAGACTTTAAACGGCGGTTTCGTATGAGTTGACGACTATTCTTTAGTTTTAATTAGTTTTTTTATTTGAATGAAATTTTAATATTAATGTAATTTTAATTTTAATTTATATTATTTTAAGTATTTAAAAAATAATACAGGTGGTATGACCTGTACGGCTGTGGATGAAATGGTATGGTAGTGGTAAGGTAGTGGTAAAGTTGATGTGGCGCTGAGGTGGTAGCCTGTACAGGTGGTATGACCTGTACGGCTGTGGATGGCCTTAGGATCCCGGGCTTCGCACCGGGTTATAACTTGTGATATATTTTATCATAAGTAGTAAGATAGAATAAATAAAAATATTAATTTTAAGAGATTTTAACCTAATGTTTTGAAAAATATATTATGTACTTATCAATGATTTAATGGAACTGTTTGATTATTTTATTGATAAAAGTTATAATAGTTTATAATTAATCAATAAAACAAAATGCATTGATAAATAAATAAAGTAAGAAGTAAAAAATATGAATCGTGTAATTTCATAATACAAAATATAAAGAATGTATACTATATTGACCAAATATATAAATTAATAAAACACTTTTTGGATAAGTTAACCACTTAATTTAACAAAGTTGAACGAATGATTGAAAATGGAATGAAAATAAAATCACATGGATGAAAAAAGCAGTTGTTAAAGAGCAAGAACGAAAATTGTTATAAAATATAAAACGACATGGACTAAAACTGTAGTTTTGTAATTTAATTACAATGACAATTTTGTAATTGAACAACGATGACAGTCTTGTAATTTAAATATCAAACGATAGGGACTAAAAGTGTAGTCTTGTAATTTAATCACAATGGTAATGTTGTAATATAACAATAATGGCAGTCTTCTAATTAAATTTTTTTGGATGAGTTAACCAATTACTTTAACAAAGTTGGATGACGTGATGAAAATAGAATATATAAAAAAATCATAAAGATTAAAAAATCAATTGTAAAAGATCAAGGACGAAAATCACTATAAATATCAAACCATAGGGACTAAAATTGTAGTTTAGTTTATTGTTTTATTATTAGAATTAGGGGTGTGCAGAAATCAACCGATCCAATTACAACCGACCGATCCAATTACCAACCGACCGACAATGATTGGATATCCAATTGTATTGAATTGGATCGGATGAAAAAAGTTGACATCCAATTGGATCGGTTCGGTTCTTGGATGGTGGTCCAGAATCGACCAAAACCGACCGATCCAATCCAATTGACCATCCAATGTCAACCGACCAGATCCATCCAATTATCATCCAATGACCCATCCAATTACATCCAATAATAACATAATATATTAAATTTTAAATATAATTAAAATTATAAATTATGCCGTTGTTTGGAATTTATGATTATTATATGAAATTACTTATTATTGTGAAATGGATTAAAAACATTGGATGGATGACTGGATGAGTTTGATTAGATCATCCATCGAATACCGGATGGATCCGATCCAATCCGATCCGATTTATAGTGGTTGAAATCCATTGGATATTCATAAGAAAATCCATTGGATGGAACCGAACTGATCCAACATCCAATGGATGATTGGATCGGATTGGATCCCCTCAAATCCATTAGATGTCATCCAATGCACACCCCTAATTAGAATGGCAGGCAATGTGTAAAACCGTAAATGTGTGAAGAAAAAATGGGAGTCTTTGAAAATTCCAAATGCCATTTATGTAATTTAATCAACTTTGATATATGTATCTAGAGATATATTATTTCAATATAATACATATATCTAATTTTACATAGAATTATTAAAACACGTTTTTCCATGATTTTCTGCAGAGAAACCAAACTATGAAAAAACAATATCAAATAAATCTAAAAAACTTGAACAAGTTAAATAAAAATTTAACAATTTAAAAGAACAACTGATGATGATAATATCGATTCAGAGGGAGGTTCAAACGAGAATGATAACCTTTTAAAAGAATACGAGAATGATTCCTAGCCACCCATTTTTGTAATTCAAATACATCACCCACACCACCTTTATGGCTACCACTTCCCCCACCTCCACCACCTTCGCTGCCACCGCCACCACCACCGCCGCCCCGCCACCACCACCTCCGCCAGCAGCACCGCCAACACCGCCAGCACCGCCAACACCGCCAGCACCGCCTCTGCTACCACCAACAACAGCAGCACCACCACCCACATCACTTCCACCACCACCACCACCACCACCACTACCTCCACTACCACACCACCACCACCACCACCACCATCACCGGCACCGCTGTCGGCACCACCAACACCGCCGCCAGTACCTCCGAAACCACCGTCGGTACCTCCGGCACCATCGGCACCACCACCGTTAACTTTGAAATCACCGCCAGCACCACCACCGGTACCTCCAAAACCACCGTCGGTACCTCCAAAACCACCGTCGGTATCTTTTAAAAATTAAAATATGGGAATAAGGTGTTACACAATGTATAACCATCCAATTATTTATTGTTCCATATATCATTTTTCTTAACTGCTGATTTATTCTTAAAATACTTGTTAAGATTCATTTTGTGATTTATGTGTTGGTTGATTTTGTGATTTATACATCCAAACAGTTAGCAACCCAAATGTCTGATCTAGATATGCTACAAAGATGACCAAAAGATGTGATTCCCATATCTCTTTATATCTCACTTTTCGTCCTCCCAAACCCACATTTCGATATTGCAATATGGAAAACCCATAGTTGATCTTGTTGAAGACGAAGAGAAATAAATTTTGGGTTCACCTTGGATTTAGATCGGAGATCGATTGCGATTATTCCCCCTAGTTGTGGTCGGAAGATAGGAAGGGGAAGGAACCAAGGAGAAAGGCAGTAGGAGGAGGGAGAGGCTGAGGTCTGGTCGGCAGAGATATTTTTCACAAAAGTCAAGGGAGGTTATTTGTTACTCTATAAACTTAAATGCAGTAATTGAAACAAGTACCCAACCTCAAGGGGCTGTTATGTAAATTGATATAATTTAGAAAAAAGAGGAAAAAAGAGACGAAGAGATGGCGGCTACGTGTTTCTATGCATGTTTTTTGGGATGAAATGTGGCAAAGAGACGCCTCATAACCTTTTTGTTTTGAGTATATATGCATCTTGCTTATATGAAATCAAAAAATTAATACAAACAACTTTACAATTATTTATATATTTGGAGCGAATTTGAGAAACAAGTCGATGGTTCAATACGAAATCTCATGAACGGGTTCACCGATTACAGGAGGTATAAACTTACAAGTTATAAGTTGTTTACTTTTAAGTTCCATTTTCAGTTAAAAGAAGATGTAATTTGTAAATTTAGTTTAATTTGAGCAAGTATCTCAAGGTTTTATTTGAGCTTTGTTGTTAAAAATGGTGAAAAATCGGAAAACCGCTACTTACAAAAGTGTTAAATTAGAGCTTGATTCTTTCATAGTTTCATGATTATGTATGGATTATATATGGTTTTATTTTTAGTCGATAACAACCGTCGATAATACACAATTTTTAGTAGTGCTTGAGAGCTTGATTCTTAGGCTATGTTTGGCAAACTAGCTGATAAGCAAGCTGGTAGCAAATAAGCTAGCTGTTGATTGATTTGCTAGCTAGTAGCTCATAAGCTAGCTTATGAACAAATTATGTTTGACAAAAACTAGCTTATGAATATGTAAAATGATCAAAAATGGTGTATTTAAAGTTAATAATTAATATTAATAAGAGTATAATTGGAAAAAGCTACAATTAGCTCCCAAAAAGCTACTCAAAGTAGCATTTCGAAAAGCTAGTTTATGGTACATGTTTGGATGGATTAGCTTATCAGCTAGCTTTTTGTTGCCAAACAAATCCTTAATAGTTTCATGATCATATACGGATTTAAAGTTGTTCTTGAAGTGTTAGATCGGATTTCAAATACCTAATAGATTGGGGATATTGATTGCGGGTAATGAGGCGAAGTCGTTCAAAAAACCCGGTTGATCTTGCGAACAAGTGATCCGGACCCCGAGTTCGAATCCACTCCACTACACCCCCCTAATTAATTCGGTAGGGCTGCTAACACCTGCTCCAAGGGAATATTCCCTAGAGGAGACTAACCCCAAGGAAGAAACCCTCAAGGAAGGCTCGAACTCGAGACCTCCCCATCATAGGGAAAACTCCCTACCACCATGCCAAAGACCTGATGGCCAGTTCATTTATTTAAGTTAATATAAAATGTAGTACTACTGATATTGCGTATGAACTAATGATGGAGTTAATTGGTATGTTCATAATTGTTGGATTTCAATGAATTAATCAATTGGTTGTTTCATGATTAATTTAGCAATCGATAAAAACTATGAGATATTGTACTACAAATAATATAATATAAATGGAGAAGTGTATATATAGCATTATGAACATGCATGTAGAAACTAAATAATTATTGTAACGATATATACAAACACATAATTATAAGGATTTATGAGATTAAGTTACAATATCTCGACTTTGAAGAATAACGTTGGGATTTAGATTTATGAACAGTGGTTATATAAATAAGGACTTTTTTGATAATCGACTGTTTAACAGGGTTTATTGAATATTGTAGGATAATCCTGGAGGTTGATTGAAATTTAGACATGAAGGAGCTATTCGGGTGAGTTTCATGATACTTTTACAAAAAATTACATACATGCAAAAGTTGAATGTTGATATTCATGCATTTATGCGGCTAACTTATGTTATATATCCTTGGTATATAAATGCATGTTATGCAAAGTCATGAAATATGCATGGATGAAGATTTTAAATGATATGCATGAAATGGTTTTGTTGTCCACCAACGGAAAAAATGCTCGCGATGCCAGGGTCAAAGTTAAAAGGCGGGAAAACGCAAAGAAAGGGGTTCAATGTATGTGATTTGTTCCTTGTTACTGCACTTGAAACATAATGGGTGATTTTATAATCATTGGTAAATGGATCCACATGGTGCATACAACATAAAAGAAGATCTTCCTAAGGAAACGATTTAATGGGTAGAAAAACGTTTATGATGTTTATTTTACATGTGCATAATATGTTTATGATTATGATATGAATGTTAACAAAACTGATGAACTCCCACGCCATTTGGCTGACTATTTTTACTTTAAAATTTTACATGTATCTCAGTAGTAAGTATCCGCAAATCTTCAAAGGATAAGGAAAAGATCTAAAGCTTAGAAAGAATAGTGGAAAAATTGAAGTTCTCCTTGTATATGTATTTAATAAGGAACTAAAGGTGTTTAGTTAAGATGTTTCCCCTGCAATGCTTAGTTTTGACTTGAAGATAAGATAATTTTATAATTTCTAGTTATGTTATGGTGTAAGTGACGACCTAGGAAAGTGGGTGTCTCATATAGTCATATGGGTGGGTCAGTGGGGGTTGGGAAAGCATGGGGTGGGGGGAGGTGTGGGGTCACGTGGACGGGGTGGGTGGGTGATTAGGTTTATAGTAAATTGCATTTAGTCCGTGAAATTGTTAATATAAATTATTAAAATTATGAAATGACTAAAGTACCCTTCTAATAAACCTATTTAAGAAAGACAAGTTGACGTATCTGTGGGAGATCTGAAAGCAAAGGATTGACAAGGTTTTCACTCGTAAAATGCTTAACATGCCTGGTATGTTAACGCTATTCAAATTCAAGCTTTCGTTTGGCTTAATGTTAAATTCAGGTCGGGTAAGGAGATTTGTTGGGCTGACTGGTTAAAGAGCCCTTTGGATCTGGTGTAAGTGTTTTTTCCGAGCCCCTGGCTAGTTTAATAAAATCGCCTTTGCTGTTAAAAAAAAAAGAAACACAAGTTGACAGAGTTAGGGGAGAGGGACCAAAGGCGTGAGAAAATGTAAACCACGGGGACGTTTTCAGTAATTATTTCAAAATAGGGACGCACAGTGTAATTTTATGGGAACTATAGGGACCAATCGTGTAATTTACTTTAACTAAAACTATTACACTCAATATAAGGCCATCCGCAGCCCTTCCTGTAAGCCTCCTGCACCGCTCCCCCTACCGGCAGTAACACCGCCGAGGTGTGCCGGTAGGGCAGCGGTATCGACCCCAAGTGGTGGATGGTTACCGTTGCTCAACGGCTTTATTTTTTTTTTCTATTTTTTCTTTTTCTGTTTATCTATATATAAATCCTATTCTCAACCTATTTTCCTCATTGTTTCACCTCTAAACTTCTCTTATTCTCCTCCTAAACTTCTCTTATTCTCATCTTCTTCCAAAAAATGGAGGCTTTCAACGACGATAAATTTGATCTCATCGTGGATCAAATGGTTACGAACACCATTCAAGCGACGGAATTGATTTGTCAATATTTC
Organism: Centaurea solstitialis; assembly: GCA_030169165.1. NCBI lineage: Eukaryota > Viridiplantae > Streptophyta > Magnoliopsida > Asterales > Asteraceae > Centaurea > Centaurea solstitialis. The sequence continues at coordinate 71,933,044 of CM058045.1, forward strand.
GAAAACAGAGATGCGGAACCGTCGAACAAAAGACCGAGAAGGCCGAATAAAGATAGAGGTCAGGAAGGGGGACACGATAAACTTGTCGCCAACTACTTTTCTGATAACCCGGTGTACAACGACGAAGACTTTAAACGGCGGTTTCGTATGAGTTGATGACTATTCTTTAGTTTTAATTAGTTTTTTTATTTGAATGAAATTTTAATATTAATGTAATTTTAATTTTAATTTATATTATTTTAAGTATTTAAAAAATAATACAGGTGGTATGACCTGTACGGCTGTGGATGAAATGGTATGGTAGTGGTAAGGTAGTAGTAAAGCTGATGTGGCGCTGAGGTGGTAGCCTGTACAGGTGGTATGACCTGTACGGATGTGGATGGCCTTAGGATCCCGGGCTTCGCACCGGGTTATAACTTGTGATATATTTTATCATAAGTAGTAAGTTAGAATAAATAATAATATTAATTTTAAGAGATTTTAACCTAAAGTTTTGAAAAATATATTATGTACTTATCAATGATTTAATGGAACTGTGTAGGTTCCAAATCAACACACAAAGATTGAACACACAATTTAACTCTCTCAAAATAGTTGATTAAGTAAGTGGGAGTACAAATGAATTACATCACATCTATTTATACTACTAACATAATGGACTAAGGCTTTGAAAGCATGGGCCTAAACAAATGGGCCAAGATTAACAAAATTACAATTAAGGAAAGATACTTTAAGAAAATTACAAATTGACACAACTAACAAATATTTCTAACAATTTCCCCCTTTGTGTCAATTTCTTCGTCGCCGTTGATGTTTGCTCAAAGTCTTCCTCCTTGTAAAGTTGGATCTCTTGGAAGGACCCTCATATCTCCGTGGTGGTGGCGGTATCTCTTCACGCTTTCTAGCTGGACCCTCTATCTTCCTCAACCCGTAAAAGGACTTGAGACGTCGTAGAACATTGCGGTGTTCTAGACGATGCTCGGTGATCCTGAACACCTTGTCAATAAGGAGTGTGGGTTTGATCCAATGCCCCGTCTTCTGTACCTCAAGTTCAAGTCTTTTCTTTTCTGTTGCCAATCCTAAGTTGATGTAGTGAAGAGTACCATCGCTGAACTTGTGGACCTCGTCGCACCGCATGAATTTCTTTTCACTCTTCTCATTCATATAGACTACCCCAAAGGATGGTTTCTCAAGAACATCAAAGGGAGAATAGCGATCGATGTTGGGAAGATCCTGATTTGGCGGTGTAAGGTTGATGGTTTTCTGATGACTCTCCAACCCAATCTGAAAGTCTGATATCTCCGAGTTCCTCCGATTTCTCTCGATGAAGCGCTTGACGGCTTCAAGCCATTTGAAGAAAGCTCGAGGTCGTCTAGTAAGCGTCTTCAGATCAGTATACAGTGACTCAATGTCGTCAATATGTACGTTGTTGAAGTCGGCTTCGATGAACGTATATGTTCCGGTACTCCTACGAATGACCGTGTAGACAGAGAACCATAATCCATGAAAGCGCACGGAGGAAACTTCTCTAAGAAGAACGATCGGGTTGTTGTAGAAAAATACATCTCCTTGAGGTTTGGCTTGAGACTTCATCCAATGAATATGCTTGACTTGATCAGATTTTGACAACTTCGTAATCCCAAGGTACTTCTCCACGGGCAAGATAAGTACCTTATCAGTAAATATGGATCTGTGAGAGTCCTCAAGGTATCGACCGCGTCTCCTTTCTCTATCCCATCGAACTGGTACCCGTGGTTCCACATACATACGCCGGTTAGAAAGAGCACCCTTCTCATTATGATAGATCACCTTGGGAGGTGATACCGATGGTTGCCTCCATTGACCATGAATCGGTCGCTGAGGGCCATGAGTCACCGGGTTGATTGGTGCACGGCTTCTGACTGTGGAGCGAGGAGGTGGCGACGGAGTGCCAAACGCGGAGAAGTCCGGTACAGTAGGTGATGCTCGAGGAGGAGAGACAGACGGAACCGGCGAAGGCGTGCGAGGTGGAGGTCTGCTCGAAGCATGACAAGTAGGCGACGGCGTAAGTGGAAGAGGAGACATGTAGGGCGGAGGTGTCCCAAAAGATAACGAAGGAGATGTCTGACGAACCATCTCAACAACAGCAACGGTGCTGTGATCAGGCTTTGAGCGACGACGATCATCGGTACCGGTGTCCGTATGAGTACCAGAGGTACGGACAAAAGCGGCGCCGGAAGATTTGCCTACCAGAGGTAAAGTGATGCGCCGAGCCCTCTTGGGGTTTTCCCCCTCACGGCGTCCGGGATCCTCACGGTCGTCATGCCCCCTTTTGGTTGGCTCGGCTGCGGCGCGGCAAGAGGTCGAAAGAGCTCTACGGATAGCTAACAGGGAGCTCTTGACCTTCCCAATGTCGGACTTGACCTCCTCCCTGAGGTCACTGAACTTCCCTTCGAGCCACTGGGTGGAGGGGCCTATCGCATGAGAGGGTGCGGTAGCCAGCTCGGGACGGATCGCGGGAATGGATGGATCACAAAACTGCTTCAAGGACCCAAGGAGATGCACCTCTTTGTCATTAACATCCCCACGAGAAAGTAACGATGCCATGAGTAGATCCCGCAACTCATCAGTAGAGGGAGCGAGTGTGGTAGATCTCGGAGGTGAGGAAGGAGGAGGAGGTGTAGGAGCACGTGCCATCGACTTGCCCTTAACTTGGGCCTCAAGGGCGGCAATTTTGCCGGAGAACTCCGCTCGAACACAATCGATCTGAGCCTTTAGGGCGCTCTCGATCATTTCCCTGACAACAGATGCCGGGTAAGTAACACCGGGCTCACATAGAGTACCCGTTTGCACGACCGCTGAATCAACGGTGTGGCCTACGCTCACGGTTGGCGTGATGATAGCCGTGGTAGGTCTTCCCGCCGGTCCTCGTGAAACACCCGTCATGGATGCCACTCTCGGGGTTCCAGTCACGTCACTCAGAATCGTGAGAGGTGGAGCCGAAACTGCGTCACTCAGACTAGCAGTATGTGTACCTAGATGTGTATCAATAGGCTCTAGACTCACGTGCGCATCAAGGAAGGTTGGGGATCGGGGCAGGGATCCTCCTGTTTCAATATCACTACGCTCCAAGTGAGGGCGCGATAGCCGTTGTGCTATATCCCCGTGGAATGAAACACGCACCTGTTGAGAGGTGAGTGAGTGGCTAAGGGGGGCGTGTAATTGCACCTCTGGGTGGGAGGTGTCTGCTTCAATACCCGCATCGAACGAATGCGTGCGGGTAGCGGATGTGGGTGCCCGACTTCTTCCTAAGGGTAGGGAAGGATCGGTTAAAACCTCTGATCCTGTCACACGCTCATCAATTCTTTTCCGTCCCACACTCAACTCACTTTCTTCACCTAGAGTGTCTCCCTCAATCCTTATACCTCCCGCACCATCAACGTGGTGGTCATCATCGGAATCATCGAAGTCATCAGACTCTAGACCCAACATAGTAAGAAGAGTGGATCTATCAATATGTGTAGTAGCATCTCCGGAGCGATCAGAGTCACCATCTAGACTACCCCCGTCATGTCCCCCCGACACCTCAGCCTCAAGCCCTTGATCATCACCCCCAGGTGAATGACCACGCTCAATACCCTCACTCTCTCGTCTAAGGGGTACCTCCTGGGTGCCAGCCTCCGGCACTGGAGGAACTGGTAGAGGTAGAAGTTCTAAGTACTGAATCACAATGGGTGAACTCTGATCGGCTCTAGCAAGAAGTGATGGAGTAATCACCGTGGGAGCTACGTGCTGGGACTCGGATGCTACATCAAGTAATCGCGTCATAGGAGTGGCAATGCGCTTGGGCATGTTTGACATTGAAGAAGGACATTCGGCGTCTTTAAGGAAGTGCTCGAACAGAAGTCCCAAGAATCTGGGGTAAGGAAGAAAGTTCCGGGCGCGCGATCTTATGTCCTTGTCCTTGATGACGGATGAGAATTCTTTCCACAAAAAGAATTTGTAGTCGGTTGTTGGATCATCGAGTGCACATCCAATAAATATCTGTCTAGATTCGGCGTTGCTTTTATCAACGCCCCGTGTGCGAGAAGAAAGTCAATTGTTTAAAATGCCAAACAAAGTAGACCATTCACCCGGGAGGTCACGGCGTTTGATGTCGCTTAGTTTGGTGAGGGGCTTTGTGTAGCCGAGAGAAATGAAGTGATTAAGTTGTTCAGCGTCGGTAAAATGATCCTCATGCATATCACCACCCGGAATTTGAAGGATGCTTGCAAATAAGTCTGGTGTGATTTCCAGAGCTTCTTCATCAATTGAGCATGTGATGGATTCTTGAGAGGTGGTTCGGCCTTCAACAAATTTCATCGAGTGGTAGAATTGTTGAAGATAGACTTCGGGTACCTCCGTGTGTCGAGTGAGGAGTGGTGTAAGAGGATGATGTTTTAGGATCTCAAGTATGATGGGATGATGGGTGACTATGGTTGCGAAGTCAAGGTAATGGTTGTTTGGTGTGTCTAGAAGATATTTGGAACGAGGAAAGGTTTCATCAAGCTCGGCTTGGAAGTCACTCGAAAGATCCTCGTATGTAATCGGTTTTTCGGGTTGAGGTTTCGTCCTGGTGGAGGGTTGAGATCTTGGTTTGGAAGGTTGTTTGGTTGAAGGTCTAGATGAGGATGGTTGAGTTGGTGGTATGGATGATGGTTGAGCGGATGGTCTTGATGAGGGTTGTGAAGGTGGGTGAGATGATGGCCTAGAAGGATTAGTTTGTTGGGATGTATCTGGGGGAGGTGGTTGTGCGGAGGGGTTAAGAGTTTCATGGAATGGACGTGGAGGCCACGTTCTCACCATGGTACCTGGGAAAGAAAAAACATTTAGTATGTAGATAGCATTGCTAGTAACGAGGTCCCTCACTCCATTGAAATGCATTTGCAAGTACCAAGGCCAAGGTGTTGGTATAGATAAATGCACTCCATTGGGTGAGGGATGATGATCCGATACGAGAGTAACCCAAGGTAACCTTACCAACAAGAAATACCATCCATGAAGTATGATGAGATGCATAGGTGTGGTGCTTAGTGATTGTGATTGTGTAGGTGATGAAGTGGGTGAAGATGTGAGTGAGGGTGTATGACACATGTGTACCACAAACCGAACAACACTCACCCGAGCTCAAAGGAGAAGGATCATCCCAAGCTCGAGGGTGAGGTATCACACAAAGTGTAAGCACACAATATCATCATGCAAGCAATCGATCACACACATGACCTATGTGGATGAATAAACACTTCAAATGGCACATAGAACAGAATATGAGGACCACAAGATTGTGGAGCAGCCCCTGGACAGGCTTCGCGGCGCGAGGGATGATACTCGCGGCGCGAAGGTGAAGTGCACAAAGGACAGCAGCGCGGTGCAGAGCAGATGCAACGCGAGACATGGTGCGCGGCGCGGAGGCCTTCGCGGCGCGAGAAATATGCTCGCGGCGCGAGGAGTGCAGTGCGCGGCGCGTGACGAGGCGCGGTGCAGAGGTGAGACGCGCGGCGCAAACGGGTGCGGCGCAGAGGACCTTCGCGGCGCGAGGGCAGGCTTTGCGGCGCGAGGTGTGAGCAGTGCGCGGCGCGTGACGCAGTACGAACAGTGGTGCAGCGCAAGAGCCTTCGCGGCGCGAGGGGGTATGCTCGCGGCACGAAGAGCGAACAGAGGGGGTGCAGCAGCATAAAAAACACACGGTTTTGAGCAAAACTTGCAAGGGTCGAATTGATTCAAACCACACGGGCTGAACGGATCAACCACAAGGTCTGAATGGCTCAACCACGCGGGATGAACGGTTCAAACACAAGGGCCAACCGGTTCGAGCCACGAGGGTCGAATAGTTCAACCGAACACAAGTTAATATCGCAACCTTTAACCCCCCAAACTTCCAAAACTAGGCTTTTCAATATTAAAAACCGTTGAGATAACCCAAAAAACTCAAAATTTATAAAGCTTGACAACATTTTTGGATCAAATCAAATAAGACAAAACTTTTTGGGAAGAACTCATATGAGTTCTTCAAGAACACAACAATGGAGGTTTTTTGTGAAAACTTCAAAACACAACCAAATCTTACAAGATTTATATCAATGAAAAGCTCCAATTCCGATTTTCATAAGTAATAAAGACATTAAGCATCAAAAAAACAACACAAGAACTCAAAATCCAAAGATTTGAGTTTTGGGTTTTTGAAAAACCCTTGAAATTGTTCAAGTGGGTTTTAAAAAACAAACACAAATCCACACAAGAGATACATATTTAGAAAGCTCAAATCAAGGTGAACAAGTTTAATAAAAGCATTAAGTTCAAAAAACCAACCCAAAAACTCAAAATCCAATCCATTAATCATCAAAAAAATGGGTTTTCAAATCCAATCCAATCCATTTATTACCTTGAAATCACACTAAATAGAAGAAGAAATCTTAAAAAATGAAGAGTTGAAGAGATGAAGAAAAAAATTGGGGAAAAACTTGAAGAGTAAGGTAAGTGAGGAAGAAGAAGAAGTAGGTGGAGGAAAAGGACAAAAAGCTGATTTTCGGATTTTTTTTTAATATATACTTACCTTGGTGTTTGAGTGACAACACCTTACCCGATGATGTTCCCCCTCGGAACAATCAACGCTAAAAAAAATGTTCCCCCTAGATACGAGCACTGGCGGGGTGACGTCCCTTCTTGTATGATCTACAGGGTAACATGTATCTTATGGTGACATACACCTTAGGGTGACGTGCACCTCAGGGTGACATGCACCTCATGGTGACATACACCTTAGGATGACGTGCACCTCAGGGTGACATGCACCTCATGTAGACGTTCCCCCTTGAAATGACAACACTCACAATTGATTAGTACTGCAAAGATATAAGGAAAGAAGAAAGTAACAAGAAGACAAACACCTAAACGCTCAACATCATAGTCTAAGACAACGATGACACTATGTTCAAGAAATAAAATTCAGACAACGGTGACATGATTATGAAGAACTGTATTGTTGAGAGATGATCACTCTTGAGGATCATACATGCCAAGCTTGGAGAGTAGAAAATTAAACCGTTTCTCATCCAAGGGCTTGGTGAAGAGATCCGCAAGTTGATACTCGGTATTGACAAAATAGAGTTCGATCGTACCTCTTTCCACATGATCCTTGATAAAATGGTACCTTATATCAATGTGTTTAGTGCGAGTGTGTTGAACCGGATTGCAAGAGATGGCAATGGCACTCTTGGAGTCGCAGTAGATGGGTATGTGATTGAAGTTGTAGCCGTAGTCACGTAGTTGAGTCCGCATCCACAATACTTGAGAACAGCAGCTGGCAGCAGCGACATACTCTGCCTCCGCAGTGGATGTAGAGACACAATGTTGTTTCTCGAAGCTCCAACTCACCAGTTTGTCACCTAAGAACTGGACGTGTCCTGATGTGCTCTTCCGGTCCAATTGACAACCTCCATGGTCCGCATCCGAAAATGCGACGAGCTCAAATCCAGACTCCTTTGGATACCACAACCCACGGTTGGGTGTGCCTTTCAGGTACCGGAGGATACGTTTGACCGCCATCATGTGTGATTCCTTTGGATTTGCATGAAAACGAGCACAAAAACAAGTAGCGAACATAATATCCGGTCTACTTGGCGTCAGATATAACAAAGAACCAATGATGGCTCGATAAGTCTTTTGATCGACAGGCTTCCCTTTTGCGTCAGCACCGATCAAAGTGCTCGAGGCCATGGGAGTTTTAGCAACGGAAGAAGTGTCCATGTGAAAACGTTTTAAAAGATCACCGATGTATTTCGATTGATTAATCAAAATACCATCAGGTTTTTGTAGAACTTGAAGTCCCAAAAAGAAGGACAACTCCCGGAGCATACTCATCTCAAACCTGGTGGTCATGAGATCACTGAACCAAGTGCACATATCTGAGTTAGTAGAACCAAATATGATATCATCGACATAAATTTGAACTAACAAGATATCATCACCTTCGGTCTTGATGAAAAGAGTAGGATCGATTTTACCTTTGTAGAAACCATTGTCTAGTAGCGCATTGGAGAGATGATCATACCAGGCACGGGGAGCTTGCTTCAACCCGTAAAGAGCCTTGTCTAGGATGTAGACATGATTTGGCTTGGTACGATCAACAAAGCCTTCAGGTTGAGAGACATAAACTTCTTCTTTCAGTTCGCCGTTGAGAAAGGCGGTTTTCACGTCCATCTGGTAGACAGTGAAGTTCTTGTGAGCGGCATAGGCTAAGAAGATCCGAATGGCTTCAATTCTGGCCACCAGTGCGAATGTCTCATCATAATCAATTCCCGCTTGTTGCTTGAATCCCTTGGCTACTAGACGAGCTTTGTTTCTGGTTACAATCCCATCTTCATCCTTCTTGTTCTTGAAGATCCACTTCAGATCGATGATTGTCTTGTTCTTTGGTCTCGGTACAAGTCTCCAGACACCCAGGCGTTCAAATTGATTCAGCTCCTCTTGCATGGCGGTCACCCAGTCAGAGATATCAAGGGCTTCCATCACGTTCGAGGGTTCGTGTCTGGATAAGAAAGCTGCAAATAGGCACTCATTTTGAGTTGCAGACCTTGTCTTGACCGGTGCAGTCTTGCTACCTATCACTTGATGGAGTGGATGAGCTCGGGTCCACTTGGTTGTATGAGGTAAGGTTGGAGGGGGTAGAGGTTCTATCCTCAGATCGATATAGAACTCAGGTTCACGTCTGGTCGTTGCCAGAGTGGTAACAGTAGGTGGTACTTGAGATTGTACCACAATGGGACCAGGAGCTGCTGGTGTGTCTGAAGAGACAAGTGACGGGCCAGCAACTTGTGGAGCAGGTGAAGGAATGCCTTGATGTTGACTTGTAGTAGGCATAGTTGAGGAAGCACCACTCTGAGGACTTGGAACATTCACCACCGGAGCCTGTTGCTGGAAGGTGTGGGAAGGTTCCCCCTCAGCAGATGCAGGAGATACTCTGGAACTTGGTGATGTTGATGTGGAGGATGATGATGATGAAGTGCCTTGGAGGTTGGACGATGAGATGTCAGTGGTCGAGACAATGACAGGAGATGTTGATTGAACAACTGCAGGAGTAGGAAGAACAACATTAGCAGGTGCAGAAAATCCTTTATAAAAGAATTCAAACAATTCATCCAAATCACAAGAGTTAGAGTTAGAAGAAGATGGTTTGTTTGTCGATGAAGAAGAGGTCATGGGATTGCCATGAAGTTGATCAGACGCCAGAACACCAGAGATTCCTGGTGTAACTGGAGCTGGTGTAGAGTCTTCTTCAATGCCTTCTTCAAAATCCACATTTGTGCTCTCAACCACACGTCTTGTTTTCTTGTTGTACACACGGTAGGACGGGGAGTCCATGGCATACCCGATGAAAACACCCTCATCACCCTTCGGACTGAACTTGTCAAGATTGTCTTTATCATTTTTCACGTAGCATTCACAACCAAAAACTCTGAAGAATTTGATGCTGGGAGGTCGATTGTACACCAATTCATATGGAGTCTTCATGAACCTTTTGGTAATAAGGGACCGGTTTTGGGTGAAACAGGCAGACGCAACGGCTTCAGCCCAGAAGTGTAACGGAAGCTTGGAGAATGCCAACATGGTGCGTGCAGCTTCCACTAGGGTATGGTTCTTTCTCTCAACAACACCATTTTGTTGAGGTGTTCGGGCAGCCGAAAAGGTGTGAGTGGTGCCGACAGAATCAAGAAACGAGTCAAGCTTGTGATTCTTGAATTCAGTCCCGTTGTCGGTGCGAATCACTTGAATAGGAAGTTGTAGTCTGACCTGCACATTTCTGATGAAAGAAATGATGATGTCTGAAGCACCATCCTTACTTCTGAGAAAGTTCACCCATGTATACCTTGAGAAGTCATCCACAATTACCAGTACATACTTCCTCCCGTTGATGCTTTGTACACGCATTGGTCCGCACAGGTCCATATGGAGGAGCTGAAGTGGTTTGGAGGTGTTGTGTTCCACTTTCAGCTTGTGCGAAGATTTCTTGATCTTCCCCATCTCACATGCTGAGCACAATTGTTCTTTGGTGAACCTCAAGGAGGGGAGACCAGTCACCAATCCTGTCTTAGCCAGTTGATTGATTGTAGCATAATTCAGGTGGGATAGTCTCCGGTGCCACAACACGTTCTGATTGAAAGTTGCTTTAGAGAGAAGACAAACTTCTGTGAATGGGCGTTGTTTCTGGAAATTGACCGTGTAAAGATTCGACCTGCGAGTACCCTCAATGAGTTCATGTCCCTCAAATGTCCTAACACAACACCTTGTCTCCCGAAAGTTAACCTCAAGGCCTTTATCACAGAACTTTCCGATGCTGAGCAGATTGTGACTCAAGCCTTCCACATAGGCTACTTTATTGATGGTGATTTTATGATGAAGGATATCACCATATCCCATTATTGGCGCTGATAGCTTATTCCCAAACCGAACGTTCACGCCATATTTTTGTTTGAAGTTAGCGAGAAGTTCCTTCCTTCCGGTCATGTGCTTGGAACACCCTGAATCCATGTACCACACATGACCGTCCTGCAAAATCACGGAGAAACATTTTTAGGTACCCATTTGGGAATGGGTCCTTTCTGATTAGGATTCGCAGGTTTGGATACAGGTTCCTGTTTGCCCTTAGGTGGAGATTTTTGTTTGGGTTTTGGATTAGGTTTCTTGTTATGAGTATGATGATAACCACTATTGTAGAAACCATGATAGTTAGGAACAAAGTAATCATTCTCGAAAGCATTTGCACAGTACCCAAATCTAAATTGATTTTGACAACGAAAATTGCTATGACATCCATAAACAATATGTTCACATTCATAACATTGAAATGGAGTTCGTGGTACATGCCTATTAGTTCTATGATATACAAAATTGGAAATTTTGTTTTGCATAAAACTAGGCTTATGTGCAAATGGCTTCGGACGACTGCCTTCTTTTGATCCACTCTCCTTGTTCTTACTCTTACCATTTCTCATGTTTTGATCTGTCACATTTTGAGAACCACGATTAGTACCTTTGACATTTGGAGAATGAGTATGTGAGGAGTTTTTCTTTGGAGTAAAGTTGTGTGAGTGTTCCTTTGGTTTGGTAGCATTCTTTCGTTTTCGAAAACGTTTGTTTTTCTTAGGAACATTCACATTGGTACAAGATGAACTCGCAACTTCAGACTCAGGGGTGACCAATTTGTCCTTCCCTTTGTCTTTCCGAGATAGTTTAGGAGGAGCCTTGTTTCCTGGTTTAGACTGGCCTGATGATCTACCGTTCTCACCAACCCTATTGGTACAATCATCCGATACAATTTCAGAAATTTGTACCGTTGATTTAGGTGCCATGTAAGTTAAGTCTCCCATGTATGAAATGGTGGTGCAGATTGGAGACCTTAGTACCACGGATTTAGAGTTTGTAGAAGAAGTACTTGAAGGTCTAAAATCTAACGCATTCACATTCCATCTATGGTGATGATGACGTGAGTTATCACGAGTTCCAAAGGTGGATTGACTTGTTGTTGGTGTGCTTTTGGATTTGAGGTCTTTCTCCAATTCATTGATTTTACTCAAGAATAGGTCCTTTTCCCTAAGGCTCATGCGCCTCTCATCCTCTAGCTCAGCCTCAAGTTTAGCAATCCTTTTTCTCATAAAAGGTATGGTTATCTTTGTAAACTTTTTCAAGGATTGGAACTTCCTGATTCATCTCAGCCTCAGTATAGCTAGGCGTGTAATCCTTAGACAAAGGAATCTCACGCGTTGCATAACTGGCATTGAGAGATGAATAGTTGAAGGGAAATGATTGTTTGTTTTTTCTAGCTTTTTCCTTTTTCTCAATTTCCTTTAACTGTTCAGGGTCATTAGACTCTTTCATGAAAACAATTTTGTATCCAAGACTCATGTACCTAAGATCATACAAGGTAGGAGTCTTGGATATGGCACGCTTAAGATAGCATGGACTTTTATATCCAATGCCTTCCTTCGGATTGTAATAATTGAACTCTTTGGGTTGATTCATGTGAATGGTTTGATCATTCTGGCCTTTCTTTAAAAATTTGTCCTCCATATCTTTGATTTTCGCAAACAAGTTAATTCTTTGAGCAAAAATAAATTCATACTTCTTCACATTCTCACTACTCACTCTTTCAGCCTCATGTAGTCTCTTTTGTAAGTCAGTGATATTGGCATTTAAGTTTGTGACTTTATCTTCAAGAGTTTTGTTTGCAAGGGTGAGCATGTTAACTTTGTCTTTTGAATAGGCTAATTCTATGTTGAATTTCACAACTAAGGCATGTTCACTAGCTAATTTGGATTCAGCAATTGTGGTTTGTTTATTAGCTTGTTTAATCTTATTTTCATACTCAGAAACCTTTTGTGCAAGACCTTTTACTTGATTTTCAAGTTCAGAGTATGGGTCAGGGAGTACCTCAGAAGATGAATCAGAATGGTCTGAGTTGACATCATTGTAGTCACAATCATCATCCTCGGAATACTCTTCATCCACACCTGCCATCAAGCATAGTTGATCTTTTCCTACATTACTATCCACATTCCATGCGTCATCTTGAGCTAGCATGCAGACAAGACCTCTTTCTTCATCACCACTTGAGATTTGCAACCAGGCTTCATCTTCAGCAAGCAGTGCTAATCCATCATCTTGCTTTTTCGCCAAGTTCATTTTGTTCTTGTAGTAGTCGTACTTGGAGACATGGTTGATGCAATTCTTAGCGAAGTGCCCAGGCTTTCCACACTTGAAGCATGTTGGACTCCCATCCTTCTTGGGCTCTTTGCCTTTGTCATCTGTCTTTGCTTTCTCTTCCGGCTTGTGATAGACAGCTCTACTGCCTTGTTCAAGTCTCCTTGGCTCTTGATCAAACCTTCTAGGTTCGTCATACCTCCTTTCATTGTCATCATACCTTCTCTCTTGATCATCATAGCGTCGATCTTGATACCTCCTCTCGTCATATCTACGCTCCCTAGGTTCTTCATACCTCCTAGTATCAAACTCAGTTGGCCTTTCGTACCTTCTCGCTTCACCTCTTGGTTTGTTTTCATACCTTTTACCGTTGTAGTACCTATGATTGTTGGAAGACATAGGTTTCCTCAAGTTCCTTTTAGACAAGGTCCTTATGATTAGTGCAAGAGCCTTCTTCATGTCATTCATCTCCTCATCAGAGTCACTCCCTTTCTCTCCGTTGTCAGACGGTACATCATATTCATCCTCGTAGCAGGGTGATCTCCCAGAAGTGAACTGTCTTCGGTCCGCCACCAATGCAAGTGGATCAGCATACTTTTCCACTTTCTTCATGTCGCTCATAGTCTCCAACACTTCATCCTGGTTGTGGTTAAGCAGCTCATACAGTTCATGGATGTCTATGTCCTCCAAGTTGCGATTCTGTTGGATGTTCGAGGCGTATCTCCTCCACTCAGAGCGTAGAGAGTTGATGAATTGGATGTTGATTACCAATTGTGACTTCTTTAGCTTGTTCTTCCTCAATTCGTTGATCATCGTGCAGAACCTATGGTAGGTGTCTTCAAGTAGTTCCCCCTCACGTCCCTTTAAGGTGGCAAACTTTGTTAGGAGGTTTGATCTCTTCATCTGAATACCCTTCTCCGTGCCATGCATCAAACTGCAGATCTCATCCCACATTGCCTTCCCCGTGTCGTTGCAATCGATGTTTGCATAGATGTCATTCGGAAGACTTTGAATGAGATATGACTTGGAGAGTTGATCTCCCTTCAAGCGGTTTGCTTCTTCAGGTGTGAGTTTGGTTGCATCCTTCTCAACCACACCACCTACGACAGGTGGGTTACCATCAGGAACATCAGGGATAGTCATGTAGAACTTGACTGGACCATTTTTTAAAGATTCAAGTATGTCTTTGCCAAGAGGTTGTTTCTCAATGAAGTCTAGGAATCTTGACTTCCATTGTGAGAAGTCACCGCGGAAGAGGACAGGAGGTCGGGTATCGGACCCTATAGCAAGTGCATTGCGTGTGTTCATGATGATGTTGATTGTGGATCTTAAACCACAAAAAATATGATTCAAGTGTGATGACACCGCAGGTGTGGTGTTATGACAAATGACACCACAGGTGAGGTGTAGAGGCAGATGACACCACAGGTGTGGTGTAGTATCAATTGACACCACAGGTGTAGTGTAGTATCAAATGACACCACAGGTGTGGTGTAGTATCAAATCTAGAGAATATGCAAGTATGATGTCAATGCATGTAAGGTGACCACACAATGGATCAAGAAGAGTGGTAGGCTCTGATACCAATTGTAGGTTCCAAATCAACACACAAAGATTGAACACACAATTTAACTCTCTCAAAATAGTTGATTAAGTAAGTGGGAGTACAAATGAATTACATCACATCTATTTATACTACTAACATAATGGACTAAGGCTTTGAAAGCATGGGCCTAAACAAATGGGCCAAGATTAACAAAATTACAGTTAAGGAAAGATACTTTAAGGAAATTACAAATTGACACAACTAACAAATATTTCTAACAAACTGTTTGATTATTTTATTGATAAAAGTTACAATAGTTTATAATTAATCAATAAAACAAAATGCCTTGATAAATAAATAAAGTAAGAAGTAAAAAATATGAATCATGTAATTTCATAATACAAAATATAAAGAATGTATACTATATTGACCAAATATATAAATTAAAAAAACACTTTTTGGATAAGTTAACCACTTAATTTAACAAAGTTGAACGAATGATTGAAAATTGAATGAAAACAAAATCACATGGATGAAAAAAGCAGTTGTTAAAGAGCAAGAACGAAAATTGTTATAAAATATAAAACGACATGGACTAAAACTGTAGTTTTGTAATTTAATTACAATGACAATTTTGTAATTGAACAACGATGACAGTCTTGTAATTTAAATATCAAACGATAGGGACTAAAAGTGTAGTCTTGTAATTTAATCACAATGGTAATCTTGTAATATAACAATAATGGCAGTCTTCTAATTAAATTGTTTTGGATGAGTTAACCAGTTACTTTAACAAAGTTGGATGATGTGATAAAAATAGAATATAAGAAAATCATACAGATTATAAAATCAATTGTAAAAGATCAAGGGCGAAAATCACTAAAAATATCAAACCATAGGGACTAAAATTGTAGTTTAGTTTATTGTTTTATTATTAGAATGGCAGGCAATGTGTAAAACCGTAAATGTGTGAAGAAAAAATGGGAGTCTTTGAAAATTCCAAATGCCATTTATGTAATTTAATCAACTTTGAGGGGAATCTGATTTTGTTCCTCCTAATTGTATGGTATATTAACATGTATCTAGAGATATATATAGACTTAGAATCAGGTGAGACCAAGCTGTTACCGTAAGACTGCGTGAGACCAATACCTAACGTATGAAACTTCACAAAAAAAACACCATGAATGTACATAAAACTCGAATACGCAGACCTAAAATTCACTTTCGATGCAAAAAAATATCGAAAGCAAGCTAAAAAACGAAACCTTCACAGCTCAAGTTCTGTGAAGGTTACATATATATAATGCGAACCTTCACAAAAAAAACTGCTGTGAAGGTTTCGTTTTTTAAGTTTTTTTTGAAATTTTTTTTTTCGATAGTGTTTTTTACTATGTTTTAACGATGAATGTTCAATTTTTTTTACCTTCAAAAATGTTTTGATGTGAAGTTTCAAGTAAAATATGTTGGTCTCACCGGTCTCACCAAAAATGTTTGGTCTCACCGGAACTTAACTCATAATACATATAGAATTATTAAAACATAGAATTATTAAAACACGTTTTTCCATGATTTTCTGCAGAGAAACCAAACTATGAAAAAACAATATCAAATAAATCTAAAAAACTTGAACAAGTTAAATAAACATTTAACAATTTAAAAGAACAACTGATGATGATAATATCGATTCAGAGGGAGGTTCAAACGAGAATGACAACTTTTTAAAAGAATACGAGAATGATTCCTAGCCACCCATTTTTGTAATTTAAATACATCACCCACACCACCTTTATGGCTACCACTTCCCCCACCTCCACCACCACCTTCGCTGCCGCCGCCACCACCACCGCCGCCCCGCCACCACCACCTCCGCCAGCAGCACCGCCAGCACCGCCTCTGCTACCACCAACAGCAGCACCACCACCACCCACATCACTTCCACCACCACCACTACCTCCACTACCACACCACCATCACCACCACCACCACCACCATCACTGGCACCGTTGTCGGCACCACCAACACCGCCGCCAGTACCTCCGAAACCACCGTCGGTACCTTCGGCACCATCGGCACCACCACCGTTAACTTTGAAATCACCGCCAGCACCACCACCGGTACCTCCAAAACCACCGTCGGTACCTCCGATACCATCGAAACCACTGCCGGTACCATCGACACCACCACCGATACCTCCGAAACCACCGCTGGTACCTCCGAAACCACCGCTGGTACCTCCGAAACCACCGCCGGTACCTTCGGCACCATCGAAACCACCGCCGGTACCTCCGACACCACCATCGGTACCTTCGAAACCACCACTTGAAAAAACCTTCGCCTCCGGTAGCAGCAACAGCACCACCTTCGCCACCGCCATTATACATATGATTTTGCATTGATGATTTTGCATTGAAATGATCTATGATTCTGCATTGAATCACATATTATCTTGTGATCATACATGATTATGCATTGAAATCACAACTTAACACATCAGCTTATATTAAATCACATATGATTTTGCATTGAAATTACATATGATTCTTTATTGAAATCACATATGATATTGTTATCACACATGATTATGCACTGAAATTACATGTAACATCCCGCATACCTCAACAACAATATTGTCCGCTTTGCCCCACCGGCTCACGGCTTTGTTTCTGGCGATCTGGTGAGGACTTCCCAGGAGGTCACCCATCCTGGTACTACTCCCACTCTAGCACGCTTAACTGCAGCGTTCCCAGAACCTGCCGTGCACTAGGCCCCAAAACGCGTTGTTGTTAGGAATGTTGGATGTTACAGATGGTATCAGAGCCACTCTTGTGCCGTTCGGGATATGGGGCAAACCTCATCGAGGACGATGAGTCCCAAGGGGGGGTGTTTGTAACACATTAGGCATATCCCATATCGGTCGTGAGCAAGAGTGATGCTGGGTGTTATAAGTAATATCTTGGCCTTCATAACAACAACGCGTTTTGGGGCCTAATGCACGGCAGGTTCTAGGAACGCTTCAGTTAAGCGTGCTAGGGTGGGAGTAGTACCAGGATGGGTGACCTCCTGGGAAGTCCTCACTAGGTCGCCAGAAACAAAGCCGTGAGCCGGTGGAGCAAAGCGGACAATATTGTTGTTGAGGTAGGCAGGATGTTACATTACATATGATTCTTCATTGAAATCACATATGATATTGTTATCACACATGATTATCCATTGAAATTACATATGATTCTTCATTGAAATTACAAATGATATTGTTATCATACATGATATTAACCAATCAAAGTTATATTAAATCACATATGATTTTACATTGAAATCACATGTTAACCACATTTGCTACCACCATCTACACCACCACCACCCATACCATATCCGCCCGCACCTACAACACCATCGCCACCACCTCTGTCACCACCACCAACCCCACTCCTCCACATACACTACCTCTGCCACTACCGCCACCAACGCCACCGCCACTAGCACCACCCCCGCCACCACCACCAACAGTAGCAGCACCTCCGCTACAACCTGTTAGGATTGTGTGCGAGACAGTAACAGGGTTTACCGTGTCCAATGTTATAAGACACTAGTAGGTCACACCGCTGCACACCTAATTGAGAACTTTTGTGTGTAAGAGATAATTGAGAAAGAGAAATAAATAATTAAAAGTTAATAATTATTTGTTAGATTAATTAATCAGTAAATTAATTAATTAAGTAATTAATTAATTAAGGGATTAATTAATAAAGAGATAATTATGAAAGGAATCTTAATCAAATACAAACACTGCCTTATTTATGTCTATAAATAAAGGCTTAAAGGTTTTATCAGATAGATTTTCCTCCCACCAAAATCACTCTCTCTCTCTCTCTCAAACCGCCTCCGGCCTCCCTTCTCTCTCACACATCGATCGGATTTTTTCGATCAGTCACGGTGGTCTAGCAACCCTCTCGTGTGGTGTCAGTAGCGGTGTACCCCCTGCTCGCTTTCCGGAGAATTTTTCGCTAAAGGTAAACCATCAAACTCTCTGTATTGTATCTGTTAAGGTTTAAGTTGGATCAGGCTTTTGGGAATCGTTTTGTTATCTGCTGCGCACCGTTAGTGCCTACGGTTCCCAACAGTGGTATCAGAGCCACTTCTTAAACCTACAGATCAGGTTCGATTGATTGATAGGTTTATTAAAATTTGATTTTTATATGTTTCTAATTATGTAAAAATTGATTTTTTCGAAAACCTAATTGGCGGTGGAACGGCGGAAGTTAGCCGGCCGAACCACCAGGACCGATCAACGGAGAAGCCGAGCCACCAACGCGCGGCGGCCGCACCACAGATGGTGGTTGCTGCGCCGGCTGTCTTCCATTCGCCAGCCGCACCACCGTGTGGTGGCGGCGTCGGCCATGGCAATCGAAACGCCACCAAGATGGTGGCGATTGTTGTTGTTGATCGAATCAACCACCGAGGACCACACCACCAAGCCGTTCTCAACGGCGACAATGGTGGCGTCGAGCTGCTGTTGTCGCGATAGTGGTGGCGTGTAGGGTTTTCGGCCGACCACAGAACCGTGGTGATGGCACACGGCCTAAACCCGGTCGACAGCACCACCACAGGCAGTGGTGGTTGCATCGGCTTGATCGCGAACAACCGCCACACCACGTTTGTGGTAGTGGCGGCGATGGCGTTAGTTATGTTGTTCGCCGACCACGGCGATGGTGGTGGCGCCGAGCTGCTGCTGTCGCCGGTGGATGATGACGGCGGTTGATTTCAGCGACGGCGGTGGCGGCGTTTTATTGCTACCGTTGTCAACGATCAAGAAAAAACCACCGGTCGGCGGTGGTGGGCGATTGCTACCATCGTCGATCACGGTGATGGCCATCGAAGGGTTCTCGCACCACCGATCGACGGCAGTGGTTATCGCCGCTGTTGTCGTGAAGGTGGTGGCGGCTATGTTGTTGTGCACGGCAGTGGCGGCGGTGCTAAACCGCTGCTGTCGCCGGTGGTTTGACGGTGGCAGCGTGGACGCCGGGAAGCGACGGTGGTGGTGGCACTAGTCACGGCTGTTGTCGTGTTCCCAACCGGTGGCAACGGCGATGGTTGATTCCATCAATGTCGTCGCCGGTGATGGTAATGGTCGGGACGGTGGCAGTGGTGGCTACTTTTGTTGTCATCGTCACCGGTAACTGTAAACCACCAGTTTGCACCGCGAACAGCGACTGGTGGTGAAAGTTGTTGTTTCTATTCGCAATCAGTTTAGTTAGGTTGCGTTGGTTAAGGGATTAAGCCAGATGGGCATAAAACCCTAGGGATTATTTCATTAAATTAATTTAGTTTAATTAATTAAAATAAAATTTAGTTAAATTTTGTTTTAGTTGTCGTAGTCAAACCCTTTGACCCGTGGTTGTATTTATACATATGTTCTTTTTATTATTGTTGGTTACGGGAGGCCTGCGTGCCATTTACAACCCGGTTTTTGTAATGTAATTTTAATAAATAAAATCGAGACCCGAAGACGAAGCCAAGGAGATAACCATGGAGCTTGGAGCCAGTGGGAGCGCCGAGAAGATTTGTCCCTTAGGAATAAAGACCGTCGTTTTGTGTTGGCTCACGAAACGACAATAGTTAAGGGTTTTTGACTATGACATGTTTTTAGTGCGTGGTTGTTTATATTTAATAGTTATATAAATTGCGTGATTGTTTTAGTTACGTAATTTCCTTTTAAATATAAACGGTTTCAAAATTAAATGTTTAAAACAAAAATTGGATACAAATATAGTTTGTGTTTGGATCCAAAGTTTTTGAAAACTGGCAATTTTAACCCTTATCAAAATCATAGATTAGTAAGTGCAACCCATTTTAGGGGCACCTCCGGTGTAAGGTACATAGGGCGTTGTAAGTGAACACACTATGAATGCCCGTGTTCAAACCGAAACTGGAGGGTGATAAAACTCTGCGAATTATCTCCGGGTGGTACCGGCCAGGGTTTGTCCAGGTCCCGGGTGGTGCAGTCTATTTTGGTAATTATTTATTCACCGGGTGGTACCGGGCCAAAATGCACTAGTGGGACTAAATATGCACGGATTATATATCCGATGTCCCGACGATCTAGAAATCGTATTTTCGAATTAAAATGCGATTGGTATAGTTTTACCTACCATAAATCGCATGAGTCGGTTTGACATGATCACATGCTTCCCGACACATGTGAAATATGGATTCTAGTCTAATAAATTTATTTTAAGGGTAATAATTTATTAGAGATTTTATAATTATAAACTAAGCTTGGAATTTTATTCTTTATTGTAGATGTCTTTTTCTGTAATCCCGTTTTATACCCCTGAGGAATCATTGAGACTCATCAATGGAAAATGGAAACTTACAGGACAAAATTTTCCAGTTTGGAAAATGCACCTTGATAATATCTTGCGTGCACAGGGTAAGTTTTACGTTTTAGAAAAACCTGTATCACGACCTAAGAGTAATTCTCCTGAAGAGGAATTTACTCAATACTTCAAGTATATGGCAGATGAATCGGATGTCATGTCAATTCTGATTTTCTCTATATCGTCCGAGTTCACGGATAGATTAAGAGATAAATCTTGCCACGAGGTCGTGAAAGATATAGAAAGCCAGCTGGGATTCTATAAACATACGGGTAAGCTTCTGATCATGAAAGAGATACTTTCACTGAAGCTGAAAAAGGACAAGTCAGTTAAAGACCATCTTATGGAAATCAGAAGGCTCTTTAAATGCTTGACACGTTTGGGGTACAAGTTGACTCAGGAAGAGTTAATGTATCTCATGTGGTACTCACTCCTGAAGGAGATATGTGACACAGCTAGTGCCTACATGAAAGAACCAAAGACTGACGGGGCAGCACTACATGAGAACATTCTGGCAAGTCTAGAGCCGAAGCCAGCACCTGCTGATCTCATGGATACTGATTGGATTGATGAGCTGGGGGATCTGAGTTGCCCAAAATGCGGTAGCAAGGATATTTGCGAGCACTCGATGAATATCGACCAGATAGAGATCGGTTTATCCGATGCTCCAGGTATCTTTATGATAGATTGCTTAATCACTTCTTATGAATCATGGGTAATTGATACAGGCAGTGGTAACCACATTTGTAATCATTTACAGGGATTCACTAGAAGAAAGACTTTGAGGAAGGACCGTTCGAACCTACGAGTTGGCGAAGGCACTCCGCTGATAGCTGAAGCTGTAGGATCTTATAGTCTTAGTTTACCCTCGGGTCTAGTTTTGGAACTGGATAATTGTTATTATATTCCAAATATGATTAAGTATGTTTTGTCTTTCGATTTGTTAGTAGACCAAGGTTTTTATTACAAGTATGATTATAAAACGATTTCTGTCTTTAAAAATAATATTTTCTATTTTAAAGCAACACCTGTGAATGGTCTATATACAGTAAATCTACAAGACAAAAGTAGTGAGATCTATCATATAAGTAAACGATCCAAAGACATTGAGGATCAGACTTGTTAGGAATTATGTGCAAAGTTGACAAACCAAGTGATTATATATCCAATGTTACGAGGCACTTGAGGGTCACACCTGTGAGAACCTATAAGTCGAACAAGTTAGTTGAAATCCCGAAATGGAGAGTTAGGATTTATAATAGTGTATTATAAATCTATTGGGTAATTTCAGTCAGAATTACCAAAGTTGGAGGGTTATTAATTAATTAGGATATTATATATTTATTAAGATAAATAAATATATAATAGTTAATTAATAAGATTTTATATATTAGATAAATATATAAATCATAATTATCATAGGCAAATTCTTTTCCAGTTAATAAGGAAAAGATTTGAGATAATTATAATATGGAAACTGGATTACTTTCAAACTGTATTTTCTTCCCATATAAATAAGGCTTATGGGTTAAGGAATAATTAAGCTTTTTCGGTTGAAAAATCAGTTTTCTGTCTCCCCTCCTCTCTCCCAAAACCGGCGCACACACCCCCCCCCCGGGTCGTTTTGTTGTTCGGGTTTCACGGTTCTGCTAGAGGAACGTTCGTTGGTTGATTACGGGTGGACTAATTCTCAAGCATCCAGGTAAATTAATCTAACCTAATCCTTTAGGTTTAGAGCTACAAACGATTAAAGATCAATAGGCTTTAATGGGTTTTTAGCTTTTATCGCTTCCGCATGTTTAGATTAGAAACAGAGTGTTTCTGATCACGTGGGTTTTAACAGTTTGTTTTAAACCTACGAGATATATCAAACCAGCGAGGTTTTGATAGATCTGAGATAATCCTCGGATCAGTTGGATCCAAGGATACCCACAAAAACCCAACAGTGGTATCAGAGCCATTGTTCTAATCGTTTAGTCTTTTATCAGATTATGATCCGTTAAAATTGAATTCGTTTTCTTTCGCATCAAGTTTTTGAATAATTATATATAAAATTTTTGATCTTTATCAAATTTCGAAATTTTATGTTTATCACTTGAATTATCGTAAAACCAACAAACAAAAGACCACCATAGCCGAACCACCAGATCGGTGGTGGCTATGGTTATTACCGATCAAAGCTGCCTCACCAAGACGGTGGTGGCAGCCGACCTTAGAACAACTAACCGACGACCGGCGGTGGAACGGCGGCAGATCGCCGACCGGACCGCCAGGCCGATCGCCGGCGATGAGATCACACCACACGAGCCGAATCAAACAACCGGCCTCACCACAGTCGGTGATGGAGGCGTCGGTTTGTTTCCAGATCGCAGGGCGCACCTCAACGGTGGTTGCGGTGGCGGCTGTTGTCGTAGCGACCAACATCGTACCACCGTGTGAAGTAGCGGCATCGGTTTCGGTGGGCAAAACCGCACCACGCCTAGCGACGGCGGCGGCTGTTCGCGATGATCGGTCGCCGGCTAACGCCGGCGTCCAGCGGGCGACAGGTGGTGATGGTGTTGCTATCGCTGCCGTCGCCTCCGGCTAAGTGGCGGTGGTGGCGTCGTTTACGCTACTGTTGTCGCCGGCCAGTAGTGATAGTAACGGTGGTCAAACGGCGGCATGTGGTGGCAGGCGGTATGTAGTGGTAGACCAACGACCTTGGTGACAGCGGCTTTAGCCGTTGTCATAAACCACCAAGCCAACCGCCGGCTGCCCTAAGGCCAAGCCAAGGCGGCGGCAATGGTTGTTCAAATCGCCGGCCAAACCGCGCGAAGCGGTGGTAACGGCATTGTTTCCAATCGCCAATCGGACCACCACCAGATTGGTGGTGACCGACGGCGGTGTGCGGCGGCGGCGTTAGTCAAATTGGAAACGATCGAGAGACACGGTCAAGGATGGTATCGATTCAATGTTGTTTTGTTTTTCAAAAGACGGGTTTAGGATTCCTCGATTCTCGATAGTTTTTCGATGGCCCAAAATTACCAGTTTGGTAATGGGCCTATAAGCCCAGTTTTTGGACCAAGTTTGTGGCCCAAAAAGAGCTCGTTTGGTTTTTAAGACATTTTATCCAAAATAAATTTACTTGGGATTTTTATCCGATAAAACTTATTCAAATTAGTTTTAATTAATCTCTTAGGAAAATTAAAATTTTTCGAATAAGCCAGTTTTTTTTTTTAATTGGATCGTTAAAACCAGTTTAATATTTTTGGGTAAAAGGATTAAATGATTTTTGTTTTGAGATTTATTATAAATCACAGTTTTAAAGTTAAAACCGTCTAAAGTTTTTCTTTTAGGATTCATAAAACAGTTTGTTTTTCGAATCAGTTATAAAACCAAGTTTTGCAATAATTGCGATAAGATAATTTTAACGGATCCAGTTTTATTTTCTCGTAATTATAATATTGCTTTTGTTGCATATATACATATAATTGCGTGATTGCTTGAGTTTTATATATGCATCTCAGTTTGAGTTTGTATACATCTATTATAGTGTTTTGCCAACCTAGACCCTTGACGTATTTACGGGGAGGCCTGCGTGCCATTTACAACCCCTTATGTAATAATGACCTTAGGTTAGAAATTTGTTTTATTCTTTTGGGATGACGAGGCCAGTGGGAGCTACTTTTTCACTACCGGAGCACTAACAGAACATGGCGAGGCCAGTGGGAGCTACGCGAGTTTTGAAGCTTTTAGTAGAATAGGTCATTATTGGTCCCTAGGAACGAAATTGGCAAATCCTATAATTATCTGTTTTACAATTGCGTAGTTGTTATAATTATCTGTGTGCATGATTAACTGCGTAGTTGATGCTAATAACTGTTA
Source organism: Centaurea solstitialis (assembly GCA_030169165.1). Classification (NCBI taxonomy): domain Eukaryota; kingdom Viridiplantae; phylum Streptophyta; class Magnoliopsida; order Asterales; family Asteraceae; genus Centaurea; species Centaurea solstitialis. The sequence goes on from CM058045.1 coordinate 71,957,548, forward strand.
GTTTATTAGATATGTTTTAAAAAGGAATTTTTTAAAACAAGAAGAAAATAGGTTTTATTAACTTTTCAATCGAAAACCTTTAAAGTGGAGCGCTTTAAATAAAACCTAATGCATTGTTATAAAAGGAGCAAAATTGACAGAACAGTTAGCTTTTGTCAGTCGAAAAGGGTTATTGAAACAGGTAGTTTCAATTAACCAGTACACTTTAAATCAGTTGATTTCAATTAGCCGATATTTTAAACAGTTAGTTTAAAATAACATGAATATTTAAAACAGTTAGTTTAAAATATTAATTGCTCTTATAACAACGTATAGATGATTATTTTATAAAAGGCAAAGTTGACAAAAACAGTTAGTTTTAATCAACTAGGTGTGCTATTAAAACAGCTAGTTTTAGTTAGCAAGTGATTTTAGAACAGTTAGTTTTAAAATTACATGTATGTTTCAAACAGTTAGTTTAAAACATAAGTAGCCTTTATAAACAATCAGTTTTTCAAAATCCTGGAAATAAAGTTTTTCAAAACCCGAAAATCATAGATCAGTAGTGCAACCCATCTAGGGGCACCTTCGGCGTAAAGTACATAGGCGTTGTAAGTGATCACACATTCGACGTCTGTGTTCAAACTGAAGCTGAAGGGGTTACATAACTCTGCGAATTATCTCCGGGTGGTACCGGCCAGAGTATAGTGATCAGGTCCCCAAAATGGTGAGATCTGTTTTGGTACTATAATGTTCACCGGGTGGTACCGGGCCAAAAAGCACTAAGAGGGACTAAAACATGCACAGATAGTTGCCATGGTCCCGAAAAGATCTAGGAGTCATGTCAGTTAGATATGATTGGTAAAAGTCCTTACCTACCGAAATAAATACGGGTCTGGTGGAGCAAGAACATTACGCACATCAGGACGTATGAAATAAGGATCCTAGTCCAATAAATTGATCATTTAAGGGTTTATTGATATTTTATTGGAAATTAGTCTATTTACAGTTGCTAAGACCAAAAGTTTTATTTTGTGTAGATGACAAGCACTGTTACCAGCACTAACAATCTTTCCCTCCGCTCTATCCTAGAGAAGGATAAGTTGACCGGCTCTAACTTTCTTGACTGGGAGCGCAATCTGATGATTGTGCTCAGACATGAAAGAAAGTGGTATGTGCTTGAAGAGCCACTTGGGGAGGCACCTCCGGCAAACGCTCCGGCCGCTGCCAGAAATGCCCACAAGAAGCACTCGGATGATCTCCTTGATGTCGCCTGTCTGATGTTAGCAACAATGAGCCCAGATCTGCAAGCAGGGCTCATAAATACAAATGCTTATGACATGATCCGCCAGCTGAGGGACATGTTTCAGACTCAGGCTCGTACAGAACGCTACGATGCCACCAAAGCATTCAATGAGTGCAAGATGGTAAGAGGGACATCAGTAAGTGACCATGTCATGAAAATGAAACGGCACTTAGATCATCTGGAGAGGCTTGGTCATCCTGTTCCGTTGCAGCTAGCAACTGACACCATACTCAATTCACTGTCAGAAGACTACAGGCCCTTCGTAGTCAATTACAATATGAATAACATGGAGAAAACTATAGCAGAGTTGCACTCCATGCTAAAGACAGCTGAACTGAATATGGGGAACAAGAACAAGACAAAGGATGTCTTGATGGTAAAAGACGGAGGGGTTAAAAAGAAGAATGGGCATGCTAGCACCAGCAAGGGAAAAGGACCAGTTCAGGCCATCCAGAGTGCACCCAAGAAAGGCAAGGGCAAGGGCAAGGGCAAGAAGGTTAAGCCAAACAAAGCTAGGACCGAGAATCGCTGCTTTATATGCAATGAGATCGGTCATTGGAGGCAAAACTGCCCTAAGCGTCATGAAGCAGGTATGTAGACCTCAGAAAATTTATGATTGCTTTTGTCACTTCTTACTTGTTAGCTTACAAGTATACTGATACCTAGAGCAAATGATTATTGCAGGAAATCAGAAATGAAGTGAAGTGCCCAGGAGTTGCCGAGGATCAAAGCACGAGATAATTTAAGACAAGACATTTTTGAATTTATAGTTTTTTTTTTAAAAACAGTTATTTTGGGGGTTTATGTTTTAAACAATGTTTAATTATATTTTATATAATTTGATGGTTTTATTTTTCAAAAGTTATTGTCTTGACAAATATCTGATTGTGCTTAGTGTTTTGTATGATCCTGGTTATTGATGCCTGTTATAATTACTTTAATGAGATTGAAGTAATTTGTATAAAAACTATCAAAACACACGAGATTCTATAGGAATGTGTTTTGAGAATAAAACATTTATGAATAATAGTTTTTGTGATCAAAAGGAAGAATTTAAGATATTAACTCAGATAGCGTTAATAACAGCATTTATAAAACTAAGAAAGATTCCAAGTTCTGGAATTAGGATTTGACCAAATCCAGTTAAGTTTTATAAAAGAAAATTCTCAGAATTAACTAATCAAGTTTGATCAAGTTTTATTCAAATGTTTTAAAAGGAGAATTTAGGATATTAACTCAGATAGCGTTAATAACAATATTCATGAAACCAGAAGAATTCCAAGGTTTGGAATTAGGATTTAACCAAATCCAGTTGAGTTTCATAAAAGGGAAATTCTCAAAGGTCATTACTTGAAATTAGGATTGACTAATCAAAGTCTTGAATAAGTCAATAGTAAATTTTGAGTAATAGTTAGTTTTTATGCAAGTTAGTGGGAGCCCAATTTATTCTCTATCTAGTCTAAGATAAAAGAATAAAAGACATAATTATTGATATATCTCGGAATTCATAAATCCATGAGGGATAAGAATTCATAAGATATAATTTACCCTTTTAGTTAAAAGGATAAAAGTTTCAAGACCCATGAAACAAAGGTCATGACTGACTTAAAAATCAATAATTATAGTGTTGGACTAAAATATATAGCATTCCAGTAGATTTGCAAGGATTGCAAATGGAATCGGATTTCAGGTAGAAATCATTCATCTACACAGCGACTAAGGAAAGTTGCAGTCTTACATATTCAGGAACTGGAAGTTAGTCCAGGTCTCCAAGTTCATGGAATATGATAGAAGTCTAATTATTGTTTTAAGAAGTGTTTGCAAAACAATAATTAGCAGATACAAGTAAGCAGACTTGTGTTTTTGGTCATCGCTTTGATTAAAATGGTAAACTTTAATCAAAGGGTTTAAAATTGAAGGTAGGTGATACTTCATTTTAGAACAGTTTTTAACAAATGTTAAATAGACACTATGAAAGTTATTAAAGAAAAGACGTTCAATCTTGTTATTATTACAGCGTGTAACATGGACTATACAAGATTGATTTCTTTATCACTTTCACATTTTTGCATGTTTTTAATTAATCCAGGAATGAAACTAGTTTCCAGTTTTCATTCAAAATCTGTCCGTGACAACTTATCAATGTGGGAACATGATAAGGCGTTAAAGTCATTGTGAACTTTTAGGTAGTTATGATCAGTTGCTGAATAACAGCTACAAGTGTTGTAGACTAAAAGTTGCACAGATATTTGATAGAGTACCAAATATCGGACGTGATCCGTGGTTGAGATTACTTCTTGGAAACAGTCATAAGTAAATCTCACAGTGGTTGTCCCTATCACCTGAGGTATCTGATTTGATATCATGAGGACTACTGGATTCTTAGTGCACTCAACCGCTACGCCGTAACAGGGTGGCTATAAAAGGTGTAACTAGATTCAGCGGAAGCCGTGGTATTGAAGGCAGATATGCAAGATGGGATTTGCACCTCTTCTCAGAAGAGAGATATTTCTGGGCCCATCTTGACTGACTAAGTATACTGATGAAGTGCATGGCCATGCCCAAACGGACTGATTAGTTCTTTGTCGTTTACCTATCAGTGAAAGTCAGATAATCAAGAGAACAGAATCTTGAGTATTTAGAGTTGACACTTTCCAAGCTCATACTCACAGATGAAATATCGCGATGCAAAGGGAAAAGCCAAGATATACCCAATCAATGAACAGTAGTTTCATAGATAACCAATTCCTCACGGAAAGTTTATATCACCAGTCTGGGTATAAGAGTTCTTGTAACCTGGTCAGCCTAAGTGCCTGTCTAGGGGCCTCCTTAGGTCCGTATAATCAAAGGTGGTATTGCCAACTTGCACAAGTGGGAGTCTGTTAGGAATTATGTGCAAAGTTGACAAACCAAGTGATTATATATCCAATGTTACGAGGCACTTGAGGGTCACACCTGTGAGAACCTATAAGTCGAACAAGTTAGTTGAAATCCCGAAATGGAGAGTTAGGATTTATAATAGTGTATTATAAATCTATTGGGTAATTTCAGTCAGAATTACCAAAGTTGGAGGGTTATTAATTAATTAGGATATTATATATTTATTAAGATAAATAAATATATAATAGTTAATTAATAAGATTTTATATATTAGATAAATATATAAATCATAATTATCATAGGCAAATTCTTTTCCAGTTAATAAGGAAAAGATTTGAGATAATTATAATATGGAAACTGGATTACTTTCAAACTGTATTTTCTTCCCATATAAATAAGGCTTATGGGTTAAGGAATAATTAAGCTTTTTCGGTTGAAAAATCAGTTTTCTGTCTCCCCTCCTCTCTCCCAAAACCGGCGCACACACCCCCCCCCCCGGGTCGTTTTGTTGTTCGGGTTTCACGGTTCTGCTAGAGGAACGTTCGTTGGTTGATTACGGGTGGACTAATTCTCAAGCATCCAGGTAAATTAATCTAACCTAATCCTTTAGGTTTAGAGCTACAAACGATTAAAGATCAATAGGCTTTAATGGGTTTTTAGCTTTTATCGCTTCCCCATGTTTAGATTAGAAACAGAGTGTTTCTGATCACGTGGGTTTTAACAGTTTGTTTTAAACCTACGAGATATATCAAACCAGCGAGGTTTTGATAGATCTGAGATAATCCTCGGATCAGTTGGATCCAAGGATACCCACAAAAACCCAACAAGACTTACCTCTGGCATTGTCGTTTGGGCCACATAAACAAGAAGCGCGTTGAACTACTCCTAAAAGGAGGGTTTCTTGGCACTTTCGATTATAAACCTTTTGATAATTGCGAGTCTTGTTTATCTGGCAAAATGACAAAGCAACCTTTCAACAAAGAAAATGAAAGGGCTACTGACTTGCTAGAAATAATTCACACAGATGTGTGTGGACCATTTAGTCATGTGGCAAAAGGAGGATACAGGTACTTCATTACCTTTACTGACGATTTCAGTAGGTATGGTTATGTCTACCTTATGAGACATAAATCTGAAAGCTTTGAAAGATTCAGAGAATTTCAGAATGAAGTACAGAATCAACTTGGCAGAAAGATCAAGTTTTTGCGGTCGGATCGCGGAGGCGAATATCTTAGTGATGAGTTTGACAATCATCTGATGGAGTGTGGGATTGTATCCCAACTCACACCTCCGTATACACCTCAGATGAATGGTGTGTCAGAAAGGAGAAATCGTACTTTACTTCATATGGTACGATCGATGATGTATCACTCTACACTGCCAATGTCATTCTGGGGACATGCGTTCGAAACGGCAGCACATATACTGAACAGAGCGCCAACAAAGTCGGTAGAAAAGACTCCATACGAATTATGGAAGGGTAAGAAACCCAATATATCTTTTCTAAGAATTTTGGGTTGTGAGGTTTATGTCAAACGACCCACCTCAGAAAAACTCAAGCCCAAATCCGACAAGTGTTTCTTCGTTGGATATCCCAGAACCACCGTGGGATATTATTTCTACAACCCTGAAGAGAACAAAGTTTTTGTTGCTCGAAATGGAAAATTTCTGGAAGAAAAGTTTCTCAGTTATGGGAACACCAGAAAAGATGTAGATCTACAGGTAGTAGACGAAGAAAACACTACACCAATTGTTGAGCCAGAAATTCAACATGAGAATGTTGAACCTCAATCAGAATCAATTGAGGAAGTGAAAACACAGGACCTTCGCAGATCCAGTAGGGTAAGACAAGAACCAGATAGGTATCTTGGGTTTCTAGTCTCACAGGACAGTGGAGACTTGAATGAACCAACATCCTATGGAGAAGCTGTGTCAGGCAATGAGTCTGAACAATGGCAGGAAGCCATGAAGGCCGAGATGCAATCCATGTACGACAACCAAGTTTGGGAGTTGACTGATTTGCCACAACACTGTAGAGCTGTTGGACGCAAATGGGTTTTCAAGAAGAAAACCGACATGGATGGGAATGTACACACTTTCAAGGCCAGACTGGTCGCAAAAGGGTTCACGCAAACTCATGGTATCGACTATGATGAAACCTTTTCACCAGTGGCCATGCTAAAGTCAATTAGGATTCTAATGGCCATTTCAGCGTACTTTAACTACGAGATCTGGCAAATGGACGTCAAGACAGCCTTTCTGAACGGAAAGTTAACAGAAGACGTCTATATGGAACAACCAGAGGGGTTTGAAGATCCTAAGAATCCTAATAAGGTGTGCAAACTGCTAAAATCCATTTATGGATTAAAGCAAGCATCTCGAAGTTGGAACTTACACTTTGATGAGCGAATCAAAGAATTTGGTTTCGCCAAAAGTGAGTTCGAGCCATGTGTCTACACTAAGTTCAGTGGGAGCATAGTAACCTTCTTGGTCTTGTACGTAGATGACATTCTACTCATAGGAAACGATGTTCCAACTTTACAGAGTGTAAAGAGTTGGTTAAGCAAATGTTTCCAGATGAAAGACCTTGGAGAAGCCGCTTATATACTTGGCATAAAGATCTACAGAAACAGATCTAAGCGGCTTATCAGACTTAGCCAAAGTACATACATTGATAAAATCCTGAAGAAATTCAGGATGGATGAATCCAAGAAAGGATTTATCCCGATGCAACATGGCATAGTGTTAAGTAAAACACAATGTCCTGTTTCTAGTCAAGATCAGGACAAAATGAAATCAGTTCCATATGCTTCAGCAATTGGATCGATTATGTATGCCATGTTATGTACCAGGCCCGATGTTGCTTACTCAGTAAGTGTTACGAGCAGATATCAACAGAATCCAGGAGAACCTCACTGGGTGGCTGTCAAGAACATTCTCAAGTATCTGAGAAGAACGAAAGACATGTTCTTGGTCTTTGGAGGTTCTGAAGATGAAATTAGTGTCAACGGCTATTCTGACGCTAGTTTCCAGACCGACAGAGATGATTTTAGATCACAGTCAGGGTACGTTTTCACCCTAAACAGAGGCGCGATCTCGTGGAAGAGCTCGAAGCAGGACACGATTGCAGATTCAACTACAGAAGCAGAGTACATTGCAGCATCTGATGCGGCAACGGAAGCTGTCTGGCTAAGGAATTTTCTATCGGATCTAAGAGTGGTTGCTAGTGTCTCTAGACCGATCGATATATTCTGTGATAACTCGGGAGCCGTAGCGCAAGCAAAGGAACCTAGAGAGCATCACAAGTCAAGACACGTGCTCAGGAAATATCACCTTATCCGAGAGATCATTGGAAGAGGAGATGTGAGAATATGCAAGATTCCAACAGAAGAAAATGTCGCAGATCCGCTGACAAAGCCACTAGCAAGGGTGAAGCATGAGGCACATGCAAATTCCATTGGGATGCAGTACCTGGACGCCAGTAGCTAGTTTTTTAGTTTATTAATTATTACTATAGTTTAATTTAGAACAATACAATCATGTAAAGTTCTTGATTTAATAAATGGAGGTTTTAATTCATGATTGTTTTAAATTAACTATTTTTCGCATATTTAACGTATCCATGATTTTACAAAGTTTTGTATGAAATCTAAATTCCGTAGCCACTTATTGAAATGGGAATTTCAATAGGGAGTTTAACGCTATTATGAATACTTGATGATTTATTCGAAGTAGAGAATAAAAGCACAAGCGATGTGACCAAGTATTTATAAATACTCAACAGAGTGCTTGGGTATTGGAAGTGACCAGAATCAAGTCTGCTTCATGGAGCATCAGTCATAAGCATTGACTTGAAAGGTTGTCCTTAGACCTGAGATACTTGGTTTGGGAACATGAGGATTGTTGTACTCTTAGCATGTCCTAACGTTGCACCGTAACAGGGCGGCCATACGGGACGTGACTAGATGCAGCGGAAGCCGTGGATCCAAATGCAAGTAGTCAAGAAGGGATTTGCACCTCTTTTAAAAGGAGAGATATTTCCGGGCCCCTTGACGATTAAGATTGGCAGAAAACGCGTGGCCACGCTCGGATAAAATAACAGGTGTTATTTAGTAATATCCTTTACTGCAGGCAATCGAAATCAGAGTCAAGAAATACTTGAATTTGAGAAATGAATCCTCCACTCCATGTCTCAAATCCATTTCAGAAATATCGCGTGCAAAAGGAATGAACATGTGTACAAATTCAAGCGTGAATTGTATCTCTGGATATAAGAGATCTTATAACCTGGTTAACCTAAGTGTCTGGCTAGGGACCTCCTTAGGCTAATGGTAATAGCACAGTTACATGTCTAGCACAAGTGGGAGTCTGTTAGGATTGTGTGCGAGACAGTAACAGGGTTACCGTGTCCAATGTTATAAGACACTAGTAGGTCACACCGCTGCACACCTAATTGAGAACTTTTGTGTGTAAGAGATAATTGAGAAAAGAGAAATAAATAGTTATAAGTTAATAATTATTTGTTAGATTAATTAATCAGTAAATTAATTAATTAAGTAATTAAATAATTAAGGGATTAATTAATAAAGAGATAATTATGAAAGGAATCTTAATCAAATATAAACACTGCCTTATTTATGTCTATAAATAAAGGCTTAAAGGTTTTATCAGATAGATTTTCCTCGCACCAAAATCACTCTCTCTCTCTCTCAAACCGCCGCCGGCCTCCCCTCTCTTCACACATCGATCGGATTTTTTCGATCAGTCACGGTGGTCTAGCAACCCTCTCGCGTGGTGTCAGTAGCGGTGTACCCCCTGCTCGCTTTCCGGAGAATTTTTCGCTAAAGGTAAACCATCAAACTCTCTTTATTGTATCTGTTAAGGTTTAAGTTGGATCAGGCTTTTGGGAATCGTTTTGTTATCCGCTGCGCACCGTTAGTGCCTACGGTTCCCAACACCACCACCAGCAGAGGTGGTCTTGGTATATCGGTGGTGGTTTCGAATGTACCGACGGTGGTTCTGGAGGTACCGGCGGTGGTTTCGATGGTGCCGGAGGTACCGGCGGTGGTTTCGGAGGTACCGGTGGTGGTGCTGGTGGTACCGGAGGTGGTTTCGAAGTTACCGGTGGTGGTGCCGATGGTGCCGGAGGTATCGGCGATGGTTTTGGAGTTACCAGGGGTGGTGCCGAAGGTACCGACGGTGGTTTCGAAGGTACCAGTGGCGATGTTGGTGGTGCCGACAGCGGTGCCGGTGATGGTGGCATCGATGATGGTGGTGGCGGCATAGGTGGTGGTGTGGTAGTGGAGGTAGTGGTGGAAGTGATGTGGGTGGTGGTGGTGCTGCTGTTGGTGGTGGCAGCGGCGGTGCTGCTGGCGGAGGCGGTGGTGGTGGTGGCGGCAGCGGTGGCGATGGTGGTGGTGGCGGCAGCAGTGAAGGTGGTGGTGGAGGTGCTATGGATGGTGGTGGTGGCTATAGAGGTGATGTGGGTAATGTATTTGAAAAGAAAAATTGGTGGCTAAAAATCATTCTCGTATTCTCTTAAATTGATGTCGTTCTTGTTTGAACCCACTCCTATGGATTCATATATCAAATGATTTTTATTAGTTTAATATATGACACACGGTTCCGAAGACTAGTTTTTTTAATAAGAAAATTGCACTAATTGTCTAATCCTGGCTTAAAATAACTTTATACGATATTACCATCCACTTCTTTGATGATAAAAAGTTCAGTTGTCGTCCCTAACCTTTGTCCATTTTTAATGGTTCTTGTCCCTAAATTTCACTTAGGGGCTGTTTGTTTTTTGTTAAAAGTGCTGATTCAGAACTTATTGGGCCAAGACCACTTTTTCGGTCAGATGTTTTGGCAATAAGTCTGTTTGTTTTTTTTTCATTAAGTGGCACTTTTCACTAAATAGGGTCTGACCGAAAAAGTGATGCCCTAGCATCTGTTTGTTCACTTTTTCTCTTTAGCACCTCCATCACATATCAGATAGCTACATCCCCTTTCACCCTTCAAGAAAAAATGTCGACTTCTTCCATTAACGCCTCTATCAGATAGCTCCATCGATTTCTTCTTCAAGGTATGTTGATTCTCCCTTCCTCTCTCTCGATCTGCCTTTCGATCTCTCTATCAATCGATCTCTCTATCAATCGATCTCTCTATCATTCTCTCTATCGATTTTGACTTCTTGCTCGATTGGCTCATTTCCTCAGTTGAAGAACCGATTGGCCATCTGCTTATCTCATCCTCGTCCATCTCGAAGTTAATCAAAAGGTACCAACTCTAGACTTATCGATTTGGGTTTAAACTTGTCTTGTTCAATGTTATGAAAACTTGTGTAATATGGGTTTATTGGCTGAATCATCTATGTTTTTAATTTGTGTGGCTGAATGTGTGTTCTTCAATCTGAAAGCTTGAATAAGTTGGCTGAATGTGTGGCTGAATGGTTGCAGCTTCATAATTATTTCTAGTTGGCTGAATGTGTGGCTGAATGGTTGCAGCTTCATAATTACATTCTTTGTTATAGTTGTTCTTCAATCTGAATTACATAACAACGTTTTAAAACCAAATATTATAGTTGTTCTTCAATCTGAAAGCTTGAATAAGTTGGCTGATGTGTGGCTGAATGGTTTTAAATATTTGGTTTTAAACAACTATAAAATGCTTTGTTAGGATACATTATATAGCCAAACACAGATTACATAGAGCTCTGCACATATGAAAATGATGAAAGTATATCAAATTACATGTAGAGAAAGAATTTATGCTGCTTTGGCCACCAACGCCCCAAAATCCATTAATTAGGATCCATATCTCAAATTTCCCCCAATTATATCTATCAAATACAAAACCTAATTGATGATGTTGTTATATGATTTAGGGGCTGTTTAATTGGTCCTCCATAAAAATGCATTTGCAATTTGTAATTCACTATTGAAGTGGTGGATTATTTGGTACTTGTAATTCCCTGTAAGCACACATAATAGGAATATTTTTTGACTTGTTTGGGTGTCTTATTTGATAAAGAAAATGTATAACCAGTAAATTCATTATAATTGGATAATCACCCTTATTCTTAATTCATAAAGTTCTCTTTAGTTTTATTACCCTCGTTAAGCTATTGAGTTTTATGAAGCTCTCTTTATAAATTTTCATTCATTTGGAATGTTTTGGAGTTGTTTTTATTGTTTTATAAAGCTCGTTAAGCCGCTTTTAGATTAGCTCATTAGGATCTTCTTTGCATTGTTTTGGACTTGTTTTGATTGTTTCATAAATTTTCATTAAGCTCTTGTTTGGACGATGGCGGAAGAGGGCGGACGTCTAAGGTGGATACCGGAGTCCATCAAATGTTTTTTAGAAAGTTGTATATCAGAGGTCAATACTGTTGGACGAAATGGTGGAAGTCTCCAAAAAAACTCTTGGTCAAAGGTGGCAAAAAGTCTTCATGACGTGTGTGGTATGAATGCAACACAAAAACAAATGAAAAATCATTACGATTATCTAAAATCCAAATATGCATGTTGGGTCTACTTAAAGAATAAGACCGGGAATCTTTATAACCCAGAAACGAATACATTCAACCTAAGTGAGAAAGAATGGGACGAGTTTATTAAGGTTAGTTTTTTTTTTCATTTTTAGTTAGTAATGACAATAAATAGTTTATTAAAGTTAGTTTATTAAGGGTATTATATAAATTTGGATGCAGGGACATCCAAAGGGAAAATCTTTAAAATCATCACCATTGGCATTTCCTGATTTATGTCAAGCTTTATTTGATGGGACTTCTGCTACCGGATCTCGTGCCTATGCCCCTAGTTCAACTCGTGAGAGGGTTTCTGTGGTTTCATCATCATCATTTACCTCTCATATTCATACTATTGAAAATGAGGATGATGAAGAGTCTGAAGAGGAAGTACCAGCTCCAACTTCAGATGTCGAGAGGACAGATGTCGAGAGGACAAATGTCGAGAGTAAAAATCCTTCAAATGTCGATAGAACAACAGCAACTTCATCTCGACCGAGTAAGAGGAATAAAACCAAGGTTGACATGGATGATTTGGCTGTTGACTTGAAAGATGCACTTCGAGTACTTATCACACAACCACCCCCAGTTGTTCAACCGCCACCACCACCGCCACCACCGCCACCACCGCCACCACCGCCACCACCGCCACCACCTCCACCACCCACGGTTGCACAAATTGACCCAGTTAGGAATGCATGTGTTGAACGATTGAATAGTCTAGGTCTTGATCCAACGGATCCTCTTTATACCACAGCCATTGACATTTTAGGCCACACGACATTGTTAAGAGATGCATGGTTGATGATGACTCCAGATCCTAACGTACTAAAGGACTGGATTGCAAGGACCGGACGAAGATTGGGATTCATGGAGTAGTTCTTATTTGGTGTTGGCTTTTGGAACTTGAACTTGTAGTTGGTTTATGTTATGACTTTTGGAACTTGTAGTTGGTTTATGTTTATGTTTATGTTATGGCTTTTGGAACTTGAACTTGAACTTGTAGTTGGTTTATGTTTATGTTATGGCTTTTGGAACTTGAACTTGTAGTTGGTTTATGTTTATGTTTTGGCTTTTGGAACTTGAACTTGAACTTGTAGTTGGTTTATGTTTATGTTATGGCTTTTGGATTATGCTACAGGTTATATATGTTGGTTTTTAACATGTTATATATGTTGGTTTATGTTTTGGGTTATGCTACAGGTTCATCATGGATAATAGGCAAAAGGCTATACTTATCATTGTTGTATTCTTGTATTTGTATTACATACGGCGGTCGATGCGTTTGAAAAGGAAAAGAGACAATATATCTAGACTGACCGGACGTCAGTTTACGAATGAGCTACTTGAAGGTACGGATACACAATGTATTGATTTGTTACGAATGAGTCGTGTTGCCTTCATTCAACTATGTGCTCACTTTAACGCAAAAGCACTAGTACAAAAATTCACATTTGCCACGGTTAAAAAGCGTGGCCATAGGCCTTTAGTCACGGTTTTTCATTTTTATCAAAACGTAGCCTATTCTCCCGTGACCATTGATACCCTTTTGGTCACGCTTAAAATGTGTCACCAAATGAAATGAAAAACCATAGCCATAGTTTGAAAACCGTAGCTATAGACATATCCAATTTTTATGGTATTGGAGCATTTTACCTAAAACCGTGGCCATAAAGTATCTTTTGCCACACACACTCACATTAAACGTAGCATTTAGTTATCTTTTAGTCACACAATATAAAAAAAAGCATGACAATAAACTATCTATAGCCACATAATTTTTTTTAATGTAGCCGATGATCGCTCTATAATCATGTATATTTTTTTGACGTGGCCTAGGCTCGAACTTGAGACCTCATCTTTGATAAGGAATGGACCAACCGCTAGGACAATATTGATTTTGTTAAAATTATCTCATTAAATATTAAAAACCATGGGCAAATTCATGACATATAGTTACACTTAAGTTTTAGAAACGTGGCTATATGTATCTTTTTGGTCACACACATAATAAACAATGGCTAATTCAAGACATATGGTTACACTTATATTTTAGAAGTGTGAGTATTAAATGCTTTTTGGTCATGCGAAATATTAAAAATCATGACGTTTAACTATTTATTAGTCACACAATTGATTATGTTGAATCGTAGCTATTGGTCAGCTTTTAGTGACAATAGAATTAATTTAGTCTTGGTTTTAACTATATTAATAGCTACACACGTTTCATATTAACTGTGACGAAATCATCACATATTGCCACGCTTCATACAATAAACCATGGCTACTGGTTATCTTCTTGTCACACAAAATAATAAAACCATGACTACAAATACATGTGACTTATAGCTACGTTTTACAAATTTTCGTGGCTAAATATGTATATTCTTTTGGTCACGAAAAATTGACTTCATGAGGCCATATGCGGTCTAAGGTAACAAATAATAATTGTCACAAAAACCCGTGACTATATATATGTCTATGGCCACGATTTTTATATGTTACTTGCCACGACAAAAAAATTGTGGCCATAGGAACAATTTAGTCACGGTTTTGTTTAAAACATGACATTATGTTTAAACATGTTTTCTAATGGTCATGGTTATTGAGTTACATCATGGCTAAAACAATACTCCAATTTTATTTATGACTTTTAGTCACGGTTCTAGACCTAAATGTGACTAACATGAATTTCAAAACCGTGGCAAAAAAGCATATTTGTACTAGTGAAGGTTGGTTAACGGATAGCAAACACATATTGGTCGAAGAAAAGGTGGCTATCTTTTTGATGATTATAGGTCACAATCAACGCTATAGAGTGGTGAAAAACAGGTTTCAACACTCAACACAAACAATTCATAAAAAATTTCATGAAGTGTTGGATAAAATGATTGAGTTTGCTAAAGAGATCATAGTTCCTACATCATTCATTCCTAATCCAGAAATACCAGGGAATAATAGGAGGTTACTACGAATATTTAAGGTAAATAACAATAATAATTATATACACTTTATTACTAGATTTATTTTAACTACTAGTTTTAATGTAGGGAGCAATTGGTGCACTTGATGGAACTTTAGTACATGCTGTTGTCCCTATCGAAGAACAACATTTATATAGAGGACGGGGAAAGGGTGATTGTTATCAAAACGTTTTGGCAATTTGTGACTTCAACATGGTATTTACATTTGTTGTTGCCGGATGGGAAGGGGTTGCACATGATTCTAGAGTTTTATCTGAAACTTTAGCAGATGGTGAAATTGGATTTCCTTTTCCTCCTCCAGGTATGCTAACAATTTAGATAATCAGTTTACTATATTCACATTAATAACTATTTTCTTTATGTTTTTCAGATAAATATTATCTATGTGATGCTGCGTATGCGAACACTCGAGGATTTATGGCGCCATATCGTAATGTTAGATATTGGCTTGGAGATTTTCGTCGTCAACGCCCACTAAACAAGTACGAAAAGTTTAATCATTCTCATGCAAAACTGAGAAATGTTATTGAGCGTGCTTACGGCGTACTAAATGCGCGTTTTCCGATATTGAAAAGAATGGCACCGTTCTCGCTTGAGGTTCAACGAGACGTTGTTATTGCATGTTTCGCGGTTCACAACTTCATACGGAAGGAAGGTTTAAGTGATGAGTTTTTTTCTTATTATGATCAACCCATTGAGGAAGGAGTTGATGGTGGTGACGAGGCTGGTGAGATTCAATCGCATGGGAGTAGCGCTGATCAATCATACATGGCTGGTTTAAGAGAAGAAATAGCAACACAATTAATGCCAAATGATAATTGATTTTAGTTATTATGAGACTTTGTTCAAGTTACTATTGTATTTGATTGAGTTGATGTATTTCTGTTATTACGAGACTTTGTTTACTTGTTATGAAAAACAGCACCTTAAAAATCAGATTCAGATGTTTGACAGCTTATAAAAAAACAAACAGTCTTATCAGATTCAGATTCAGTCTTCAGCACCACCACTTAATAAACAGATGTGGAAACAGATTCAGTCTTCAGCACCACTTAAAAAACAAACAGCACCTTAGTCGGTATTCATCCCTTATTTTTGAACATTCTTATGGATTTCGTTCAATCTTTTAAAGACTATTAACTTTTTTCCATCGAGACTAGTTATGTGGAGTATTTTAGTCATATCATTATTATTATTGTTGTTATCATTATCTTTAAATACATAAAAAAATGTTTTACATCATATATATAACAATATATAATATATACATATCAAAGGTAGAACCCCCCCCCCTTTGGGTGTCGACATGGACCCTCAGTCCCCCTCTTTGTTGACGGCCATTTGTCCCATTTCCGGCGTAAGCATTGAGCATCGACGTTCACTAAGGTTGTGTTTGTTTTTTGCACTTTTCACTTTTTCATCACTTTTTGGGACTAAATCACTTTTTCGGGCAGATATAATCTCAATAAGAGTGTTTGTTTTTATTCAGTTATAAGTGGTAAAAACCCCTGACCGTCCACTTTTTCAAAAAGTGGTAAAATCAACACTTTTCTCACTTTTTCTCTTTCGTCAAACTCTCTTCCCTCATCCTTCATCAAATTCATCTCCAAGCCATATCATAAATTGAAGATTGAAACAAGATACGATCTCCAAAATCGTTGTCGTAAATCGTCTCGATCTCCAAACTCGTCCTTGTGCTTCGAATTTGGTCCCTGTGTTTTTCGTCCCTGTGCTTTGAATTTGGTCCCTATTCTGCATCTCCTCCATTCGATTTTGAGGTTTTGGATTTTTCGGGGTTTTTGATTTTCTGGGTTTTTGAGTTCTTGCTCTCGATTTCTGCATCTCCTCCAAAAGCACGTTCTTAAGTTCTTCGATTTTTGAGGTTTTGGATTTTTCAGGGTTTTTGAGTCATTGCTCTCGATTTCTGCATCTTCTCCAAAAGTAGGTTCTTAAGTTCTTCGATTTCTCTATTTCTCCATAAGTTATTCGATTTCTGCAACCTCTTCCATTCTATTTTGAGGTTTTTGATTTTCTGGGTTTATGATTTATGTGGTTTACAGTTGATGGTTTCTGGGTTTCCAATTGAAGGTTGTGGTTTACAATAGATGTCTTCTGGAAATCATTAACTTACTGAATTTGTATATTTATTGCAATCAATGCAAGTATTTATCAGAAACATACAATGAGTATGAAATAAAAGAAAGAGAATGGAAGGAGTCGATTTCAGAGATGGTGAGATATAGAGGAGCAGTGATAGATGTCTGCTTTTAGTGGGTTTTGATCTTGTGGTTATATTCATGTGGTTTACAATCAAAGGCTGTAGTTTAAGATTTGTGTGTTTTACAATCAATTCCTGAGATAAGCACTTTTGTTTTGTCAAGTTTGTATTGTTAATTTGCATTTTAAGGGCATTTTAGTTGTTATGAAATAATTAGATTCAGGTTCAGATGTTTGACGGTTTACAAAAACAAACAGTCTTGACGATTTAGATTCAGTCTTCAGCACCAACACTTAACAATCAGAAGTGGAAACAGATTCAGTCTTCAGCACCACTTAAAAAACAAACAGCACCTAAATAAATGCATAGGTGGCCTCCCAATAATTATTCTCTTTCAATCTCACTCTACTAGGACCAAATCGTCCTAATTAAGAAAGTTTTATAAAGTAAGGTTTAAGCCTAATTGTAATTTTTAGTTTATTGTTATCGGCCTTAATGGGCTTGAGCTTTATTGTATTGGACATCTATATAAAGGGTCTTGGGGCTAGGGTTTGAAAAAAAAGAAGCCGTTTTCTATGAGTGTCATCTAAGGTGTTTGTGTCCGTGTTTCATGCAATCTTGAGAGCTCTCTAATAAATCAAGAACACTTTATTTTGTCTATTGATTTTTTATTGAAATGCTTCTATAATCTTCATCTTCATCTTGAATCTTCGCTGAATTGGGCTAACACACTCGATCACGGTGTCCTCCTTTGATCCAACTCCAATTATCTAGGGACACTTAATTAAGTATTCAAGTTCACTATTGGCCAGTATTTTTATTTAGGTTTTTGTTTGATTTAGGGTTTAAGGTTTTTATTGTTTCATTTTATGATTTGTATCCAAATGTTTGCACTAGTACAAATATGTTTTTTTGCCACGGTTTTAAAATTCATGTTTGTCACGGTTAGGTCTAGAACCGTGACTAAAAGTCCTAATAAAATTGGAGTATTTTTTTAGCCACGATGTAACTCAATAACCATGACAATTAGAAAACATGTTTAAACATAATGTCATGGTTTAAACAAAATCGTGACTAAATTGTTCGTATGGCCACAATTTTTTTGTCGTGGCAAGTAACAATTAAAAACCGTGGCCATAGACATATATATAGTCACAGTTTTTTTATGACAATTATTATTTGTGACCATAGATTGCATATGGCCTCGTGAAGTCATTTTTTCGTGACCCAAAGAAAATACAGATATAGCCACGAAATTTTGTAAAACGTAGCCAAAAGTCATGGGTATTTGTAGTCATGGTTTTATTATTTCGTGTGACAAGAAGATAACTAGTAGCCACGGTTTATCGTATGAAGCGTGACAATATGTGATGATTTCGTCACAGTTAATATGAAATGTGAGTAGCTATTAATATAGTTAAAACCGTGATTAAAATAATTTATTGTCACTAAAAGCTAACCAATATGTCTTGAATTAGCCATTATTTATTATGTGTGAGACCAAAAAGATACCTGTAGCCACGTTTCTAAAAATTAAGTGTGACTATATGTCATGAATTTGGCCATGGTTTTTAATATTTAATGAGATACTTTTAACAAAATCATTACTGCCCTGGTGGTTGGTCCATTCCTTATCAAAGTTGAGGTCTCAAGTTCGAGTCTTGGCAACGTTAAAACAAATATACATGATTATAGAGTAATCATCGGCTACATTAAAAACAAATTATGTGGCTATAGGTAGTTTATTGCCATGTCTTTTTTATAGATTGTGTGACCAAAAGATAACTAAATGCCACGTTTTATGTGAGTTTGTGTGGCGAAAAGTACTTTATGGCCACGGTTATAGGTAAATGCTCTAATATCATGAAAATTGGATATGCCTATAGCTACGGTTTTTAAACTATGGCTATGGTTTTTCATTTGATATGGTGACACATTTTAAGCGTGACCAAAAGGGTATCAATGGTCACGCAAGAATAGGCTACGTTTTGATAAAAATGAAAAACTGTGACTAAAGGCCTACGGCCACAGTTTTTAACCGTGGCAAATGTGAGTTTTTGTACTAGTGTTGTAAATGAACTAACATTGTCTATTGTGATATATTGTTGAATCTTAGTATTAAAATTTATGTTTCATTTAGGATTCGAATAACCCTCATTTGTGAGTGAATTTGGTGGCCGTTAATGGCGATGGACGGTGAAGGTTTTTCCCGTCGAGGGGGTACTGTCAGGGAAAACATAGAGGAGTAGGGGTGGGATCTATCTATCAATTGGGAGAAAGAACTTGGTTTCAAAATCGTGAGGAGGGGGAGGGGGAGAAGAAGAAGAACTGTCATTTCCTCATCTTTAACCCACGATTGTGGCTCTATTTTCAGAAGAAAAAAAAACTTCTTTTTTCCTTCTTATATTTTTCTTGGGTTTGATTGTTACGTCGGGAATGATTGTACTGTTTGCGTTCTTGCATGTCGGGTGTGATGTTTGAATTCATGATGGTAGAAAGTATTGAATTTGAAAGAAATGGAAGAAAGTATTGAATTTGCGTGTGTGTAATATACAATATTAAATATATATATATATATATATATATATATATATGTTAAATACTAAGTATTTATAATACATATTATATATAATATCAATATTCAATATATAATATATAATATATACATATATACATATATTATATACATATTTATAATTTATATATAATAAAAAGAGTAACTGATTGACACGTGTCGCGCTCTGGTGAGCCATCATATGCATATGTGTCATGTGTCATATATTGACCCATGGCACTGATTCAAAATTTAAACTTATTAAAAATTAATCCAAAATTATCTATTAAATATAACAAACTTTATCTCTATCTATTGGTATGAAGTCATCTATATCTCTATCTCTCTTCCTAAATTGATATTTAAATACTAAGCAGATTCAACAAAAACCGTATAAACCTTACCTTTTCCATTTTAATTTTTCAAGTTCCTCCATTACTATTTCTGCAAACGTCTTAGCTAAGTTCGTCAACCATTTTTTCGAAGAACATTCATGCATAAAATTTATTTTATTATTTGTTTTTGCAATTATTTGAAGAATGGTAAGAAAATTTGTGTCATTGTTTTCTTATGATAAACTAAATCATATGGTTTGATTTTCTCCTGATTTATGGTTTTTTGCTTGATTTTTTTTTTAGTTTTTTGATCTACATCAGTAGAAGCATAACTAAGTTTTTTTCTCCACATTATATAATAATTTATATTTGTATTCATGTAACTAATTGATAAACGTTATCAAATAGAAAATAAATATTTTATTTTAAATATAATCAAGATAATCATTGAGTTTTAATATAATAATTAATTAATATTTTTATAACAAATTATTGTTAAACGTATCCATTATTATATTTCAATCCAAGTTCAATTTTGTATGTATACCTTTCTCTTTATATGTGAAAGTATATTAACGTCATTTTAAAGTCAAAGATAGTTTATAGTTTGATCTATAAAATGTCTTTGTTATATTTTCGTTGTTGATAATTTGATATCAATTGAATTAAATTAAAAATAAATAAAGTTTGTAATATCTTTTAATATAATTAATGTATTTGATAGAAAATAATATTGATGTTAAAAGATCAATAGCACAACAATTCATATTTGTAATATAAGGTTTTTAGCATGATTTAATTTTTTGAAATTATCCCGTGTATTACGCGGGATCAAAACTAGTATATTATATATATATATATACATATATTTAGCAGGTTTAAACGAGAAGATAGTTAATTTGCGAAAAGACGAGAAGGAATATGAGACACAATCTACAATAAATAAATAAAAAATTTCAAAATAAGATATTTACCACTTTAAATGGGGTAATTCCCTAAAAATATGATAATATCTTCTAGATTTATTAATATAATCAATTTATAATTATTTTATCAAAATGTATATAAATGTTTTTGTTTAAATACACTTTTAATTAATAGAATTATAATTTTATCAAATATCACATATCACATATGATACACAATTACATAATACGTATCTAATTATAAATATTTTTCTTAATTATATGTGATTATCTATATTTATCATATGTGATAATATGTCACTTATATTCCGACGTATATTATCATATGTGATACGTAAAAAAAATCACATGTGATACATAATAGAACATATGATAAATAAATTAAGCTGATTATAAAAATCTATTAAATAAATTAGAAGAAAATATCGTGAAAAGATTATAAATTGATTGTAGATATCACGTGTGATATTTGATAAAAATTGCGTACTAATTTTATTTTTAAATATGCAACTTAAAAAAATTATATAGAAATGATAAATAAAATATTATGAGTTTAAATTAAAATTAAAAAATAAATGAACAAAAAATATATAATAAGATTTTAAATAATTTATTCAATTTAAAATGGTAATTATCCTAATCTTTAAAATTATTTTCTATTTTTATTTATCTTTTTTAATTAATGATTTATGTGGCTCGTTTTTCTTTTCGCATTCTCGCAAATTGGTTTCCTTCTCGCATGAACCTCCCTCTATATATTTAGTATATATATATATATATTAATATAACGATAATATATAATATACTATATATTATTAGATATTAGATATTAGATATTATATATTATAAATACTTAATATGTAAATATTATAAATATATAATATATAATAATATATATTATTAGGTCTAATAAAAGGGTTGAAGGGTATTATGGTAAAAAGTCAGATTCTCATATGAAGGGATTTTAAAATCCGTCTTCATGTTGATGGAATTGAGAATCCTTTGTTTGAGGGAATCTCTCACTTTCAAATTCCAATTCCCATCTTTAAACTGGAATCCTTGAGAATTGGATTCTAATTCCATCAGATTCTCAATTAACCCAACAAACCAAACGCACATGTTTTGTCATATGACGAGCCTTATAAAAAAACTATGTGTTATAAATTTAGACATTTTTAAATTCTTTTACTCATTTTGTAAACTTCTTCTTGTAATAAAATACTCTTTTTATTAATTCTTTCTCGTAATCCAATCTAACTTTATTGTAATATAAAACGTATCTTATTCATTGATTAAAAAAAAACATGTTAGTATTTTCACAAAATCCCAGATAGACATTTATGTGATGAATTTTCCTAAGAGATTAATTTAGGCCCCTGGAGTGAGGAGGTTTGTGTTCCACCCTTGCCAAAGGAAGACAATAAACAAACTCCGAGCATGACGACATCGTTAAGCCTTGCTGGTCTGAGTCTTGCTGGAAAGTCGCGATGGTCACTAGTCGGAATGAGCGCTATGGTCACGGGTGGTACACGTGGAATTGGGTGCGCAGTGGTGGAGGAACTAGCAGAGTTGGGGGCTGTGGTGCACACCTGCTCACGGAATGAGGCTGAGCTTAAGCAACGGTTACAAGAATGGTTAGCCAAAGGCTTCACAGTAACTGGATCTGTCTGTGACTTGGCTTCTCGTCCCCAACGTGAACAACTTATGGAAAAAGTGTCGTTGCTTTTTGGTGGCAAACTCAACATCATCGTAAGTTGTACTATTTTTGTGTATTATAAATCATAAACCTACTGCACATTAAAAAGAGTTGGATCTTTTCTGTAGGTAAACAACGTGGGAACGAACTATTATAAACGTGCGATAGATTATACTGCCGATGATTATTCCTTTCTCATGGCTACAAATTTGGAATCTTGTTACCATATGTCTCAACTTGCACATCCTCTTTTAAAGGCTTCTGGAGATGGAAGCATTGTGTTCATTTCTTCTGTTGTAGGCTTGGTTTCAATTGATGGTGCGAGTGTTTACAGTGCCGCCCAAGGTATGCTTTCATGACATGTAGAATTAGTGGCTTAAACAAATCGAATGTTTAGCAAACCTTCCGTGAACTGTTCAGTGGGAAGCGTTTATATAACAAACGAATGAAAATTTTATTTTTTGTTTGCTTAGTTATATGAATGAATATGAACAATGGTCTTGTTCATTCATTTACGTTCCTGATTGTTCGTTCATTTATGTTTGCTTGTTTTATTTCATTTATGTTTGTTAATGTCGGGGACAGACTTAGGAAGTCTTTCATTTGGCGGCACTATATTTTTATATGGTCTTATCGACGTGTATTCATCTTTTTACCAATGTTCGAGATCACCTAATGTGTTTTAGCTTAATACCCCGTTTCAAGGTATTTTTTAAGCTTTTTGCTTGATTTCAAGGAATTTTTAAGTTTTTTTTATCAAGTTCGATGGACTCTTTTGGGTTTTTGGGTTGATTTCAAGAGTTTCTTTCTGTTTGTTCGGTTGATTTCAAGAGTTCTTATTAGTTTTTTAGTTGGTTATGAGTTATGATTGCACAAACCTAATTTTTTTTTACCTTATATGACACAATACGGCATCACGTGTCACCGTGTGCACCTCTTAAGGTGAGTGTATATATATGGTTAACATGAATTGTCCAGTTAACAAATTACCTTCCCCCCTTTCTCTCTCTCTCTCTCTCTCTCTCTCTCTCTATATATATATATATATATATATATATATATAGAGAGAGAGAGAGAGAGAGAGGGGTTCAAATGAGAAATGCTAAAAAATACGAAGTAGACAAATGATCTTAACCATTGATACGGTTGAAATCATAGTTGATTATTCAAAGATTGCGGCTTGGTCAAAGCCGCAATCTTTGACTAGTCAACTATGACCCCAACCGTTGATGGACGCGATTCACGTCAAAGCCGGCTTTATTGACCGAATGAGTGGTGAATATCACTTCTCTACTTCGTATTTTTCTAACACTTCTAATTTGAACCTAATGCTATATAATATATATATATATATATATATACATATACATATACAGTGGGAAGTTATTTTGCAAACCATAAAAAACGTGCAAACCGTGCAAACTCATGGTTGCACACGTAAATCAATGAAAAATCTTTTATAGAGTCGTTTAATATGATGAAAATGTTTCATATACTAAATTTTGTGATGAAATTGTTTCATATGAAGGTGTTTATTTACGTAGAAATGAAAAAGTTTCATAAAAACGATAAAAAAGTTTCATATGAATAAAAAACACCAACATATGAAACAATTTCCTCAAAATTTGATGTTTATGAAACATTTTCATCATATTAAACAACTCCATGAATCAATTTCACTGATTTTACGTGTGCAACCATGAGTTTGCACGGTTTGCACGTTTTTTATGGTTTGCAAAATAACTTCCCTCTACATATACATATACATATAATATGAGATTAACATGTAAAATCATAATATCTTTTAGAATTCCTTTTTCATACCTCCTAAGTTTGCCCGATTTTTCATTTTGTTATGGTAGTTTTACTAAGTAAATAATGAGTAACGTTGGTTGTTTTTTGTTCATTTGGATTCGTTCATTTAGGTTCGTTTGTTTCTGTTTATTTAAGTTCTTTCGTTTAGCTCTTAATGAATCATAAACAAAGAAATTTCTTAATGAACGAATGTGAACAAAAAAAATCGTCTGTTTATTATTCGTGTTCATTTGTTTGTTTGCTTAAGTGAAACCAGTGAACATGAACAAGCCTCTATTCGTGTTCGTTAGGTTTGTTTACAGCCCTGGGTCGAGATAAAAGAAAGGATATTAATTAATGTTTGTTTTGCATGCATCTATATGTAGGTGCAATAAATCAACTTGCAAAGAATTTAGCATGTGAATGGGCTAAAGATAACATTCGGACTAATTCTGTAGCACCTTGGTTCATTAAAACCCCTCTTGCTGAACAAGTAATTAAATGCTTCATCTTTCCCTTTTTTCGCTATTATTGTTTACTTAAGTCTCTTGTTTTAATTTGAGCTCAATCCGTGGGAAATGTTCAGTTTATGCAGGTTATGGACGACGGAAAGAAGTATAAGAGTGATGTGGAATCTAGAACTCCTATGAAACGCTTTGGAGAAAGTAAATGAAGTTTCATCTCTTGTGGCATTTCTTTGTCTACCTGCTGCTTCTTACATCACTGGTCAGACGATTGCTATCGATGGAGGGTTTACGATTAATGGTTTTTCATGAATGCACCACCATCTTGTGTACTCTTTTGTGATGCTTGAGCACTTCATATTAGGCAATTGAATAAATGCAAAGCAACATACATTATATAGTTGTCAATTGAAGTGTGCTTTGATTTCTAGCGTTCCTTTTGAAATTTGCAGAAACAACTTATTGTTAAGTAACATAGCTCTTTGTAAGTCTTGATTCTTGTTTAGGGGATGAGTGGCTTTGATGAGTTTGGTTAAGTTGAAATGGTGGTATTTTAATTGTTAAAAGACTTTTGTGATTAATCCATTTGGTTTAGTCACTTTCTTGGTGAAAATAAATACAAGTAATCACACAATTTATAGACCAGTTTCAAGAAGGTTTTATTCAAATTTTAATATGAATGTATATTTTTTTATAACTAGGAACCATCAAGTAAAATATAATGATTCGATCGTTGGTCGAGACTAGTCTCAATGCCAAATACACACTAGTAATAAATTCATATGATCTCAAGTCAACTCTCAATGCGAAAAACACATTAGTAATAAATTCATATGCAAATTTGTTTGTTCAAGCAGGAACGTATTTTATTTTGAATCAATGCATCTTTAAAGTAGTTGCTTTTTACATGAGGTAAAAGTCAATGTATGTCAATTTAAAAAATTAAATATTTTTTTCCCAAATCGAATCAACCTTAACATTTGATATAAATATAGGTTCCGCCTTGAAAACAAACGACTACTTTCAAGATGAATTTGCAATGAGGAAGAAAAATAAACATGAAAAAAAGTAATGATACCTATACATAAGTGAAAGATAAACAAAAGTTGTGCATGGTGAAGTCGTAAGTTAAGTCTATATTTGTTCGAATTAAATTAGCCCCTAATTAGATGAAAGTTTTATGAAGAATCTTGTATTTTATCATTTGTGATATAGGAATTACACACACACTCACAAGGTGAGCTTATGAGAGTCAATTTATTCATGGTCGGTCTGTAGTTCTCTCTATTTCCCCTCCATTGTAATTATGCCGACAAGTTGAGATTATAAGATAAATGTTCTTCATGCTATCTCGTCTCTAATTTTGTATGAAGTTTCTTCATTTCTTTTGTTGAAATAGGATCCAACAATTGGTATGAGAGTGTTGTTGATTATTTCATAATCAATAGTTCCACTCTATTTGTTGTTTTCATTAGATTTAGTAGATTTTTCTGCTTTAGTTTACACATATCAATAGACATCCCTGTTTTTCACAGTTTGTGTTTAATCATATTTATGTGGAATAGGTGATTGTTTAATCAAAGTATTTTCTGCAAACTCTCAAGTTTTTGAACATGATTTCTTGAATCTTTGTTTGTTTTTGCTCAACTCTAATTACAAAAATGGCAAACACATGGAATGGTTCATATTTAGCTAGTTCTCAAACCAAGCCACTCACTATGTTGAGGGAAGAATACCCTCAATGGAAGATTCAAATGATCAATTTCTTCGATCGAACACACAAAGGATTAACGAATCTGTCCTGAATGGACCTTTTGTCCCTATGGTAACCATTCCTCAAGTCCCTACCACTTTTACCACCAAGTAAGACCATAGGGACAAAAGGTCCATTCAGGACAGATTCGTTAATCCTTTGTCTGTGCCTCTTTTCGTCTGAATTTATTGAAGGAAAGAATAGGTATGGTGAAAACACTTGGGAATATCTCAAGTGGTTAGAATTGTCGTGGGAAGGTATTATTTAGGCTCATTTAGGAATAGAGGATGACAGCTAAGATGATGTGTTTGATGACGTATTCTTTTTTAAGATTGAGAGGATTGTAACACCCGGATTTTTAAATAAGTATAACTTAAAGTTAGCATAGAAATAGATTTTTCAATAGAAATAGAAGAAACCGGATTTTGGGCATAAATTCTAAATTTTATAGTGTTGTTGGATGATTAAATTTAAATTCTAAATTTATAGTGTTGTTGGACAAATTGTTTTAACAAAAATTTAAATTTATAGTGTATATATATAACTAAAATTTACATTCTTTCAGTCAATATATTAGATATTTGTTTTAATTGGATACTAAAATATTTGTAATAAACTTATTTATTCAAGATGCCCTTTCGGTCATTTGACATATTCATAAGCTAGTTTTGTCATTATAATTTGTTCATCAGCTAGCTTATCAGCTACCAGCTAGTTTATCAGTCAAAAGTTAACTTATCAACTACCAACTAGTCTATCAGTCATCATCAGCCAGTTTACCATACAGAGCCTAATAAGATCAAAAAGGATAAGACCGAGTCCCTTGCCTACTCACGCCTTCACTCATTGTAACTTCGATTTAAATGTCATCATCATTTCTCCGGTGCCTTCATGTGTTCACTTCCATTGATTCTTCTAATTTGAAGGTCTTATCCTCA
Source organism: Centaurea solstitialis (assembly GCA_030169165.1). NCBI lineage: Eukaryota > Viridiplantae > Streptophyta > Magnoliopsida > Asterales > Asteraceae > Centaurea > Centaurea solstitialis. The sequence continues at coordinate 71,984,900 of CM058045.1, forward strand.
TCGCTTGGTTTTCATATTTTTTTATAGTAAAACCGACAATATTATAAAAACGCCGGAAAAGGGGAAAACTAGACCCAACAACTTCAACATCACTTGCTTTTCATATTGTTGTCAAATAAAACGATTTTAATGTAGTATTAAAATTGGATATGTGTTCAATGCTTTCATCGTGTAATTAATTTAATAGAAAATTTTGGCCTTGCTAGAATTTTTATATAAATACATTATTGAAAAAAATTAGGCCGGTGATTTCAACTTTTGATTATGATTCCAACAATCATGAAATTTACCGTTGATTGCCATACTTAATTGCCACCAACATTATGAATGTTGAATATGTGTAAAGAAATGGATCCAACTCATTTGTCAATATAATTACTTAAAATGTGAATATTTTGTCAATATAATCAATGTAAAGGTTACAAGGGTACCCAAATTATAAATTCTAGCACATGTTGAAGTTTATTGTATATTTCTTTAGAATGATCAACGCCTCTTTGGTAAGTGAATTACCAACATTTCAATTTGTAAGTTTCGATTTTTATACCTCTTTAAGAACGTTTAATGTTAGTTATGATTGCTATTTTCATTTGCCATTTGAACATAAATGTTTTAACTTGATAAACGTGAGCGGTTGTAATAAAAGTATTATTATTATTATAATTATTAGTGAAATGTCTATATTTATTGCAATCTTACTATACATCCATTAGCAAATGAGCTCCATGCCATTGACAATGAAATGTCTATATATGATTGAACAAAACATTTATTAATGTGGACCAAAAACATCGACAATTATGCAACAATAATGGATAAAAAAGTTTGTGTGTTATCTTCTACTATTAAATAATAGTATAAAACAAAAAAAAAATTATTATTTAAACGAAAAGCATAAATATAATTCAAAGTACGAAAACTCCTCAAATAAACAAGCGTGAAAAACAACTTTACTCTTTTTTTAATTCCATTATTACACATATAACAAGTGACTTTATCTCGACGAATGGAAGTCCAAAGTGGTGGCGCCTTTCACTATATAATTTTGATTTTAACGTTTTACTATAGAAAATTTATCGTCTATGCTAGCTTCTTGTAATAATTAATAAACTTCATATATTAATAGTAGAAGATATTTTAAAGATGTATGTGGAGCAAGGATTCATTATTAATAAGCCCGAGTGATATGATATCCAAAGAAAAACAATAAACAAACGTTGAGCATCATGACACCGTTAAGCCTTGCTGTTGGAAAGTCACGTTGGTCGCTAGTCGGAATGACCGCTGTGGTCACGGGTGGTACACGTGGAATTGGGTGCGCAGTGGTGGAGGAACTGGCAGAGTTAGGGGCTGTGGTGCACACCTGCTCACGTAATGAGGTTGAACTCAACCAACGATTACAAGAATGGTCGGCAAAAGGCTTAACAGTCACTGGATCCGTCTGTGATCTGGCTTCTCGTCCCCAACGTGAACAACTTATTGGAAAAGTGTCGTTGCTTTTTGGTGGCAAACTCAACATCCTCGTAAGTTATTCTGTTTGTGTATTAAAAATCATAAACCTAGTGCAAATTATACAAAGTTGGATCTTTTTCTGTAGATAAACAACGTGGGGACGACCTATCATAAACGGACGACAGATTATACTGCAGATGATTATTCTTTTCTCATGGGTACCAATTTGGAATCTTGTTTCCATATGTCTCAACTTGCACATCCTCTTTTAAAGGCTTCTGGAGTTGGAAGCATTGTATTCATTTCTTCTGTTGCAGGATTGGTTTCAGTTGATGTTGGGACTCTTTATTGTGCCGCCAAAGGTATGATGTCGTGACATATGACATGGAGAATCAGGGCTCTAAACAAACCGAATGTTCAACGAATCATCGGTGAATTGTTTGGCGGGAAGTTCATTTGTGTTCGTTTATGTATCAAATGAACGAACATGGTTCGTTTAGTTAAATGAACGAAGAAGGACAATGGTCTCGTTCGTTCCTTTATGTTCATGAACGTTAGTTTGTTTATATTTGTGTATATTCATTTATGCCCGTCTATATATACATATATATGTATATACACACACACAAACACACATACATATTTAGGCACAGGATCATGTGAGAAGTGTTATTTTTGGTAAGAAGTGTGAAACGTAATTTTAAACCGTTGATCACTTTTAATCAAATACCCTCCCATGAATTGCGGCTTAAAACAGAATTGAGTTGGTGCATCTCATTCTAATATTTGTCCATTTCTCATCCAATGGTTAATAATCAGTTCTCAAATTTCTCAACAAATTTGGTACTTCAAACCGGAACCCAATCCTACATATTTATATAATATGTAAAAGCATTAAGTTAATTAATGTTTTAAAATTTGTTTTTTATACTTCCTAAGTTCACCTAGTTTTTATTATATTTTGTTATAGTTACTTTTACGAACGAAAGAATGAGTAACATTGGTGGTTTTTTGTTCATTTGGATCTGTTTAGTTTCGATCGTTTATGTTTATCGAAGTTCGTTCATTTAGCTCTTAATGAACGTACATAAACGAACACGAACAAAGAAATTTTCGTAATGAACGAAAGTGAACACACAAAGCTTCATTCCTTTTTGTTTGTTCGTTTGTTTGCTTAAGTTAAAACAAACGAACACGAACAACCCCTCTTTTGGTGTTTGTTCGGTTTATTTAGAGCCTTATGTAAAATGAGTTGAATCAAAGAAAGGATATTAATGTCTTTTTTGCATGCATCTGTACATAGGTGCAATAAATCAACTTGCAAAGAATTTAGCATGTGAATGGGCTAAAGACAACATTCGGACTAATTCCGTGGCACCATGGGTCATTAAAACCCCTCTTGTTGATCAAGTAATGATTAAATGCTTTATCATTCCCTTTTTTAATGTACACTATTCATAATGCCAACTTAATTCCCTTGTTTTAATTTGAGCTCAATCTATAGGAAATGTTCTGTTGTTTTAATTTGAGGTCAATCTGTGGGAAATGTTCAGCTTATGCAGGTTATGGATGATAAGAACAAGTTTACGAGTGATGTGGAATCTAGAACTCCTATGAAACGCTTAGGAGAAGCAAATGAAGTTTCACCTCTTGTGGCATTTCTTTGTCTACCTGCTGCTTCTTACATCACCGGTCAAACGATTGCTATCGATGGAGGATTCACGGTTAACGGTTTTTCATGAATGCAGCACCATGTTGCCTAATGCTTGAGGATTTCATATTAGGCAATCGAATAAATGAAAACATACATTATATAGTTGTCAATTGAAGTGTGCTTTGATTTCTTGCGTTACGTTCTTTCAGAAATTTGCAGAAAGAACGCGTTAAATGATATATATATATATATATATATATATAGAGGAAAGTTCAAATGTGAACCACTTTTTGGTTGTGAACGTGAGGACAACCAAGAACGCGACACGTGACGACTTTGAGTGTGGTCCCCCTCTTTAATTCAATGTCCTCCCATGAATCGCGCCTAGTCATCTGCCGTGGATCTGACGTGGCGCCTAATCATCCGCCACGTGTCGCGCTCTCGGTTGTCCTCACGTTCACAACCAAAAAGTGGTTCACAATTGAACCCACCCCTATATATATATATATATATAATATATATATATATTGTTATAAATAATAATAACACATCTCTCACGCTAGAGTTTCTTTATAAGTTCTGATTCTTGTTTACTAGATTGCTTTAATGAGTTCGGTTAAGGTGAAATAGCAGTACTCTAAATGTTAAAAGATTTATTGTCATTAATCCATTTGGTTTGCAAGTCACTTTCTTGGTGACAATAAATGCCTAGTTATAATCACACCATCTCTATATCCTTAGGCTACGTTTGGTACGTGAGATACGACAGGACAGGACGGGACAAAACTCACTGTCCCACGTTTGGCGCAGCATAGGATAGAACAGGAATTCACTGTCCCACGACATGACAGAAACTGGGACAAGATAGGACAAGATGGGACAAAAAGGACTGTTTTTTTCTTCCACCAAAATAGGTGGAACAACATAGGATATAAATGAGACAGGAACTAATATATTACTAATTAACATTTGTTTAATATATAACTTCAATATGGTATTTTGTTTTCGTCTTTACCACCACTAGTCGTGGCCGCTGCCACCGGTAGCCACTATCGGCCACCTCCACCTCCTCTTCCACTACAACAACCTCCTCCACCACCTCTAAAACTGTCAACGATTACCTACCACTGTCGTCTACCACCTTTACAATTGTCCATTGCCACCGCAACCACCACCACCACCACTACCTAGCATCTTCTCGTTCTCCACAACCACCGACCACCACCATCACTAGTATTACCGTCGGCCACCACCTCCACCTCTACCATAACCATCAACATCAGTTACATAAAAATCATATATGTGTATATATATATATATATTGTGTGTGTGTGTGTTTTTATGTTTATGAAAATTGTGTATTTTTTAAAAATTATATAATTTAGTTTATTTTTGTTAATTATAACTATTATGTGATATATATAAAATCATCAAATAATTTTTTGGGATAACTTGTCTAGTTTTGTCCAGTCCAGTCATAGGCGTACCAAACACAAAACAAACATTTGTTTTGTCCAATCCTGTCCCGTCCAGTCGTGTCCAGTACTGCCCAGTCCACTCCTGTCCTGTCCAATCATGTCTGCGTACGAAACGCTACCTTACAGAGTTACGGTTGCGACTAGTCTCAATGCCAATCACACACTAGTACTTAATTCATAATTTCATATGCAAATCTGTTTGTCAAATCAAATGATTTTAGGTTCCTTTTGTACTATGTTTTATGTGGTTAGGGTAATAAAAAGTTTTTCTGCCGTTCAAGAAATATGATTTTAATTAGCATTGAAATAGGATATGTGTTCAATGATTTCATCGTGTAATTAATTTAATCGACAATTTTGGCCCTACAACAATTTTTATACTGAAATTTTAGGCCGATGATTTCATGAACTTTTGATTGTGATTCCAGCAATCATAAAATTTACTGTTGATTAAAGTAGTTAATTGCCAACATCATAATTTTTAATGTTGAATCTCTATAAAGTAATAATACTCCATTGGTTTTATCGATTTTATTCCATTTGCTGTTTGTGTATTTGATCATCTCCATTTATCGTTCTACTTTTTAAAACAAGACCTGGTTCACAAAAATGAGGATTAATTGAAATGTAATGGTTTAAGAAATGGATCCAACTCATTTGTCAATATAATCATACTTAGGCTATCTTTGGCAAACGTATAAGCTAGGGTTTAGGGTTTGAGCGGGTATAGCCCGCCGGGCCCGGCGGGTTAAATGGGGTTGGGTGCGGCGACGAAGAAACCCGGCGGGTTCAAAGGTGTGCGGTTCCGCCAAACGGCTCTCTCAACGGTAAATTTTTTTTTTACTTTTTTTTTTTCATTTTTTACTCCTATATAAATACTCATTTATACCCGACTTATTTTTTCACACCAAATCTAAACCTCCAATTCTTCAAACCTCCCACTCTTCAAACATCATGAATCCAAACGATCGAAACCTCGGATCTTCATCACGGCGCGCGAAATCTAAACGTCGGGCGAAACCCGAGACCCCTTCCAATCCCTCTTTCAAAGTCGACGTTACGCATACCGGGTTCCCTCCTTAATATCCACCCGATTACGAGGTCCAAATTTCGCCCAAAGGTTTTAGTCTCACAATTACTCATCCTCAACCCTGGAGCTCTTCACAAGCTCCTCAACCCGGGAGCTCTTCACAAGCTCCTTATCAACCGTTTCCTAATCCGTTTGTGAATCCTCAATTTCCTCCACCCGATTGGGTACTCCTTATCAACCACAATATGTACCCAATTACGGAGCCCCACAAGAGGAAGAGATTTTCCCTTCCGATGATGAAGAACTTTCACCAACGACCCAGATGGAATAAGACATTAAGTTTCACACCGCCCCGCATGGGCAGCTTCGGGGTAAACGATTCCACGATACTATGAAACGAAAAACCGAGATCAAAGCCAAATATGGCTTGTAATTTTTAGTTTATTTAATGTTTTAGTTTAATTTATTTAATTATGTAATGTTTAATTTTAATTAATTATGAATCTTATTATTAATTAATTACATGTTTTATTTAATTATATTATTTATTTATATAAAATAAATTAAAAAGTGAGAGGGTTGGGAGAGTTAGGTGTGAGTTGGAAAGGGTTGTAGAGGGTTATGGGAGGGTAATGAGAGGGTTGGGAAAAAGCTGATGTGTCAGCTGATGCGGCATTAAAAAAGTGAGAGGGTTGAGAGGGTTGGGTGTGGGTAGCCTAAGCTTGCTAGTAGCTGATAAGCTAGCTTATAAATAAATTATGTTTGGCAAAAACTAGCTTATGAGTATGTAAAATGACCAAAAAGGGTATATTAGAATTTAATAATTAATATTAATAAGGGTATAATTGAAAAAAGCTACAATAAGCTTCTCATAAGCTACTCAAAGTAGCGTTTCAAAAAGCTAGCTTCTGGTACATATTTGGATGAACTAGCTTATCAGCTAGCTTATTTTTGCCAAATACAGCCTTAAAATGTGTGACTATTTTTTCAAGATACATCCTTGGTATGTATGTGATTTCACACTCCTACTCATTTAGTGCTACTTTTCTTTATTGTATAATATTTTATCTAGTCATGTCATGTTGATTGTCCATTTTTATCAAATTAATAACGGTGGAAGATCAATCAATGTGAAGGTTACAAGAGTACCAAAATTGTAAATCCTAGCAAATGTTGAAGTTTATTGTAAAATATTTCTTCTAATTATATATAATGTTGTTGAATTTCGTAGGCAAAAAGTCTATGAGAGTACTTGAAGTTTCTATAATAGATGTAAACTTTCCTTGGTGATGCCATTTTTAGAATGATCATTGCCTCTATATTGATGTATATCTAGTTGTTCTATATATGTGTGCACAAATTTATTTTCCACATTTAACTAAAACCCAAAAAAAAAACAAAAAAGGATTGAATCATTGAAACAAAAAACAGTCGCTCTCATCCTTATTCTTCGGCCCGTTCCTGACAATTTTTGGGCCCTGTGCGAAATGTAAAAATGAGCCATCGATAACCACGAAATTATTTTCAATCTATTATTTATATCATAAAAAAGACAATGAATTTAAGAAATTCTAATAACTTATATAAAATATTTTTTATCGATATTCCTGTTTTTTTTAAATGTCAATTCATTAGAAGCTAGCAGAAAAAGACTAGAGTTACATCTTATCGACACTCTTTTCATCTATGAATTATTTAGCTAAATGAAGTTCCTATGACACTTTTTTTATTTAAGAATTATCCATGTAAATGACTTATCCACAATAAAATCGAAACATATCTTCTACCCTCGGTAGACGGTTAAGAATTGTCAAAGATGAATCTGTTGCGGAAGCAACGAATTGAGTAACATGTTACTGTTTTTCTTGGTACTAGTGGCCCGTACCGCGCGTTGCGCGGTGTTCAGAAAATAACATAAAATATTGTTTATTAGTTATATTTAATAAGTTTCATTCGTTTATTCTATGTAAATACGTCTTTGTTTATATGATATACATTTTGGATTAGATATACTCTACCATCAATCATCCTATCAATTATGTACTTTGTGTTATTTTTGGCATAACTGAATGATATTGTCTAAACAAATCAATGACAAATGACAATAAACATGTTTGTCGTTTGAGTGATTATATACTTGATATAGATTGGATTAGCTTATAGATTACTACTAAATGGAATACTATTCGATCACGAAAATAAGAATAACATTGAAACTGTAAGTAGTGATTTGAAAGACTTAAAAAACGAAATGAAACTATATGGCATAAAGTCCGCTTTCAATAATCCAACTGAATACCACAATTGAAATGTGCAACTTGTATTATAATTTAACTTCAATGTTCTGCATCTGAAAGCAAAAATATTGATTGTATGTTATTTCGGCACCGCGGTTTGCGCGGTGGTATTATTTTTTATTTTAAAAAGTATTGTTAAGCTTAAATAAAATATTGAAGTTAATTTGGCCGATAATCATGTATTAGGTATTAAAAATAATGAGTATCAATATTCAATTTTATATGAATCCACCTTATCATCCTTAATTTGTTTTTCATTATATATAATTAATAAGTTATAACTAAAACTTAGAAAACAAATATATGATTCCGTCGATTATAATCATGACGTTTATTATGCAAATTGTTTTGTGAGAAAGATTTCATACAAATGTGACGTTCTCTTACCTACTTTTGTATAATTGCGTGATATTTTTTTTATTTTGTTTATAATTATTGTAATGTACTCGTTTTGCAACTTTAGGGAAAAAAAACTTCTTAAAACCCCTTTTTGACCTGTGTTACATGAAAAAAAAACATTAGTTGTCAATATTGTGATCACTCGACAGCGATTGTTAATTTTTCATCTGACATGTTTGAGTTTTTTCGATCTTTTTATGATTGTTTCATTATATTTTGGTTAGTCCATAAAATTCATGAAAAGAAGACGGTTTTATTAAATTTATGTAAATAAAATTATTATATTTATTCAAATTTAACTTACATATTTAGTTTGATTTAATCTAAATTAATAACAGAGTATGAAATCCTTTATACATGTTAATCTTTGTAATAAGGTGTTTTTTTATTTAATATATTGATTCTTCTGATTCAAGTTTTATATATTGTTTTCATAGTTTTTTATGCATATTATTATATTGACTCTATTTTTATTATATATTATTATAGTAGTTTTATATTTTATGTAATAATTTTAATTATATAGATATTGATTTACTTTAATTATGTTTTTGAGCTATACTAAAGATAATAAATATATCATATATTTAGAAGACTATCTTTTTATTAATTAGCGTAACATTTAAATTGATTGGTCATTTTTATTAGTTTTATATATTGATTTCAGTTTTTTATATTAATTTTAATAATTAAGTGATATATATATAGACTCTTTCTCTCTCTCTCTCTCTCTCTATCTCTCCATATATATATATATATACTAGGTACTTCTTTGGGGCCGTGCCACGACAGCTTGCTAGGTTCTACAAGAAAGGAAGGTAAAATGTTACAATTTGATGGATTATTCAAAGTACGATGTCGTAAGGTTTTCAAATACGCAAGTATACATAATAAGAGAACATGATAATAAGATGTTTTCTTTGGTCATAAACATCATGTTATTCGGATTTACAAGTAACCATTTTAAACTACTTGCATGTGCGAAAAGGTTAGGCTTCAATTTTTTCCTAACAAAATCCACAAGAGAGCGGTGGAGGATCGATACAAGCAACCGCATAATTAACTACATTGCATGTTCTTCCATCGCCTTTGAGCAATGTGCTTGGTGATCTCAATCTCAATATCTTCACAGAGCGTCATGATGAACACTGTTTGAATCAAGCAAATTGATTTCAATTTCATAACTCTTGTTCAAATCCAAAGAGAAATGAGGGATGAAGATTCCCTACCTATATCAAATCCAAAGAGAAATGAGGGATGAAGATTCCCTACCTATATCAACACTGTCAACAATATATTCATCATCGCGGTGAGTGACGGTGGCCGGTGGGTGGTGAGACACTATATACATAGAAAAACCTTTTGTAATCCCTGCATTATCACCAAAAAAAAACAAATATTAATATGAACTATGATAGTGGTCCATATAGGTGAGAATTTGACAATTTTTATACTTTATAACACACATAAGTTGATTTATACTGATAAAGAGATGAGAAATATACAGTTTTACTTAATTTTAAATACCTTGAAATGTATTATAAGTTTCAAACAGCTTGTTTTAATTTTAAAGGCAGTCAACCATAAATTTTGTAACAGTATACTAAGAGTCTGGAAGAGTTTTGACCAGCATATATTGAATACCATCCAGCAGAAACCTTACCTTACCTGTGCCTTCTATAAAAGAGAAACACGACAACAGACTACTCGACTGCAGCTTAAGCTCATATGTAGATCATAAACTCTGGGTCAAAAGCATACATCAAACACTTGCCTTCAAAAAGAAGGGACAACTTCATAAGCCATGAACAATTTTTTGTGCTTCATGGTACTTGTGAAGGTCACTTTTCACCGTTTCTCTTATGAATCGAGCAATTTCCACCTTCGTAGAAGACTTTTACTTGAGATCGAATTGTCTGAATAATACAAAAGTACACGTGAAAGAATTAATAATTTACTCCTATACCATGAAATTGCACTAAACCAATTCTAGCCAATGTGCACTCCAATAAGTCACCTCTTGGTAAATTGTAGACTATCACCACAAAATACATTAATCTATAAGTACTTAAGAAGAAGACTTTATGATGATACTACTTCTATTGATTGACGTTCGTAACTCAAACAAATTACTTACTAAATGAACATGGATATGATGTTTTCACATGTTAAACTAATCATATCCTTTATTGATGGTGCTTACATAGCTCATTGAAGCTATCATCTTTTTCTTAGGTAATATATAGCTCAAACAACTTCAAAAAAGATAGATTTTTTCACTATCCCAAGTTCAATTAGACTCCCCTTTATTTGGTAAGTATGTGAGATCAAAACTTCATCCCATGATATACACTACTAATATTTTATTTTACCCATTAGTCCATTTAAGAGTTCCATGTGAGTAAAGAAACCATGTTATCTTTGTTTTCTAAAACTTCTTACAGATACAAAGAAAAAAATATATAAGAATCATGAATACCCTTCGTTAGAAAGAAGACCAGGTAACTACCTGTTTTTGCCGTACAATGAAGTGCATAGTAATCACTCCATTTGGTAGCTCTCCGAACGGTGTTTTGGCCAACAGTCTTGTTTTTTTCCAAAATTTTCCCAGCATTTATCAATGTGATGCCGTTTGCTGCTTTGGGTCCACCTTCTGAGAGAATAGACCATTCATCTGTAGTGAGTAGATAAAACGATACTGATAGTCAAAATTTCAAAATCGTTCATGGGTTACTTTAGGAGTTTTTCTTAGATTTTTCACCAAAATCCTAGAGTAACACAACCCTTACATGTCTCACAACTACCCAATCGGGATTTTTTTTAAATCGGCAAAGAATTGCTTAATTTCCAATTTCATCTCCATTGGGTCTTTAATTTTGTTGAGCTTTCCTTTAATTTGTTGCAACAAATATGCTACCAACTCTAATAATGTTCCAGCCGTATTCAGTTCCAACCAACCAGCAGGTGACATTTTCTGTCCGTCATCTTGGTGCCTGAAAGTGAACACACTGGTTGTCTTTTTATACTCTTAAATTGTCTTTTAATACTCTTAAATGGTTTCATTAAGATTAAGAGGCCATTTCTGTCAAACATAAGCTAGGGGTTTGTGACATTTGCCTCTAAAAAGATAAAGGTAATTGCCTCTAAACATAATTCAGGATTCTTTAATTTCTCTGTTCATTATTAACTTGACTGAATTAATTGGGCTAAAAACTTAAGTTGTCTCCATTAAGCCATTCACATCTAGCATATATTCAACACACTATCACTAATTCTCTAGAGTTTTACTCACATTAATTGGAACATCTCTTGAATTGAATAACTTATATTTCACAATTATTGTGTTTAGGTCTGCAGATAATTGAACCGACTGTATTTGATTACAATGTCTACAATGTAATTCTCACAAAAGAGGAAAGAAGCAGCAAAGTTAGTTGTTCGTGAACTCAAGCTTCGACAGCTGAAGACGGAAATCACCATGTTGTTTAAACAAAATGCACACCATCAAATCCGAGTGTGACCGTGGATGACGGAGGAGAAAAGGGGAATTGCTACTCTCAAATAGGGTTTTGTATCTTGGATGTCATTCAATTTGTGGTTTCACCCATAAAAGTAGAAAAATCAAGCAATTACAATACAATCCTTGCAAACATGAAACACCCAACACTGACGATGACAAAGAATCAAGAATAGTAAACAAATAAGAAATTCATAATTGAGGAGTATGAGCAGACTTACATACTTGTGGTGTGGTTGAAGGGTATCAGCTCTTCATATCGCATATGCCTAGGGCAACAATCAACACTTGAGAAATCGAGAGCAAGCGTCTAGGGCAACAATCAACATTTCAGAAATCGAAGAGTGGGAAGCTGTTGGTCTTTCAATCGTTCTTTTGGGCGGATTTAGCCTACCAAAGTAATAGGAAAATCTGAGTCGCAAATCATATTGAATAATGAAATTGAAGAGGAATTGAAGGTACCTTGTGTCTCCAGTGGTGAAGGGTGGTCGGTAGGTGCCAAATTATAAGAAGACCAAGAGAAACAACAACCAACAAAATAAAAAGAATTTGGAAGTTTAACCTTAAATTGGGAGGAGAACCTGTGTAATCGTGACAACAGTTACAGAAGCAAACCTGGAATGGAAAAGAGCCTGGTGAAGAAGAGAATGGGAGGCGATGGCTTAAATTAGGGATTCAAATGAATTAAGGGGAAAGAAGGAGATGTGCGCGATGAAGAGAACCTGCAACTGCGAAGAAGAGGATAATCGGAGAATGAATTTGGAGAAAAGGAATTGGGAAGAAGACCATCTGTCGAGAAGAGAATAATGCTCAATTGAGGAAGAAGGACACCTGTTAAAATTCTAGGATGGCCGTGTGGACTGCGAATGGGGAAAAAGAAAAACCACGCGCCTATGCGTGAAACCTAACGCGCGCTCTTAAGGATGGGGCTTTCTTTATATAGTAATGATATATCTTTTAACAATTGTTGCAATCAATTTTCATATTCATTTGCTTATTTATATTAATTATAGCAAATTTATTATTATAATATTACTAAGTAAATATAAATTACATGTAATAATACTTAAGTGTCGTGTAAATAACAAAAATACTTATTCTAATAGTATTTTAAATAATTAGTAAAACAAAAACTTTGAAAGATATAAAAGAACTAGATTAAAAAAAGAACTTTAAATCTCAATCAAATTCTAAAAGAATGTATATCCAGATTAATATTTTCGTAATAAAAATAACAATCAAAGATTACTTGTTAAAGTTATATTATATATGTTATCATCTTATTTCGTTGCTAAGAACACACCTTCAGTTCTGTTGGTAAAAACTTATGAAACACATAGAAGAAGGAAATAGAAAATATAAATATAAAATACCAACAAAACTAAGAAATGAATGATATTCAAATTATTATCCTCACAACAAACTAAAAACAATTTTGTTGAAAATAAAATTTTGTGAAATGAATAACAAATCAAGTGATGAAGAAGGAGAAAAATAGGTTATTTGAAAAACATTTTTTTTATAAATAAGAATTTGTGAAATATTGTAAGCAGATCAAACAATGGAGAGTGACAACATGAAAAACGATCATGTTGAAGAAAAACATGTTGTGATAAGGAGAGATAAAAGTAAATTTAGTAATAGTCAAATTATGAGAAAGAAAAATGAGTAGATGAAATCTATGAAGGTTCTATTTTCAAGAATAAAGATAAAAATGTTAGAAAGTTAAAAGTCTTAGAATTACCAAAATAGTTATGTCATAATAAACTTTATGTTTTTGATATAGAGATGGAAAACTAATTAACTTATCAAGTAAATAAAAAATAGAAAAACGAAAGGTAATGAAGGTTAAGATATATTATTAACAAATTAAATTAAGAAACACAAATAAATCATCTACTAAAAAGCCACAAAAATCATACTTTAGAACACCATTTAGGGATAAAAACAAAAATAATAAATTGAATAAAAAACACAAATAACCCATCTCCTAAGAAGCCCATAAAAATCATACTTTAGTATTTGATTGTTACTATTAGGAGTGAAACATTGTCTTAAGATATATTATTAACAAATTGAATTAAGAAACACAAATAAATCATCTACTAAAAAGCCACAAAAATCATACTTTAGAACCATTTTAGAGATAAAAACAAAAATAATAAATTGAATTAAAAAACACAAATAACCCATCTCCTAAAAAGCCCATAAAAATCATACTTTAGTATTTGATTGTTACTATTAGAAGTGAAACATTGTCAAGCAAAAAACAAATTTTGAATAAAACACATGCATAAACATCAACAATAATATATAATTTGTAGAAAACATGAAACAAAATATAAAACTTATTACCTAAAAAATGTGTAGAAGAAAGACTTGAACAATTTGATGGATATGTTTGATGTAAGTAGTTGGTATATATCTATACTATATATAAAAGAGAATAACTCAATCTAACCGTTATTTTGTTCAACATTTCATTTTACACATTTACACTTTGTACCCTCATAGTTAGTTATTATATCTTATTTTAGTCCTTTACTTTTTCATTTTCTATTTTAAACCCTTATCATATAATCTAAATAATCATATATTATGAACTAAAATATATTAAAATTACGTTTCTACTTTTTACAAATCATATCATCATCGTCTCGTCAATACCTTCGAAATGAGCCCAATATTGAATATTTTTTATGCAATTATACTATATATTCTATTATATAAAGGTAATAATTTTATTTCAATTTTCGAGATTGACTATTCAATAAACATTAGGAGGTTAACTGATTGAACACATATGATTAAATTGATGTTTACAATGATGTATATAAAAATCATGTAATTGATAGATACTTCGCGCTGCAACGCGCGCAGGTACGTTTCTAGTATATATATAATGTAACATGTATTTAATGATTTATGGATGGTAAATGAAAAGTTTGAAGGAAAAATGAAAAGATGGATAACTTATGTATGAAATAATGACCCTAATAATGAATGACATTATTATATTAATTAAAAGTATTAAAAATACAAAAAAAATACAAAATTTGAGAAAAAAGATAAATATGATTCATGGCTTTTGAAGATGCCACCTAGGATCTCCAACATCCTACTTTTATATATATATAGATTCCTAGCACAAGATAATCAAACATTTTAACAACCGTCAATCTTAATTAAAGGGCCATTAATATAATGTTTTCATTTATTTTAAACTATTTGTGTTGAAACACATTTTTTAACAACCATCAATCTTAGATTTAAAAGTTCATGTTCGTTATAGTTTGAAATTATATTCTTATTCTATAGACAAAAGAGTATTAAACTATAACGAACATGAAAATGTTATTTCATACAATACTATAAAATGAAATAACAATTAATTTTTATAAATTTTTTGACCAATATAATTATCTAATACATGTTTGGGTCCTTAATATGATAATAAACTTTTTTTGGGTCATATGTTGTTTTTTTGTTTTTTTATTTACAATTTTTGTTAATTACTACTATATAGTATATATTAAGAAAATCCGGGCCCCCTATTTCGTTTGGGCCCTGGGCGTACGCCCGGCCCGCCCTTCCCCAGGGACGGCCCTGCTTATCCTCTCTTAAAACCCAAATCTTTAATTTACATATCAACGTCTTTGAAACTAGGCACCTCTAATGGTTGTTGGTTTAAAAATGTCATTTGTCACTTTATGCAAGTCTACTAAACAATGATCTAGTAACTAGTTTCTAGTTACACCCGTATAATTAATTTACAGGAATATAGAGAGCCTCCCGCTGCCTAATCTCTTAAAGGATGAGTGACAACTTACGCTCATCATAGATTAAACATTTTCGCAAGTGAATCACCAACATTCCCATCTGCAAGTTTCAATTTCTACACTTCTTCAAGAGTGTTTGATACTAACTATGATTGCTATTTTGAGTATTTTCATTCCTGCCATTTAAGCATAAGCGTTTGAACGTTGAACGCCATCGGTTGCAATAAGTTTGGTAGAAGTGTTATTATTATTGGTCAAATGTCTATAATTATTTGATTGAATGGAACATATATTAATTTGGACCAAAAGACCATCTACAATTATGCAACAATAATACATAAAGAAGTTTGTGTGTGTTATGCTTTTATTATTATTATTGGTCAAATGTCTTTTATTATTATTATTGTAGATCAAAATTATCTGAGAAATATGAAGTGGAAAAATTCATACATATAATTTGTATTTTTATGTTTGCAACTCATGAGAGTGAACAACATTATTTTAACTCGACCTTGATGGGAAGAGTGGACATAGACCTAGTTCGTTTAATTTCACTCAACGTGAATTATTCTTGATTCACATAGATTTACCTTGACCTATTCTTGATCGAATTCAATTGCTTACTTATATGTCATTGATTTTCAATCGGCCTAAAAGCAATTTTTGGAATTTTGTCGTAGGTTTTCCTTCGTGCACCAACCCTGCTCCGTGCCGAAAATTATTCAGAAAGAAAGCAAGGATTTATGCAATTTTAGGTAAAAGCAAGGGCCATCATTCCTTGGTTTTATATTCTTTATTCTTTATCATTTGGTTTTATATCCTTTATGCGGTTGTTGTATTGGAGGTCCAACTTGATTTTAATTTATATCATTTGATCCAAATAGCCTTGAGAATTTCAATTCCAACTAATTGGTTTTATATTTGATTAGCCATGTCGGATTAAACCGAGACATCGATATCAAAGGAGGGGGGGACTAGGGGACTTTGGACACAAGAACAGAATCCTGGGAATCCATTGATCTAAGAGTATTCTGAAAAACACAAGCTCTGATACCACTTGACAGGATCTAAATATCAATATCAAGATCAGAATACTTAATCAAAGAAGTATGCGGAATAACACCTTGATTATAGAATAGAACAATGGATTTAAACAAACTGTTTGTATTGATTTCAATAGCTCAATGATTACAACTACAAGCCCCAATCTGTTTGAACAGGCTCAAACAGACGTGCAACACTTCTCTATTGCAGGGATTACAAGAACAATCTTGAGGCTCTTAATTCTAACACCAAAGCTATGAAACTCGTATCTAACAATGATCGACCTATCAGCTATATATACGGCTTAACAGATTACAATAAGGAAACTAGATTTACAAGATAATCTCTAAAATATCTCCAAGTAAATCGTATCTTGTCTATATCTTCAAGTCATCGCAATCCTTTCCTTATCTTCATCTTGATAGCAGTAGTAAAACAAAAGCAGTATTAACTTTGCTCCAGCAGTGTTAACTTCAGAACCAGCAATGGTAATCTTCAAGAGCAGTGGTAATCTTGTACAACAGTGGTGATCTTGATCTTCATTCATTCATCACATACTGGCAGTGGTAATCTTCACTTGATCAGCAGTAGTAACAACTCCAAAGCCAGCAGTGGTAATCATCTGCAGTATTAACCTTCAATCTTCAGCAGTGGTAAAGTATCAGACTCAACAATCTCCCCCTAAACTTAACTTCTCAATATGAGGAGCTAAGTTTGTGAGTCTGATCTTCAAATAAGTCTTCATCTTCTTCACCAGCAATCTTGCAGCTCTTGTAGGTTCACCTCTGGTACTCAGATTTACCTTCATCATACACTGCAACCTTTGAATATCCAGTGCATCAGTTTCACACTCTTCAAAATAATACTCCATTTCTCCATCATTGATGCTCATACTGTAAATCTTGCACTTCTCAAACCATCTCCATTCCTTCACATCTTCACAGTTTGAATTCTTTACACCTAGAAGTCTGAATGGTTCAAACAACCAAAATAAACACTCTAGTGCAAACTTCCTCTTATTAGCTTGATCAGGATCATCTCTATCATTCACAGCTACCTTGATAACAGTGCATCTCTGCTCATACATCTCCTTCAAATTTTCTCTTGTACAATCTTCCAAGATATTCTCCCATTCAGAATCACAGAGTTCTGACCCATCATCCAACTGTACAACATACCTCAGATTTTGATCAACTCCCCAACCTGTGACTTTCTTCTGTTTTAGCTCAATCACTTCTTCATCAAAATAATTTGCATTCAACTCCAGCAATTGTTCTCTCAATCTTTCTATTAACTCTTTGTCTAACTCAGACAAATTTTCTGCTTTCTTCTTCACTTCCAACATACTACCCATCATGATTGGCTCAAAATCATACCTCTTGTCCATCAGAAAGAAACTCATTCTCCCTTTCTCAAAATTCACTGAAAACACCCTATTTTCATAGGTGTTCCAGGAAATAACCTTTCCTTCACCTATACTATCATTCTGGTCTCTTTTTCTATCCTTCTTGAGCTCTGCTTTTGTTTTTGAGAAAGCAAACATTATCTTCAAATCTTCTACAAGCATCCTAGCTTCCTCAAAATCTTCAATCTCTTTAGTGCAAGCTATCTCATACATCTTCTTTAAATCACCTTTGGATAATTTTCTGAAGATCCCAAGGTAATTAGCAAACACTTCATTGGTTCCATCACTTCTGAATACCTTGAAATAATCCTCCTGATTATTCTCAAAGTATATCCACATAGATATATTTGAAGGTTCCTCAATCTCTTTGCTCATCTTTGGCCTTTTGGCAATAGACTTCTTTCTTTTTGCCTTTGATGGTTGTGCCTCTATCTGATCAGTCACTTCAACCTCCTTTTCAACTGTTTTCTCAGCAATCTCTTCTTTCTTCTCAATTACTTGGACAACTTGCTGCTCAGAATCAGCCACAGTTTCCTTAGTCTTTTCCACACCATGTTCAGGATTACCTTCAGTAGTAACCTGTTCTTCAATCTGATCTCTCTTCCTCTTCCTTTGAACTAAGGCAACCTCTTCAGTTTCAACATGTTGTTCCTCCATGGCTTCCAAATGCATAGCTTCTCTGGTGACATTATACTTGTTCTCAATTTCTTCCAGATTCCACCTGGAAAAGTATTGAACTGGCTTTCCAAGAGCACCAGATAAATACCTCACCATTATCCTCCTCTTTTCTGTCTCAGTCTTTGAAATTGACTTCTTTTGAGTCTTTTTCACAGGCTTCTTCTCTTTTCTTTCTTGTAATTTCTTTGCAGCAGCCTTTCCATCCTTGTCTTGCTGTGCTTGTTTCCTCTTTCTCTCTTCTATCTCCTTGTTTACTCTTTCTTGATCCTCCAGGCTTAATTTTCTAGCAAGAGCCTCTGAAGCTTCATATTCCAAAACCTTCCTTTTAGCCTCATCTACTTCAGTATCAGAATCAGACTCTGCTTCTTCAATCATCTTCTCTTTTCCTTTGTCTTTAGGATCAATAGGAAGATCATTCTTTTTCACAACCTCTGGTTCTTTGAAAACTACACCCTTGGTAGGTTTGACTACTTCAGGCATTTTCACTAGCAGCTCAGCAATGGTCAGATCATCTTCATTGATCTCTGGTTCAGCTTTTTGTAGTTCTGGTTCAGCAATATCAACTACAGGTTCATCTGCAACCTGAGTCTCTTCATTCACTTTTTCATCTTCCTTCTTATTCTCCCCCTTAACAACTAAATCCATCACAACTTCAGGTATCTCATTAACAGGTAACTCAGAATGTTGAACTGGTTCATTCACAACTTCTTTTTCTAGCACTGGCTCCCCCTTAAATTCAGATCTTCTCTCCCCCTTTGTGAATGCAACCAAGGTATTATACCTCATCCGTAGAGCTCTAATAGTACCCTTCATTGAAGCAATGGAAGCACCCTGAGCTTGAATGACCTTGGCTTGCTTCACAAGTTGTGCTTCATGTAACTTTAGCATATCATGCTGTGCAGTAGCCAATTCCTCCAATATATCCAGCCTTGCCTCATGAGAGCCATGTTTCTCATCATGAACAAAGAAATTCTTCTCAAATGCTTTCAAATCCTTGGCAATGGTACTGAAGTTTTCCATCAATTCCTTTTGTGAAAATCTGCCCTCACCAGGTTTAGAAGTGTTAACCTCCATTACCGGATCTTTGAGCTTTTTGACTTTAGTCTTCAGCCTTGCTGAAGCACTAGAAGCCCCCTTGGTTTCTTGGCACCTGGGTCCTCCCTGTGATTTCTCACTAGGAGTTGCCGTGGTGGGGGTCTTACTTATGTTCAAACTGTCCTGATGCACACCTTGTGCAACATCAGTAGTTTGAGCCTCACCAACCACATGCCCATCCTTCTCCTTAGAGGGCACCTTCTTTATTATTGAGTGGGGCTGCACTCCAAGGGTATCCCTTTGGGTATAATCAGAAGGAGAGTGCTCCAACTGTTGGCTTAAAGGTTCTTGGGGTTTAGAACCAGAGGAGGAAGGAGCTCCTCTGTTCTTCCTTTGATATTTTTTCAGTGTAGGGGTGGGGGTTTTCTCAAGGGACTAAGGGATTGTAGTAGTGATAGGTGTGGGTAGGTCATCAGAGGGAATGCTTGGTTGTGTAGGCTGCAAGCCTGATGCCTCACCTTGGGGGTGGTTCACTCTCATCATTGTAGAGAACAATGGAGTGAATTGGTCATTTGAGCCTTCTGCAGGTCTCTTCATATTGGCAAACACCTTATGACCAAGAGCAGAGCTCTTATAGATGTCACCAGTCATTGGTACAGCCGTCAATTCTCTTGTTATAACTTCTTGGACAAATCTTGGGAACATATAAAAAGTTTTTACCTTTGAATTGTGGATGTTCTCAAGATTGTACACAAGATCATCAAAGATCATTTGAGAAAAGTTAAAAACCTGGTTTGTGGCTAAACAGACCAAAGCAGAAGCCATGGTACTGCTAAACTCACCAAAACCAGTGGTTTTCTTTGAAAAACAGTGCAATAGGGTATGCACAAAAAATCTCCATTGAGGGCACAACTTACCCTTAAGGTATTTCAAAGAGGTTTTGGAGCCTGTATACCCCATTCTTAAAAGATTTTCCATGAGAGTTTTAGTAGAAAGCATTGATATACCTCTTTCGTCATGGAACAACAGATGAAGTCTGATCTTCTCAGGGATAAGGGTTAGAGAATGACCACAGATGGTGGTCTGAATAGCTTTGACCCCTTGTTCCTCTTGAATGACCGCATTCAACCAGAAATCGTGTTGATGTTGAATGTAGATGGTGCGATTGATGGTTGCGGCATAAGCGATGTGAGAGGATGCAAGAAAGTCAAGAATGTCTTCAAAATCCTCAGAATGGACATCCTTCCTGAAGTATCCCACCTTGTTGTGATCTGTGATAAAACACATAGACTCCATTACCGATTCGACACGATAAACCCTAGAATCAAACGAAAATCAGTAGTTGAAGAATACAGATGAAGAACAGATGCAGAATCGCAATCGTTTTTAGAGAAAAAGTGTAGAATAGCCGTTAATGAAAAAGGCGGTCAAGTTAGGGCTTATATACTACACTTTAGAGCAGGGGTAACTACCATTAGCAGTGTTAACGAACACACAAAGTGGGCTAGGTCAAATAAGCAGTGGTAATGTACACTAGCAGTGGTATTCGTCAGACAAAATTAAAAGCAGTGGTAATAGATACCCTCAGTGGTAATGACACGCATTGAGTTAAAAGCAGTGGTAATTACATCGGCTAGTAAAAAGCAATGGTAATTACATCGGCTAGTTAAAAGCAGTGGTAAAATGCAAATGTGAGAGCAGTGGTAGTGTGCGATTGTGCTAGCAGTGGTATGGTGCGATTATGCTAGCAGTGTTAACAGGCAAATGACTAGCAGTGTTAACAGGCGAATGACTAGCAGTGTTAACAGGCGAATGACTAGCAGTGGTATGCTGTAACTATGCAAGCAGTGGTAAAAACTTGGTAACAATAATCATTGCACTGCAGAGACTGCTGCACTGAGATCGATATAGCAGCAACGAGAACTCCATCCCACTACTCGTGCACTTTCTGAAACTCTATCTGCCACATGAATAAACTTATCAATAGTTACAAAAGAGTAAAAGAAAGAAAGATATACAGAGATAGTACAAGAATAATTATAACAAGAAGAAGGGTTATTCACAGTTCATCATTCCAACACTTGTGACCAAGAATATGAACCTGCCTACATCAAAGGCTTTTGTGAAAAGGTCTGCATATTGATCATCAGTGTGGACTTTTAGAACTTGAATTAGCTTCTTTTCATTGCAATCTCTGATAAGATGGTACTTAATCTCTATATGCTTGGTCTTGGAATGTTTGACAGGATTATTCACAATTCTAATAGCACTGTTGTTGTCAATATATATAGGTGTCTGCAAGAAAGAAAGACCATAGTCCTGCATCTGATTCTGAATCCATAAAACTTGTGAGCAGCATTGAGAAGCAGCTATGTATTCAGCCTCAGTTGTTGATTGTGAAACAGTGGTCTGTTTCTTGCATTGCCAAGAAACCAATCTTCCTCCTAAGAACTGACATCCTCCTGATGTTGATTTTCTATCCAGGTTTGCTCCTCCATAATCACTATATGTGTAGGCCACCAAGTCAAAAGAAGTGTCATTTGGATACCAAAGTCCCAATCTTGGTTGACCCTTGAGATATTTGAAAATCCTCTTGACTGCATGTAAATGAGACTCCTTTGGCCTAACCTGAAACCTAGCACACACACAAACAGCAAACATAATATCAGGTCTAGAAGCTGTAAGATACATCAATGATCCAATCATGGATCTATACTGATGAATATCAACTTCCTCCCCCTCAACATCAGCAGTGAGGTGTTTGTGAGTTTCCATTGGTGTGCTTGCTGGTTTTGCATCATTCATTCCAAACTTTTGAAGCATTGAGGCAACATATTTGGATTGATTGATGAATATACCATCTCTCTTCTGCTTGACCTGCAAACCAAGAAAGAAAGTTAATTCTCCCATAGAGCTCATTTTAAACTTCTTGTGCATTAGTTCTTCAAACTCCTTGCACATGTCTTCCTTTGTAGAACCAAAGATGATATCATCTACATAGATCTGCACTAACAGCATATCAGTCTTTGTTCTTTTGATGAATAGAGTCTTATCAATGATACCCCTCTCAAATTTGTTTTCCAACAAATAGGAGGACAAGGTATCATACCAAGCCCTAGGTGCTTGATGAAGACCATACAGTGCCTTCCTCAACTTACAAACCCTGTCAGGATATTTAGGGTCTTCAAACCCTGGTGGTTGACAGACTTAAACTTCCTCATCAATAGTGCCATACAGGAATGCACTTTTCACATCCATCTGATAGACTTTGAATCCTTTGTAAGATGCAAAAGCCTGATGGCTTCAATTCTAGCTACAGGTGCAAATACATCATCATAGTCTATTCCTTCTTCCTGAGTGTACCCCTGTGCCACTAATCTGGCTTTATTCTTGATCACAATTCCTCTCTCATCTGTCTTGTTTCTGAAGATCCATTTAGTGCCAAATACTCTGTGTCCTTTTGGGAGATCCACCAAATCCCAAACATGTTGTAGGATAAACTGTAGTAATTCCTCTTGCATAGCTTCTATCCATCTTGGATCCTTCATGGCATCTAACACTTTCTTTGGTTCATTCTGGGAAAGAAAGCATGACAACATCCCAGAATGAGTATTCACATATCCTGCTTCTCTGCTTTGCTTCCTTGTAATCATAGGAGAGGCCACATCTCCAATCACTTGTGAAGCAGGGTGATTCTTTTGAGTTCTTGTCAGATGTAGGGGTTCTTCAGATAAGATGTCCCCTAAATTTGAATCATCTGGATCAGATTCTGAGGGGTCTGGTTGAGTGATTTCACTTGTGTCTACAGACTCATTTTCCACATTGCTTTTAAGCTGTGGAGTCTCTTCAGTCTCTTTGTCTCCTTCTTGGTGCTCTGAAGCATCCTCTTGTACTTCAGTCTCTGATTCTTTCTCTTCTGAACTGATGGTGGATGGAGGAAACAGAACAAAAGGTGCATCTGTCTTCTTCTCTTTGATTATATGACCTGTATCAACTGTATTGCTCATGTTCAAAGAGTTAGTGAGTGAATCAATGTCAAATAGCCAGTCTGGACCAGTCCCATGCACATTGGGAGTGTGTTCATTGAATTTGACATTGTCACTTTCCTCAATTGTTCTAGAGACAGTATTAAATACTCTAACTGCTTTGCTCTGTATTGAGTATCCCACAAAGAAACCATCATCAGCTTTGCTGTCAAATTTCCCTAGGTGAGTTTTAGTATTTAAGATAGAACAAGGACACCCAAAAGGTACAAAGAAACCTATGAAAGGCTTTTTGTTTTTGAAAAGTTCATATGGTGTTTTTCTCTTGGACTTGACAACATGAACCCTGTTTTGTACATAGCAGGCAGTGTTAACTGCTTCTGCCCAAAAAGTTATTGGTAATTTAGAATCTGCCAACATGGTTCTTGCAGCCTCAATCAATGTCCTATTTCTCCTCTCAGCAACTCCATTCTGTTGAGGAGTTCTAGGAGCACTGAATTATCTTTCAATACCTTTTTCCTCACAAAAGGAATTCAGATCAGCATTTTTGAACTCAGTCCCATTGTCTGATCTAATGACTTTCACTCTAAGGTTCACCTGATTCTCAACTCTCTTCACAAAGGGTTTGATCAGTCCACTTGTCTCATCCTTTATTCTTAGAAAGAAAACCCAGGTAAACCTAGAATAATCATCTATTATCACAAGACAGTATGATTTCTTGCCTATGCTCATTACATTGGTAGGTCCAAATAAATCCATATGCAACAATTGAAGAGGAGCAGAGATAGTGTTTATTGTCTTTGATTTGTGAGAAGCCTTGTGTTGCTTACCTTTTAGGCATGCTACACAATTATCATCAAGTGTGAACTCTTTTGAGGGAAGACCTCTGACTAATTGATTTTTAACAAGTAAGTTCATGGTCTTAATGTTCATATGACCCATCCTTCTATGCCAGAGAGAGGATTCAGTCATTGAAGCTTTTGAAAATAGACAGTTCACAACTTCTGATGGCATACCATTTAAGTCCAGACAATAAACATTATCTTTTCTAGGTGTTCTCAATAAAATTAAGCTCTCATCAACTACAAACTTTGGAGAAAGAATCATGCACTCTGTTTCACTGAACAGAGTGAAAAACTTTTTATCACACACCTGAGACACACTCATCAGGTTGTATCTGAGTTGATCCACATAGTATACATCTTCTAAGGTTAACTTACCTCCTGTGACCTTACCTTTCCCTGAAACCTTACCTCCTTTTGGATTATCTCCAAAAGCAACATATCCTCCATTGAATCTAGTGAAATCTTCAAGAAAGGATCTATTGCCTGTCATGTGCCTTGAGCAATCACTGTCCACATGCCATAAGTTCTCATTCCTGTCTGGGTTGCTCTGCACATAAAGGAAATAGGTTAGTGTCTTGAGGGAACCCAAGCCAATATGGTCTTGGGTTCTCCCTTTTCATTAACATAATTGACCTCTGTCAATCTGTTAAGCTTTAAAAGATAATCCTTGTTAGGGATCTCATGACTTGAATACTTGGTTACAATGGGTTGTCTCAGAGAAGAACTTGTAGTGGCAACAGTGTTTGAGATACCACTGCTGCTATTGCTAGCAGCAGTGTTAACTTCTATATCCTTTTGATTGTTGCCACTGCTTTCAGAAGCAACACCTTCATTACCACTGCTTGTGGAAGCAGTAGTATTGCTTAGTGAGGCTTTTGGTACCCATTTAGTAACTATCTTCACAGTCTTCTTTTCAACCTTTTTCTTTTGAACATTGACTTTCTTTTTATGTTGATTTTTCCTTTTCTGAACCATTTGTCTTTTAACAATAGGTTTTGGAACAGACCATCTGCTGTTATACTCTGTCCTTCTAGTTTGGAACTGTTTTTGATTTTGAAAATTGACCCTTTGATTTTGAAAAGTCATTCTTTGATTAAAAGGGTTATAGTAACAGTCCTTAGCCAGATGGTTGAGTTTACAGCATATAAAGCAGGGTTTTGGTTTGTTAATCTTATTTAGATCAACACCATGAGTTTGAGCCCATTGGTTGTTCCAATTCCTTTTGTTTCCTCTTGGTTTGGCACTTGTTTGAGGCTGTTTAGAAGAACCAGGATCACTGTTATTCCTATGAGTGTGTTTACCACCTTTTGCAGGTTGTGAAGTTGCAGGTTCCTGGTCAACTATCTTTTCTTTCCCTTTCCTAGAGGCTGTGGTATTCTTACTGGGCACATAGGGCATACCTCCCTTTTCATTAGTGAGGATGTGATTTTCCTCAGAGACAGTCTCTTGGGATTTGTTCTCAGTCTTACCCCTTTGTTCTTCCTCATCATCACTGCTTGAGGGATCTATATCACACACTCCTTCTTTTAGTTCCTCGATCTGTTTAGTCTATCTAAGATATCAGTGGTAGGAGGAATGTAGGTGTGGTTACGGGGTGGAGGAGTATTGTGATATCCTATCCCTCTTTTGAGTTCATCATGAACCTGAGCCTTTAGAATTTCTTCCAAGGCTTTAGAGGACTTGGAGAATTTATCAAGATCTTCCTTAGCTTTTTCTAATTCCTTCTTGACAGATTCTAATTCCTCACCAGACTTTACCAGTTTCTTTTCAAACTCCTTTTTCTCCCACTTCCAGTAATTGTAGTCATACTCAAACTGGAGTTCATTCTCTTTGTAGGACTTGATTTGGTCCTCTAGATTCTCAATGACTATCCTATATTCTCTCCTATCAACTTCCATGCTCTTGATGGTATCACTCATAGTCTGATTGTGATCCCTATACTTTTTAACAGTTTCAACACAAGAATCAGAACATAATTTAGAGGATACCTCTGCTGGAAGTTCAGGTTCAGTGATTTTGGCCATCAAAGCATGATTCTGGATGGCTTCTTCAGCTTGATCACTCCAATCAAATCCCATGCCTTCTTGTGATACCAAGGCTTGAGAGGAGTTGGAATTGTTGCCTCTGTTGGGTCTTGGAGCATATGTTTGTCCTCCATTGTTGGCTTGTTGATGAGTGCCACTTCCTTTGCATTCTCTGGCAAAGTGTCCAGGCTCATTGCACTTGTAGCATCTCACCTTTGATTTGTCAAAGCCAGCAAGGTCTCCTCTCTTGGCATCAAAGTTGTTCCTGCCAGTCCTTCTTATAAACCTATTCATCCTCATGGTTAACATGGCCATCTGCCACTTGATGTCCATCTCCTCCAAATCATCAGCATTGATTTGTTCAAGATCATCATTGATCAAAGGAGATCTTACATGATTGGCAAGGAATGCTTCCAAGACTGCATCTCCACTAGCATCCTGTGACAAAGAAGGTTTATCATTAGTATTATCATGGTTATTACTAGCAGGGTTAATATTAGCAGTACTAGAAGTATTAATATTTGAAGAAGGATTTTCAGAAGAATAGAGGGCAATTGTATGTGAATATCCAGTAGGTCTTCTTTTGGCCTCCACTTCAGCTTCAAAAATCCTGAGATCATTGTACAGATCTTCAAGCTCCTTATCCTCCAAGTCATCTCCTTGTCTGAATGACACAGTATACATAGTCCATTCCTCACTCAGAGATCTGAGGAATTTTCTATTGACTTCATCCTTCTCCATCTTCGCATCTACATTGGCAAGTTCTCCAATCAGTTTGTTGAACCTGTCAAAAGTTTGAGTCATGGACTCATTCTTTGTAGAAGTGAAGTTTTCATATTGCTGCTTCAACAGGGCCTTTTGATTTCTCTTGGAACTCTTGGTTCCAGAAAATCTCTTCTCCAGGGCATTCCACAGTGATTTAGCATCTGGACAGGTACAGAACTGGTGTTGGTATTCATTGGGAATAGCCAACAGCAGGGTGCTCAAGGCTTTCATCTCAGTCTGTTTCCTCTTTTTGTCTGCATCAGATTTTGGGGGTGCTCCAGCAACAGCAGGTTCAGGAACACTAGGTCCATGTTCAACTACCTCCCATAAGGCATAATCAGTAAGAAGCATGTATTGCTTGATTCTAATTTTCCACATCTCAAACTCATTGGGTTTGAGCATGGGGACTTTGGACACAAGAACAGAATCCTGGGAATCCATTGATCTAAGAGTATTCTGAAAAACACAAGCTCTGATACCACTTGACAGGATCTAAATATCAATATCAAGATCAGAATACTTAATCAAAGAAGTATGCGGAATAACACCTTGATTATAGAATAGAACAATGGATTTAAACAAACTGTTTGTATTGATTTCAATAGCTCAATGATTACAACTACAAGCCCCAATCTGTTTGAACAGGCTCAAACAGACGTGCAACACTTCTCTATTGCAGGGATTACAAGAACAATCTTGAGGCTCTTAATTCTAACACCAAAGCTATGAAACTCGTATCTAACAATGATCGACCTATCAGCTATATATACGGCTTAACAGATTACAATAAGGAAACTAGATTTACAAGATAATCTCTAAAATATCTCCAAGTAAATCGTATCTTGTCTATATCTTCAAGTCATCGCAATCCTTTCCTTATCTTCATCTTGATAGCAGTAGTAAAACAAAAGCAGTATTAACTTTGCTCCAGCAGTGTTAACTTCAGAACCAGCAATGGTAATCTTCAAGAGCAGTGGTAATCTTGTACAAAAGTGGTGATCTTGATCTTCATTCATTCATCACATACTGGCAGTGGTAACCTTCACTTGATCAGCAGTAGTAACAACTCCAAAGCCAGCAGTGGTAATCATCTGCAGTATTAACCTTCAATCTTCAGCAGTGGTAAAGTATCAGACTCAACATATATATTTATCTTTATATTAATTTTAATCTTTCAATCTATATATTTTATTAACATTTATGAAAAACAATTAAAGCACAAGTATAGTTTTATACTACAATTAAAAAAGGGTACGAAGTTACAAAAATATTAATCAATAAAATGTACGATTAAATAGTTTATAGTAACATAGATCACTCTTAATCTCGATTTGACCAAATATATTTAACCAAGTAGGAGTAGAGTTGATGATGAACTTCATTTAAGCATGTCTCGAAATTTCTTTGAATATATTATTGGAATTCATGGGTGAAACCTTGAAATATTTTGTGTCGAATTATAACCTCTTCATCGATCCAATTGATCATCATGTTACATTCATCATCAAAATAGTTGTTTCGGAAACACGTAGTAGATACTCATCATAAAATATTATATAATTATTAATATACGATTCATCTTTTAATTTTAATTTACATATAGAAAAATATTTTAAAATAATCTAAAATAATAAATTAATGAAGTAATTAAAAACAAACTTATTATATATATATATAGGGGTCGTATCCGTTACAAACCGGATAGTTTGTACAAACTATACAAACCAATCTCCACCACACATGTAGATGATCAATGACTTAGATTAATTGAGTTCCTAGATTTGCTCTCAACTACATTTGAAAATATTTGAAAATCACCTAAAAGATAGGAGATAAATAAAATATAAACAAAATCAATGGTTAAGATTAGGTTTGTATAGTTTGTACAATCTACCTGGTTTGCAACGGATACTTCCCCTATATATATAACATTTGTCAGGAAGAAAAACTTTCAGCATTTTCACTTTATACCCATGAAGTTTTAATATATATTTATTTTATACCTTTTAGTTTTTATATTTCATTTTACGTTTTAGTCATATATCGTTTATTGGTTTAAATATGTTAAAAAAATACGTTTTAATTTTAACAAATTACGTCATTATAATCGTATCGTCGATACCTTTGAAATGAGTCTAATATTGAATATTTTTTTGATCTAACTATTTTATTATATACTATATATAATACGATTATATATATAATCAAAAATAATTGAGAGGTTAAAAATGTTATTTAATCAAACGTTTATTATAATAATAATAATAATAATAATAATAACAATTAAAAAATCATCATCCATCCGTTTTAATTTTAACAAATTGCATCATTATAATCGTATCGTCGATACCTTCTAAATAAGCATAATATTGAAAAAAAAATTATCCAATTATGTTAAAAATAGAAAAGTAAAAAGTAAAAAATAAATTAACTTAATAATTATAAGATATCGAGTGTAGTTTTAAGATACACTAAAATACGTTAAAAATACATATATAATCGTAATCTTGAGATTATAGAGGGAAAAACTGCAAGAAATTTGATATTCAAAAATTAATAGCCATGAAAATGATTTATCTTGAAATGGGTTTCAATGGAATGAAACAAAATAAGAACAATTTGCATTAAAAAACAATTATGGTCTTAGTCTTTCTCAAACATGCAACATGATAGAAACTTCCATACACCGATACACGCCACATACATCATAACCCGCAGCAACGCACGGGAACTCTCACCTCGTTATAAACAACTTAGAAATTTCGTATAAGAATTTATAAAAAACAAAAAAAAATATTTTATAATATAATATGTTATTTAGTTTAATATATATTTTATTGCACAATATATACGTTTTACAGATTTATTAAAAGAAAAAGTGATTAAAAATAACAAAAATAATAACATCTAAGGAAAGTATTATAAGAACCCGGATTCTTGTTCAATTACCTAGATTCCAATAAAACTTGTTACTGTATAAAAACCTCTATCCTACAATAAAATTTTTTGTAAAAATCCCAAAAATAACCTCATAAAAAACCTCAACTCTCCCGGGGATAGGACTCCAAATTGGTGGGGCGGCTTTCACTACTAATTTGACTTATACCATTTACTGTAGAAAAATAATTCTCACGTGCTTCTCGTATACTAATAAAATACAATGTGTCAATATATTAATATAGAATATATTTCTAAATATATATGTGTGTGTGGTGGACAAAGGATTTAGGAACGAGTGATATCCTGATAAACAACAAAATCCGAGCATGACAACACGATTAACCCCTGCGGGTGATCTGAGTCTGAATGGAAAGTCGCGATGGTCGCTAGTCGGAATGACCGCACTCGTGACGGGTGGCACATGTGGAATTGGGTGTGCAGTGGTGGAGGAACTGGCAGAGTTAGGGGCCGTGGTGCACACCTGCTCACGCACCGAGTCTGAACTCAACCAACGGTTACAAGATTGGTCAGCCAAAGGGTTCAGAGTTACTGGAGCCGTCTGTGACATGGCTTCTCGTCCCCAACGTGAACAACTTATTGAAAAAATGTCGTTGCTTTTTGGTGGCAAACTCAACATCCTCGTAAGTTATTTTATTTGTGCCTTAAAATCATAATTAAACGTACGACAAATTATACAAGAGTTGCATCTTAATTTCCTCCTGTAGATAAACAACGTGGGGACGAACTATTATAAACGGACGACAGATTATACTCCAGAGGATTATTCCTTTCTAATGACTACAAATTTGGAATCTTGTTACCATATGTCTCAACTAGCACATCCTCTTTTAAAGGCTTCTGGAGTTGGAAGCATTGTGTTCATTTCTTCTGTTGTAGGTTTGGTTTCAATTGATGCTGGGACTATTTACTCTGCTGCCAAAGGTATGGTTTCATGACATATAGAATTAGGACGGAAACGAACCGAACCATTCGTGAACTGTTTGGTGGAAAGTTCGTTTATGTTTGTTTATATAACAAATGAACGAACACGAACACTTTTTTTTGTTCGTTTAGTTAAATGTTTAACACATAATACTTGGTTGACAAGTGTTGTCGTATTTTCGTAAATCACAGAGGTTCTCTTTTAAACCCTTCCCTATATACATATTTATATTAATATGACATTAAAATATAAAAACATTAAATAAATTAATCTTTTAGTATTTCTTTTTTGTACCTCTTAGGTTTGCCTGGTTTCAATTTCGTTATGATTATTTTTACTAACGAAATAATGAGTAAAGTTGGTTATTTTTTAATCATTTGGATTAATTCGTTCATTTATATTCATTTAGGTTCATTCGTTTATCTTCGTTTGTATACGTTCGTGCAGCTCTAAATGAACGAACATATATAAATGAACACAAACAAAGAAATTTTATTAATAAACGGACGAGAACACAAAAAAAATTACACTAGCTTACCATTCGTGTTTGTTCGTTTGTTCACTTAAGTTAAACGAACGAACACGAACAAGCCTCTCTATTCGTGTTCGTTCACTTTGTTTACATCCCTATATAGAATGGGTCAAGATCAATGAAAGGATGCGAATTAATGTTTGTTTTGCATGCATCTACATATAGGTGCAATAAATCAACTTGCAAAGAATTTAGCATGTGAATGGGCAAAAGACAACATTCGGAGTAACTCTATAGCACCATGGATTATTAAAACCCCTTTTTCTGAACAAGTAATTAGATGCTTCAACTTTCCCTTTTTTCGCTATTGATAATGTAAACTTAACTCCCTTGTTTTAATCTAATCTCAATATGTGGGAAATGTTCAGTTTATGCAAGCTTTGGACAATCCAAAGAAGTTTACGAGTGATGCGGAATCTAGAACTCCTATGAAACGCCTTGGAGAAGCAAATGAAGTTTCATCTCTGGTAGCATTTCTTTGTCTACCTGCAGCTTCTTACATCACTGGTCAAACAATTGCTATCGATGGAGGATTTACAGTTAACGGTTTTTAATGAATGCAAAACTTTGTTGTATGATGCTCGAGGACTTCATATTAGGCAATTGAATAAATGCAAAGCAACATACATTATATAGTTGTCAATAAAGTGTGCTTTGATTTCTAACGTTCTTTTAAAAATTTGCAGAAACAATGTGTCAAATAACATGGTAATAAATAACAATAACACATCATTCACGTTAGACGGTTAGAGTCTCTTTACAAGTCTTCATTCTTGTTTAGTAGATGTGGCTTTGATGAGTTTGGTTAAGTTGAAATAGCAGTATTAATCCATTTGGTTTATTAATTTTCTTGGTGACAATATATACAACTAATCACACAATCTGTAGACCATTTTCAAGAAGGTTTATTGAAATTAAGATATGCATGTATGTATTTTTTTTTATTATAAAGAGGAACGAATAAAGTAAACTTCAATGATTCGATCGTTGGAGAAGTAGAGTTAGGTTCAAATGTGAACTCAATTTTTGTTGTGAACGTGAGAACGAATCTAAGCCACACATCTTCGGTTACGGTGAACGCGATCACCAAAGATTGACACGATTCATGGGAGAGTGGAGATTATTAAAGGAGGGGACCCGGTCAAAGCCGCCTTTATTGACCGGATGAGTGGTTGAGATCGTCCTCATGTTCACAACCAAAATTGAATTCACATTTGAACTTTCCTCTGGAGAAGTAAATCTATTGTTACGGTTGAGACTAGTCTCAATGCCAAACACACACTAGTAATATATAAATTCATATGCAAATTTGTTTATCAGGATTTTTTTTAATCAATACACCTTTAAGTTGAATTCAAGGTTCATAAAAATCATCTATCTTAAACTTCCGTGTCCTAATTATGTCCACCATAAGATGAATACACATAGAGAATATAAAGGGGAATAAAATATATTTAAAAGATATAAAAATCTGATGTGTCATCATTTCATTGATTGGATAGGAATGTGATAGTTGAATTGGAACAGGAGATTTCTATTCATTTTTAACATGGGGTAAAGTCAATTGTGTTGATTTGAGAAATTAAATGTATATTTTTTTAATTTGGATCGATCTTAAAATTTGAGATAAATATATGTTGTGCGTTGAAAACAAGAGATAAAATGACAACTTTCAAGATGAATTTGCAATGAAAAGAAAAGTAACACATTAAAAAAAGTGATATATCAAGATTAGAGAAAGATAAATTAAAGTGATGCATCATGGTCGTAAGTTATGGCTATATTTATACCTAAGGTTGTGATAGAATCTAACGTGCAACCAATTGTATCTTTGTGTCATCCGTGTTGAAAATCCCTTAAAAATATGTGTGAAAATCCGTGTCATCTTACCATCAACAAATAAAAATAAAATACATAGAACTTGTTTGAATTCGCTATGGTTGTGCCAGAGAACTTGTAAAGCCAACGATGGCAGAACAAGCTTTAACCAAGTTTGGGTTCAAACTTAGGCACCCTATCTCGACACCCACCAATAAAGTGTTGGAATTTTTTGGTAAAATATAGGCTTTTTACCAATATTTGGACACAATTAATTATATATAAATGTGTTATATATAGTTAACTCTTTGTAGGTTTGTGTTCCACTAAATGAGAGCTTCGAATCAGTATATCGAGTGTCCAAAACGGATAATGTGTGAATGGGATATCGATTCTCAAAGATGAGTACTTGGGTTTTGATTTTTGTAACTGAAGTTGATTTATTCTCTTAGAATTAAATCATCGGTTTCGATTCTAGAATTAAAATCGTTTGTCGGTTTCGTACGTTTTAATCTTGAATTAATAGAGTTCGTCGGTTACGTACGTTATTATTCTAGAATTGAATATAAGAATTAATGTGTCGGTTTCGTCAGTTACGTTTTTCCATTATATAATAACACCCAAGAGCTCATTCTTGTTACAACCTACAACACACATCCTAGAGACCGAAATACGAAAACGCTCTCTCTTCTTCTTCTTCTCTGCGTACGGTTTTCCGGCAACTATTTTCAGGCAAGTGTTATCCGACAGTTCATCAACTGTTTCGGCCGTTGTACCTAGGAGCAGACGGCAAATCTGCTTAAGGGAATCGTGTCAAACACGAGCCTCAGCTACCTCTAACTTGGTTCTCGGAACCTATGTTATTTCTATTCTTCTAATCCTTCTTGTTTAGGATTTTGGAGTTTGTTTCCAGAATCATTTTAATAATTGATAACACCAAAATTATACATGTTTTGGTTGCGCGTAATCGTATGACTTTACCCCATTTCTCACCCGTTTATGATCATTTCATGCACTAAATGAGCTTATGATTGATTGTGAAGGATTTGGAGGCCGTGGAACGGAAAAGTACGGAAAAAGGCGAGAAAAACGTGAAAAATGCACAAAGTCAACACAGAAGACACTTGGCGATCGCGAAGTCCCATATTTGGCGCCGCCAAGTGCGACTGAGTTGAAGATTAGGGTTAAATTAAGTGTTTGGCGTCGCCAAGTGGGCAGTCTGGCGATCGCCAGATGGAGCCTGGTCGTTTTTCTTTAAATATCAGCCTCCTCCTTCAGTTCTGGACATGAGTTTTGAAGTACGATACACGAGGGGAATACAGAGGAACGAGAGTGAGAGTATGAAAGGTGCCGATACGCTGCGGATACCGATCTCTGATCATCTATCGTTGTACTGTCGGTACCATGTCGATGTCCACTTTTGTTTATGTTTTTGTTTTCAATATGAGTGGGTAGTCTATTAGTAGTGCTTGTCATGATAGATGAACCTTATGGATGATATTTTGCAATTAATGTTTATTGGTTTGTTTTTGATTAATTGAATGTCGTTTATGGTTCTTTTCTGCTTATTGTTGTTGTGGCGATTTGAATTCACTTGGTTGGGTGTATTTGTTAGACCAAAAACAGATAGACTCCGAAAGGATAATCAACCTACCTTAGCCTGACTTGGACCATAGAGTTATGTTAAGGGGTTACTTTGACCAATAAGTGACCGATAGTAAAAGAGCCATTGCAATACTGATTGGGAAGGGTTTACCGATTCTAGATTGTGGACCAAACGATTTAGGATTGGAATTAGGAGGACCATATCCTAGTTCATAGCCATAAATTGCACATGTTAGGGTGTCCCAGACTTAAATTCCTACAATAGTCAAAACAACCAAACCTTCGACCTAATCATGTCATCCATATTGGGATTCACGTTATCATGATAAGTACTGCTGTTTTTCCATTATTATAAACTTCAATTATTATTTTAATTGCTTTCTTAGTTTTACTTAGTTAATTACCTTTTTCAGTATTCAAACCTTTTTCATACAAAACCCCCCTTTTAGATTAATTAAACCGATTCAGACTTTAGTCTACGAAAACTTGACCGTTCCCAGTGGTAGATACGATACCTGGACTTTCCTACACTATATTACTCACGATCAGGTACGCTTGCCTGTATATGTGGTAAGACGGTGGCTAGGCATTAGAGGTTAAAACTTGTTACGCTTTTTATATACAATAATTACCGCATCAATAATCAAATAACCTTTTCGCTCTCTCTTTTCTTGGAGATTGGTTATTTTTTTTTGGATTATTATTTTCAAACGAAAATTCGTTTTATCGTGGGTTTTTATTCAAAATAACCAACAATCTTAAGCAGAATTATACATTAAACAATGTTGCAAAAGTCGAGTTTGTTTTTTGACTTTTTGAAACCGTTTTCATTCTTAGACATAATTTTGTTTGTATTACGAAAATCGAGTTTGTTTCGATTGGTTTGAAATAGATTATTTAAAGCGAATTGTTTGAAATGTTTTGTTAATAGAGTTTTGTCTTACGAAAATCGAGTTTGTATTGATTATTTGAACGGAATGTTTAAAACGATTTGTTTGAAAAGTATTGTTTTAAACATATTACTTGAATGGTTTTTTGCAATAAAAAGTGTTTGCAATAAACAGATTAGTAATCCGTTTATATTTGTTCCTTTGAGTGTCAAAATCGAGTTTGTTTCGATTGTCACGACATAGAATTTATAACAAAACGGATTGTAGTAAAATGAATGTTTGAACACAAATTAAGTTCATTTCATTTCTGTTTTGTGTAAACAGTGGCATTATTTGTAAATGGAAACAATTCCAGGAACTAAAAAAATGATATGTGGTCTAAATAGTTCATCCCAAAGAGATGTTAAATCTCGAGGTCAAGTTTTTGGGACAATTGGTCTATTAACACGAGAAACAAAGTTGTTTGCCACTCGATGATGGTTTTTTGGATATGTTAGCCGAAAACCATGTTACTTACTCTTGATTGATTTTTGTTGAGTACAAAAAGCATCGGGGAAAATCTGAGACTATTAAACTGACGACGTTTGAATGTTATCGGTATAGGAATAGTGAAGTATCTTGCACGGTAATAAAATATGTCGATTATACCGATTAGGATCTCGATAATGTTATCGATATCTCGGTCGATGAGAGTTTTTAGGATAGTAAGTCTGTCTAGTTTATCGTTGATGTATCTCTAAGTTTTGTTAATAAATTATATTTAAAATTTATTTTCCAAACTTTATAAATTACTTAGAGGTTTTTTTTATATAAATATGTTTGTTTAATTTTTACATCTAAAAGATACACACAACTCTCAAGATACCACGTCTTAAAAATCGGAATGTTATCATGTTCGGAAATAAGTTTTCCATGTAAGACGTTAACCATCGACATCATGAAATAGTACCCTAAAATGTGGGGGTAACTTACCAATTGTAAAAATGACATGATAATTAATTTGTTAAAGTTAATTCGTATAAATGTTTGTCGGTTACGAATTAATTACATAGGTTACGAATTAATTACGTCAGTTACGAATTTCGACTTTAATTCGTTTAACTGTTTGTCGGTTACGAATTAATTACGTCGGTTACGAATTTTGATTTTAATTCGTTTAACTGATTGTCGGTTACGAATTTGTTACGTCGGTTATGAATTTCAATTTTAATTCGTTTAACTATTTGTCGGTTACGAATTGATTACGTTAAATACGGATTTCGTTTTTAATTCGTTTAACTGTTTGTCGGTTACGAATTAATTACATGGTTAAAATTTCAGTTTTAATTCATGTAATTGTTTGTCAATAATGAATTAAATGTTTCGGTAATAATTCGTTTAATTACGAATTAACAATGTTGGTTTTAATTCATATAATGAATTAAATGTTATAGAACAATATATACATATATACACACATTTAAGTTGGAATAATTATGAATTAACTCCAAATAGGCTCACCTATTTGGATACAATGTCTAGGAAAGATATAGGCGGATTGTTTTCTATTCTAATGAGTTCGTGTTTTTAAATGCTTTTGAGCATACCCCCCTCACCGTCTTTCCTGGTTGTGTTCGAGTAGAGCTACCGAAAGGGGTTGAGTAAATAATAGTTTCCCTTAATGTGTTTATATACTTATATATATTTTGGATTTAATTCAATAACTGTTTGTCAATTATATTTAATCATTACAATTTTTAATTTGTTTAAATGTGTGTTCATAACGAATTAATCTTGATTGGTTATAGAATGCCATGATATCAATTGATAGCCGAATCCAATAAGTTTGGATCTAACTTGTCATGAGTTTTAATAAAAGATATGGCAATAAGCAAAAGATCTCAAACATGTGTTATCAAGTGTGTGACCAAAGTGAGACTCTAATGTAAGAGTATCAAAAGTTTGGACAACTCATGATCAAGTATGATGATATACCGATCATTAAATGTGGCTATTACAACTAGGATCCTAGAGTTTGGATGCCTAGGTTGTCACTTATTGAAAGTTGTGATTAAGCTCTTTGGTGGTGATTAGAACACTCATGTATGGTGCTTTGACAAGACCATCTGGCCAATGTTTTTGTAAATTCATCAACATATGTGTGTGTTCTTGATATAGCTTGAATCATATTGACTAGTGCATAGCCAACAACTTTATTCATGATAAAGAAGAAGATATTACTCAATGAAAATGTTTAAATACATTAGTTGTATCAACTTATGCGAAACAGATTGAGTAGATAATCATTTCATTTAAATCAAGATTTGTGCAATTGATTCATTTATGATTATGAAGACTCCAAGCAACCAGTTGGTTACTGGTCACACTTGGAGAGACTTACAAACTAGATATCGTAAAACACTTGATAAGTCACTAGATGACATAACATGTAATTATACGATGGTATAATATATAGATATCTTCATCAAAAGATATAAGAAAAGTCTAGATTATTTTCTCTAGTAACACGAGTAAGATCCATTAGTTTTATGTTGGGAATTGCAACTATTAGAAATTTGCAAATTCGCCAAATGGATGTCAAAACTTTTCTTCTAAATGAAGATTTAGAAGAAGATATTTAGAAGAAGCAGTCTACGAGATTCGTTGCCCAAGGTAAGAAGAACAAGATGTTTAAACTTGTTAATATCTTACATGGCTTAAAAGAAGCTCCAAAGCAATGATATCAAAAGGTTGATCAATCCATGTTGCAAAGTGTTTCTAATATAAGTGTGTTTATATGAATGACACCACTTACAGTTATGTCATATGCTTATCATCGGAGGTGATGACAAATTGATAAGGTCCACGAAGGATATGTTGAAATCTAAGTTTGACATGAAAGGCATGAGTTTATCATATGTGATACTTGGAATAAAGATCACAAGAACTCAAAATGGTCTAGTGTTAAGTCAAACACATTATGTGTACAAGATTCTTGAGAAATTTTGTAAAGGAGATACAAGTATAACTAAAACTCCTAGTGACACTAGTCAACATCTATCCAAGAATAGAGAGGATAGTGTTGCACAAAGTGGAATACTCAAGAATACTAGACAGTCTGATGTATCTCATGAGTTGTACCAGACTTGACTTAGCATACGCAGTAAGCAAGCTAAGTAGATACACTAGTAATCCGAGTGTTGAATATTGGAGGAGTATTACTAGATTATTAAGGTACTTAAGATACACAAGAGAATGTGGACTACACTATGGAAGATATCCAACTGTAATCAAAGGATACAGTGATGCAAATTGGATATTTGATATAAAAGATTCCAGATCTACAAGTGGATATGTGTTTACACTTGGAGGTGCGACTATATCTTGGAAATCGTCCAAGAAAACTATTATAGCCAGATCCACGATGGAATCTGAGTTTATTGCCCTAGATAAATGTGGCGAGAAAGTAGAGTAGTTGCGTCAGTTTGTGGATGTTCCCAAATGGCCTAAGCCGGTAACGGTCATTTGTATACATTGTGATAGCCAATCGAAAATTGGCAGAGCTCAAAGTACAATGTATAATGGGAAGTTAAAGCACATTAGACGCAATATGATAAGACAACTAATCTCTATTGGAGTTATCTCGATTGACTATGTAAAGTCAAAAGATAACATTGTGGATCCACTTACTAAAAGTTTAAGTAGAGATTTAGTTTATAAGTCCTTAAGATGAATGTGACTTAAGCCCTGAATTAATAATTCATGCAAAGGAAACCTTACCTAGAAGACTGGAGATCCCAAGATCTGGGTTCAAAAGGACAACCTAGTTGTATGAATGTGGAGAGTCACTGTGGGGGGGAGTTAGTAAACTTCAAAGACAGTGAAAAAATAAGGATAAGCACAAAGCTTTTAATGATTATTGGAAATCACCTATGTGAAAGAGAAGTGGGGTCGCTTCGAAGGGAATTGAGGGGGCACAATTCCTAAAAGCTTTCACAGAACCAGGCAGTGTTCATGACCATCACGAACACGACAATGAGGATATGAGCTTGTTAGGAAGAGTCTTGTGTGAAATGTGCAAATTGTCTACACAAATAACTAAGCAGTTCAAAGACATCGAGTCTACTGATAGTTAGGAGACTAAGTATGTTTCATAAGGGAAGGTTCAAAGGGTAACACCTACCTATCCTATGCAAGATTCGACTGTTGGAAATTGTTGTGCGGATTTTCATATGCAGAGATCGATCTCCATTCATGTGGGGGATTGTTGGAATTTTTTGGTAAAATATAGGATTTTTACCAATATTTGGACACAATTAATTATATATAAATGTGTTATATATAATTAACTCTTTGTGGGTTTGTGTTCCACTAAATGAGAGCTTCGAATCAGTATATCGAGTGTCCAAAACGGATAATGTGTGAATGAGATATCGATTCTCAAAGATGAGTACTTGGGTTTTGATTTTTGTAACTGAAGTTGATTTATTCTCTTTAAATTAAATCATCGGTTTCGATTCTAGAATTAAAATCGTTTGTCGGTTTCGTACGTTTTAATCTTGAATTAATAGAGTTCGTCGGTTACGTACGTTATTATTCTAGAATTGAATATAAGAATTAATGTGTCGGTTTCGTCAGTTACGTTTTTCCATTATATAATAACACCCAAGAGCTCATTCTTTTTACAACCTACAACACACATCCTAGAGACCGAAATACGAAAACGCTCTCTCTTCTTCTTCTTCTCTGCGTACGGTTTTCCGGCAAGTGTTATCCGACAGTTCATCAACTGTTTCGGCCGTTGTACCCTGGGAGCAGACGGCAAATCTGCTTAAGGGAATCGAGTCAAACACGAGCCTCGGCTACCTCTAACTTAGTTCTCGGAACCTATGTTATTTCTATTCTTCTAATCTTTCTTGTTTAGGATTTTGGAGTTTGTTTCCAGAATCATTTTAATAATCAAATAACCTTTTCGCTCTCTCTTTTCTTGGAGATTGGTTATTTTTTTGGATTATTATTTTCAAACGAAAATTCGTTTTATCGTGGGTTTTTATTCAAAATAACCAACAATCTTAAGCAAAATTATACATTAAACATTGTTGCAAAAGTCGAGTTTGTTTTTTGACTTTTTGAAACCGTTTTCATTCTTAGACATAATTTCGTTTGTCTTACGAAAATCGAGTTTGTTTCGATTGGTTTGAAATAGATTATCTAAAGCGAATTGTTTGAAATGTTTTGTTAATAGAGTTTTGTCTTACGAAAATCGAGTTTGTATTGATTATTTGAACGGAATGTTTAAAACGATTTGTTTGAAAAGTATTGTTTTAAACAAATTACTGTTAGAAGAGTTGCGTCACAAAACAAAAGATAACGAACGATTTCTAAGGTCCCTTCAAAAAAGAAATCCGAAGACACAACAAACCCGATAATAAATGCGGATAACAAAATCTAGATGTTGCACAATATAAATTTCTAACGAAGGAAAAATAAACCCACGAAATATATAGATAATAATAAGTGTTATCATCTATATATATAATTATAGCAAGCTCAAAATAATGACACAAGTGTTTAACGTGGTTCCACTGTCGAGATGACAGTGTACGTCCACCAAGGGGAGAGAGCAGAATATTATTTTTTTTTTTAGATAAGGTTCACCTGAAATTGTCCAGACTACATCCTTGGTAATTTTTACCGAGAGCTAAAGCATGCTCCCCTGGGATTAATACTCAGTGGCCCCTGGTTGCTCACCTCCGGATTCGAACTTGGGTGGGTATTTCTCCAACACCAAGCCTTAACCGGTAGGCTGCCCCATTGGGGTTTGAGCAGAATATTATTACCACCAAGGAAAATTACAAAGTGCTTTACAAAGATCTTAAGATCTACGATCAACCAACTTCTCGAACACCGCCAAATAACGAGAAACACTCTCAACCTCACTTAAACAAAGTATATCTAAATACTAGGGAGTGTGTTTATGGTGTTTGGAACAAGAGAAGCTAACTAGTAATTATTTCGGTAGGCTCCAAAATATTAACGAACGAAGAAGAAAGACGAAAGAATCGATCACTCGGTAAGCTCCAAGATCTCGAGTCTTGTTG
Source organism: Centaurea solstitialis (assembly GCA_030169165.1). Classification (NCBI taxonomy): domain Eukaryota; kingdom Viridiplantae; phylum Streptophyta; class Magnoliopsida; order Asterales; family Asteraceae; genus Centaurea; species Centaurea solstitialis. The sequence continues at coordinate 72,027,093 of CM058045.1, forward strand.
TTGTATTTGGTGTCTTCAAATGGTTGGCATGGTGTGGTATTTATAGCAAGATGAGGAGTAGGCTCCAAGATTTAGTTACAAAGTGAGTAAGTTGCCAACTAGCAATCTTGCAAACCAAGCTTGGTTGCATTGTGACTAAATGCCAACTAGCCAAAACTTGGAGGCCAAGCTTGGCTTTTCTTCCATCACGTGTGTAGCATAGAAGACCAAAGTGGATGCCAAAGTTTTGTCATCTTGTGTAGCATGTAATATATTTTATATTACAACACTCCACCATGATGCACAAGATCCTCGAAAGCGAAACGAATCCCAAACCAACGAATACGAGTTCTTTTAAACGGTTGATCAAACATGTAGGTAGCAAAGTAAATTGGCATGAGGTAGCAAAATTGCATTCCAACCTTGACGAGCTTCGGCATGGCCATCACCCGTCAAAGTTACAAGCAAACAAATATCCTCAAATGCACAGTCTACTAAACAAGGTAGAGCATAAGCGAAGCTCTAAGCACTTGACAAAGTAATTCCTTCAAAGATGTCATTTTGTCACCTGTGGTAATAACTTCTCTCTCTCACGAGCAGAGTGCCCAACGGCACTAACACAAACGGAGCTGAATCAAGTTTGAACAATGCTCAAACTTGGCTGGCGGTAGCGACTTTGTGAACATATCAGCAGCGTTGTCGTCTGTCAGGACTTTCTGCAAATAGACGATCTTCGCTTCATGTAATCTAGCGAGATATGCATCACGCACATTTATGTGCTTTGTCCGAGGGCTGAACGCCAAATTGGTTGCCAAATGAATGGCACTCTGATTATCATAGAAAATGCGAACGGATGGTTGCTCGAAACCTAAGTCATTTAGCAACTCTTTCAAATAGACTGCTTCTTTCGCAGACTCGACCGCCGCAACAAGTTCAGCTTCTGTGGTTGACAAGGCGACAATAGACTGTAAACGTGATCTCCAACTGATAGCTGTTCCACCCAAGGTAAATACATAACCGGATGTGGATCTCCAACCATCTCGATCACCTGCATAGTCAGAATCACAAAATCCAACAATTTCACAGTTATTGTGTAAACCAAAAATAAGACCGTGTGTCTCAGTTCCCTTCAAGTATCGGAATGCCGTTTTAACGGCTGTCCAATGTGATCGACCTGGGTTCGCGAGAAACCGACTCACCACTCCGACACAATGTGCGAGATCGGGACGAGTGCACACCATGGCGTACATGAGACTTCCGACCGCACTAGCATATGGAATCTTCAACATTTCGGCCTTCTCCTTGTCATCCTTTGGACAATCTTCAATCGAAATCTTGATGTGCTTCGGTAGCGGAGTGCTAGATGTCTTGGCACCATCAAGATTGAACCGCTTCAGAATTTTCTGAATGTACTCTCCTTGTGTCAACCTGAGTGTACGAGACTTTCTGTCCCGTACGATTTCCATGCCCAAAATCTTCTGCGCTGCGCCAAGATCTTTCATTTCAAATTCTGACTTCAATTTATCTTTCAGGCGTATGATCTCTGACGGGTCCCTGCAGGCTATAAGCATGTCATCAACATAAAGAAGTAAGTAAGTGAAAATGCCATCGCTTTGTCTATGATAGACACAAGCATCCTTTTCACTGCGCTCAAATCCCAGACTGAGCATAAACAAATCAAACTTCTTATACCACTGACGAGGCGATTGTTTAAGTCCGTAGAGGGACTTCTTGAGCTTACACACGTAATCTGGGTTGTTGTCGGAAACGAAACCATCTGGTTGCTTCATATAGATAGTTTCCTCCAAGTCTCCGTGTAGGAAGGCTGTCTTCACATCTAGTTGTTCTAGCTCCAAATCATGAATGGCCACAATCGCTAAAAGAACACGAATAGATGTGTGACGTACAACGGGAGCAAAAATATCGTCATACTCGATACCTTTCCGTTGAGCGAAGCCTTTAGCAACGAGACGAGCCTTGTAACGATTGTCATCTTTGACTTTGAAAACCCACTTGTTAGGAATAGCACGGTTGCCTTTCGGCAATGGACATAAGTCCCAAGTGTTATTTTTCAAGAGAGATTCCATCTCTTCCTGCATGGCTATAAGCCACTTCGAACTGTGGGTCGAGGCCAACGCCTCCTTTATATCCAACGGCTCCTCTTGCCCTACATGCAAGGCAAACTCTAGCTGATCAGTAAAACTCATGTTAGCAAAATCCCAATCACCATACCTGTTAGGCGGACGAGTAGTCCGTTGACTACGCCTGGTCGGTTCAACAACTGGGATTGTATCGCCCTGGTCTCCACCATCCTTCAGAATCTCTTCTTCAGAATCACTAGTAGAAGTCACTGGCGGAATGACTTCTTCAACAACGGGTGATTCTGGAACAACATCAAGAGTGGATGAACTGGGATTATTAGGACAAGCTACTGTCTCCACATCATCGGCAGTAGGAGCAACAGTAGTAATGACTTCCGGATCTTGAGAGGACTGCGGATCCTGTGACTCCAACAGGTCTGGTTCATTAAATCTGACATGACGAGAATGAACCACTTTACGAGTCAAGGGGTTCCAGATTCGGTAACCCTTGATACCATCTGTATAGCCGAGCAAAGATCCTTTGATGGCTTTCGGATCTAACTTGTCCTGGCCTGAAACATGAAAGTAAACAGGACAACCAAATACACGTATGTATTTCAGACAGATGTTTCGTTTACCTCTCCAAACCTCTTCCGAAATCTTTCCCCCAATGGCCGAACAAGGTAACATGTTCACGATGTGCACCGCGGTGTTGAGTGCTTCGGCCCAGAACGATTTGGGGAAGCCCGATGTTAACAACATACATCGGACCTTTTCAAGCAGAGTCCTGTTCATCCGCTCGGCAACCCCATTAGATTGAGGATCGCCCGGTGTGGTGTAGTGGCGGTGGATGCCTTTACTCGAACAGAAGTCCTTGAAGTTACCACTGGTAAATTCTCCACCGTTGTCAGATCTAAGCACTTTCAACTTCTTGCCAGTTTCGACTTCTACTCGTGCTAACCAAGTCTTGAATGTTTCAAAGACATCTGACTTCAACTTCAACACATACACCCAAAGCTTATGTGAGAAATCATCAATAAATGAGACAAAGTATTTACCTCCACTCATGGACGGAGTACTGGATGGTCCCAAGACGTCTGTATGAACATAATCGAGGATTCCTTTGGTGTTGTGTTTTTCGACACCAAAAGAAACACGCGTCTGCTTCCCTTCGACACATCCCGAACAAAAATCCAGGCTAGCGGGATCAGAGACTTTAATGAGGTTTCGCTTGCACAAAATCTCCAAGTTTTTCGCGGATGTGTGGCACAAACAAAGATGCCATAAGCGAGCATCGAGATTCTGAGAACTTTCGGCCGCACACGATTCAGAAGATAAAGTCTCGCCGCTCAAATGGAAAATATTATTTTCCGCCATTTTGCCTTTCATCAAAATAATACTCCCCCGGGAGATGCGCAAGTTCTCGTCTCCAAATCAATTCTGCAGCCTGCTCTGGACAGTTGTCCAACAGAGATCAAGGAACGAGTAATGGATGGAACAAATTTGACATTTTTTGAATGTCCGAATACACCCATCGAACGTCTTGATCTTCACAGTTCCGATGCCTTGTGTCACGCACGAAGTACCATTTCCCATACGGATACTATTACCTTCAAGTTTCTTGAAAGTAGCGAAACAGTCCCGAAATGGTGTCATGTGACAAGATGCACCAGTATCTAACACCCATCGCCTGTCAGCATGCGGTGGTGTAACTGTGACACAGAAAGCGTCTTCGTCGTCTTCAGCACAGAAGGCGACTTCCTCTTCGGCTGCAGCGGCTACGGTATTGTCCTTGTCTTTATTTTTAAGACTTGGACAATCCTTCACCCAATGACCTGGCTTGTGGCAATAGTTGCAGTTGCTACGTGTCTTTGATTTCCCGCGAGAACCAGGTCGACGAGACTGAGAGCGCCCACGATTTCTTCCTCTTGTAGACCGATTATCTTCACGGCCTCGAGAAGCAAATAGGCCTTGGTTGTAATTCTTCCCAGGATTGTTACCGATTCTCATCTGAATTCGCTGATCTTCAGAAATCATTCCTGTTTTCACATCAGACAAAGAAAGAGTATCTCTTCCATAAATAAAACTGTTAGTAAAATTAGAATATTTCTCGGGAAGTGAATACAACAGGATCATAGCGAGTGCTTCTTCGTCTTTTCCAAGAAGCGCGTCTGTTGCTTTCAGCTTCATAACAATATCCTCGAACTCGGTCATGTGAGACTTGATTGTAGCGCCTTCCTTCATTTTGAAGAAGAGACACGACCGCATCAGTAACAATCTGTTCGTCAGAGTTTTCTTGAGATAGAGATTCTCAAGTTTACTCCAAATACCTGAAGCTGTCTTTTCAGACACGATTTCAGATATCACGTTTTCTCCCATCGCCATCTACAAAGTAGTAAAAACCCATGCTTCCATTTCTCTAGCCTTAAGGTCAGACATATTAGGGTCTAACTCGTCTTTGGCAAATACTACAGGATGGTCACCATTTTTCCTAAGTGCCGCAGATGTTGTGAACTGCCATTTACTAAAGTCACCGTCCCCATTCCAAGTTTGTATACGAATCCCAGCCCCGGACAAATTAAATGTACCCTCTTGGTATGACTTGTGGGACTGGTTTGAGGAACCGGCGCCAAACGGGTTTTCTTCGTCAGACATAGTTTATGTAAGTTTTCTACACAAACCCAAAGACAAAATGTACAAACTAGTTTATGTATATTTTCTACACAAACACGAATCTAGACTCGAAGCTCTGATACCAATTGTTAGAAGAGTTGCGTCACAAAACAAAAGATAACGAACGATTTCTAAGGTCCCTTCAAAAAAGAAATCCGAAGACACAACAAACCCGACAACAAATGCGGATAACAAAATCTAGATGTTGCACAATATAAATTTCTAACGAAGGAAAAATAAACCCACGAAATATATAGATAATAATAAGTGTTATCATCTATATATATATAATTATAGCAAGCTCAAAATAATGACACAAGTGTTTAACGTGGTTCCACTGTCGAGATGACAGTGTACGTCCACCAAGGGGAGAGAGCAGAATATTATTACCACCAAGGAAAATTACAAAGTGCTTTACAAAGATCTTAAGATCTACGATCAACCAACGATACTTCTCGAACACCGCCAAATAACGAGAAACACTCTCAACCTCACTTAAACAAAGTATATCTAAATACTAGGGAGTGTGTTTATGGTGTTTGGAACAAGATAAGCTAACTAGTAATTATTTTGGTAGGCTGCAAAATAATTAACGAACGAAGAAGAAAGACGAAAGAAACGATCACTCGGTAAGCTCCAAGATCTCGAGTCTTGTTGTTGTATTTGGTGTCTTCAAATGGTTGGGATGGTGTGGTATTTATAGCAAGATGAGGAGTAGGCTCCAAGATTTAGTTACAAAGTGACTAAGTTGCCAACTAGCAATCTTGGAAACCAAGCTTGGTTGCATTGTGACTAAATGCCAACTAGCCAAAACTTGGAGGCCAAGCTTGGCTTTTCTTCCATCACGTGTGTAGCATAGAAGACCAAAGTGGATGCCAAAGTTTTGTCATCTTGTGTAGCATGTAATATATTTTATATTACAACAATTACTTGAATGGTTTTTTGCAATAAAAAGTGTTTGCAATAAACAGATTAGTAATCCGTTTATATTTGTTCCTTTGAGTGTCAAAATCGAGTTTGTTTCGATTGTCACGACATAGCATTTATAACAAAACGGATTGTAGTAAAATGAATGTTTGAACACAAATTAAGTTCATTTCATTTCTGTTTTGTGTAAACAGTGGCATTATTTGTAAATGGAAACAATTCCAGGAACTAAAAAAATGATATGTGGTCTAAATAGTTCATCCCAAAGAGATGTTAAATCTCGAGGTCAAGTTTTTGGGACAATTGGTCTATTAACACGAGAAACAAAGTTGTTTGCCACTCGATGATGGTTTTTTGGATATGTTAGCCGAAAACCATGTTACTTACTCTTGATTGATTTTTGTTGAGTACAAAAAGCATCGGGGAAAATATGAGACTATTAAACCGACGACGTTTGAATGTTATCGGTATAGGAATAGTGAAGTATCTTGCACGGTAAGAAAATATGTCGATTATACCGATTAGGATCTCGATAATGTTATCGATATCTCGGTCGATGAGAGTTTTTAGGATAGTAAGTCTATCTAGTTTATCGTTGATGTATCTCTAAGTTTTGTTAATAAATTATATTTGAAATTTATTTTCCAAACTTTATAAATTCCTTAGAGATTTTTTTTATATAAATATGTTTGTTTAATTTTTACATCTAAAAGATACACACAACTCTCAAGATACCACGTCTTAAAAATCGGAATGTTATCATGTTCGGAAATAAGTTTTCCATGTAAGACGTTAACCATCGACATCATGAAATAGTACCCTAAAATGTGGGGGTAACTTACCAATTGTAAAAATGACATGATAATTAATTTGTTAAAGTTAATTCGTATAAATGTTTGTCGGTTACGAATTAATTACGTAGGTTACGAATTAATTACGTCAGTTACGAATTTCGACTTTAATTCGTTTAACTGTTTGTCGGTTACGAATTAATTACGTCGGTTACGAATTTTGATTTTAATTCGTTTAACTGATTGTCGGTTACGAATTTGTTACGTCGGTTATGAATTTCAATTTTAATTCGTTTAACTATTTGTCGGTTACGAATTGATTACGTTAAATACGAATTTCGTTTTTAATTCGTTTAACTGTTTGTCGGTTACGAATTAATTACATGGTTAAAATTTCAGTTTTAATTCATGTAATTGTTTGTCAATAATGAATTAAATGTTTCGGTAATAATTCGTTTAATTACGAATTAATAGTTTCCCTTAATGTGTTTATATACTTATATATATTTTGGATTTAATTCAATAACTGTTTGTCAATTATACTTAATCATTACAATTTTTAATTTGTTTAATTGTGTGTTCATAACGAATTAATCTTGATTGGTTATAGAATGCCATGATATCAATTGATAGCCGAATCCAATAAGTTTGGATCTAACTTGTCATGAGTTTTAATAAAAGATATGGCAATAAGCAAAAGATCTCAAACATGTGTTATCAAGTATGTGACCAAAGTGAGACTCTAATGTAAGAGTATCAAAAGTTTGGACAAGTCATGATCAAGTATGATGATATACCGATCATTAAATGTGGCTATTACAACTAGGATCCTAGAGTTTGGATGCCTAGGTTGTCACTTATTGAAAGTTGTGATTAAGCTCTTTGGTGGTGATTAGAACACTCATGTATGGTGCTTTGACAAGACCATCTGGCCAATGTTTTTGTAAATTCATCAACATATGTGTGTGTTCTTGATATAGCTTGAATCATATTGACTAGTGCATAGCCAACAACTTTATTCATGATAAAGAAGAAGATATTACTCAATGAAAATGTTTAAATACATTAGTTGTATCAACTTATGCGAAACAGATTGAGTAGATAATCATTTCATTTAAATCAAGATTTGTGCAATTGATTCATTTATGATATGAAGACTCCAAGCAACCAGTTGGTTACTGGTCACACTTGGAGAGACTTACAAACTAGATATCGTAAAACACTTTATAAGTCACTAGATGACATAACATGTAATTATACGATGGTATAATATATAGATATCTTCATCAAAAGATATAAGAAAAGTCTAGATTATTTTCTCTAGTAACACGAGTAAGATCCATTAGTTTTATGTTGGGAATTGCAACTATTAGAAATTTGCAAATTCGCCAAATGGATGTCAAAACTTTTCTTCTAAATGAAGATTTAGAAGAAGATATTTAGAAGAAGCAGTCTACGGGATTCGTTGCCCAAGGTAAGAAGAACAAGATGTTTAAACTTGTTAATATCTTACATGGCTTAAAAGAAGCTCCAAAGCAATGATATCAAAAGGTTGATCAATCCATGTTGGAAAGTGTTTCTAATATAAGTGTGTTTATATGAATGACACCACTTACAGTTATGTCATATGCTTATCATCGGAGGTGATGACAAATTGATAAGGTCCACGAAGGATATGTTGAAATCTAAGTTTGACATGAAAGGCATGAGTTTATCATATGTGATACTTGGAATAAAGATCACAAGAACTCAAAATGGTCTAGTGTTAAGTCAAACACATGATGTGTACAAGATTCTTGAGAAATTTTGTAAAGGAGATACAAGTATAACTAAAACTCCTAGTGACACTAGTCAACATCTATCCAAGAATAGAGAGGATAGTGTTGCACAAAGTGGAATACTCAAGAATACTAGACAGTCTGATGTATCTCATGAGTTGTACCAGACTTGACTTAGCATACGCAGTAAGCAAGCTAAGTAGATACACTAGTAATCCGAGTGTTGAATATTGGAGGAGTATTACTAGATTATTAAGGTACTTAAGATACACAAGAGAATGTGGACTACACTATGGAAGATATCCAACTGTAATCAAAGGATACAGTGATGCAAATTGGATATTTGATATAAAAGATTCCAGATCTACAAGTGGATATGTGTTTACACTTGGAGGTGCGACTATATCTTGGAAATCGTCCAAGAAAACTATTATAGCCAGATCCACGATGGAATCTGAGTTTATTGCCCTAGATAAATGTGGCGAGAAAGTAGAGTAGTTGCGTCAGTTTGTGGATGTTCCCAAATGGCCTAAGCCGGTAACGGTCATTTGTATACATTGTGATAGCCAATCGAAAATTGGCAGAGCTCAAAGTACAATGTATAATGGGAAGTTAAAGCACATTAGACGCAATATGATAAGACAACTAATCTCTATTGGAGTTATCTCGATTGACTATGTAAAGTCAAAAGATAACATTGTGGATCCACTTACTAAAAGTTTAAGTAGAGATTTAGTTTATAAGTCCTTAGGATGAATGTGACTTAAGCCCTGAATTAATAATTCATGCAAAGGAAACCTTACCTAGAAGACTGGAGATCCCAAGATCTGGGTTCAAAAGGACAACCTAGTTGTATGAATGTGGAGAGTCACTGTGAGGGGGAGTTAGTAAACTTCAAAGACAGTGAAAAAATGAGGATAAGCACAAAGCTTTTAATGATTATTGGAAATCACCTATGTGAAAGAGAAGTAGGGTCGCTTCGAAGGGAATTGAGGGGGATTAGAAACCGGTTGGCATGAAGGGATTCGAAACCGGATTAGGCGCTATGAACCCTCCAAGCCTTATCCACTCCATCAGAACACTGATAGACAAAAAAAATTGAAATTTTATATATAGAGATATCATAGAAAAACGATTGGAGTAAAACTAAATCACAATAAACAAAACGATAATTTAAGGCCATGTTTGTCAGCTAATAAGCTAGTTGTTGATTGATAAGCTAACTTATGAAAAAATTATGTTCGACAAAAACTAGCTTATAAGTATGTAAAATGACCAAAAATAGTATATTTGAATTTTATAATTGATAATAATAAAGGTGTCATTGGAAAAAGCTATAAAAAACTTCCAAAATACTTCAATTAACGTTTCAACAAGGTAGCTTATGGTACATGTTAAAATGGAAAAGTGAAAAACTAGCAATCTCTAACAAACCCCAAGGACTAAAATGGTAAGTTGTTATAACAATAAAAGGGAGATTTTACAACGGTTCATCATCATTCACACACCGAAAGAAATACAACAAACCGACTCAGAGCATGACAACCGCAGCTCCGGTGAGTTTTGCCGGAAATTCCAGATGGTCTTTACACGGAATGACTGCTCTTGTCACCGGCGGTACACGTGGAATCGGCTACGCGGTGGTGGAGGAGCTGGCGGCGTTAGGGGCGGCGGTGCACACCTGTTCACGCAACGAAGCTGAGCTTAATCAACGGCTACAAGAGTGGTCCGGCAAGGGTTTCAACGTTACTGGATCCGTCTGTGACATAGCTTCTCGTCCTCAACGAGAACAGCTTATCGAAAAAGTCTCGTCAGTTTTCGGTGGAAAGCTCAACATTCTAGTAAGTTTATTTTTGTTTCCCCTGAAACTTCTTAATTTCGTATGTTCTAACCTAGATCCTGTTAAAATACTTAACTTGAAAATTGATGCTAATGTGTTCAATTTCTTAGAGTAAAAGTTGATAGTTAGAGGATTAGATAAGGTTTCTGGTACCATATGTTAAATCTAGATCGCATAGGTAATCGGTTAGATTTCATACATTTCATTAGCACTGTGAGTTATATGAATTCAATAATGGCTGCCTTATTATATATTCCATGGCAGATTGCAATAGAGAATCTCCTTGTATTTTCTAAACGGAAAGTCAACAAGATATACAATTTGTTCTGCCTTAAACGTGAGAGCAGTCTTAATTTTAAAAGCACGAAAAATAGAGAGTACGAATCCAATTTTGCTTCTATGTTTTGGATACCGATTACTTTTGTTTTTTAGCTTCTATGTTTGCATATGGATTTCTTTTGTTGTATATCTATTTTTGCTTCTATGTTTGGACAGCATTTGTGTGTTTGTATATCAAACAACACATACTTCATACCGAAGGGTAAATTGGTCATTTATGTCATTCAAACCGTTGATTCTGGTAAAAAAATAAAGAACAGCAAAAACATATCCAGACTGACAAATTTATTCATATGAGACTTGATTGAAAGGTAATCAACCCTTAAATTGTTAGGCTATGCGTACCGCATGCCCAGGCTCAGCGGGCTCGAGCCCTCCGGGCTGAGCGGGCTGCGGTACGCAACCATGGAGCTCGGCGGGCTGGGAGCCTAAACGGGTTGGCCACACCGCTGTTGTGTGTGTGTTGTGTGTGTGTTGTGTGTGTGTTGTGTTGTGTGTGAGAGGGTTGGGAGGGTTGGGGTACTAATTAGAGAGGGTTCCATAGGAGTAATGGGAAGGTTGGAAAAAAGCTGATTTGGAGCTGACGTGACAGTCGGGTTGGGAGGGTTGGGGTACTGATAGCCTTAGTTACCTGGAGGTTCGAAAGTAATTCTAGGTCTAAATTGTTTTTGTATTAGGATGGTTCTGTTCTGCAGCTTATATATATGGTGTACCCCTGAAACAGAAGTTAGAGATGACCTATGCTTTTGGTTGCTCAAGTCCTTTGACAGTAGTTCATCACTTCATCTAGCATTCTAACATGAAGGTTACTGTTTTTGGTAATCATAGTGAAAATTTTAACATTTTCATTTTTTGGTAATTCACAAATAACAATCTTTACTTGATATTTGGTAACACTATTTTGTGGTTGACTACACTTTATCAGCTAATGTCTTGTACTGTTGTTGATATTCCTTTTACAGCTCTTTTAGGTTACCAATTGGATTCTTGCAATGATTTTGTGAACTTTCAAGTAACTTAACTTCTTTCGTGTAGATAAACAATGTTGGGACAAACATCCGTAAACCTACTACAAAGTATACTGAAGACGATTTTTCTTTTCTCATGGGTACCAATTTGGAATCTTGTTACCATTTGTGTCAACTCGCGCACCCTCTTTTAAAGGCTTCTGGAGTTGGAAGCATTGTGTTCATTTCCTCCGTTTCAGGCTTGGTTCATGTTTTTGTTGGGTCGATTTACGGTGCCACCAAAGGTATGGTTGTATATATAATCCCGTTTAACACCAAGTAATAATGATTAAGGAAAAAAGAGTTGTAGCGTCTGTTTTTACATCCTCAGCTGCAATGAATCAACTTACAAAGAATTTGGCATGTGAATGGGCTAAAGACAACATTCGGACTAATTGTGTAGCACCATGGTTCACTAAAACCTCTCTTATTGAAGAGGTAATATATATACGTTCGTCTTGCCATTTTCTTGTTACTAATAAAGAATGATTCGTGTGTTATAATTCGTGGAAATGTTTACTTGATGAAGGTTCTTGATGATAAGGAGTTTCTAGATAGTGTGGCATCTAGAACTCCTCTTAAACGGCTTGGAGAAGCAAATGAAGTTTCGTCGTTGGTGGCCTTTCTTTGTCTACCTGCTGCTTCTTACATTACTGGTCAAACGATTGCTGTTGATGGAGGATTTACAGTCAATGGTTTCCCATGAGTGCAACATTCCATTTGCCCGGGCTTCGATTTAGGCTAACATTATGAGGTTTTGTTCTCGGTGAAAAGTTGAGGTTAACGTGACAAATGGTTATTAGCCATTGGATGAGAAGTAGATGCACATTAGGATGAGATGCACTGGATCAATTCCCTTCTAAAGCTCAATTTATGAGAGGACAAAGGTTCATATCCACTTCTCACGTTTCTTACCAACAACTCAAAACTTGTCACACGATCCTTCACCAACATACGAATTATCATATTTAATAGTTTATTTTGAAACGACCACTAAGAGATCCATTCGAAGAACCTGGGGACTAATTAAGTAATGGACCTCCCAATATAAATACAAAAACAACACTATATGTAGTTGTTAGTTGAAGTGTGCTTTCTTTTGCTACTTCCCCACCCACCGTAGTGTTTCCTTTGACTATTTCTATTAAGTCTAGCATGATTTTGGATTTTTGGGAGTCGGTTGAACTTGCAAATTCGAACATATGAAAGCAAGTTATTTACGGTACAGCAAAGGATCGTGTGAGAAGTTGAGTTAACGGTGAGAAGTGTGAGAAGTGGATTTGAACCCTTGATTTCTTTTAGTTTCATGCCCTTCATAAATTGTGATTTAGAATGGAATTGTGCTGGTGCATCTCATTTTGATGTGCATCTAACGGTTGATAACCATTTCTTATGTTAACATCAACTTCTAATCGGAAACCAACCCTACTAAATTCAATCATGCATCAAGTTGTTTAAAGTACTTCTTTTTTGATGTAAAGTTGTTTAAAGTACTTAATTTTGATTAAAAAAAAGGATAAGAATATATGAAGTGAATAATATGTTTTATTTATTTTGTTTAAATGATTTATCATTTTTTTTTTTCATAAAATAGTTAAGGTTATACATGACGTGAGGCATAGCCCTTTAAATACATCAAGTTTCAAGTTGTATGAGTTATGAAGAGGTTATGTGGTTTTCCAAGGCTTGTCCTAAGGTGCCGTATGAATACATATATAATTATATACATTCTTACATGTGTTGGTGTTTTGAGTAATCTAACAATTTAAATTTATATAAAGTTATAAAACCAAGAACAAAAAAAGTCATTTAAAAAATGTATGGAATTTAAATCACTATGGAAAAATCAGGTTTAAATCTTTAAAGTCTATACTCACTACTTGCTTTAATCTTCAAATAATTCATGTTATCTATTTATTCTTCTCTTAGTTCATCTCATCCTAATATGCATTTAACGGTTGATAACCACTTTTGACTTCTCATGCTTATCACGTTAACTCAACTTCTTACCGAAACTCAACCCTTGAAATCAGTAGCCTCTAGGATGGAGTTATAAAAACTAATGTGGTGGTAACGCCAAGCTCGATACTATAACATGTCATAACGAGTTATTTACAACTATCATATGCATAGGGTTGTCAAATTTATATATACTAACAATTCACAAGAATGAGGAGTAGTACTTTTAAAGTAAAGTACAAATTTGGTCCCTATAGTTTGATATCTATAACGCTTTTCGTCCTTGATATTTAAAGATTGCTTTTTTCATCTTTGTGGTTTTATTTTCATTCCATTTTATCCCTCCATCCAACTTTGTTAAATTAAGTGGTTACCTCATCCAAAAAATGTTTGATTAAGTTACATATTTGATTCTTATAGTAGAGTATCTTTATTTTTTTATTCTCAAATTACATAGTTTACATTTTATTATTTTTTACTTTATTTATTTATTTTATTAAATCATTTTGTTTTATATAAACTATTATAACTTTAAATTAAAAAAACAATTAAATAACTTCATTAAACTAGTGATAAATACATGATATTTTTTTCCAAAGCTTAAGTTAAAATCTCTTAAGATTAATATTTTTTATTTATTGATTTATTAAATCTTTTTATTTATTTTAAATAACCATTGATATATACATTCATCTTACTACTTATGATAAAATTTATCATAGCTTATGCAAAGCCCGAAATCTTAATCACAGGCCAAGGATATTCACCAGCCTACCCTCAAGTTTAACCCCTTATTTTAGTGTTGCTAATTTTCTTTATCCTTTGCTCTTACATAAAACTTCTTGTGTCTACTGCTAATGCATTATCCATGGGCCCACCAAGGATTTATGAACATTCACTGTTAGTTACCATATCTTCAAATCAAATGGTGTTTTTTTAAAAACTGTTGGTGTCGCTTCTATCTTGTTTTTAGAGATAGTTTATCAACCGTTAACGGGGTATGCATTTACCGTGTAGAAGTTTTTTTTTATAAGGTTCACCAGGGTTTGCTCAGACTACATTCTTGGTAACTTTTACCGACAGCTAAAGCATGCTCCCATGAGATTAATACTCAGTGGCCCCTGGTTGCTCACCTCCGGATTCGAACTTGGGTAGGTTTTTCCCCAACACCAAGCCTTAACCGGTAGGCTGCCCCATTGGGGTTTTTACCGTGCAAAAGTTACCACCCCGGTTACATTTGTTGGGATTATTTTGGTGTTTGGTGGTAAAGCAGAAGTATCGGGTTGAAGAAAATTGACAAGTCTGGTTATTACTGCTAAAGTCCAGTTACTGCTGCTGATTGATCGTTATTACTGCTGCAGTAGTAATGGAGGTTCTAGAAGACTTGAAGATGGATACTGCTGCTATATCAAGTTATTGCTGTTGATGAAGACTTAGAAGTAGTAATGGTTATTACTGCTTAGAAGTTATTACTGCTACTTGTTATTGCTGCTAGTCAAATGTAACAGTTTCGGTTAATACTTCTTCTTGTTACTGCTGCTTCTAAGGGTGCGATAAGGAAACAGAGTTTGTTGAGATAAGGAAAGGATTCCGAATATCTTGGAATCAGTTTAGAACATTTGTTTTCCTTATGTATATCTTGTTTTCAATATATATAGTTAGTTAGGGATAGATTACATGATATCTTTTTGTTTTGAGAGAAAATCAGAGCCTCAAGAATTCTCCTAGCAATAGAGAAGTATTGTGTAACACCCGCAATTTCGGTGTAATAACGACTCTTTGGTAAAGTATGGAATTTAGAACCTTAGGTAAAATCATGCATTTTATGGTCTAATATGTTAGGAAATTCAATTACGAGTCCAACGGTTCTTTCGGAATCGAAAACGGAGTTATAACGAAGAAGTTATGGCCGAAACAAAATTCCACCGAAAACGTTCAGGTGCTAGCGATCGCTAGCCCTCAAGCCTAGCGATCGCTAGGCAAATTTCCTTGTTTGCTGTTTGTGCTCGCGATCAGGCTAGCGACCCCGAGAGAAGGCAGCTAGCGATCGCTAGCCCTCAAGCCTAGCGATCGCTAGGCAGCTGTCATTTTCAGAAAACGGGTTTTAAACCCTTCCAAACTTCATTTGTTCACAACACCTTCATTTCTCCACCATTTCTCCTGATTTTTCTCTCTACTTTCTTCAAATCCAAAACCCTACAAGATCTTGAGGTCGAATCCATACTTGGAGCTAGCTCGGGAGGAAACCCCACTTCCCCACTTCATCTTCTCCACTCACCCATTCTCCACCATTGTTGCTTGGAAAGAGGGGAAAGCTCAAACTCTAGGGTTTTAGTTGGATCTCACTCGGTAAGCTTCGATTAAACCCTTGTAGGTTGGATCTATGCGTATAATAAGGGTTATGAATTAACCTAGGGTTCGATTTACTTGATTTTAGGTTCGTGCTCATTATTTGACCTAATCTTGGAATTTGGGGGTTTTTGTCACAAACCCTAAGGTGAGTTGTTAAAACCATTTTGTTAAAACTGAGAGCACGTCATTTTGATGATTTCTATGCCTTGCTTGATTTTGTGATTGAATGTGAATGTGGTATAAATTACTTATCGTGTCTAGTTGAGGATATTCATGATATGTATGAAGTGTATGCTCGTATGAATAACTTGGATAGCATTGTTCCTTATATGAGATGAATTTACCGTATGCTACTTCGTTATGTGCTAGAACTACGGGTTGTATGACAAATGTATTCATGCGAAAAGCACGAAAAGAATACATGACATTGGATTATGTAAAATGGAACGGTTATCCGAAATGGGGCATACACGAAGCGATGTAAAGGGCTTGAGACCCTCGATATATACCTTTATCAATGACGCTATGCTAAATTCAGTGTCGAGGGTTGTATGAAAACAATGTGGACGAGATACTATGCTAATTTCAGTATCGAAGTCTTGTATGAAACAACATGGGCGTGACACGATGCTAAATTCCGTATCACGACCTTATATGATAATAACATGGACGGACCAACGCAATGTGTCCACACCAAACAGTCTTGGGAGGTTCTGAAATAGGAATGCCCCTATGTCGCCGGCCCTCGGGTTGCTCCTTGGTGCGCGGGCCTCGGATGATGTTGCCATGCTAAATTCGGGACATCGAGGTGTTTGGAATTAGTGAATGTCGGGGCATTGGTTGGTGGAAATGGGTCGCTCCCATTGTTTCCGAAGATAATGATAAACCGGTTTAATATGCTAATTATATTTTAGTATAATCATGTATATCTCGCATGTCTTTATATACTCTACGCGCATGATATTAATTATACAACTCACTAGGCTCCTTTAGCCTAACACTTGTTTGGTGTCGATGTGTCTCTCAGGTACTAGGGACGCCGCTCCCAAGTAGGCGTTGGGCTTGAGTGAGTTTGGGGGAAAAATGAGAGACCGGCCGTTTAGGCCGCGAGACTGATGGTTGACGATAACCCTTTTGTAGTCTTCTTCCTAGACGGAACTAGACTAGTTAGGTTATTCTATTTGTTCATTTGATTACAAACGTTGTAATTATACAATACTTATACCCCATTTTGGGAAGAGCTCACGCCTTGGCGTTGGATTTTGTATACCACTTTTATGCAAAAGAAAGTTTTTGTTCGCCCCGATTTTTAGGGTGTTACAAGTTGGTATCAGAGCTTTAGTTTAAGCGAACTAGGTAGTCACTATAGCATGCCTAGACTTAAACTTAGCAAATTAGCAAACGCGACACATACCTTGGGTAGAACCTTAGGTGGGGAGAGCAATAGGTTTACGAATTCACATTTATTCAAAGTTGTGGTGATGGTAACGAGAATGCTTATGTATGATTAGTTCATAAATCACTTAGATACTGATCTATGAATGCGTTGTACGCGAGTGTTTGAGTAACTGTTATTATGAGGATGATAAATGTTGAGATTCGTGAAATAGTCTATTCTTATCCCATTCTCGTGCATTTGTGTGTGACAGATTTATATGGCGAACACCCGTAGCCAGACGGGCGCCGCGAGAGGACCACCCGACCAAACCGCTTCAACCGCCGACCAACGTGTACGGGTCGAGACGGTTGAGAGTCCACCGAGACTCCAAGTCCTAGGTGGGGGACCGGAGCACGTACCAAGGGTCAATCTCGAGGACCGAGAACCGGTGTTAACCGAGGTGACCCCGGAGATGAGGATGTTTGATAACGTCATGAAGGCCGTGAACGAGGCCATGAGCAAGCAACAAGAGTCCTTCATGAAAATGTTGGAGGACCGTGACACTAGCAACCGTCGTCATGAGACGGTGGGAGAGAACGCCGCTACGGCGTCGGGTGATGCGGAGTTGGTGGTGGTCACCGAGGAGACCCGAGTTACCGGAGATAAGGCAAAGGAGAAGGCACAAGCTAAGGGGTGCTCCTACAAAAACTTCTTGGGATGCAAGCCACCGGAGTTCCGGGGGTGTAGCGACCCGGTCGTTTGCTTGAATTGGCTCCGCGAGATGGAGATGGCCTTTGAGGCTAGCGAGTGCGACTCTTCCCAACGAGTCAAGTTCGCATCCCACCTTCTTAAGGGCGAGGCCCTCACATGGTGGAACTTGACCCGCTCTTCCCTCACGCCGGAGGTGTATGCTAGTGTCTCATGGGCCGAATTCAAGTAGAAGATGCTTGAAAAATATTGTAGCGAGCGAGCCCTCGATAAGATCGAGGATGAATTCCGGGCAATGAAGAAAGGCAACAATCCCATTTCCTTTTATGCAAAGGACTTTTTGGAGAAACTCGGGATGGTGGAGCACTTGGCTCCCGATGAAAAGGCAAAGATCAAAGCTTATTCTCGTGGATTACCGGCCGAGATGAGATCGGCGGTGAGGATCGCAAGGGTCACCACCCTACATGAGGCGATCGAGGAGTCGTTGAGGATCGAGGATGATATCACCCAAGCTCGGGTAGAAGGGTACCAAGCCGGGCAAAAGAGGAGGTTTGAGGAGGCCGCCGCGTCGGCTCGACCGAGCAAGACTTTCCAAGAGGTGAGGCGAGGTGGAAACCAGAATGAGGCAAAGTGGTGCAACCGGTGCCGGAGTAAGCATCATGGACCGTGCCGCCGTGACTTTCCGGAGAACCCCACTACTTGTGGGAAGTGCGGAAGGAAGGGCCATGTGGCCCGAGATTGCGTGGCCCGGGTGGCGGTGTGCTACGATTGCAAGGAGCCGGGACATTATCGGGATGCTTGCCCAAAGTTCAAGAAGGCGGCTACCGGGGGTTCAAGCGGGTCCGTTGCAAGAGGTGAAGCCCCGCCGAAGGTGACTAGCCGAGCCTTTCAGATGACGGCTACGGAGGCGAGAGAGGCATCCGATCTTGTATCGGGTACGTTTCTCGTTAACTCCATACCTGCACTTGTTCTATTTGATACGTGTGCCGAACGCTCTTTTGTGCATGACACTTTAGCTAGGAAATTCACTATGCCTACCACTCCCTTATCTGATGCGTTAGTAGTAGAAGTAGCGGGCGGATTTCTTGTGATCGTTCGAGATTGCTTTGAGGGGTGCACTATAGAGTTAGATGGAGAACCTTTCTCCGCGACTCTCATACCCACGAATATCGGTAGTTTCGACGTAGTGCTAGGGATCGATTGGTTGCGCGCACACGACGCCAACGTAGGTTGCGGCAAGAAGATGGTCACGTTACCGGCGCCTAGTGGAAAATTGATTACCGTGTATGGGGATAAAAAGAAGAGCACCTATACGACTATCTCGATGATTAAGGCAAGAAAGTGCCTAGCCAAGGGATGCACCTCCTATCTAGCGTACGTTGTTGATACGAAGTTAGAAAAGAAAGAGATCACCGATGTGGACGTGGTGCGGGAGTTTCCGGACGTCTTCCCGGAGGATTTGCCCGGATTACCACCGGAACGACAAGTGGAGTTTCATATTGACCTTACACCGGGAGCGGCTCCGATAGCGCGCGCTCCGTACCGATTGGCTCCGACCGAGATGAAGGAGATGATGACGCAATTGCAAGAACTCTCCGAGAAGGGGTTTATTCGACCGAGTTCGTCACCGTGGGGAGCGCCGGTCCTTTTTGTCAAAAAAGAAGGACGGCTCTATGCGGATGTGTATTGATTACCAGGAGCTAAATAAAGTGACGGTAAAGAACAAATACCCCTTACCCCGGATCGACGACCTCTTCGATCAACTCCAAGGTGCCGGGTGCTTCTCGAAGATCGACCTACGATCCGGGTATCACCAAGTCCGGGTGAAAGAGGACGATGTGCCTAAGACGGCTTTCCGAACGAGATACGGGCACTACGAGTTCTTAGTGATGCCGTTTGGTTTAACCAACGCACCGGCGGTATTCATGGACTTGATGAACCGAGTGTGTAGACCATTCTTAGATAAGTCGGTCATAGTCTTTATCGACGATATCTTGGTCTATTCCAAGGATGAGGCCGAGCACGAGCGACACTTGCGAGAGGTGTTGAATGTGCTTAGAAACGAGAAATTGTACGCCAAGTTTTCGAAATGCGAGTTTTGGCTCCACGAGGTACAATTTCTAGGCCATGTGGTGTCGCGAGACGGGATCAAAGTGGATCCGGCGAAGATCGAGGCCATGATGAATTGGAAGTCGCCAACGAACCCGTCAGAAATAAGAAGCTTTCTAGGCTTAGCGGGTTACTACCGAAGATTTATCCAAGATTTCTCGAAGATCGCTTCGTCTCTCACGGTGTTAACAAAGAAGAACGCCAAATTCCTATGGACCGACAAGCAAGAGGAGTCTTTTCAGACGCTCAAGAAGAAGTTATGTCAAGCGCCAATTCTGTCGTTACCGGACGGGACGGAAGACTTCGTGGTCTATAGCGACGCGTCCAAAATGGGACTCGGGTGTGTGCTCATGCAAAGAGGCAAGGTGATCTCCTACGCCTCCCGCCAATTGAAGGATCACGAAAGAAATTATCCGGTGCACGACTTGGAATTAGCGGCGGTGGTGTTTGCTTTGAAATTGTGGCGACACTACCTTTACGGGACCAAGTGTACGCTATACACCGATCACAAGAGTCTCCAACACATCTTCAATCAAAAGGAGCTCAACATGCGGCAAAGGAGATGGCTCGAGCTACTAAAGGACTACGATTGCGATTTATTGTACCACCCCGGTAAGGCGAACGTAGTCGCCGACGCCCTGAGCCGTAAGAACCATGGTGATAGCGTTGGTGTGACCCTTAACCGGATTAGTGTGGTGTCAAGTTTAATGGAAAGAATCAAGGCAAGTCAAGCGGAGGCTCTTCGGGAGGAGAACCTCAAGGGCGAGGTGATGGTGAAACAAAAAGAGTTGTTGACCGAGGATAGCCGCGGGCTTAAACTGTTTCAAGGCCGAATTTGGGTACCGAAGATTGGGGGCAACCGGGAGTTACTCTTGGACGACGCGCACAAGTCCAAGTACTCCATACATCCCGGGAGCACCAAGATGTACCGAGATTTGAAGATGAACTATTGGTGGCCGGTCATGAAACTTGACGTGGCTAGTTATGTCGAGAAGTGTGTCACATGCCTTCAAGTCAAGGCGGAACACCAAAAGCCCTATGGGAGTTTACAACCTTTGGACATCCCGGAATGGAAGTGGGAGCATATTACCATGGACTTCGTGACCAAACTACCGAGAACTTTAAGGGGTCACGACACCATTTGGGTGATCGTGGACCGACTCACGAAGAGTGTCCACTTCCTCGAGATGCGTGAAACCTACCCATGGACAAATTGGCCAAACTTTACATAAAAGAGATCGTGAGAAGGCACGGAGTACCGTTATCGATTGTCTCGGATAGAGATAGCCGATTTACTTCCCAATTTTGGCATGGGTTACAAGAAGGCTTGGGTACGAAACTCAAGTTGAGCACCGCGTACCACCCTCAAACCGACGGGCAAAGCGAACGAACGATACAGACGCTAGAAGACATGTTGCGGTCGTGCGTAATTGACTTTGGTGGGAATTGGGATACACATCTACCGCTAGTGGAATTTGCATACAACAATAGCTTCCACTCTAGCATTGGGATGGCACCGTTCGAGGCATTGTACGGACGGAAGTGTAGAACGCCAACATGTTGGTTGGAAGCGGGTGAAAAACAATTTGCGGGACCCGAGATCATACAAGAGACGGCGGATAAAGTAAAGGGTATTCGCGAACGCTTGAAAGCCGCCCAAGACCGACAAAAGAGTTACGCCGACAAGAAACGTCGACCCGTAGAATTCCAAGTGGGGGAGCGTGTGATGTTGAAAGTGTCCCCTTGGAAGGGTATCATACGGTTTGGGAAACGGGGGAAACTTAGCCCACGTTTCCTAGGACCGTTTACCATTTTGGAAAAAGTTGGGCTACAAGCCTATCGGTTAGAACTACCACCCGAAATGGATGGGATACATCCCACCTTTCACGTGTGTTACCTGCGGAAGTGTCTAGCCGAGGAGGAGAGCGTCATTCCGTTATCGGAGATTCGAGTCGACACCGGTAACCGATGCATAGAAGAACCGGAAGCCATCCTAGAAAGGAAAACGGAGAAATTACGCCATAAAGAGGTGGCAATGGTCAAAGTCCAATGGAAGCACCACCGAGGTGCTAATGTCACATGGGAAGCCGAGGAAGACATGAAGCGTAGATACCCGCGGATGTTCGCGTAGGTGTAACAAATTTCGAGGACGAAATTTTAATTAGGAGGGGAGGATTGTAACACCCGCAATTTCGGTGTAATAACGACTCTTTGGTAAAGTATGGAATTTAGAACCTTAGATCAAATCATGCATTTTATGGTCTAATATGTTAGGAAATTCAATTACGAGTCCAACGGTTCTTTCGGAATCGAAAACGGAGCTATAACGAAGAAGTTATGGCCGAAACAAAATTCCACCGAAAACGTTCAGGTGCTAGCGATCGCTAGCCCTCAAGCCTAGCGATCGCTAGGCAAATTTCCTTGTTTGCTGTTTGTGCTCGCGATCAGGCTAGCGACCCCGAGAGAAGGCAGCTAGCGATCGCTAGCCCTCAAGCCTAGCGATCGCTAGGCAGCTGTCATTTTCAGAAAACAGGTTTTAAACCCTTCCAAACTTCATTTGTTCACAACACCTTCATTTCTCCACCATTTCTCCTGATTTTTCTCCCTACTTTCTTCAAATCCAAAACCCTACAAGATCTTGAGGTCAAATCCATACTTGGAGCTAGCTCGGGAGGAAACCCCACTTCCCCACTTCATCTTCTCCACTCACCCATTCTCCACCATTGTTGCTTGGAAAGAGGGGAAAGCTCAAACTCTAGGGTTTTAGTTGGATCTCACTCGGTAAGCTTCGATTAAACCCTTGTAGGTTGGATCTATGCGTATAATAAGGGTTATGAACTAACCTAGGGTTCAATTTACTTGATTTTTGGTTCGTGCTCATTATTTGACCTAATCTTGGAATTTGGGGGTTTTTGTCACAAACCCTAAGGTGAGTTGTTAAAACCATTTTGTTAAAACTGAGAGCACGTCATTTTGATGATTTCTATGCCTTGCTTGATTTTGTGATTGAATGTGAATGTGGTATAAATTACTTATCGTGTCTAGTTGAGGATATTCATGATATGTATGAAGTGTATGCTCGTATGAATAACTTGGATAGCATTGTTCCTTATATGAGATGAATTTACCGTATGCTACTTCGTTATGTGCTAGAACTACGGGTTGTATGACAAATGTATTCATGCGAAAAGCACGAAAAGAATACATGACATTGGATCATGTAAAATGGAACGGTTATCCGAAATGGGGCATACACGAAACGATGTAAAGGGCTTGAGACCCTCGATATATACCTCTATCAATGACGCTATGCTAAATTCAGTGTCGAGGGTTGTATGAAAACAATGTGGACGAGATACTATGCTAAATTCAGTATCGAAGTCTTGTATGAAACAACATGGGCGTGACACGATGCTAAATTCCGTATCACGACCTTATATGATAATAACATGGACCAACCAACGCAATGTGTCCACACCAAACAGTCTTGGGAGGTTCTGAAATAGGAATGCCCCTATGTCGCCGGCCCTCGGGTTGCTCCTTGGTGCGCGGGCCTCGGATGATGTTGCCATGCTAAATTCGGGACATCGAGGTGTTTGGAATTAGTGAATGTCGGGGCATTGGTTGGTGGAAATGGGTCGCTCCCATTGTTTCTGAAGATAATGATAAACCGGTTTAATATGCTAATTATATTTTAGTATAATCATGTATATCTCGCATGTCTTTATATACTCTACGCGCATGATATTAATTGTATAACTCACTAGGCTCCTTTAGCCTAACACTTGTTTGGTGTCGATGTGTCTCTCAGGTACTAGGGACGCCGCTCCCAAGTAGGCGTTGGGCTTGAGTGAGTTTGGGGGAAAAATGAGAGACCGGCCCTTTAGGCCGCGAGACTGATGGTTGACGATAACCCTTTTGTAGTCTTCTTCCTAGACGGAACTAGACTAGTTAGGTTATTGTATTTGTTCATTTGATTACAAACGTTGTAATTATACAATACTTATACCCCATTTTGGGAAGAGCTCACGCCTTGGCGTTGGATTTTGTATACCACTTTTATGCAAAAGAAAGTTTTTGTTCGCCCCGATTTTTAGGGTGTTACATATTGCTCGTCTATGAGAGATCTGTTCTTGTAGATTGAGGCTTTGTGTGTTATTGTGATTCAAAGTAGCAAATGAAATTGTTCTTTAAAGTTCACTGTTTGATTTCCAATTAAGGTTTTTATTCCGCAATAATTTAGTTTGTTTTCTGAGTGTTTGTTACTTGTTACGAAATCGATCCTGACAAGTGGTATCAGAGCCATAAACTCAGAATCTGAATTCAAACAATGGACTCTCAAGAAGGTGTTTTCGCAAACAAGGTTCCCATGCTCAAACCAAATGAGTTTGACATGTGGAAAATTCGAATCAGGCAACACATGTTGCTTATTGATTATTCTATGTGGGATGTTATTGAGAATGGACCTGCTGAGAGAAAAGCTGGTGAAGACGGTGTTGTTCCTCCACCAAGAACTGATGCAGAGAGGAAAGTAAGACAGACTGAGATGAAGGCTATGGGTACTTTCCTCTTTGCTATTCCAAATGAGTATCAACATCAATTCATGAACTGTGAAAATGCCAAAGTTCTGTGGCAAGCTCTGGAAAAAAGGTTTGCAAGATCCAAGAGTACCAAAAGGAATCTGATGCGGTAATTATCATACATAAAAAGCGTAACAAGTTTTAACCTCTAATGCCTAGCCACTGTCTTACCACATATACAGGCAAGCGTACCTGATCGTGAGTAATATAGTGTAGGAAAGTCCAGGTATCGTATCTACCACTGGGAACGGTCAAATTATCGTAGATTAAAGTCTGGATCAGTTTAATTAACCTAAAGCTTTGGGGGGGTTATGAAAAAGGTTTTAATAATTAAAAAGACACTAAATTAACTACGAACTAAGAAAACAATTAAAAGACTGATTAGAGATTATATGAAGGAAAAACAGTAGTACTTATCATGGTAAGGTGAATCCCCAAAATGGATGATATGAAAAAGGCCAAAGGTTTGGTTGTTTTGACTATTGTAGGAGTTTAAGTCTAAGACACCCTAACATGCGATGACTATGGTTATTGACTAGGACACGGTCCTCCTAATCCCAATACTAAATCGTTTGGTCCACAATCTAGAGTCGGTTTACCAGTCCTAATTAATATTGCGTGGCTTTTCTACTATCTGGTCACTCTTGGTCCAAGTAACCCCTTAACACAACTCTCTTGGTCCAAGGTCAGGCTAAGGTAGGTTGTTTATCCTCTCGGAGTCTATCTGTTTTGGTCCAATAAATACACCCAACCAAGTGAATTCAAATCACCAAACAATATAAATCAGAAAAGAACCATAACACACATTCAATTGATCAAAACAAACCAATAATCATTAATCACAAAATTATCATCCACAATGGTTCATCGACCATGACAAGTACCACTATTAAAAACTACTCACTAAGCATAGCGAAAACAAAAGCAATAATAGACATCGACATGATACCGACAATACAACGACGGATGATCGAAGATCGATTCCCGCAGCGTATCGGCACCACTCGGACTCTCACTCTTGTTTCTGCCTCGTAACCCATACCAAAAATCATGCTTTGAACTGAAAAAGGAGGCTGGTATTTAAAAGAAAACGTCCATGGGTCATCTGGCGATCGCCAGACTGCGGGTTTGGCGGCGCCAAACACTTAGGTCAACTCTGGTCTTCATCTTTGTCGAATCTGGCGGCGCCAGATTGTGAACTTCGCGATCGCCAAACAGCTGCTGTATTGGACTTGTGCATTTTTCACGTTTTCTCGCCTTTTTTCGTACTTTTCCGTTCCACGGCCTCCAAATCCTACATAAACAATAATAAGCTCATTTGGTGAGTGAAATGATCATAAACGGGTGAGAAATGGGGTAAAGTCATACAATTAAGTTCAACCAAAACATGTATAATTTTGGTGTTATCAAAATCCCCACACTTAAGCTTTGATTGTCCTCAATCATTAGACTGAAAGATAAGAAAGATAACTCCAAAATTATTTCCACCCAAGATCATCAAAGGGAACAAAGTATACTCACACAATCGAACACACAAACAAGCCTCATCAAGCAATCGGATACCAAGATCAACCTTTCACCCTCACATAGTATGAATAATCATATAAAATGTATCTCTCGGGGGTAAAAGTGTATATGTAAGTAATCACACCAATACTCGACTAATTCCCGCATGCATAAGCTTGTCACCAAATCTAATCTCCACCACTGAGAAGTTGTCAACCGTCAAGAGGACTTTAGGGTTGTAACATTAGGCTAAGGGTAAAGGGTAGGATAAAGGATATATAAGTGACTAAGGGTTTTGCAACAAAAACTTGAAAACTCAATCAGTAATGATCCAAACAGCGAAGCAATCTGACTTTCAAACAAAGAACTCTTGGGATGAGCATTTTCTCTTTTTCTTTTAGAATTGGCCTAAGCCTATGGCTTATTTGGGGCACAAATTCTTTTTCAATCTTTTCAGCTCTCATTCTTTTCTTTTTGTATTCTCGACTCTTTTGATATTTCTTTCTTTTCTGAGTCTCAAATATTTTCTTTTCTCTCTCTTTTTTTTCAGAGCAGCAACTATGTTGCTTTTGGGCTCTTTTTAATCTCAATCCCATAAAAACTGTCAGATATGAAAAACTGGATCAAAACATCTCAAGAATCAAATTTGAGTCACGGCCAAAAGATAGATAAAACAATTAGGCTCAAGGATAAAGTGTATAGTGGGTAAAGAAATGAAAAGGCTAAGGCTCAAAATGGTTTCAAAGGATAAAGTACTAATGATGAGTACTTTTCAATCAAAGGCTAGGCAAATCAGACAATCTTATGATGAGATCATCTGACGAAGGCTAAAAGGGTTAGAAACGAAGGCCTCTATCAGTGCAATGGTGATAAATACTCCTCTTATGTGGTCTCGACAAGCATTCAAATGACAAGTTCTACCTTGGGTCAAAGTCGGTATTCCTCACAGAATAAATAACAATTAAGGCTCAAACTCTCAAAGGAATTGGGTGAGGCACTCATGGTAATCAGTATTCCAAGGCATCCTTTTACTCAACTAATCCTATTCAGTATTCTCCTATGCAAGCAACTCAGTCTCAAAAACAATCTCAGATTTCGAAAAAAATTGGGGTCAAATCTCAAAGCTTTCAAAAATTTGAAAAACGACACACCATAAAGCAAAAGGTGAACCCATTTAAACAGATAAGTCTACATAACCCCCTCCCCACACTTAAAATTTGCAGTGTCCTCAATGCAACAATCAAAACAATTATGGAGTAATTGGGAAAAAGAGAAACTTCCCGGGTTATGTGACGAAATCTGTTCTGATCTGAGAGTGGTCCAAAAATCGTGCTCGATTCAGGATCATAAGTCGCTGTATCTACCAACAAAAAGAAAAAGTAAAAGTAAAAATGAACTAACAAAAATAAACCAAACCAGACTATTAATAACTACCTAAAGTCCTAAACAAACCAAATAAAAGTTGTTCAAGCAAACCAAACACAACCACGCAGATAAAAATAAAAATTGTCTCAAACAACCATATCGAATAATGGAGATAAAAGAGAGAGATCAATAAGGGCCACGAGGTTGGTTTTGCCAATCCTCATAAGTCGGGTAACCGGGCGGAGCATCCTCGGAGTATGGCCAAAAAGGTGATGGAGCATACGCGGTATTCGGTTGAATACCGAAGTGGGAAGCCATTTGGTTCATCACTCCACTTTGCCAGTTGGCTTGGTGAAGAGCCTCCACGGTGTTGTACTCCACATGTTGATGATGACGGCCATAAGAAAGTGACATCTCCGAGAGTCGGTTACTCAAGTCTTGGTAACCCGAATATGTTGTCCATTCCGCCAGTTGTTGTCCCGCACTCGTCCCACTCGTTCCACCGGTCTCATGCGTGCTCCTTACTTGACTTCTCGGTTGACTCCTCGGTTGAGTCCTCGTCCCATAAGCTTGAGGATTATGGATCCATGCGTTGTAATCCCTTCCGATCATATGCTCAACCCTTGCTACACCCATGCCACGGAGTTGGTCCATGTTGATCAATCCCATCTCCCCAAGGTTCGTCATCGAGGCAACAGCACCCTCGGTAAGGATACCGAAGTGCTTGGCCAAGAGTGTCACTTACTGGCCACCAACTATGCGACTACCCTCTTGATAACCACTCCCTTTGGCAAGTTGAACGGCGATGAGATACGGAGCATTCGGATATTTGTCATCCGTGGTGAGTTGCTCAAGAAGCCATAGATCATAAACCGAAATTTTCTCCTCACTTGAAGAACGAGCATTCACCGCTTGAATGAGCATGCGGTGTAGAAGTTGATCCGAAGAAGCAAGAAAACCTTTCACCTTTAGATTACCACCATAGTCACCTTCACCTAGAACCGCCCAAGCCAATTGAGGATCAAAACCATCCGGCCTTTTCGAAGTCGCCCACATGTACTCCACAAAACCGGGAGCATCCACTTCCTCTTGGGTATATATCCCCAAAGCAACGGCAAATTCTACCAAAGATAGCGATCTCCAAACCCCACCAAGTCGGAACGTCATGCATGATTGATGAAACTCCTCAAGGGCCTTGATCGCGTCGAAACGGAATGTGGCCACGAACTCAACAATAAGCTCGCGATAAAGGGTCTCGGCGATGTTGAAGACTCGCTCCCATGCATGGCAAATATAATACTTGGTGCTATCCTCGTCGTAGGTGTGCTTCTCGAGTATCGCCTTGATGTTGTTTTCGACACTCATCGACCGAAGAAGGTCCCAGTCGACTCTCCTCGGAATTAGCACTTGACGGGCAAGAAGTCGGTTAACGGTATCCCTGTACTCCTCCCGTTTCGGGGCATTCAACGTTGGGTCATTCATGAAATAGGTGAACACGTGACTTCCATCCGGTGCACGGAAATTGGTTGCGGTGGAAGTTGACGATCGGGTCCTTTGTCTCTACAAAATCCAAATACCATTGTCTTAGAAGATTTAATCCATAAACACAAGACAAGGTTTATTCACATCAAAAACTCAACGAGACAAACTTCCACAATTATCAAGTTCAAGTATCAAATTCATATATGAAAAACCAAAACAAAGGGGATGTGGAACATCCCCACACTTGAACTTTTAGTCCAATCTCAATTGCAAACTAATCTAGCTAAACAAGAAAGAATGGGGGATTTTGATGTCACCAAAATCCCCACACTTATCATCAAAGCATATTCACTAGATTAAACAATCGACAAGCATGCTAGAATGAAATTTCAATCAAAACATAGTGCATGCATCAATCAATAAGCTCTAAACAATCAATGGTGTATCAAGAACAATGTCAAATCCATATAAGCACAAGCATACCATTGATGCCCAAAACAAGATCCAAATCTCTCAAATCAAGCTATCCTCATGAAATTAAAGTTAGGAAACATACCTTGTTCATGGTGAATGATGAAATTGAAGCTCAAGAAGGTCGGATTTCGCAAGGACGTGAGAGGATTTCGCGGCGCCTAAGAGAAATTAGGGTTGTGTTCTTTTGAAAAAGTGAGAAAAGAGGGTTAAAAACCCGTCTGCAGTGTTTTCGTGTCGCCAAACCCAGGGTTTCGCGTCGCGAAACAGGCGGTTTCTGAAATATACCTAATTTTTTTAAGCTTCGCGTCGTGAAATGGCTCTCCTCGCATCGCGAGATTCGAAAATTTTACCTGTTACCACGACTTACCATCTTCGCGTTGCCAGACTTGGAATCTGGCGATCACGAAGTGCCTTCTGTTTCCCACTTCTGAAAAATTCCATCGCACTTAGGATTTGCTCGACTGTGGTTCTTATCTCCTCCGTATGGTTACCTAAGCAATATCAAACAAAAAGATTAACAAAAACACACACGAAAATCATAAAAACGAAAGAAAAAGAAAAAAGCTCGGGTTGCCTCCCGAGAAGCGCTTCATTTTTTGAATGGGTCTAGAGCTCGACCCCACTTTCAGCTGATTTCTTGGCACGTCGGGCTGACGAGCCTCTCTTCTTCCTGAATTCCTTCTTGGAGGATCCCGGTTCATTAAGTTTCTGATCCTTTTGATGCATGGGGCTCACTACCGCTATCGCTCTCCACATACTTCTTTGTGTAGATGTCCGTCCACTTCTTCTTTGATGGTTCTTCGGTCATCATGAGCATCGGCTTCACATTCTCCACCTTCGGGTTGACTTGTGTTTGCGTTGGTAACTCCCCTTGAGTCCTTTCACTTAGCATTTGCGAAACACGTCCAACCTGCAATTCCAAATTCTGGATGGTACTTTGGTGATTACGTAAGTATGAACTTACCTCATCGTTTAGCTTCTTTTGCGCATCCATGAATTGGACAATCGGATCTTCGATAGAAACACGTGGCTCTCCATCCGGTCTTTGGTTTTGTTGATTTGGTGCAAAGAAACCGGGAGGTCTCGGGATGAAATTACGATTGTTGTTCCACCTCCCTTGGTAATCGCCTCGGTTAAGATAATTCACCTCCTCGGGTGTCATCATTGGTCGGTTCGGGCAATCCTTAGTCAAGTGTGGTCCATTGCACTCCTCGCATCCAACCTGCAAAGCATGAACAGATTTAATTAGTTCCTCGATTTTGCGTTCAAACTTTACCTGTTGGTTTTTCATTGCGGCTAATTCATCGGATGGATCGAAGTCGGTTGAGATCTTTCCGGCCATCCTTGGGATTTGCAAGCGCTTTGTACATGGGCGTTTTGTATGAGCATGTTATGTTTGAGCATGTCTTCGAGGAGCTTGTAACCTTCCGTGGGCGTTTTGTACATAAAGACACCTCCGGCAGATGAATCCAATGTAGCTCGTGAAGAATAAGCAAGCCCACTATAGAAAGTTTGGACTTGTTCACTCTTATTCAATCCGTGACTCGGGCACGAATTTAGAAGGTGCTTAAAACGTTCCCATGCTTCGGATATGGTTTCCCCGTCATCTTGTTGGAAGGATCGGATCTCGGCTCTTAACTTGTCGATCTTGGATGGTGGAAAGAATCGGGAAAGGAACTTTGAACGAAGTCCTTCCCAAGTAGTGATCGAACTTGGCTCTAATGAGCGCAACCAAGCTCTAGCTTCTCCGGTGAGTGTGAGAGGAAAGACTCGGAGACGAATAGCATCATCTCGGCCTTCCTCCGTTTTGAACAGATCGCATATATCCACGAAGTTCTCCATATGTACGATAGGATTGCTATCGTTTTTCCCGTCGAAGGTAAGGTCCTTGATCATGTGTTGGAGCTTCCCCGGGATTTCTTTGTTTAGGCCTGGCTTCGTGATCGGATTGGTGGGTACAGTTGGAGCGGCTCTCCTGGCGGTCCACATCGGTGCCTCGTCTCCCATCTCAAAAATTAAAGTTCTCGGTCGAACTTCGTCGGCTTTTGATTTCTTTTTGTTTCTTTTTCTGAATTCTCTCTCCGGCTCCTCAAATGGCTCTAACAAGTCTGCCGTGACTGAAACCACAACAAACGGTTACGGGCAACTTGCGGGAAACAAAGAGATAAAATAAAAATAAAGATAAAACTAACTAATTAAACTAGAAAGCGAAAAACTTGCAAGGGAAAGAATCCCTCACAAGGATCGATTAACAAAACTAATAAAGACTAAAATCTAACAACTACCGTTCCCCGGCAACGGCGCCAAAAACTTGATGCGGTAATTATCATACATAAAAAGCGTAACAAGTTTTAACCTCTAATGCCTAGCCACTGTCTTACCACATATATAGGCAAGCGTACCTGATCGTGAGTAATATAGTGTAGGAAAGTCCAGGTATCGTATTTACCACTGGGAACGGTCAAGTTATCGTAGATTAAAGTCTGGATCAGTTTAATTAACCTAAAGCTTTGGGGGGGTTTATGAAAAAGGTTTTAATAATTAAAAAGACACTAAATTAACTACGAACTAAGAAAACAATTAAAAGACTGATTAGAGATTATATGAAGGAAAAACAGTAGTACTTATCATGGTAAGGTGAATCCCCAAAATGGATGATATGAAAAAGTCCAAAGGTTTGGTTGTTTTGACTATTGTAGGAGTTTAAGTCTAAGACACCCTAACATGCGATGACTATGGTTATTGACTAGGACACGGTCCTCCTAATCCCAATACTAAATCGTTTGGTCCACAATCTAGAGTCGGATTACCAGTCCTAATTAATATTGCGTGGCTTTTCTACTATCTGGTCACTCTTGGTCCAAGTAACCCCTTAACACAACTCTCTTGGTCCAAGGTCAGGCTAAGGTAGGTTGTTTATCCTCTCGGAGTCTATCTGTTTTGGTCCAACAAATACACCCAACCAAGTTAATTCAAATCACCAAACAATATAAATCAGAAAAGAACCATAACACACATTCAATTGATCAAAACAAACCAATAATCATTAATCACAAAATTATCATCCACAATGGTTCATCGACCATGACAAGTACCACTATTAAAAACTACTCACTAAGCATAGCGAAAACAAAAGCAATAATAGACATCGACATGATACCGACAATACAACGACAGATGATCGAAGATCGATTCCCGCAGCATATCGGCACCACTCGGACTCTCACTCTTGTTTCTGCCTCGTAACCCGTACCAAAACTTATGCTTTGAACTGAAGGAGGAGGCTGGTATTTAAAAGAAAACGTCCAGGGGTCATCTGGCGATCGCCAGACTGCGGGTTTGGCGGCGCCAAACACTTAGGTCAACTCTGGTCTTCATCTTTGTCGAATCTGGCGGCGCCAGATTGTGAACTTCGCGATCGCCAAACAACTACTGTATTGGACTTGTGCATTTTTCACGTTTTCTCGCCTTTTTTCGTACTTTTCCGTTCCACGGCCTCCAAATCCTACATAAACAATAATAAGCTCATTTGGTGAGTGAAATGATCATAAACGGGTGAGAAATAGGGTAAAGTCATACAATTAAGCTCAACCAAAACATGTATAATTTTGGTGTTATCAGAATCAAAAGGCAATTCTCAGGCAACAATATGAGAATTTTATGTCATCAAAGAATGAGACAATGACTCAAACCTCTGATAGATATAACAAACTCATTGGAGAATTGGCAACTGTAGGGGTACAGATTGATAATGATGATATCAACAGGAAGTTTCTCAGATCTTTGGGAGAAGAGTGGACCATGTACACTGTGTCTCTATGGCAGAGTGAAAACTTGGAGAACATAGAGCTTGATGATCTTTATAATGATCTCAAAGTATTTGAGGCAGAAGTAGAAGCAAAGAGAAAGCCAATTGCTTATTCACACAACACTGCTTTGTTGTCTAGTGAATCTTCTCACTCAAATGATCCAGGTTCTTATACTGCTGCTAGTGACTCTTTTAATGCTGCTAAACCTAGTTCTGGTGTGGATCAAACACTGGAAGCTTTTCTTGCTAGCCATGTCAAGACCTCATTAATTAATGAAGATCTTGAACAAATCAGTCCAGATGATTTGGAAGAAATGGATATCAAGTGGCAAATGGCCATGCTTACTATGAGGATAAAGAGATTCATCAAGAGAACAGGGAGGAATAATTTTGGCATGAAAAAGAGAAGATGGAGCAGGTTTTGATAAGTCAAAGATGCTACAAGTGCAATGACCTTGGTTACTTTGCCAGAGAATGCAAAGGAAATGGTCCACAGCCTAGCCATCAAACCAAGTTTAACAAGAATTCCAGTGGAAACTCCTCACAAGCATTGGTTTCACAGGAAGGATTTGGGTTTGATTGGAGTGATCAAGCTGAAGAAGCTGTTCAAAATCAAGCACTTATGGCAGAGATTACTGAATCATCATCATCATTAGAGATACCATCTAGGGTAATTTCTAAACTTTGTTCCAAATCTTGTATTGATACTGTTCAGAAGTACAGGGATCACAATCAAAGTATGTGTGACAGTATCAAGAAGCTTGAGCAGTTCAGGAGAGAATCCAATGAGGTCATAGGCAGTTTGGAGGATCAAATTAAGGCATATCAAGCCAATGAACTCCAATTTGAATATGACCAAAATTATTGGAAATGGGAAAGGAAAGAATATGAGATTAAGTTATCTAAATGTAGAGCTGAGTTAGAAAAGGTCAGAATTGAGTTAGAGCAGTCCAAAGCTGATCTTGAGAAATTCTCCAAAGCATCAAAGGCGATGGATGAAATTCTAAAAGCTCAAATTATAGATGACCTTACGAGAGGATTAGGTTACCATAACACCCCACCACCTTATAACAACAACTACATTCCTCCAAAGTCTAATCTTGCTGATAGACTTGACTCTGAGGACCTTAAACCTGGGTTGACTGAAGTTGATCCTGTGGAAGGTGTAGTTGAGGAGTTAGGAGAAGGAGAAGAATCTAGGAAGAAGGAAAAAGGAAAGTTTGTCCCTAAAGATAACCACATTCTTACAAATGAGAATGGTGTTAGACCTTTTGTAAAGAGCAATAAGGTAGAGAAGGAGAAAGGTAAAGGTAAGATAGATACATAATCTTCTAAAAGTGATCCAAGTTCCTCTAAACAGTTTCATTTCAAAAGAGGAAATCAAAGAAACTAGAACAATCAATGGGCCAAGAGTCATGGTATTGATCTTAGCAAAATCAACAGACCAAAACCATGTTTCATTTGTTATAAGCTCAATCACTTGGCCAAAGACTGTTACTTTAACCCAATCAATCATAGGAAGTCTTTTCAAAAATTAACTTCTCCTCTGATTGCAAGGAAAAAGCAACAATTTCAGGCAAAGAAGGTTGAATGTAACAACAAGAAAGTTGTTCCAAACCAAAACAGAAAGTCTCAACCAAAAGAAAAAGTTCAAGTGAAAAAGGTTGAAACTAAATCTGTTAAAATGGTTGCCAAATGGGTGTCAAAAGCTGTAGTAATTAATACTGCTGCTACTGAGAACAGAAGAAGTAACTGTGAAAGTAATAAGAAAAATATTGTTGCTAGCAACAATATTAATACTAATCCAGTTACTACTGCTGCAAGCACTGAAACGAGAAATCCCTATATTGTCACAAAGTACTCAAGCCATGAAATACCAAGTAAGGATTATATGCTAAAACTCAACAGACTGGCTGAGTTTAAGTATGTAAATGATAAAGGAGAACCCAATACCATATTGGCTTGGGTTCCCTTAAGACACTAATTGTTTAATTCTCATGTGCAGGGCAACCAAGGTAGGGGAAAGAATTTGTGGCATGTTGACAGTGGTTGCTCAAGGCACATGACAGGCATCATGTCATTACTTGAAAACTTTAAAAGGTTTGATGGTGGACATGTTGCCTTTGGTGACAATCCAAAGGGAGGCAAGGTAAGTGGGAAAGGTAAGATCTCCAAACGTATGATGACCTTTGAAGATGTGCACTATGTTGAGCAACTGAAATACAACCTGTTAAGTGTATCACAGGTTTGTGATAAGAAACATAGTATATTATTCAATGATGAAGAGTGCATGATACTTTCACCTGAGTTCAAAATAGTTGATGAAAATATGATACTATTAAGAGCTCCAAGAAAGGATAATGTTTGCTGTTTGGACTTGGAGGATGTTTCTTCTAAATCATCCTTAAACTGTTTGTTATCAAAAGCTTCCTTGAGTGAATCATCTCTCTGACATAGAAGGATGTGTCACATGAATTTCAAAAACATGAATAAACTGATAAAAGGTAATTTGATTAGAGGTTTACCTGCAAAAGAGTTTTCATGTGATGATCACTGTGTTTCATGTCTTAAAGGCAACCAACACAAATCCACTCACAAGTCCAAAGAAGTAAACACAATCTCTGCTCCTTTACAGCTTTTACATATGGATTTGTTTGGACCTACAAATGTGATGAGTATTGGTAAGAAATCATATTGTCTGGTCATAGTTGATGACTACTCAAAATTCACTTGGGTATTCTTTCTGAGAACTAAGGATGAGACAAGTGGACTGATCAAACCCTTTGTAATCAGAGTAGAAAACAAGACAAATCTGAAAGTAAAAGTCATCAGATCAGACAATGGTACAGAATTTAAAAATGCTGATTTGAACTCTTTTTGTGAAGCTAAAGGGATTGAGAGACAATATAGTGCTCCTAGAACTCCTCAGTAGAATGGAGTTGCTGAAAGGAGGAACATGACACTTATTGAGGCTGCAAGAACCATGTTAGTTGATTCAAAACTTCCTATCACTTTTTGGGCAGAAGCAGTAAACACTGCCTGCTATGTTCAAAACAGGGTTCTTATAGTCAAGTCCAAGGGCAAGACACCATATGAACTTTTTGAGAAAAAGAAACCTTTTATAGGATTCTTAAAATCTTTTGGATGCCCTTGAACTATTCTCAATACCAAATCTCAATTAGGAAACTTTGATAGCAAATCAGAAGATGGAATTCTTGTTGGTTACTCATCACAGAGTAAGGCTCTCAGGGTTTTTAATAGCTCATCTAGAATTATTGAAGAGAGTGACAATGTTGAATGCAATGAGAACACTCCAAATGTACCTGGAACTGGTCCCAATTGGCTATTTGACATTGATTCACTCACTAACTCCTTGAATATGAGCTATGCAATTGAAACAGGTTCCAGCACAGATAAATCAAAGGAAATAGGACACCTTTTGTGATGTTTCCAATGCCTACAGTGGATCCTATTGAATTCTGTCATGAAGAGGAAGAGCATGAACCTGAGAAGGAAGATGATGTTGATACAGGTCCAAAGGAGCCCAGAGAAAATCAAAGTGAGAAAGAAAAAGATTTAGAGAAGGAAACAACTCTGAATCTTCCAGTGACTCTTCAAGAAGAAGATGCAGATGGATCACAGTCTTCAGATATGAGTATCATAGATCCTCAAATCACTCATCAAGAGGATTATGTTGATGACTCTCATCCCTCAGAGTTAATTGTCACAAACCTGAATGAGGATGGAGAGGGCTATGAATCCAATTTAGGGGTAAATCTTCCTGAAGAACCTCTACATCTCACCAGGACTCAGAAGAATCACCCATCAAGTTTGGTTATTGGAGATATACAATCTCCAATGATCACAAGAAAACAAAGTAAAGACTTGGGTTTTCAAAATCCACATTCAGCAATATTTTCATGTTTTCTCTCTCAGACTGAACCAAAGAAAGTATTTGATGCCATGAAAGATCCCAGTTGGATAGAAGCTATGCAAGAAGAATTGCTTCAGTTTGTGCTACAGCATGTATGGGATCTGACTGATTTGCCTAGGGGGCATAGGGCAATTGGCACAAAATGGATCTTTAGGAACAAGAAGGATGAGAGAGGTATTGTGATCAAGAACAAAGCAAGACTAGTTGCACAGGGATACACACAGGAGGAAGGAATTGATTATGATGATGTGTTTGCACCTGTTGCAAGAATAGAAGCTATAAGGCTGTTCCTAGCTTTTGCCTCTTACAAAAGATTTAAGGTGGATCAGATGGATGTAAAGAGTGAATTTTTGTATGGAAAGATTGAAGAGGAGGTCTATGTGTGTCAGCCTCCAGGTTTTGAAGATCCAAGGTTTCCTGACAAAGTCTACAAGCTAAGGAAAGCATTGTATGGTCTGCATCAAGCACCAAGAGCATGGTATGACACACTGTCTACCTATCTCTTGGAAAATCAGTTTGAAAGAGGAGTGATAGATAGACCTTGTTTATCAAAAACAAGGAATCAGATCTGTTGTTGGTGTAGATCTATGTGGATGATATTATTTTTGGTTCCACAAAGGAGGAGATGTGCAAAGAGTTTGAAGATCTAATGCACAAAAGATTCAAGATGAGCTCCATGGGGGAACTGACATTCTTTCTAGGGTTCCAAGTTAAGCAGAATGAGGATGGCATACTCATCAACCAATACAAGTATGTCAAGGATATGCTCACAAAGTTTGGTTTTCTGGATGCTAAATCAGCCTCAACACATATGGAAACTCACAAACAATTGACAGTTGATGTTGAGGGGGAGGAAGTGGATGTTCATCAATATAGGTCTATGATAGGATCTCTCATGTATCTCACAGCTTCCAGACCTGACATCATGTTTGCAGTTTGTGTATGTGCAAGATTTCAAGTTAGGCCAAAAGATTCTCATCTTCAAGCAGTCAAGAGAATCTTCAGATATCTAAAGGGACAACCCAGATTGGGTCTTTGGTATCCTTATGAGTCTCCATTTGAGCTTTTGGCCTACACTGACAGTGATTATGGAGGTGCAAGCTTGGACAGAAAATCCACTTCAGGTGGATGTCAGTTTTTGGGTGCAAGACTTGTGTCATGGCAGTGTAAGAAGCAGACCACAGTATCCACATCCACAGCAGAAGCGGAGTATGTAGCTGCTGCACAATGTTGTTCACAGGTTCTTTGGATACAAAATCAGATGCTGGATTATGGTATTACCTTTCTTAACACTCCTGTTTACATTGATAATAACAGTGCCATAAGCATTGTTAACAATCCTGTCAAGCTTTCTAAAACCAAGCATATAGAGATTAAGTATCACTTCATTAGGGACTCAAATGAAAAGAAACTCATTCAAGTATTGAAAGTGCACACTGATTATCAATATGCTGATCTTTTCACAAAAGCTTTTGATGTGGGAAGGTTCAAGTTTTTGATCACAAATGTAGGCATGATCAATTCTGAATGATGATTCTCCATCTGATGTGTGTAAACTCTTGTAATCTATGTATTTGTATGCCACAAATTACGTTTGATGTGTTTCTTTAGTGATTTCAGTTGTCACAGTTGCAATATAAGTCATTAATGTTGCTGCATGAGGTTATTGCTGCTGAACTTGGTTATAGCTGCTTATCGGACTTTATTGCTACTGCATGTGGTTATATCTGCTTATCGGACTTTATAGTTGCTAAATGTAATGATCGCATGTTAGTGCTGCTTGAAGTGCCAATCGGATGTTATTGCTGCTCGAAGTGTCATTCGGACATTATTGCTGCTCGAAGTGTCATTCGGACATTATTGCTGCTCTGTGTCAATCAGACATTAGTGCTGCTGAATGGAGTTATTGCTGCTAATCGGGCACACTGGAGTTATTGCTGCTAATCAGGCACATGGGAGTTATTACTGCTAGTGGTGTTAATGGTTGCTAGTTGTTTATTGCTGCCAGTTTCATTATTGCTGCTTTTATTACTGCTTGATTATAGCTGCTTTTATCTAGGGTTTGTGATTACTACTTCTCGAATGGTTATTGCTGCTAATTCATTATTGCTGCTAATTCATTATTGCTGCTTTTAACTAACTTGAGAATGTATAAATAGCCCCTGTAACACCGCCTTTTTCACAACGGCTATTTTCAAAACCCTAACTCCAAAACCCTTGGCATTCTAAGGCGATTTTCTGCGATTTTGTGCGATTTTGCTTGTTTCAATCGTTTCTATGCTTTCTTGAATCATATTCTGGTGTTCTAATCTCACTTTCACATCATGG
Source organism: Centaurea solstitialis (assembly GCA_030169165.1). Taxonomy (NCBI): domain Eukaryota; kingdom Viridiplantae; phylum Streptophyta; class Magnoliopsida; order Asterales; family Asteraceae; genus Centaurea; species Centaurea solstitialis. The sequence continues at coordinate 72,066,491 of CM058045.1, forward strand.
ATGATCTACGTTTTTACGAGGAACACAACAAAGTTGGATTTCTGTCCAAAGGAAAGAAATCAGAGGGGTTCAACGAGATTGTTGATTTTCTTCAAGCATCCACGTTAGCTCATGCCATTCTTCTGTCACCAAAGATTTACATTGATCATCAAAGAGATTTTGGATGAATGCGCATGTGGAAACCCTAAATAACGTCAAGGTTATTCAAACCACTGTAAGTAACAGATCTTTGACAGTCTCTGAAAGCACCATTCGGCGATGCTTACAACTTGATGATGACGGAGGTGAGTCTTCTATTGCTACTACTGAGATCTTTAATGCTTTGGCCCAAATGGGATATGAAGGCTCCCTTAAATCTTTAAAAATTCAGAAAAACAAGTTTGGCCATAAATGGAAGTTTCTTGTTCATATCCTAATCCACTGTTTTTCAAGAAAGACCTCTGGATGGAATGAGTTTGGAAGCACTATTGCATCTGCATTAGTTTGCTTAGCTACATCCAGAAAGTTCAACTTTTCAAATATGATTTTTGAGAATCTTGTGGCAAATCTGGATCCCAAATCTACTTCAAAATCTTTTTATATGTATCCAAGATTTGTCCAAGAAGTCATTAACTTGGAATTGACGGATGTACCTGTCACTGGTCAGACCTACAATAGGAATGACCCCTCTTTTAAGATGTTCTCAAACATGAAAAGAGGTGGCCATCTACAATCACACCATTATTCCCTACAATGATTGGTGTGATTCCCCCTTCAGATGAGGCATCAGGCTTGCAGCCTACACATTCAAGCACACCCCCTGATGACCTACCCACACCTACCACTTCAAACACTCCTCTAACCCCTGTTCATGTTACCCCCACCCCTGCACTGAAAGTTTATGAAAGAAAGATCAAAAGAGCTCCTTCCTCTTTTGGATCTACACACCCTCAGCCTAAAAGCCCTCTTGTGGAGCACTCTCCACTTGAGTTTAACCAAAGGGAAACCTATGGAGTGTCCCCCAACTCCAATGATAAGGAGGTGCCCTCTAAGGAGATGTTAGGGCATGTGGATGGTGTGGCTCACACTACTGGTGTTGCACAAGGTGTGCATCAGGCCAGTGTGAACATAAGTAAGACCCCCTCCACGGCAACTCTAAATGAGAAATCATTAAAAGGACCCAGGTGCCAAGAAACCATGGGAGTAGACAGTGTTTCAGCTAGGCTGAAAACTGCTACTAAAATTCCCAAAGATCCAGCACAGAAGGGTTCACCTTCTAAATCTGGTGAGGGTAGCTTGGCACAAAAGGAATTGATGGCTTCATTGGCTGCCATAGCCAAGGACTTGAAGACTCATGATGCTCAGTTCCAGGTTCATGCTTCAAAGCATGATGAAATAGCTATAAGGATGGAGATCCTGGAAAAGATGGTCAAGACTCAGAATCAACTGATTTCTGATGTTAGAAGGACATGTCAGTATCAGGGTGCAAAGATTGCAGTTCAGAGTATGCAACTTAAAGCTTTACAAAGAAGGTATGCTACACTGGCTGCTTTCAAAAAGGGGGAGAAGCCCAAGGTTAAGGGGGAGTTGAAGACAAAATCAGAGTTTGTGAAAGCAGCAGTATCTGAAAAGAAGGTAGAAAAGCCTAGTGTTGATGAGGTTAAAGAGACAACCACTAAGACTGATGCTACAGAGGTAGAGAATGTTGAAGAAAGGGTTGCTGCTGAGACTTTGGTAGTATTACCACAAGCTACTCCTAAGGTCATTCCACAGACCAAGGGAATAGTGATCAAAGAGAATGTTGAATTGAAGAAAGCTGAAAAGAAGAATATTGATCCAAAGGATAAGGGAAAGGCTATCTTGATTGAAGAGCCAAAGAAGAAAAAGGCAAAATAGATTCCCAAGGAGATTGAAGAAGAAATGTCATTGAGGACAATTTTCTCTATGATGACTCCTGATGAGCTAGAGAAAGCAAAGAAAATAGCTGCTGAACAAGAAGCATCATTGGAAGTAGCTAAGAAGTTACAACAAGAAGAAGACCAAGCTGCTGAAAGTCAAGTGTAGATAAGCTTAAGCAAAAGTCAAAGCCACAGAAGAAGATGGTTGCACCAAGGAAAGTCACAAAGAAAACAAAGCAGGTGTCAAAGGCTGAAGAAAGGAGAAGCAGAGTTAGATTTCTGGTGAATGTTGTTGGTGGAACTGAAAGCATGTATGCTGGGTGGACTGATAAGAAGATAGAGGAAAGGTATAATCAAGAAAGATATGTTTTGCAGCAAAAGAAAGAAGAAGAAAAAGAGGTAGAAGAAAGCATGATGTGGCTGTGGTTGTTGAATCTGAAAATGATAAGGAAACAGAAAAGGAGAAAGAGAAAGAGATAGAGAAAAAGATAGCTGAGGAAACCATGGAGAATGTTACTTTGAAAGATGGTGATTCTCAACCTTTAGAGCAACAAAAGGATAATGATGCTAAAAGGAAGAAATCAATTGCCCACAAGAAGTCAGCCAAGAAAGCTAAGTTGGTGCATGACTTTGCAGGATCTAAAATTATTGACTGGGATTCACAAGGGCAGGATGGTCAGATTTCTTGGGTTATTGAAAGCAAAGGAGGAAAGCTGGATACTCACAGAAATACACATCACATGTTTTCCAGGCTGAGCATAGTTGATTTGAAGAAAATGTATGAAATTGGATGTGTGAAGGATCCTAAAGGAAGAACAGAGGTAGTGCAATTCATTGAAGATCTTAAAGTCATGTTTGCCTTTGAAAAATCAAGAGATGATTATAGGAAGAAGGTTTCTCAGATGAACTGTGAGGCTTTTGGAGGAGTTAGAGCAACTGCCTAGAGCACTTTCAAAAGAAACAGGGTGGTTTCCATTAGCTTCAATACAAGACAGTGCTACTTTTTGTTGGATAAGAGATATGACTTTGATCATTATCTGTGCACAAGTCTACTTAAGATTGGGAAAAAGAAGTCTCTTCTATCTGATCTTGGCAAGGAGTTTGTAGAGAGAATTAATCAGAGGATTATGCAATTTGATGATGACTTTGACCCTGAGGAGATAGGTGTAGATGATGGTGTGGTAAAGAAGGTTAAGGAATGGTTTGTAAGGGACTTGAATGGAGTATTATACTATAAAGTCATATGGGAAGATGGGAAAGCAAGCTGGGGAGGAATACTGGCTGATATACTAAATGTGTGCACAAGGGAGAACCTCAGAGAGATGTATGAGATGGGTATGCAGCTATATGGAAATATCCTGGAGCATGATAGTGAAGAACCAATCATTCTAAAGATCAAAAGTGCTTTAGAATGCTTGTGTTGGTTATTTGAGCATTCAAGAGTTGAAGATCTGATGAACCAACCATGTGAGACAGTTAATGAATGGAGATTGTTTGCAAAATGTGGTGTTTATTCATTAACTATCAATGGTATGGATAAGGAGTATTATTTTGTTGATGGTGATCAAGTGCATGATGCTTAAAGACTTCAAGGAATGGAGAAAGTGAAGCTTTCTGGTCATCAAAACTCCCAGATGGGTACTGAGCTAGTTTTGAAGTTTCTTCAACAATTGCAGAACTTAAATGTTCAGGGATGAACAATTAAGTAGGGGGAGTTTGTTGGGATTATTTTGGTGTTTGGTGGTAAAGCAGAAGTATCGGGTTGAAGAAAATTGACAAGTCTGGTTATTACTGCTAAAGCCAGTTACTGTTGCTGATTGATCGTTATTACTGCTGCAGTAGTAATGGAGGTTCTAGAAGACTTGAAGATGGATACTGTTGCTATATCAAGTTATTGATGCTGATGAAGACTTAGAAGTAGTAATGGTTATTACTGCTTAGAAGTTATTACTGCTACTTGTTATTGCTGCTAGTCAAATGTAACAGTTTCGGTTAATACTTCTTCTTGTTACTGCTGCTTCTAAGGATGCGATAAGGAAACAGAGTTTGTTGAGATAAGGAAAGGATTCCGAATATCTTGGACTCAGTTTAGAATATTTGTTTTCCTTATGTATATCTTGTTTTCAATATATATAGTTAGCTAGGGATAGATTAGAAGATATCTTTTTGTTTTGAGAGAAAATCAGAGCCTCAAGAATTCTCCTAGCAATAGAGAAGTATTGCTCGTCTATGAGAGATCTGTTCTTGTAGATTGAGGCTTTGTGTTTAATTGTGATTCAAAGTAGCAAATGAAATTGTTCTTTAAAGTTCACTGTTTGATTTCCAATTAAGGTTTTTATTCCGCAATACTTTAGTTTGTTTTCTGAGTGTTTGTTTCTTGTTACGAAATCGATCCTGACAACATTTACTAGGGGTCGATTACTAAGTGATTGTTGGTTTAATGCTTACCAACATCATTTATCTTATTTATTGAGTATGGAAATGATAGAGAAGCTTACCCGGGTTGGGTTGCATTTTTTAGTTGAGTTAGGTTGAGTTGAAAATTTTCAAACAACTAACATTGTATTAGGTTGAGTTAGGTTAGGTTAAGTTAAGTTGCTCAAATGCCTCCAATCCAATCAACTCAACTCATAGGCACCCTTAAGACCATCCACGGTGGTTTTGCCTTTTGTTAATGGTATCAGCTGCCATATTAGCGCTATATCAGCTTTCCACTATCTTACCAATACTTTACCAATTCAACCACATTTATACCAATCTAAATAATTAATTAAAAATATAAAAGAAAAAGAAAAGAAGAGAGAGAAAGGGGAGAGAGGGTGGCTTGGGGTGGGGTTTGTTCTTACTCCTAAAACATTTTTTTCTAAAAACTTTGTATTCTTCCTTCTTAAAAGTACCAAGGATATATATTGTTTTGAAAAAGATACCAAGGATATTTTAAATATAAATTAACGTCTTTATTTGATTTGATGATAAGTATTATATATAAATTTGGTTATTATTTTAATCTTAATAATGTTTTGGTACCCAAGTTTAGATCAATAAACAAACTAAAAATTTGATCGTATGTTGATTTCGGTGGTTTCAAGTTTACGAGAAGGATACAAATAACGTGGTAAGTTGGTAACGAGAATCATTTTCATTTATAAGGAAAAAACATGTTTGGATTTTGTTAAGTGTTTTTTTTTTTTTGGACGACAGTTAAACACATGCACACGCCCCGACCGAAGTCGAAGAGGTATCCGGGATCCATTCGGGCACCCGACTAATCCTCTCGACCATGGAAACCGTTACCGGCTCATAGCCTCGCCCATGCCCGGCCCGAAGGTCGACCCATGAACTGGGGTGTCGCCTCCTGTTCCCCCTCCGAATCGAACCCAAGTAGACAGGGATACCATCCACTGAATTTATTAAGAAAACGGGAAATAAAAAAGGCAATAAGGATGATTTTTTTTAATGGCAAATAACTTACACACACGTTCCGGGGTATCCGGATCCAAACGGGCATCGGCTAATCCCCCGCGCCCATGAACCAGCCCTATGGACTGGCCCATGAACTCGCCCCTAAACCAGCCCTATGGACCAGCCTAAGAGCAAAATACCGCAGCAAGTCGTCGCCTGCAGGGTTTGAACCTTGGCCAACTGAGGATACCATTTCCTGAAGGCAGAAGGGTGTTATCTCCACCCACTAGGCTAGACCATCTTTGATGGCAATAAGGATGATACATGGAACTAGACAAAGATATGGGGTATTCCGTAAAATTGCTTAGGGGTCACATAGATGAGGGTGGTGGTTCGGAAGTTGCAATGTCAGGGGGAGATGATATGGTGTTCGGTAGTTCCTAAGAAAGTTAGCATTTTTATTTGGAGAGCGAAACTTGGTAGGATTCCTACATGTGTGATTTTAAACGACAGAGGAATCGATCTCGACTCCGTTTTGTGTCCACAGCATGGGGAAGAAACCAAAGATATTGATCACCCATTTTTAGGTGTGGTATAGGGAAGTGAAAAGGTTGTGGGATCGAATACAGAGCTGGTGGAATAAGCCTATGGAGGGGGTTGGAACACTCTTGCAACTACTGCAAAACGATAAGCAGATTCTAAAAATGTCTAAATGAAATTCATGGTAGGTTGGTTTAAAATGGTCATTGCCAATATGGAATCACAGGAACAGGTCGGTGTTCAAAGGAAAGAAGAGTCAGGTTAACAACATTTTTTTCGAGTGGCAACGGTTGATCTTCGAATTGTTGAGCAGACAAACCAAAGACTATACGGTCGATTGGATCACTTGGTTATTGGGGTCATGCAAATGAAGCAGCGGCTTAGGCCCTTCAGTGATCGCAAAAAGTCACATATGTCACAAGTTCGGTCACATCTCTATTGTCTGAATTTGCTACGATTCGGTATAGTACCGGTTGTTTTATTCTACTCTAATTTGCTCTCGACTTGGTGGTAGTTACAGTCCTGGACTGTTTCGCCTTGTTTATGTAGTCGGTGGCTATCATGGGTTACTCCTCGTAACCTCCTGACAACTTCGCCTAGTGCCAATGGTTACATTTCCCGGCATCTCTTCAAGGGTTCGAGTTTTTTCATGTGGGGCTTTGGTTTTTGAGTTGTATTGCTGTTTTGGCTGGAAACTCTCTTTCTGTATCTAATGTGTTATTTTGCCGTTCAAAAAAATATAAGGAGTTTTGAAAAAAGTTAAACCATTGTGACTTATCTTCGTATTACTTATTGTTTAGAAAAGATATTTCATGTAAAAAACTATTTTATCTTGTAGATCAATAATAAAATGGATAAATTAGATTAATTTCAGAACAAAATAGAATTGTTTCTTATTGTTCATTTTACGCAAATAAACAAAAATTTATCATAGACTAAAAAATAACTTATCTGTTTATCACATTTTAATACATTAAGGATAGACCTGGCAAACGTGTCGTGTCATGTCGAGTTTAAAATTTAGCGGGTTGAAAATGTTTGACCATAACCCGACCTGTTTAATAAACGGGTCAGAAATCTCAACCCTAACCCGACCCGTTTAATAAACGGGTTGACCCACTTAACCTGTTTAACGTTTATAAAATTAAAAATAAAAAATAAAAAATTAACAAAAGTTTAGGAATCCAAATTTTATAATTCAAACGTATAATATTAAACCAAATGCATTAACATTATTATATTAAATTAGTAAAAAGGTTAAAAAAAGAAAAAAACTTTATATAGATATACACACATACATATGTGTATAAACGGGTTAGTCGGATCATTTTCGAGATGATATGTGTAACCCTAACCTTACCCGTTTAATTTTGTGTCAAACGGATTGAAACATCTTACCCAAACCTATTTATTCGTGTCGAGTTAGCATGTCGTGTTATTTTCTGCCCAGTCTAATAATTAACGGAACAATTTTTATTGAACTCTTTTTTTTTCACATCATATAAACTGACAAACTTTCTTAATAAACATAACTTTGTTTAATTTAAACAAGCACTGAATTATCATAAGAGACAAGATACACATAAATATAATGCAAAAGAAAAAGTTAGCATATCCAGATTCCTTTGGATTAGTGGCAGACTACCAAAAACAAAAACAGCCCAAAAAGATGACTACCACGGCGGCGGCGGCGGCGGAGATCGGTTCCGCAACCAGAAATTCCCGATGGTCACTCGCCGGCATGACAGCTCTAGTCACCGGCGGTACACGCGGGATCGGCTACGCCGTGGTGGAGGAACTGGCGGAGTTAGGGGCGGCGATACACACCTGCTCTCGCAACGAACCTGAGCTTAATCAACGCCTACAGGAATGGTCCGGCAAGGGCTTTACCGTCACCGGATCCGTCTGTGACTTAACCTCTCGTCCTCAACGCCAACAGCTTCTCGAAAAAGCCGCCTCTGTCTTCAATGGAAAACTCAACATTCTGGTAATTAAGCTGCTGTTTTCTTGCTACTTTGTTTTATGACTCTAATCTGTCTCATTGAGGTTAAGTTAACCAGTAAATTGGTGGTTCTAAAAAGGAATTAAACAGGATAGAAGACTTTTTGGAATCAGAATCTTGGTCTATTTACATTATACAACTTTGGTAACACACAAGTTGTTGGTTAACAATAGGTTTGGAACTAATTCTAGGTCCAAAAGTTTCTACCAAGGCTGTGTTTGGCAAAAATAAGCTAGCTTATTGAATGGATAGACCATAAGCTAGCTTATTGAAACGCTACTTGGAGTAGTGTTTTGTAGCTTTTTTTTCAATTATACCCTTGTTAATATTAATTATTAATTCCAAAGATATCCTTTTTGGTCGTTTTACATACTCATAAGCTACTTTTTGCCAGTAATTTGTTCAAAAGCTAGCTTATCAGATACTAGCTAGCTTATCAATCATCGGCTAGCTTATAAGCTAGTTTGCCAAACACAACCTTAGCTTATAAGCTAGCTGTTGATTGATAAGCTTGCTAATAGTTGATAAGCTAGCTTATGAACAAATTATGTTTGGCAAAAACTAGCTTATGAATATGTAAAATGACCAAAAAGGGTATCTTTGAACTTAATAATTAATATTAATAAGGGTATAATTGGAAAAAAGCTACAATAAGCTCCTCGTAAGCTACTCAAAGTAGCGTTTCAAAAAGCTAGCTTCTGGTGCATGTTCGGATGGACTAGTTTATCAGCTAGCTTATTTTTGCCAAACACAGCCTTAGTTGGGTGTTTTCTGCAACATGTTATGGTACAGACGTAGGTCCTAATATTTATGGCAAGTACTTCTTCTAGTGTTATTTGTTTTCTAGATTATAGAATTAAAAATGCAATATTTTGTTCTCAAATTATATATTGTTGTCACTTATTAATCACTACGTGGTATTGATAATGGTTTTTGTGGTTGATTTTCTTTATTCTCTTGATCCTTATTGAGAAAGAATTTAGATCTTTTGATCAATAGTCATAGCATTTTTGTTAAATTAAGTGGAAAATCTTCATATCGCTTTACGATCTAAACATTGCTAGCTCAAAGATGATGACTTGCTTTTTACAAATATAAACACCTAACATGGATTTCTTTCACAAGACTTACTTCCACAGAGTTATTTCTTGTAGATAAACAATGTTGGGACGAACATTAGGAAACCTACTACCGAATATACTGCTGAAGAGTATTCTGCGCTCATGGCTACTAATCTAGAAGCTTCTTACCATATGTGTCAACTTGCACATCCTCTTCTAAAGGCTTCTGGAGTTGGAAGCATTGTGTTCATTTCCTCTGTTGCAGGTTCTATTCACATTACTTCTGGATCTATCTACGGAGCCACTAAAGGTATTGTTTTCCTGATCCCATTTGGTGTTATTTGAGAGAATAATATTACAAGGGGGTTTAAGTTTAACCTTCCGTTCTTCATCCACAGGTGCAATTAATCAACTTACAAAGAATTTAGCATGCGAATGGGCAAAAGACAACATTCGGACTAATAGTGTTGCCCCATGGTACACTAGAACTTCGCTTGTCGAACATGTAATATGCTTTTTCACCCTCCCCCTTTTTCTCTATGATCATGTTTTGATTTTTTCTTGTTCTACTTTACCAGATGCATTTTTCACTTACCAAATGTCAATATAGGTTGGACATCCTCTGGTTGTGCTTGCTGGCATGTGAGCATAAGCGTACTATGGCTTATAGTTCACTTTTTTTTTGGAAGAGGTATCCCAGACCACATTGGGCCCAGACTAATCCTCGGCAATTTTGGGCCGAAGCCCGACTGCTAAAGCATGCAGCCCGGGGTCGAAGCCCCCATACCTCCGGAATGCGTCCCCCAAGGCTCGAACTCAGGTTCACCACTATGTAGTGCCCAAGGCTTATAGTTCACTTCACCCATTGACTTGTAGTTTTTAGAAAGACATATGTGGTCATGAACTCATGATTGATTAGCAGAAGCATACACACTTAAGTTTGTTTGATTAGCATCATGCTCATCCAAGTTTATACTCAAATTGAAGCAAAAAATTGATTTTTGTTAATGGGTTTTTAGGGGAAAATCATGCTTGCGTGGGGGTATTGTATTCCTTCTTTGACACATTACACTACCTAATTAGGGTACTTTTCAAGAAAACATGATGTCCTCGAGAGTTTTTTTTGGGTAACCGTAGATATCCAGGCCAGCTTACGCGCACCGATTAAACCCCCCCGGCGACCACAAATGGCCTAGAGCCATCGCAAGTGACCCTCCATGGCCACAAGGGTTTTGGCAGCATTTGGATTTGAATATGGGGTAGATGAGATTTTTCCACTACATCCCCCAAGGCTTTATCAGTGCGTTACAACCCAAGTGGTTATGTCTCCTAAGAGTTATGAGCAACACATGTGGCTTTTTGTACACCTCACGTATGATCCAGATAGATTTATGTTAGGGAACTAAAGGTGAACAACTGTTGCCCTTACAGTTTCGGTATTGGCCATAGACCCACATGAGCACATATAGAGGGATGCACTCCAACCTCCCCTAACATTTGGCTGTAGTACCTTCACATGAAACCCTTTTCATCATACCCATTTAATACTTCAAAGTTCTCAGTATTTTTGGCATATGATTCCCCCAGTATCACCTTTCCATTTGTTTCTCATAGACTTGACATTTTTTATGAGAAAAACATATTTCAATTTTGTGTTATTTTTCATTACATAAACAGTTACATGAAACTTTGACCAAATTTTGGCTGAAGTAACAAACGAACAATGTCGAGAAAGATTTTGATTGACCACTCAACGAGCGATGAGAGATTGATTACATGGTTTCATGGTGGTATCGGAATCTATTTTAGATTTGAGCTTTCTTTTCATGATGGGATCAAGGGTTTTGATCCACTTCTCACGCTTAGCCATAATATACTAAGGTTTGATTTTAGATTTAATATTTTTTTATTGTTTTGGCGCAGTTGCTAAGCAACGAGGAGTTTTTGGGGCGCGTGGTATCAAGAACTCCTATGAGACGAGTTGGAGAAGCAAACGAAGTGTCGTCCCTGGTGGCTTTCCTTTGCCTACCAGCTGCTTCTTACATCACTGGTCAAACAATTGCTGTCGATGGAGGATTTTCGGTTAATGGTTTCTGATGGAGTCAACTCATTTTAACCTTATTGTGTATTGTACTATAAACAAGTTCTACTTTTACTTGCATCAATAATATGAGCATTACCTCCCTCCTTTCAACTTCTATTATATGAAAATTGCTTAGTTAAAAGTATATTTTGGTGTCTTTTGAAAGGATGTTAGGGAAAAGTCCAAAAAAACTCAACAAACTATTCTATTTTGAATGGTTAAGTCCTTAAACAATTTTTTTGAATAAAAAAGCCATTAAACTTTCTCATTTTGAATGATTAAGTCACTAAACTATTATTTTGAATGAAAAAACCATTAAACTTTTTCGTTATGATTGATTAAGTAATCGAACAATTTCTTTTTGATAAATAAACCATTAAACTTTCAAAATTTGGTTACTTACCCCCTTTTAATAAAAATAAAAAAATTAAATGTAACCGACTATGAAGGTTTTAAATGTAAAATATAACTAGGTTAGTTTACGTTAAACAAATACAAGTAGCAAATTTTTAAAAATTCAATGATTTATTTTGTTGAAAAAAATGTTTAGGGACTTAATCATTTAAAATGAAAAAGTTTAATGGTTTTTTCATCCAAAAGAATAGTTTAGTGACTTAATCATTCAAAATGAGAAAGTTTAATGGTTTTTTTGTTCAAAGAAATTGTTTAAGGACTTAACCATTCAAAATGGAATAGTTCGTTGGGTTTTTTTGGACTTTTCCCAAGGATGTTATGCAAAAGAAATTCAATTTATAGATTTTTATAAGTATATTATTCAAAACTATATACCGTTAAACATGTCTTATATCATGGCTTAAGAAGGGTTTGAGCATTTAACCCCGATGGGGCAGCTTACCAGTTAAGACTTGGTGTTGGGGAAAAACCCACCCAAGTTCGAATTCGGAGGTGAGCAACCAGGGGCCACTGAGTATTAATCTCAGCGGAGCATGCTTTAGCTCTCGGTAAAAATTACCAAGGATGTAGTCTGGGCAAACCCAGGCTAACCTTATCTAAAAAAAGGTTTGAGCATTTAGCTCACTATTAAGTCTTTACCAACTGCCCAGGGTCATGTCATTTCATTGAAACATTAACATTGCATGGCTTGAAGTATCAAATGTATATAATCCTGGAGATCTAAAATATACTCAAATGGAAATTTTCACTTCACATCAAATGTGATATAATATTTTTCTCTAATATGGTCACTACAGGCATGGTTGGGGTTTTTACGGGGTGGGCATTTGTATAGTTTTATAGAGGGAGGTTCAAACGAGAAACATATCAATTTAAGAGAACGTGAGAAGCAATCTTAGCCACTCATCTGGTCAACAAATACGGCTTTGACCGCTCCCCCCCCCCCTCCCCCTTTAATAATCTCTAGCCTCCCATGAATCGCATCAATCCTCCGTGATCACGTCCACCGTAACCGCGAGATGAGTGACTGAGATTGCTCATCACGTTCTCTTAAATTGACATGCTTCTCCTTCCCCTAGTTATATAATTCAATCCCATTATGATAGTTTAGATAAAAATTGTATTCGACCTGACTCATTTAAAAGTATAATCCAACCTAACCTAACATTTGTGTGGGTTAAGTTGGATTGGTGGGTTTGTGGTTACATAAAATTGATGAATGAAAGATTTTAATTATAAGATTAAGTTTATATGACCAAATAGAGAACGTTATGTCTAGAAGTGTTACAATATGCTTATAAATTTTTTCTTAGACGTTTGAACGGGGTTTTTTAGACATTTTTCAAATAAAATGTTCTATTAACATATTTTTCTTGAGAAGTGTAGTATGAATTTATCTATTTATAAAGCGCCTGTATTTATGACATTTTTTTTAAAATAATGTCCTATAAAATAACTACTATGACAAATTTAATTTTAAAGCATCCTAAAAACTTTTTAAGATATCCAAAAACATTTATTATAGCACTTTTGAACGTAAGTTGTTTTGCTTCGTCCTATTAAGTATCACATTAGACGCTTAAACATTTTAAAAGTCCTTAAAATCATAAGTTGTTGCAGTAAAATGTTATAACTATTATCAATTACTTTCCACCAAAGTAAAACATCAAATGATAGTCTTTGGAATGATAGATTCATCAAGGCTTTGTTTGGCAAGCATAAGCTAGCTTATAAGCTAGTCCATCCAAACATGTACCAGGAAGCTAGCTTTTTGAAACGCTACTTTGAGTAGCTTATGAGAAGCTTATTGTAACTTTTTCCAATTATACCCTTATTAATATTAATTATTAAATTCAAAGGTACCCTTTTTGGTCATTTTACATACTCATAAGCTAGTTTTTGCCAAACATAATTTGTTCAACAGCTAGCTTATCAGCTACTAGCAAGCTTATCAATCAACAGCTAGCTTATCAGCTATCCGCTAGCTTATCAGCTACCAGCTAGCTTATAAGCTACGCTTGCCAAACATAGCCCAAGTATCTTTCAATATCATTCATATCCTCCACCACACTTGATATCAAAAATATGATCCAAAATATGTCTTAAAAACAAATATGTTCAAGAGGACCTTTATATGGAAAATATGTTAGCAAAGGGCATTCACAAAAGTACCCTTGTTGTATGAATAACGTTTTTTTACCTCGATGAGTCTTGATGTAGCACGATGTATGTTTGGTTCACGGTTCGTTAATATACCGATGGCCATAATGCATCAGAAATTTTTCGATCAGTGACCCCGACAAAATCGAATATTAGCAATTAAAAAAATTGTCGATAATTACCAATGGATTTCCAGACATATTAAGTGATTAAAAAGTTAAAATTAAAATATTTAGTGATAGTAACCACATATATTTTTTTTTAAATTGTGAGAGTTCTTTGATATATTATATACTAGGTTTTATCCCGTGTAATACGGGGTGATTTAATTAAAAAAATCATACGAGTAATTTGAGAGAGATAGAGTGATATTCTTTTCATCCATTGTTTTGTAATATGATAAAAATCCAAAAGATTAAAAAAATAAAAAATTAGAACTATTTTTGTAATACAAAATAACACAAAAAGTGTAATCAATGAGCATAAATACAAAGTCACATACGAGAAATCAACAACTCCAAATTGGACTATAAACATGAATTGAATCATCATAATCATATCATCATGTGTAGGAAAAAATAAAAATTGAAGAGCGTTTGTAATACAAAATAACACAAAAAGTGTAATCAATGACCATAAATACAAAGTCACATACGAGAAAACAACAATTCCAACTTGGACAATAAACATGAATAGAATCATCATAATCATATCATCATGTGTAGGAAAAATAAAAATTAAAAAGCGTTGATTAATTACCTTTGTGTGTATATGTAATTGGTAGTGCTTAATTAAGAGAGTTGCAGCAATTGAGAGATTGAAAGGGGTATTTATAAATTGAGATTGAGATTGAGATTGAGATTGAGGTATGTATTTTTGGATTAAAACTGTTTGATTTAATTATGTAGAGGATTTTTGAAAGTGGTATTTATCTTTTACATTATTTTATTTATTGTGTTCATATTTATCTATAGTTTGGATTAAAAAAATGAAAACTTTTAAAGAGTTTGAATATATTTTTTTGTTCCAAGAAGTTATATGGAATTTTCTTAAGAATTAAGAAAATAGGAAAAGTAAGATTTTTCAACTTTGGAAAACTTTTAGAAAATTGTACTTTGAAAATAGAGAGAATATTTTTAATTCTTTATATCACCAATGAAAATTAATAATACGTGTATTGCTTATATTAAATATTACACAAATATATGTAGAGAATTTTTTAAACCGTTTGATTTAATTATGTACTTTTTAAAGTGATATTTATCTTTTACATTATTTTATTTATTGTTTTCATATTTATCTATAGTTTGGATTAAAATGTTTGATTTAATTATGTAGAGGATTTTTTAAACCGTTTGATTTAATTATGTATTTTTGAAAGTGATATTTATCTTTTACATTATTTTATTTATTGTTTTCATATTTATCTATAGTTTGGATTAAAATGTTTGATTTAATTATGTAGAGGATTTTTTAAACCTTTAATTATGTAGAAGATTTTTTGAAAGTGATATTTATCTTTTACATTATTTTATTTATTGTTTTCATAACCGAAACCGGCTCACCAGAACGCGACACGTGGCAATTCGGCTCACCAGAGCACGACACGTGGCAAACCAGTTACTCTTTTATTATAGATAGATAGATGTATGTATTTTACTATTTGTATTGTGAGAGTCTCTTTTTATTTTATTTTATCTTAAAACATAGGAGCTCTAAACAAGTTAACAATTTTCCACTAATATGCATATACATGTGAACCATCTATGCCACCAAAGCCTAATACAATTATTTATGAATTCACAAAATCCAATCAAGGCCCAATCAAGTTCTTAAAATAACATGAAACCCATGAACATTCACTATAGTTAATTAAGAGTAATCACACAAAAACCTAATGAAATTAGTCGAGAAAAATGCTTTTATAAAAAATTTATCTAGATAAATTAATCGGAGTTGAGAAAAATGCTATTATAGAAGTCATATCCATCTTGGACAACGTTTTGATGGCAGACGAAACTCTACGATCTCTTAGAAAGAAAACGAGGAAAGCTTTCCATCTTTAAAGGGGATATTGAAAAATCGTTTAGCTTTATTAATTAGGACTTCTTGAATGTCTTGATGAATCAAATGGGTTGCGTTGCAAAGTGAAAATTTATGATTTGCTTGAGGTTGGCATCGGTGTCTTTGTTAATTAATGGTTTGCCTATGCCCGAATTTCCGCAGAAGAAAGGTATTCGACAAGGGGTCATTTATCTCCTTTTTTTGTTTCTCATTGTAACAAAAGGACTTAGTGTGGCAGTGCAAGGAACATTAAGGCGAGGCTCCCTTAATGGGGATTGAATTTTGTCAATGAAATTTTGTACCGTATTTCATTTCCACCAGAATCCTCCATAATTTGTGAACCAAACGTCACATAAGAGCTTCAAATTTGGGTCTCATTACTCATTAGGAAATGATGGTGGCTTTTTTGGATTGAAGGGGAATCCTTTTGGGTCAAGGTGATTAAAAGTTTATATGGTTCAAATGAGGGTTAGGGTAATCCTTCTAGTTTGGAAACTCGGATTAACTAGAAAAGGAACATAGGATAACATTGTTCGAATTGGACAAGAGTAAAAATGATGGGGATCAGTTTTGGTGGATCATTCGGTAAGAAGATTAGCAATGATGAATCCACGTTGTTTTGGAAGGATCGATGGGCTAGGGATTTCATCCTTTAAGAGAGGTTTCCACGTCTTTTCATCTTGAAAGGAACACAGATTATGGTAGTTAAGGATAAGGTTTCTTGCGGTGAGGGGGTTAGGCAACCAAGAGGCGGGACTAAATGAGCAAGAGGAGTTAGTAAGATTGGTTAATTTCACTTTTTCGAGGAGTGATCCTTGTGATAAATGCGTTTGGATTTTCGGTTATGGACGGGTTTTTATAGATAAGACGTTTAAAGATTTAATAAACAATCCTCCCCTAGGATATTTGGAACACTCGGCAGAAACTAATCGGATGGTTATGAGAAAAGTCAATACTTTTTAACGGCATTTTGTGTTAGGAAACTTCCCATCAGGGAAGTGCTTGGGAACATAGGATTTGAGTAATTTGACATCCACTCGGTTCTATGTTCAACGATGTGGGAAGATATCGGGTCGTTGATCATCATTTAGTTCATTGTAGTATGGCTTCGAGCGTATTAACAGGTGTATTTAAAGGTGTGGTCTCGATTCGATAATTGTGAATTCTATAGTAGACATTTTCTCCTTCAATCTCTCTCTCTCTCTCTCTCTCTCTCTCTCTCTCTCTCTCTCTCTTTTCTCTCTCTTCTACTCTTTTTGAAGATCCATGGTAAGCGATATCTGTCATTTGGTGCTTTTCAAACAAAATGGTCTTTGAAGAAAGGATATATCCACATCCCAATTTACAACTTATGATTCAACAACTTTCTTTTCAATGGTGGCTAATCGTGCTAAACGTTTTACTGTCTCCTGGTTGGATTGGTGGTCGAAGGGTAGCGACAACATTAATCAGTGGTTGGGTTGGTTTAGACCAGTTGATTGCTAGCTTTTATTCACTTTCTTGCTCTGTTTTGGTTGCTCGTGATGGTTGGGTTGAAGGTTCCTTGTCATGGTTCCTTATGAGCTTTTTGTTTGCTTATGTGTGGTAGGCGGTTTCTTGTCTTTCCTTTAGCTTTGTTTTTCGTTATTTTTCTGTCACTTGCTCTACTTTTTATTGTTTTTGAGTTAAATTTGTGCATTTGGTTATTGGTTGCATTTGAATTTTGTTTTCTCTCTCTGATTTTAATAAAGGTTGGCCTTCAAAGAGAGAGCTACAAAGATCATTAACCGATTCAAATTATATATTGTTGAAGGGTTGAGTTCTAGTGAAAAATGCCAAATTTGGTGAGAAATGGTTATTAACTATTTGATGAGAAATGGTTGATGAGAAGCATTGAGATAAGATGTATCGAGATGCGTCAGATCAATTACTTTTTAAGTTGCAATTCATGAGAGGGTATTGGATTAAAAGTGAACAACGGTTTAAAAGTATTTCTTACACTTTTCACCGAAAATGCCGCTTCTCATTAGGGGCAGACCCACTAAAATTTTCAAATGGTGGCATCATTTGACACTAATAAACACTATGGAGATACTTTTCACAAAGTCAATATTGGTTTAACGATTTGTCCTTGTTTTTCAAATGAAAGGTTTGTGTTCGAATCTTCTTAATTACAATTTTTTTGGAAACATATTAAATATGATATTAAAAACTAAAAACTATAAAAATAAATAATATTGAACCCTAGACCTCATCTTTGGAAAATGAGAAACTAACCAAATCTACTAAGATAAATTTGTATCTATATTACGGTTTTAAAATATGTATGATAATACACAACAAACTAATATTGTTATACTATTCACATCATGTTCTTTTTACACTACGACAAATAAATGATACGATAACACACATACTACCGTTAGCACAAAGCTAGATCCTTCCCAGCTTGTTATATGATCTCATGCTTGATGTAGAATTGTTTTCCAAAATATCTTTTTGGTATTTATTATTTAAGAAGATAGAAAAAGAATCTGATAATTGAGTGAGAAAAAAATAATGGATAATAATATTCGGGTATTTAAATAATTTGCTCATTATTAAAAAGAAGAGTGGGCCAAGATTGACCGTCGAAATTAGTATACGTGTCCCATTAATTATTTATGAAAGGGGTAAAATCGTCATTTTGCAAGACAGCTCACAACACACCACCAGATGTCAATTCGAATACATCGGACCCTACCCTTCGTTTTTGTTTGTGTGGGGCCTACCCGCATTTTACAAAAATTAAACCATCACGTTACTAATTTATGTCCTTCAAGTTAAAATATAATATCTTGATTATATTGAATCTTGACGAATTTTTTTATATAGTAATATTTTTTAGCCAAATATTTATATCTCAAATGGTTTCTTTTTCTTTCCTATGAGGCTTTTTGAAGAAGTTGATGTATTTTCCTACTAACAATTTGATTTTAATTTCATAATTAAAAACTTAATCTATTACATAAATTGTTATTGATTTCCATAACTTCTACCAACATGACTAAAAGCCCATCAATAACTTACTATCAAATTATCGTTTTGATAACATATAACGTAGAGCAAAAGTTGTAGTGACGACTAGTCATTGTAGGTTTGACTAATTTGAAAATCTAAAAGAAGTAGTTTCTAATAAATCAACGATTATGTAAAAAGTTGTTCCTTTTGGGGATACCATAGAACTTGCAATGATATTTGACTTAAGTCGATAGCAAGTTTTCCCGATCAAAGGGTGTTTGGAATTGTATTTGGAAACAACTTATTGACTTATTTCATTATGGAAAAGAAAATAAGTTGTTTTGAGTGTTTACATGAGACTATGGGAGTGTTTATGCTTTCTCCAAAAAGCTAATAAACCATTTTTTAGAAGACAATTTATTTTAACTTTTCTAAGAATGATTTGTAAGAACTATATACTTTAATTCCTGTAAACCGTTTTCTTTTTATTGATATTTTACCCATGCCTTATTCAGGCCCGGCCCTGGGGCCGTGCAGCCCGTGCGATCGCACAGGGCATCAAAGCCTAAGGGGCATCAAATTTCTATATAATGTTATTAGCATAGGTAATTAGTTTTAATTATTTATGAGTTTGGGGCTCTATACAATTCCCAAAGTATGGTATTATGTTACATTATCAATTTAATTGATTTTGATTTAGTAGAATTCTCCATTATTCCATCTACATTACTTGTTTTGCTTCAATTAAAGGATTTGAGAAATTGGCAGAATGCATATTTAAATTGCTTTACAACATATGCTTAGGAATTTAGGATTTAGTAATTTGTTGTTTTTGCACCATTGCACTTGTTTTTTAATCAATTTCAATGACCTTACTCTTTTTATTAGTCTTGACATTTGTAAATCTAACTATTTAACATTTGAGTTAAAACTAATTATAGTTTTTTTTTTGTTTTTATCCTTCTATGCATGGAGACATCGTTTCAGGTGACTTGTGTTTATATTTTGTAAGTTGAGGTTTTGGTTCATATGTCCCCCTTTGTACTATTTGTTTTGTTAATAAAAATCGACGTAGGGATGAGCCATATAGCTTGGCTAGGTTCCAAACCTTTTAAAAAATTGTTTCGTTCATCGTTTCATTTGCCTAAAAGATAAACATAGGGGCATAATTTTGTATTTCGTACTGGGCATCCGAAGCTCTAGGAACGGCCCTGGCCTTATTTGACTTTATTTGTTAAATTCAAAATGATATTGATCACTCAATTATTAGGTAGTCAAGAACTTAAACTTTGTATCAAAACCCTAATAATATGTAACAATTGACTCGATATTAAATGGAATATTAGGTGAAATTTTGCCTGATTAATTATTATACGAAGTTAAATAATAGTCAAATTCTTCTATGGTTCCATGATGTTGGTTTTCCTCCGTGCTCCTCAACATGCATATAAGGTTTGTCTCTCATGTGTGTGTATGTATAACTATATAAATTACTCTATTTTTTTAATACAACTTAACAAATGTCAGGTTAACAAATTTAGAATAAAAAATTAGATCCATAACATAAATTACAAAGGCGTTGGTCATGATTTTTTTTGGAAGGGTGTTCAGTCTAAAGTCTGACTAATCTTCGGCAATTTTGGAGCTAAATATGGTCCCACTTAAATGTCCCTAGTCATAGGTACAGGAAGGTTCGAACTCGGTTTTGTCGCTATGAACCCCCCGAGCGATAATCAATCCACCACAATACTGTTGACTGGTCATGATTTTTTAAAAGTTAGACACATTTATCTTTTTTTAACAACAGATAACACACCGCATACGTCCTGATATGAAGTTGACGACGTATCCGAGATCCATACGAGCACCTGACTAATCATCGGCGACCACTGATCAATCAGAAAGTGGACCCATAATCAGGATATCTTCACATGCTCACCCCATAAATCGAACCCAATAACAAAGTGATGTCATCCAATGTCCTTCCAAGAATATTAACGACGACTATGCTACTAATGCTTTGATAAATTAGACACAATTATCAATTACATGAAACTACAACGACAAAATTTGTAATTAATTCCTAAAGTTTTAATTGTCATAATCTATTCATAATTGAAAGATTTTTTTTCTTTCAAATAGGCTAAAGTTGATGTAATTTCTGTTTTAACTTCTCTTGTGTTAAAAGAAAAAAACAAATCCACCTAAATTAAATAGATGTCATTTTCATTTGCTTTTCCATCTAACCATCAAGATTACCACTAAATCCACACTTCCACATGAACACCACAATCATCAACATACATTGAATATTAATCAAAAAAAATATATCGAATTACTTTTTTTATCTGCATTAAACCTACGTAACTAATAAAAATATTAACCATCAACTAAAAAAATAATATCACGATAGAGATTGAAACGAGAAACATATCAATTTAAGAAAACGTGAGAAGCAATCTCAGCTATTCATTCGGTCAACAAAGGCGGATTTTACTAGTCCCCTCGCTATGTTCTTAAAAAATTGATGGAAAGGAAAAGAAATGAAATGAAAGGAAAAGAAAAGAAGGGAAAAGAAAGGAAATGAAAGTAATTTTTTTATTTGTATTCTTGAAAATAGAAGAAATGGAAAAGAAAAGAAGGGAAAGGAAAGGACTTTATTTCCTCAACTTTCCGTCCAAATGTGGGAGGAAAGTTTTGGAAGGAAAGTCATCCTTATTTTCCTTCTCAATCATTTCCTTTCCTTCGTAAAAAAGTTTTGAGAACATGACTTTTTTTTACTTTCCTTCTCATTCCTTCCCTTTCCTTCCCTTTCCCTCCTTAAGTTTTTTCGAGAACACGAGTTTTTTTAACTTTCCTCTCATTTCTCCCACTTACTTCCCCTTTCTTCGTAAAAAAGGTTTCGAGAACACAGCGTTAATAATCTCTACCCTCACATGAATCGAGTCAATGCTCCGTGAACGTCCACCGTAATCACGAGATGAGTGACTGAGATTACTCCTCAGGTCTTTTAAATTGACATGCTTCTCGTTTTAACCTACCCTTAATATATAGTTGTAAAATATCTTATATTTAAAATTATAAAACATGGATACATTTATTTTGGTCGGTATATTTTTAGCTTTGTTTAACTAGAACTTAAAAAAAAAAGGAAAAAAGAAAAGTTGGGTGGTGACCAAAAATATGACGTGGAAAGATCAGGGGTGGGGTGGGCCGACAGATCTAGTTTTAGGGTAGGCAGCAGCAACAGGTAATTAAAAGGGGGGATGCACACTCCTCGGACGGCTTTTTTTTAAAATATTATTTTATTTTTTTATTAAACAAAACGAAAAGGATACATCCGTTTGGACACGTGTTGCCACCTGAATGATCGCCAGATCCAGATCCACGTCACTTTGTAGGACACGTGTCAAGTCCTGGAGGCCGAGGCTTATCACACTACGTGTCTTGTTCTCATTGGTTATCTCTCATGTTTTTGTTTCTTTTTCATTGTTTACCCTTGGTAATTGTTGATGATTCATTTTCAGCCCTTCCGTTGATTTGTTTTGAGGAGTTCAATTTTCTAGTTATTACAATGTAGTTTTATATGATATACGATTAACTTAAAAATTTACTAATCTTCCTATTATGTTATTCTATTAGATGTTATTTATTTCTATAAGACTTAATCTACTTATCTTTCTTTGTAGCTCTCGGAAAGAAAATAATGTTGTTTAATATATAATACAAGGATCAATGTTAGGAAGATGTCGTTCTAAATACTAACCACTTAATAATCATTATCTAGTTATGTAAATCAAATTAATAAAAATGAGTTGACATAATGGAAGAAGATAAAGTGAGAAATAATCAAAAGCAAACTAAGTGAAATAAAGGATAATTATAATTAAAGAACACTAAGTAACATCAACCTCATATTAGTAATGGTGAGAATTTATTATTTGAAAGAAAGTCAACCCTCTATAAAGGTAGAAAAGCTTTTCTAACCAAGGTGTATGTTTTACTTTTGGAATATATACATTGGAAAGAAGCATTAAAATTTAAAACAAAAAATTTCTCAATCAACGTTCCTAACTATTGAATGTTAAAGATGTTGTCATTGAACCACAAACTTGTGGCGTAATGGTAAGACCTGTAGGGGATGTGGATGGTATCTCATTCACCCCAGGTTCGATTCCATTCGCATCTTGTGGCCAGGCTAAGTCTCAGATGGTCGAATTTTCAGTTTCAAATTGTTAAAGATGTAGTTTAGGCGAAGCCTAGATGAACCTTATAAAAAAGATGTTATTGACCAATTTTACCCCAAGTAAAAGACCAAATTTCGTTTTCATCAAAAACAAATTATATTAACTAAACACTTTGTTCAAAACCAATTAAATTAACATTGCCTTCTGTTAGAGTCGAAATAATACCCAAATTTTGTTTTAAGAACAATTAGTCAATACCAAGATCCTAAGCGACGATTACTCAGAAAAACGATTAGTCAATTGTAACCAATAAACAGTTATATTTTAGATTCCAGTTAAGTAAAGTAAAAAAGACGAAACAAATTAGCAAGATAAGTACATTAGACATGACATATTAATGATTAGCATTAACCAAAAACATAAAAGAACAAATAATAACTAGATGAACTTATGCAAATAATTAATTAACCTAATCTAATCTACAGAAAATTAGATGTTTTTGCAAAAAAGAAATTAATCTAATCTAATATGCATAAAGTTAACATAATAACATGGGAACAAAAATTAAAATATAAAGTAAGGATAGTCGAGACGCATAAAGAGTTAAGAATGATTCAAAGAGAAAACTCAAGATCAATTCATTAATTAGTAATATTCCAACAAAACAAAAAGTTAAGTAAAGATACTAAAGTGGTCGGGAAGAAGATACTCAATAACGTACGAAAACCGAACGTAATGGATCTCCATTTGGCATAAGCTTCAAGTTCAAGAGTCATATCCCTAATCTATGACGAAATCGATCTTAAGAGCTCCTAAAGCCAACTAATCGTTCAAAATAAAGACAATAATACAGCCTGTCTAAAAACAAACCTAAAAGAGGTTTAAATATGCAAGTCAAAAAGCCCAAATGAAATATCCCAGACGACTTTTATTCCCGTAAAGGGGTCCTTCACTGGCGTGACAACAAACAGGATGTTAAAGAGTTTTTTCTTAGGCACGGTTCACTAGTGTGAAAGGTGGCTTCACACCCATGAGAGCTGACAAAGTGTAATTGCTTTATTTGAGATATTTTCTTTGCGACCTTAAAACTATCCTTATTACCCGTAAAGTGTGGCATAATCTCTAATCTTCGAAAACTCAACTTTTTGGCTTAATCTTTTCATCAACTTGGGTGTTCATCTTTATTTTCTTCACTTCCTTCTTGGCGTCAATCTTCAATCCTACGGGCTCATTGTTAGGATTATGTGCAAGACAGTAACAGAGGATTACCGTGTCCAATGTTATAAGACACTAGTAGGTCACACTGCTGCACACCTAATTGAGAACGTTTGTGTGTAAGAATTAATTAAGGAGAAAAAGGAAATAAATAATTAGTTAATTATTTATTGAGTTAATTAATCAATTAATTAAATTAATTAATTAAGGGATTAATTGATGAGATAATTATAAAGGAGTTTTAATCAGATACAATCACTGCCTTATTTAACTCTATAAACAAAAAGGCTTAAGGTGATTTTATCAGTTGATTATTCTTTCCTCCAAAAATTACTCTCTCTCTCTCTCTCTCCTAGTGCCGCCGCCGGCCTCCTCCCACACACAACGACCGGAACGTTTTTCCGATCAGTCACGGTGGTCTAGCAACCCTCTCACATGGTGGTGTATCCCCTGCCTGCTTTCCGGATTTTTATCACATAAGGTAAACTAATCTGATCAATCCTCTTTGAATCTGTAAGGTTTAGGATTAGATCCGTTCTTGGGAATCTAGGTTTTATTATCCGCTGCGTGTATGTTTTTGTGCCTGCGATTCCCAACACTCATTACACTATTCCGTCTACAACACCTCGTATAATTTGTACAAGAATATACCAAAGGCCTAAAAACTATTCCAATCGTGATTATAGAGAGAAATGGAAACACACACACACACATATGTGTGTGTATGAAGATGTTCATAACTAAACTATGGACTAAAAAGCATTGTAGACGCAACTAAACACGTAAAGTTAAGTATATAAAATGACTTAACATAGGAAAACTAATTCTATTCTCAGAACCTATAGAGCACAATATGAGAAATAACTTTTAAGCATTTCTTTCTCCATCAAACTTCAGGAACCGCCTCGAGGTAAGGTCCCTTTCATCCATTTTTGAGACGTTTAGCAAAAATCAAGCATCTAAAGAACCCCATGTCCTCTCTCAAACAATTTCCATAGTAAAGAAAGTACAACAATGATGTGTGAGGTCTAAGTTAAGTAAACCCCCAAAGCAAGGTTATGATTGCAAATACATGACAAATAACTATTCATGGTCATATATGCATGTGTTCTCAAATACCTTATCACGGTGGTGAATAAGAGGTGTATTATTTTAAGCCAAAACAAAGTTTTGGTTTCTTGGAATAAGGTAGCTTCTACTTATTTTCAAGGAGAGACCGTAACAAGATTTTGAAAGATAAAAGTCATAAAGAGATTAACCATAAAAGGTTGTTTTTGGAATCTTGCAACATCTCAATTCTTGACAAGCATAGATTATACTTTTTATGTTCCAATATTGTAATGGAAAATGCACAGGGATTGAAATTTATTTGTGAACATGATCATTAGATTGATAAATTTCCCATCCATATACCAATATTGTGGGTTTGTGTACATTATGATAACATTACTATCCGATCATATGCATAATCAAATGTGATCATGTATACACCATAGTGAATATATATACCCAACAATTTATACTTAAGGTTAGGAATGAGCTTGACAAGGAAGGTTTACAATTCTCTGAGTCTTTCAGGAAGCTAGTGGGTATGGGTCGGATACACGGGTTTAGGAGGATAGATGGGCATCAAATCGTAGACTTAAAAAAAATTTCAGTGTTTATTCTAGCTAGAAATCTACAGAAGTGCAACGGTATAAGACATAAGGGAGTGGCAAGACGAAGAATGGGTTTCAAAATGGGGTGGAGGATAGGGCCGAGGAGAAGGGAACTTGGTGAGTTGGAGGGACTTCGTAATGTAATCAATGAACTAGATCCAAATGAAGGATATAAGGATTACGCCTCGTAGTCCTTTCGTGCCCAGCCAAATCAGGCCATGCCTTGGTGCCTTGGTCGGAGCAAGCCCCACAAAAGTACAAGGTAATGTACCATCAGTATAGCATTTGTTTTCACTACAAAACAAACTATTACACAAGGGGAATTCATCATAAGTAACTATGCAGTATGTTAGAGCATAAGCGACTTATGACGAACAAAAACACAATGCTGATCAATTGTCTCAAATCAATTACGAAGAAAGTATGTGATACAGATTCGGATCAGGCGGCAACCGGGCCAACCAACTTGGTTTTTGACTCCGTATTTATCTACAATTGTGTTTCCTATTATCTAGGATTAAAAATAAGGAATTATATTCCATTAGTGTTTGAGTTTCCTTCAAAAGTTTCATGCCTATCTTAATAGATAGGAGCATTATTTAAATAAGTTTCATGCCTATCTTTTAGATAGGAGCAATATATAAACAAGTCTTATGTATAGGATTAGGGGATTGATTTTGATTAATTAAAAGCATTAGGGTTTTCTTGTTTGAAACCTTGTCTCACGTTACCTGGCTTTGGGTAACGGGTTTATTGCCATCGCTTCCGTATCAAGTGGTATCAGAGCCATGGCAGAATTTCGGAGGAACCACCGTTATAATCACCGTCGATACGCCGCAGGAGGCAACGACGATTATGACCATGATCCACGGGAGGAAGAAATCGTCCGGTTACAACAACGGATCAAAGAACTTGAGCTACGTTACGAACCACGGGAGGAGGAGGAGCGAACCGAGTCTGATTACGAATGGCGAAACCCATTCGGAGATGGATACAACTACCACCGTGAGCCCCCGCCAATAGATCCGCTCCGATCTCTGGGCGTTCGGGTCGAAATTCCTGAATTCGAGGGACGAGTCCAGCCGGATGAGTTTATCGAGTGGATTCATACCGTCGAACGGGTATTCGACTTGCGAGACATTCCGGATAATTTGAAGGTCAAGCTTGTGGCGACAAAACTACGCAAACATGCGTCGTTATGGTGGGAACACGTTCGGAAGAAACGACTTCAAGATGGAAAACAGAAGGTGAAAACATGGGATAAGATGAAAAAACTCCTCACGGCCAAATTCCTTCCGGCCAACCATCGGCAAGATTCTTACTTGGATTACCACAACCTCAAGCAACATAACTTATCCGTCGAAGACTTCATCATGGAATTTGAAAAGCTTCGAATGCGTTGCGGGGTCGATGAGGATGAAGAACAAGTTATTGCACGCTTTCTAGGAGCACTGAGGTCTGACATATCTGATGTTGTTCAATTACAACCATATTGGACTTTTGATGATGTTTGCAGGCTAGCGCATCGAGTGGAAAAACAGCAAAAGGGCAAGGCAAAAGTCACCCCGTCAAGACCAACTGCACCAACCCGGACCCCAACAGTCACGCCCATCCCGAACCGTCAGGGCCCAATCAAAGCCGACGGGTCTGGATCATCGGCTCCACCAACAGTTCCGTCTGTGATGCGGTGCTATAAATGTCAGGGCATCGGCCACCTACGACGGGACTGCCCAAATAGGCAGGTCGTTGCCTTTGTGGATGACCCGCTACCCGTTTATGACACCGAAGGTGAGGATGCAGAAACCGAAGGCCCATCAGAAACATTATACCCCGATCGGGGAGAAGCTCTCATCACACAAAGAACTCTTAGCACTGCGGTAGCCAAACCTGATGACGAGACGGCCTGGTTACGAAACAACATATTCCGAACTAAATGTACCTCAAAGGGAAAAGTTTGCACGATGATCATAGACGGGGGAAGCTGTGAAAACATGGTGGCAACATCAATGGTTGAAAAACTGGGCCTAGCGACACAAAATCACCCCGACCCGTATCAACTTACGTGGCTAAAAAAAGGGAACCTTGTGAAGGTAACCCACTGATGTCTTGTGCAATTCTCAATCGGTAACAAATATGAGGACGAGGTCTGGTGCGAAGTTATTCCGATGGATGTTTGCCACATCCTGTTAGGGAGGCCGTGGCAATACGATAGGAGAGCTAAGCATGACGGATTCTGGAATACGTATACGTTTAAAAAAGATGGCATTAATATTACGCTCGCACCTTTGGATCCACGAGACTCGCAGACAGAAGCATTAATTGTATCCCGCACAGAATTTCTAGACTATTCTCGCACCACCGGCTCGACACTTGTTCTCGGCCTCCTCATTGCCGAGGAAAACCCTGTCATCGCTAATACCCCGACCGAGGTACACCCTTTGCTGGCCGAATTTAATGATGTTTTTCCAGATGAGATACCTGCAGGTTTGCCCTTGATCCGTGAAATACAACATTGTATTGATTTTCTTCCGGGGGCGAGCATTCCAAACAAACCAGCCTATCGCATGAACCCGAAAGAGTTTGAAGAACTGCAAAGGCAGGTAACTGAGCTCCTTGACAAAGGCCTTATTCGGGAAAGCATGAGCCCGTGCGCCGTTCCAGCCCTTCTCGTACCAAAACAGAATGGTGCCTACCGCATGTGCATTGACAGTCGCGCTGTCAACAAAATCACAGTTAAATATCATTTTCCGATACCCCGTTTCGAGGATTTATTGGATCAATTGCACGGAGCCACTATTTTTTCAAAAATTGATCTCCGGAGTGGATATCACCAGATCCGAATGAGGCCCGGTGATGAATGGAAAACCGCGTTTAAAAGGCGAGATGGCCTGTACGAATGGATGGTAATGCCGTTTGGCCTCTCCAATGCTCCGAGGACATTTATGCGGCTCATGAACCATGTGCTTAAACCATTTATCGGCAAGTGTGTTTTCGTTTATTTCGATGACATCTTGATTTTTAGTAGCGACATACAACAACACTTGCACCATCTTAAGTCCGTTTTCCAGGTATTGCGGGAACAGAAATTGTTTGCAAACCGAACGAAGTGTCATTTTCTTACCCCGGAGGTTGTTTTTCTCGGGTATCTAGTATCGGGTCAAGGAATCCGCATGGATAGTACGAAGGTCTCGGCGATTACCTCATGGCCCACCCCGGCATCCCTCCATGATGTTCGTAGTTTTCATGGGTTAGCCTCGTTCTACAGGCGTTTCATTCGGAATTTTAGCACCATAGTTGGGGCCATAACTGATTGCTTGAAAGGATCTAAATTCCAATGGAGTCCCGCAGCGCAAGATGCCTTCGAGACACTCAAGAAAGAGGTAACACAAGCCCCGTCTTAGCACTACCCAATTTCGATATGGTTTTTCAAGTAGAGTGCGACGCATCGGGCGTTGGTATTGGCGGAGTACTCACACAACAAAACCGCCCGATCGCCTACTTTAAACTTAATGAGTGTCGGAGGAAGTATAGCACGTACGATAAGGAATTCTATGCAATAGTCAGAAGTCTTGAACATTGGCGACATTACCTTCTTCCGAATGAGTTCATCCTATATTCTGACCATCAAGCTCTGCGGTTTATCCAAGGTCAGGCAAAACTCAACCCGAGGCATGCTAAGTGGGTAGAATTGCTACAAGAGTACTCCTTCGTAATCAAACACAAAGCCGGCCATGCCAACTCCGTGGCAGATGCACTTAGTCGACGACCCTCACTCGTAACCACCGTTAGGTCCGATATCACCGGGTTCGACTCCATCCGTCACCTTTATCGCGATGATCCTGACTTCCGAGAACCATGGGAAAGGTGTCATGAAGGGGCGTTCAATGATTTTCAAAAAAAAGACGGGTATTTGTTTAAGGGCGCTAAATTGTGCGTACCACACTCATCGTATCGTGATGCTATTATACTCGAATGCCACCAGGGAGCGTTAGCCGGGCATTTCGGCCGAGACAAAACCATCACCTTAGTGCGAGAACGATTTTTTTGGCCAAAGCTCGATAAGGATGTCATGCGGATCTTGAAGCGTTGTCGCATTTGCCATGTGGCAAAAACGCATAGTACCAATCAGGGATTGTACACTCCGTTGCCCGTTCCGTCAGTACTTTGGGAAGATGTGAGCTTAGATTTCGTATTGGGGCTACCACGAACACAGAAACAAAAGGACTCGATCATGGTTGTGGTGGACAGATTTTCAAAGATGGCTCATTTTCTTCCATGCTCAAAAACCTTCGATGCTTCCCAGGTGGCTAGGCTGTATTTCTCGGAGGTCGTTCGACTACACGGCATACCTAAAACTCTTACTTCTGATCGAGATGTGAAGTTTGTCAGTCATTTTTGGCGCACCTTGTGGAAACGTCTAGGTTCACGGCTGCAGTTCAGTATCTCCCATCATCCTTAAACAGATGGGCAGACGGAGGTCACAAATCGAAGCCTCGGAAATTTACTTCGGAGCTTGGTGGGTAAAAATCCAAAGCAGTGGGACACAGCTTTGCCGCAAGCTGAATTTGCATATAATCGGTCGACTCATGGGTCGACGGGTTTTTCGCCATTCTTTGTTGTATATGGTCGTAACCCGTTCACTCCAGTTGACCTAGCTCCCTCCAACGATCCAGAATATTATAGTGCTGATGGGGCTGAGCGGGCTGAACAGATTCAAGAGATTCATCGGCAGGTACGTGATCAGATTGTTAAGCATAATTTACAGTACCAGACGCGAGTTAACAAGCATCGCAAGAAGGTGGTATTTCAGGAAGGTGATTTGGTCTGGATACACTTACGTAAAGAGCGTTTCCCGTCAGGTCGCTTTGGCAAACTACAACCGCGAGCGGATGGGCCGTTTCGTGTTCTCAAGCGGATTAACGACAATGCTTACAAGATTGACCTCCCGGGCCATTATAACGTATCCGCTACATTCAATGTAGCTGATTTAACTCCCTATGATGGTGATAATGATTTTGGTGATGACTCGAGGACGAGTCCCTTTCAAGTGGGGGAGAATGATACAGATTCGGATCAGGCGGCAACCGGGCCAACCAACTCGGTTTGAAGACTCCGTATTTATCTACAATTGTGTTTCCTATTATCTAGGATTAAAAATAAGGAATTATATTCCATTAGTGTTTGAGTTTCCTTCAAAAGTTTCATGCCTATCTTAATAGATAGGAGCATTATTTAAATAAGTTTCATGCCTATATTTTAGATAGGAGCAATATATAAAAAAGTCTTATGTATAGGATTAGGGGATTGATTTTGATTAATTAAAAGCATTAGGGTTTTCTTGTTTGAAACCTTGTCTCACGTTACCTGGCTTTGGGTAACGGGTTTATTGCCATCGCTTCCGTATCAGTATGCATCTTCAAGTGGAGGGAAAAGCTTCAAAGAATTCCTTCTCGTTCAGTATTGGATAAGATGGGTATCAATTTGGACTTTATTCTATGCCTAACATGTGGGAGGGAGATTCACATCCTCTTAAAGTGTAAAGAGATGAAGAAAATGTGAAAGCTAAGGGGAAGATGGTGGAACCTCAACTTGGATCCAGTAAACTCTTTGAATGAGTTGCCCGGGGTAGTAGGACAAATGGGAAACAACGTAAAAGGTTCGAGGAGATGGACTCAACGTTATGGTGTGTCTTATATCTTATATGGACAAATCGAACAAAATAGTATTCAAAAAGGTCAGTGGATCATTAGCAGAATATTTTTTGACTTCCAGATAAAAACGGTTGAGTATATAACAATGAGGGTCTGAGATTTGGCCCTTGACTGGGCTACGTGGATGTCGAATCCTACTGTGCAGCAATGAGTAGGTATGGTCAAGTATGATAGCTTGACGAGGGTCTACTCGACAAAGTGCTCGGTAACATCAGGTCAAGTTCCTCTTAAGTTGTGGTTGGTACTGCAGTGCAAAGAGGGCCTCGTAGAGGCAACTTGTGACTCTATTTTAGCAGGGGCTGTTGTTGTGAGCTTGTTCCTTGCAAACTGCTTTCTCACATTGCTACTTTTCTTTAAGTTCATTGGTTTTGATCCTTGTTTTGTTTAGTGTTTTTGGTTTTGTATCGTATTCTAGATATTTTGTTAATAATATGGTGTTTGTTGTAGTTAAAAAAATTTATACTTCAATAAAAAAAGATAAAAAAATATAGCAATATGTGTCAAAAAAATGCTTGTTTTAAAATACGAGTTCTTTGATTCCAAAATTTAAATACTAGTTGGGTATGCAATGAGATGTAAAATTTTATGGTAAACTAAGAGGAAATGATTAATATCAACTTTCTAGTAAAAAAACCTGAAATTTATCTTGGGTAAAATAGAAATTACAAGCAATCGTTAAGTTTTTCATTTTTTTTTTTACATAAATGACACATATTTCAAAATAAATATGTAACTTAGTGTTAATGGGGTGTTTGGAATTACGTATTTAACACAACTTATATTATTTTTATAAAACGTGTTTAAGAATAGTTGTTGTAAGGTTCAAATGTGGAAGTATGAAAAGTTATGTGCACATATAGTATTAACTTGTAAACTTGAATTTAACTAAATATTTATTAGTAAGTACTGTATAATTCTAAAATAAGTCGTGTTTAGGTTTTGTTTGGCAAACTAACTGATAAGTTACCTTATGAAAAAATTATGTTTGGCAAAAACTAGCTTATGAGTATGTAAGATGATAAAAAATGGTATCTTTGAATTTAATAATTAATATTAAGAGTAAATTATGGATTTGGTCCCTGTGGTTTGATGGTTTTTATGGATTTGGTCCCTTAACTTCATTAATTATGGATTTGGTCCCCATAGTTTGCAATTTCTTCTGGATTTGGTCCCTGAGGCAAACAGCCATCCAACTGGTACGTTAACATTAAGGGCATAAAGGTCATTTTCTATTTTTTTTATTTTAACGTTTATTTTAATTATTCTTTTTAAATTAAGGACCAAATATGTATATGTTAGAACTTAGAGGGTTAAAGTTAAATATAATATAATAAATGTTATATTTAAAATGTATTATATATATATGTTATGTGCTGTTCATCTTCCTAAATGGAAGGACTTACACAGCCACCAAAAACCCACACCAAATTACCACCATTCTCCGGCAAAAATACACACACCACCCCCACCTTTTTCCGGCAAAGCACACCCACATACGCACCACCACCCATCTCAGACATGAGAGAGAAGCAGGAAGTTGCAGGTTCGAAGGAGACGAAGGAAGGGGGAAGGATTTCGAAGGAAACGGAGGAATAACGGTTTCGCCGGAAAAAAAGCTAATCGCCGGAAGTTGCAGGTTCGCCGGAGAGACACTGTAATGTTCACCGGAGATCTACCTGTGTGCGTGTTGTTTGTACCTGATATGTTTGCTGCAATGGATATGGTGGGTTAATGGAAGGTTTCACAACGTTGGTGGTGATGGGTTAATGGTGGTGTTGGTGGTTTCACGGTGGTTGGTCCATGGTTATGTTTGTTGCTGCGACCGGACATGGGTGGCGGTGGCCGTTTTCAGCTGTTTTTGTCGAGGGAGGCTCAAAAGGTCGCCGGAAAATGTCGCCGGAAAAACGAAAGGGAGGGTGGTCGCCGGTAATGCTAATTGGAGAAGAAGAGAATATTTCACTTGAGACCTCCATCTTTTAAACCATATACCACTTGAAGTTTTGTATTTTTACATTTTGGCCCTTGATTTTAACGGACCAGTTAGACGGCCGTTTGGCTCAGGGACCAAGTCCAAAAGAAATTGTAAACCACGGGGACCAAATCCATAATTAATGAAGTTTAGGGACCAAATCCATAAAAACCTTCAAACCACAGGGACCAAATCTGTAATTTACTCTAATATTAATAAGGATATAATTGGAAAAAACTACAAAATCTCCCAAAAAGCTACTCAAAATAGCTTATAGTACATGTTTGAATAGACTAATTTATAAGCTAGCTTGACAAACATAGCTTAATAATTTTATCAAAATGCTCTAGTAATCATAGTTTGTTCTTAAAAAGAATTTGCTTTAAAATATTTCCCAAGTCCATGTCACTTTCTTTGTATAAAAATTTGTCACCATCCCCGTTGCGTTACCTGTTAAGGCTTAAGAGCATCTCCAACAAGTATGCTATAATTTTTCTATAATGAGCATGAGAAGTTAACATTTCTAAAAGAAATTGTATTCATCTCCAACAGCTACTCTATTTTAGCAATTCTAACAATAATAATATTAATAAAATATTCAATATATCAATTATTATTTCTCTTTCCTACATATCCATTTTCTATGTTTTCTATTGGTGGAAAAAAATATAATATTATTTGTTTCTATTCTATCAAGTTTTAGAGATTTTTACAATTTCTCTCCTCATTTCTATATTTTAGCATACAATATAACATAACATAACTGTTGGAGCATAAAAATTGCTAAAATTTCATTTTTTTTTTTCTATTTTAGCATAGCTGTTAGAGATGGTCTAAGGCCTGAATCCCCTACCCCATAGTTTGTGTTAGACATATATTGATATTTTAAAATGACATATTTATATTTAGTTTTTGTATAATTTTAGTTTCACGAATACATATTTAACAAATGAAATTCATGAAAATAAACTCCCATGTCATTTTTTAGGGGGGTCCCTTTCATTTAAAATAATATCTTTAACATCCTTTAATCGATCAAACTAGTATAAATGCTAGCCTCAACTAATGTTAACTATTAAAGACATGAAGCAGATATATTTTGTTTGCTTGTCCCTCTTAGGCTTGATATTTAATAGTTGGAGATTGATTGTTCTTATAAAAGCTAAATTCACGAACTAAATCTAAATTGTTTGTATTTTATCTTGGAAAGGAATAGGAACAAAAAAATCAATTTCCAAACAAACACATGTAACAAGTGGATGGTTCATACAAGTTTGGATGCCAACTGTAAAAAACTTGAAACAAAAAATCATGTTCTTGTGAGTAAAAAGTAGAAAGCGACTTTGAAGAGGACACTGACTCAACATTTTGCAATTTTCTTTTATCACACTCAAAATTCGTAAACCCATTCGACCATCATTAAATAAAATATATTCAAACACGTAAATCCGCTTGCTCCGATCTTTAGCGGATTTTTATACCATGGGCAATTTAATTGATATGATATCACATATGTTGACCATTAAAATATGATTCGGTGTGTGTCTTACAAACAAGTGTATAAAGCTAGCATCCATCATTGATCATTGAACAAACATTTTGACACGTCATGTTAAGTTCCTAATAAAGTTAGTTGCATCAATTTTGCTTAGTGAAAGAAAATTAATGCCACGTTTGAATGCATAATGATGCTTCTAATCATCCACATAAGTAGAAGAGTCAATACAAGCAAATAAATTTGAACACTCTTTGTCTTTCTATAACAACATGATATATGATCTATGGTGGTTCACGTGTTCAGATTACAGGTCATTCTTTGTAATCCCAAGGGACTAGTAGGTGCATGTAAGTTGATTCGAAAATCTATGGTTACAAATAAAATAAGAACATAATAAATGGGTTTAAAAATAAACGAAATTTTCAAGAAAAAGTTGAAATTTTGGTAATCTCATAAGGTGTTAATATATAGATTGAGAAACTATTAATTCTAAGGGTGTTGTTATATGACCCCCCTTTAGTATTTGATCCACTCACATAAAAGTAGACACTCTTATACTGGGTCTCACATGTATACTCACTTAACCTTACCCATTTTCCTCATTGGGGGGGGGGGGGGGGGGGGGGGGGGGGGGGGTCCATTTATAATTCCTCTAATTTTGAATGTAGTGTAATGACAAATTTAGGTGCGAAAATAACAATGATTAACCCATAGGAAAAAAAAACAAAGGATATGCAAATACATAACAAGCTAACATTTTGTTACAGATCTAACAAACTAACAAGATATTACCTTTGTTATGAAATCGTAACATTCAACCAACAATAAATAGATTAATATGATTTGAGAAAACACAACTCACAGTAAACAGGATATGAATATACTATGAAACTTATGTATTTTA
Organism: Centaurea solstitialis; assembly: GCA_030169165.1. Classification (NCBI taxonomy): domain Eukaryota; kingdom Viridiplantae; phylum Streptophyta; class Magnoliopsida; order Asterales; family Asteraceae; genus Centaurea; species Centaurea solstitialis. Next base: position 72,102,215 of record CM058045.1, read on the forward strand.
TGACCTTGCAATTTGATTATTCATTTACTAAATAATGTATACTATAAAGTCAGGAGGTATCTTGATTTATATATTAAATAAATAACATTACTAGATTAATAATTAGAAACATAATAATACAATTCCCTTCCCAATTTGTTTCTAACAATCTGTTAAGGCAACAACTAACAAGACTAGTTATATAATTATAAAAGTCTTGCATTATATATATTCTTTTATCATCGGCTAAAAAAACATATTCTCTTTCAATATTAGAACCATGATAAAAGAGAAAATATTAATAATAGCCTAAAAATTAGCCAAAGAAAAAACAAACTCATCAAACCCTTTAGGTTATTTTTAGTAAAAATAAGCAAGCTGAGCTAACATAATTTTAGATAAATTATAAGCTAGTTCATAAACTAACTTATTGAAACGTTGTTTAGAATAATATTTAAGGAGATTTTTGTAACTTTTATATATTTATTAATATTAACTATTATAATCCAAGGTACCCTATTTGATTATTTTTGTATACTCATAGGCTAATTTTAACCAGCATAATTTATTTAAGGTTTATGATTTATTAGGGTAACTAACTATTCCATTTGTACTAATTTTACCATCAAACTATTATTTGTATTCAATTAACAAATGAACTTTGTTTTTTTGTACTAATGCTACCATTATGACATGATATAACATGTAAACTACCATAAACCATCGGTAACCACCACCACCACCACCAAAACAGCCACCACCACCTTCACCACCACCTTCAAACCATCACCACCGGTAACCACCATCACCAAAACACCACCACCACCTTCACTACCACCACCAAACACACCACCACCACCTTCAACACCACCATCAAACCATCACCACCACATCCACCACCACCAAACCACCACCATCACCAAACCTACAACCAAATTACCACCAAACTACCACCACCAAACTCCTGCCACCAAACTGCCACCACCATCGCTGCCGCCACCAAACCGCCACCAACCTGCAAGTCGAAAACCCTAACCCTAACCTGCAAATCGAAACCCCTAACCCTAAGAAATCGAAAATCGAAAATCTAAAAATCGAAACCCCTAACCTGCAAATCTGAAAATCGCATCTGGTGGTGGTGGTTTGGTTCTGAAAATCGAAAGTGGTGACAGCAGGTGGTGACGGTGGAGGTTGCAGGTGGTGACGGGAGTTGAGATCTAGCGATGGTGGTGGATGAATCTTGCAGGTGGCGATGGTGAAGGTTGCAGGTGGTGACGGGAGTTGAGATCTGGCGGTTATGGTTGGGGTGGCCGGTGGCTTGGAAAGGTGGTGGTGGGTGTGGTGGTGATGGTTTGAAGGTGGTGGTGAAGGTGGTGGTGGTAGTGAAGGTGGTGGTGGTAGTGAAGGAGGTAGTTACCGGTGGTGATGGTTTGAAGGTGGTGGTGAAGGTGGTGGTGGCTGTTTTGGTGGTGGTGGTGGTAGTTACCGGTGGTTTATGGTAGTTTACCTGTTATATCAGGTCATAATGGTATCATTAGTACAAAAAAACAAAGTTCATTGGTTAATTGAATACAAATAATAGTTTGATGGTAAAATTAGTACAAATGGAATAGTTAGTTACCCTAATAAGTCATAAACCCATTTATTTATAAACCATCACCTATCAACTAGCTTATCAAAATAATATTAAAAAATTAGAAGGCTGTGGCATACTGGTTAAGGTCTGTGGAGGAAGTGACTAGTTAATTCTTTTACCCCAGGTTCGAATTCAGACGTTTTTAAATTGTGGTTACTGAGAATTAATTCAGGACATCATGCTTTAGCTGTCGATAAATCTTGTCGAGATTAGTTGGGGCAAAGTCTCAAATACCCTTAAAAAAATATATATATATTAAAAATATTATTAAGAGTTAATTACATTTTTGGTCCCTGTGGTTTAGTGATTTTAACACTCTAGGTCCATTTTAAAAATAATTATGGATTTGGTGCCTGTGGTTTACATTTTATAACGCTTTGGGTCCATAACTTTAACTCTGTTAAAAATTTCTGTTAAATGAAATAAATACAGGGGTATTTTAGTCATTTTATTTTCCTTTTATTTTTCAATAAAAACAAATGGGACCAATTATGTAATTTACATTATATATAAAATCACAGGGACCAATTAGGTAATTTACATTATATATAAAATTGCAGGGACCAAAAACGTAATTTATTAACATCACTAAAGACAAAAATACCAAAAAGAAAAGTATATATCATTTTCATTTGTCATCTTTGAAAACCAACAACATATCTAATTACCACCATCACCACCATTAGACATCACCATCCAGTCATCCACCACCACCCTCACCACCATCAGCTATCACCATCCACCACCACCACCCTTACCCCCATCAGCCATCAGTTATCACCACCCACCACCACCTCACTCTTATCGCCCGTCACCATCCATCACCACCCTCCCCCTTATCGACCGTCACCACCACCCACCACCATCACCTTCTTCAACTCAATACCAACACCACCAACCACCACCACCACCACGCACACTTTATCAGAAATCCACCAGCCACCCAAACCCACCTCCAACGCCTCCCACCTCCATCACTAGCCACCCCAACCCACCTCTAACGCCTCCCAACACACCCGGCGACCAACACTCCGACAACCATCGACGCAGCCGGCGACCCACGCCGACGACCACCGACACAACTGGCTTTACCACCACCGTCTTCACCACAACCGCCACCGTCTTCCCCTCCCTCTCCGGCAACCACCGACACAGATCCGGCCACAAATCCGGCCATCCGTCTGTTAACGTCACCACCATCTTCACCACAACCACCCATTTCCACCACCGTCTTCCCCTCCCTCTCCGGCGACTTTCCCCTCTGCCGCCCACATCGCCATCGCCCTCCACCGTCGTCTTCACCACTAACCACACATCCCCACCATCGTCTTTAGAATCGTTTTTGAATGCTTAATCTTATCTATAATCGATTTTGGCTTCCAATTGGTATGAGTTCGGGTAGGGTTTTTTTGATTTCTGCTTTGATTTAGGGTTTTTTGATCTAAAATTTAGAGCTTGATTTAGGGTTTCTCTTTATTGATTCATAAATTGATAAGTTCTTCTAGTTCCAGTTCTTGTTTTTTCTTAAATCCTTAGTTTTTTGAATCTTGATGTACTTCTAAGATGATGAATCTGAGATGAAGTTTGAGATGGGTTTGTAGATTGAATTAGATTTTGGAAAATTATGATTTAGGTGGTGGGTGGTGGTGGTGGCAGCAATGGTGAGCGGTGGTGGTGGGCGGTGGTGGTAGCAGCAGCCGTGGGTGATGGTGGGTGAGTGTGTGGGTGATGGTTGTAGTGGTGGTGGTGTTGAGTTGAGGAAGAAGAAGCATCAAATCAAAAAGAAAAAATAATAAAAATAAAAAACTATTTAAAAGACCAAAATACCCCTGTACATAACCCATTTAACAGAAAATTTTAACGGGGTTATAAATTTTGGACCCAAAGCGTTATAAAGTGTAAACCACAGGTGCCAAATCCATAATTATTTTCAAAATGGACTTAGAGTGTTAAAATCACCAAACCACAGGGACCAAAAATGTAATTAACTCTATTATTAATTTCATGAAATTTTGTTTTAATACGAGATTGCAAAACGTTTTTACCATCCGGTTTCTATAATATTATATCCAATGAAAAGCGGAGGGAAGTTCGGGTCGGGCCGTCCCTCTTCGGGACCACACTCGTGTCAGAAAAGGAAGCTTTGTTCCCTGGACCTTGTAGTGTCAACTTCTCATTGGGCCACGTACCCCCTTCACCAAACTACTTTCCACGTGGCACCCTATCGTATCACCACCTAAAAGATTTCATTTCTAAATCAACGGCCAAGATTTCGTCTTCGTGTCAGACATCTACGTCATACCAACTATAGTTCCTGCCCGGGTCGGTGCCGGGCAGCCTGCCCGTCCCCACCACCTCCCTCTTCAACAGGTATTATTGGTAATGGTCTTTTCCCCCTTCTTCCACAAAAACTTCATTTTCGTTAATAACTTCCCTCCTTTGAAGATCTCTTCCAATCTCTTCCAATCTCACTGTTTCAACTTTTATATTCAGATTCTCATATAGCAACTCCAAATTGTTATCGTTGGTAGTCACAATTTTGTTTTCGGTTTTTTCTCGAGATTAATTTACTCGAATCGATTTTGCATATGGCCGGTATGTGTTGCGGTGTGGTAGGTGAGACCGATACTCCATCGACGGTTGAGCCGAGCGGTGCTCGTCAAGCTCGCCGTCGCCGGATGGACATTCATCAGCTTAAATTCCTTGCCGCCGACGCGGTGGCGCCGTTGCCGGCGGCGGGAGGCGGTAGGAAGCGAAGGAAGGTAGAAAGCCTAGAGACGGTTAGCGATAGCGTTGATATGAAGCAGAAGGTAGTTCAGATGTGTCATATGAAGCAGAAGGAGAAGGAAGACGGTGATCTCGGAAGTTCATCGGAGACGACGGTGATGAACGGTTGCAAGTCGTCGCCGGAGACTGTTGGCGAGACTAATCTGGCGGAGGAATCTTCTAGATTTGGTGTTACGACGGTGTGTGGAAGGAGGAGAGATATGGAAGACGCCGTTGCTGTAAAACCGTCGTTTTCTAACGATCTACACTTCTACGGCGTTTACGACGGCCATGGATGCTCACATGTAAGAATTCTGTTCGAAATTCTTCTTGCAAGAAATTAGGTTTTTATAAGAAATTACTTTCTGAATACTTACTGAATGATTTGTTAATTTTGTGCAGGTGGCGATGAAGTGCAAAGATCGAATGCACGAGATAGTGAAGGAGGAGGTGGAGAAGGAGAACAGTGGCGAATCGTTGGAATGGAAAGAGACGATGGCGAAGAGCTTCTTGCAAATGGACAAGGAGGTGACGGAGTGGAGCGAAGGTGCTTCGAGCTCCAGCTGTCGATGCGAGCTTCAAACTCCGCAATGCGATGCCGTTGGATCGACGGCTGTCGTCGCGGTGGTGACTCCGAGCGAGATCGTCGTCTCGAACTGCGGTGATTCTCGGGCGGTGCTTTGCCGGAACGGTGTTGCTATTCCGCTATCCTCCGATCACAAGGTAATGATAATCTTCTTGTTATTTAACAAATGTTGTAATGATTTCATAGATCTGGATCTGGTTGAATGCATCACTAATCTAAGATTATCGTTTTTGTTTGAGTATAGCCTGATCGACCGGATGAACTCGCTCGAATAGAAGATGCCGGTGGACGTGTGATTTACTGGGATGGAGCTCGAGTTCTCGGCGTGCTAGCCATGTCTAGAGCAATAGGTATATTCGAATTCTCAATCCAACAACTAACAACTTTTGGATCAATCGTAAGGATGTGGCGTACTGGTTTGAATTTAGATGCTTTTAGAGGAAGTGACTTGTTAATCCTTCTACCCTAGGTTTGAATTTAGATGCTTTTAGATTGTCACCATTAGGGATTGTGGCCATTAGGGATTAACATAAGGCAACATGCTTTAGCTGTTGGTGAACCTTGTCGGGATTAGTGGGGGCAAAGCCTCGTATACCCTTCCAGAAACTTTTGGATCTACAATTTTACCGACGAGTCTAAACGGTTCTATTTTTAATCATCTTTTCAGGTGATGGTTATTTGAAGCCGTACGTGATACCAGAACCGGAGGTAACCGTAATGGAACGGACGGCGGAGGACGAGTGTCTAATTTTAGCCAGCGACGGACTGTGGGACGTGGTGTCGAACGACGTAGCTTGCAGCGTGGCTCGCATGTGCCTGAACTCGCAGAAGCCTCCATCGCCTCTGCGGTCGCCAGGAAGCGAGGTCAACGTCGCCGGCGGCGAGAATTCCGACAAGGCGTGTTCAGACGCATCGATACTTTTGACGAAACTAGCGTTGGCCAGACGGAGCTCAGATAACGTGAGCGTCGTTGTGGTTGATCTCAAAAGAAGAAATCTATAACACAGCATCCGAATTAGGGAAATTTAATTTTCAAATGTTTCTGATTCAATGATGAAATTGATTGTTTAGATATCATCTTCTTCGGTCTAAGATCACAGATCCGATGTATCAACAATTAATATATATATATATAAGTCTATATAACTAAAAACATTTCAACATCGCAGTTGAAATACTATTGAATTTTTTCTGATTTTTGAATGGGATATTAGATTTGAAATTTGTAAAAACCGGAACAGTTGGTGGTTGACGGTGGCGGACGGTGGTGGGTGGTGGTGGATAATGAGGTGGAGGGGCTCCACCGGGGATTCGAATCCTTTGACATGATGAGGACGGGGGGCAGAAGTCAGCGGCAGGTGCAGCCACGTCTACCCTTTTTTGTATTTGGTACTAACTATGGGGAGTCATAGTCTATGTGCTGGATACCCATCAAGATGTATATTTATGATTTATGAAAAATTGGAAATAGTAATTCTGTGTGATTATTTTACAAGTCTTATTGAAGGAATTGGTACAGGGTAAACAAAGGGTTGTTATTTGCACCCTTAAATATCAAAATCGGAGGTTGTTAAATGCACAAAATGCACAATTTTAACAAGGGTAGGAATGTATTAGGAATTGGTATCAATATATTGACAATGTAAAGAGTGGTTTTTAATGTTGATGTGTGTAAGAAGAACAATTCATTTTTTTGAGTATGGATAGCAAATCAATTGGTGTATTTAGCTTCTTTTATCAAAATCAGATCATTTGGTATATTGGAAATGTAAAAAGCAGTCTGTGATGTTGATGTGTGTAACAAAAGTAAGGGTGCAATTAGCAATCGTAGGGGCAAATAACGTAGTTGTAAATAAAGTATATAACTTCTTGTTAAAAGGGTTTTGGGTTTTGGGTTAAGAGGTTAGTTATTAATTGAATGTATATCGGAATGAGATGATGTATTAATTTTTTTTAACTATACTTTATAGGAGTGCAATTATGAGGTTTAAAATGCTCAAATATTTAGATTTTATTTTAACGTGAAATTCAACTTATCATATAATCTTTCACCCTTGTTAAAGACCATATTTTTGTTGAAAAAATATTAAGATTTTTTTTTTCATGTGAAATTCAACTTCTTTGTTAAAGCTCATGTTTTTATTGAAAAATTATCGACATTGAAAACAATTGAGAATATGACTTGTATTCAAATCCATGTTAAATAGGACAAGAAATTTATCACGAATGGTAAATTAGAAAAAAGAATTTCACGTAGTATGTTTTAATGGTTTTTCGATTCTTAATAATAACTTTGTATCATACAATTATACATGGAAAAGAGACCAACAAGCAAATATGAATTTATATTTAGATTAAAAAAGTTGTTTCACACACTTGTTTCTTTTAAAATTTAGTATGAATAAGTTTTTACCGTATTATTTATGATTATCTTACATTTTTATTAATATTAACTACAAACTACAAAAAAGAAAAGCTAAAATATGTTATAGTAAAAAGTTTCAAGCATCGTTTATATATCTTTGTTTGAAACAATCGTCATAAGTTTGGTTGACGAAACATGATTATCGTGTGGGCATTTAGATAGATATTGATTAGAAACGTACTCTTATTCAAAAGGATGCTCTTGAGGCTAAGCATATATTGTATAAAGGTTTTAACAAGTAGGGAAGATAAATACATTAATGTGTTGAAAAGGGCAAATTTTTGACGTGTTACATCATAGATAGAAGATTATTTCTTTTTTTAAAATTCTTTTCATCTCTTATTAAGTTATTATCTTTGAGCCATCTCTTTGTTCTTTCTTATGTCATGTACTTTAGACTAAATTCCTTGGTTGATATTAGATTTATAAAATATATTTGAACTTGTGATTTTTTCTTTTCCGTGATTTCAATTTTCAAATATGTTATTTGTAATGGTAGTTGCGTCAATGCAGATAAATGATAACGGATCTTTGAGAGAACATATGCCTATTTATTAGGTGGGGTAAGCATTCTTAAGATTCGAACAATATAAGTATTAGATGCATAGACGATAAGTCAACAACTTAATCTATGATCAAACATTTGGTTGGTACCACAAAACGATAACAAACGAATCTTTCTTGTAAAGTAGTATCAACATGATCTCGAACAAGTCATTTTAATACTTATGAAACAATTTTGTATGAAAATACGAAAGATAAATTTTTGCTACACAGATTCTACTCGTATATTAGAAAACAACTTATAGCCATTATGCCATGACAAAATCCCATTAGACACATAAAATTTTCACTAATGTCACTTGATGCAATGTAGTGCACCAACTAGAGTATACAAAGGCATGCTTAATCGATATTAGACCGGTAAAGATCGAGATCGGTCCAAAAAATAGAACAATTAAAAATGGCCCGACCTTTTGGTCTTAAATTTTGAATTGGTCCTCAACTAGTTAAAAGAAGTCGGGAAAAAACCTGAAAACCAGCCTTACCTGTAACACCCCCAAAATTCACCATAGTGTAATGTCACATCATTTATCACAAATATCACCTTACATCATCAAATGTGACAATAATGTATAATCATAAGCACAATCACAACGAAAGTCTTAACTTAAAACCATATAAATCTCCAACATTAACATGTCCCATACCAGGCTATGTTACATCACTCCAAAATACATAAGTGAAAAAAGTTCACAACTAGCAAAAACATAGAAGGAAAAACAAGATACAACAACCTATGTCTTGCTCTTTCATTTGTCAAAACCTGAACCTCCGATTCATGGGATGCATATTATTAGTTAGCTAAATAGCTAAGCGAGTTCATGTTTTGCGTGCACATAATACACACTTCTTATCATGTACCAATAAATATCACATATACAATATACATATTGTTGTAAAACAAATAACACCAATAATTCTCCTGAACCGCCTCACCAGGTAACGTTGTCACTGCATTCCACAGGTCACACGGCTCAAACCCGTCCGACACCAATTACTCAGTTGTGCAACCGCAAAGTGTGACATGTCGATCCCGACCTCATATTGTTTGCACGTTTTTATTTTCATCCTCTATGCATTTTATTTTGGTTTTCTTATCCGTTTTTAGTATTTCTTCATGCATTTTTCTTAGTTTTTTTTAGTTTTAATTTGGAGTCGTCCTTGTGTCCCGTGTGTGCTTAACCGTTGTTTTTGCTAGTTTTTCTTAGCTTGTAGGTTCTTTGGATGAGGCGGAAGATGGAAGCGGTGGTGGTGTTAAGGACAGGATGGAGAAGACGGATGAGGAGGTTGAGATGGGTGCATTGTCACCCTAGAAGACCATCGAGACGAGAGAGTAGGAAAGGCGCAATAAGGGATACCTCGATCTCAAGCCTGGAGCAAGAAATTGGATTTTGCCCAACTTTCTAAAGGGGCACGCAATCGCTAGCCATTTGGGCACGCGATCGCTAGCGACGCTAGCAACTCCGTGTTTTTTTTTCCTTTTAAGGGGTGTTTTGGTCCATTTGTCCTTGGTTTAAATGAAACTTTTTGCCCTATTTTTGGATTCTTTTCTTGGTAGCCATTTTTCATACTCTTTTCATCAACTTGGGAGATTTAGCTTGGATTTTGGGGTTGGATTGAAGAATTGGAGCTCTACAATTTGTAATCGAGTCTATGGCATGACGGATTGCTTCAACCTCTTGAAGAAATTTGTGATTTAAGAGTAATCGTATCTCCTTTTCCTTATTTCAACCCCCTTTTTCTCTTTATTTTGCTTGTTATGCTTATGATTTTAGTCTGAACTTGTTATTTTGGAATTTATGACTTAATTTCCTGCACTTCTTTATATGAATCCATGGGTTTTAAGCTTCTAATTTTGTGTTGATTTACTTTCTCCATTTTGGTTACTTGCTTATTATTGAATTAGATCAATCAGTAGTTTTCATGTTAATTTAGAATGTTAGAATTTAATAGTTGTGGTGTTACTTGGTTGCTTTCGTTATTTAGTATAATCCTATGTTTTGTTAATTTTCGTCAATTATTAGTGTTAATGGCTAGCAATAGATTTTTTTTTCAAATTTCGTTATCGTTCTCGTTTAATTGTTGTTTCTTAGTGTCTTAATTGTTTTGGATTGGTGAACATCTTGTATCGTCGTTTTTGTCCGATTAATTGTTTTACAAAATGGTTTTTCACAAATGGCCTCCATGATTTAACCGTCTGACGGGAAGTTAGGGGTTATCATGGATTAACGAGTTTTCATTCATTAATTCAATAACAACGACTCAAATGGAAATTCAGCCATTGTTTAGATAAATTAATCAGGATTATTCGTGGCATCGTGGAAATAGGTGTTATCGTTAATTGGGGATTTTGTCGAGTGTTTCGTGTCTTAACAAATATTGGTATGGAAATAACCGACTTTTGTTAAGAAGGATCCGCATCTCCTCGCGCGGAAGAGGGATGTGGACGTCTTTAGGCTCGACAATTCCCGCTTAAATGTATGCTACTCGATCTTCATTGTTCCTTTCAATTTAGTGTAATTACTTCTAAATTTTTGAATTAGTTTTTGTTTTCATGCTCGCATGTTTAGGTTAATTAGCGTAGTTTCTTATTTAGTCTAAGTTACTTTTTAATTATGTCTAGTATAATCTTCAAAAATCTTGAAAATGATTTCGCACGACTAGCTACACTAGAGGTGTAATCCTATGTTTGGTCTGTTGTCTCCTCGTCTTCGACCCGTATGCTACGACACCGTACGTTTGTGATAATTTTGTTACGATAAATAAAGCTTGGTTTGTTAATTAAACGAACACATTTTATAGCAAATAATACCCAAATATCAACACCATATTGTGCCATATTAAGCATGGAACATGATTCCTTGATCTACAAATTTTTTAAAGCATGATTATGATTCATGTTCAACAAACTTCTACACACTAACTACCAAATATACTAGGATGTTATCAATATGAAACACAAGACAAAATTCAAGAGTTGTTGCTAAATTTTGGCAATAGCTAAAAACACTTGTATAGCAACATGACCATATCTTTATATATTGAAATGACTAATTAGTCACATATAGCTCCATTTGGTCATTTCAAGTAGGTGTAGTTGGCTTAAACCCTATTATGCTTGAGAGACTAAATTTCAAAACTATTTTTTATACAGTTGTTGGAAGCATTATTTAATCCTTTCGTACCGGGCACCAAACACCTTAGGTCTAGCCCTGGTTGGTCAATAAATGTTTATTGTAAAGATGGTGATTGTTGTAGGTAAACGCTTACTCAGTAAGTGTTTGAAACATGACATCATATGAGAAATAGGGATAACATCCCTAACTAATTAATTTTGATCGTCAATGTTGTTAACCTCTCATCTTTCGTAGGACCAAGATTTCAACCTTGGTCCGACGATGGATAATAGGGACACAGATGAATAACTACTGGAAGATGAAAATATATATAGATAAAGAGAGGCGGATCTATTTATTTTATTTTACGAAATGTGAAATTACTTTTTTACCCTTTCGATTTTATTCCTAAAATATTCCGATTCGTTGCCAGTAGTTGATCAAACTTTCTTCTTGCGCAGGAAGGACCACACCGCCGGAGAGCCGGAGGCAATCTTTCCGTTGAGGCGGGGGTGGCACGCTGCCAGCTGATCATGGTAGTTAGGCGGCTGCGGTGGCGGCTGGTGTTGCGGTGGCCAAAGGAAGGCCCCCATTGCAAACTCTCTCTTGGACTCCAAATCGCGGTGGCCGCTGGCGGAGAGACCGTATTGCGCAAGTAATCGGTCCAGCATCCACTCGGGCAGCTCCTTGTACTCCTCCTTTGTGTACCTCGGGTAGTGAAGCGGCATTTGGAAGTTGGAACCACCGCTGCTGCTGCCGCCTTCGTTGGCGGCGATAATGTTCTTTCTCCGGCCATCCATTGCCATTGTGGATTTTGGTGGATTGATTGATTAATTTGGGTGTTTTGTGGTGGTGGTGATGGTGGTTTTATATAAGAGGGTTGGGTTCATGATAATAGGGTGGTTCACCTTCTCATGCAGTAGTTAAAGGTTCTTCTAACGTGATTTATATTCAGCCTAAGTGGGAATATGAAATGAGGGTATGATCAATGGGCCAAAACTTCTTTAGAATTATTTATTATTAGGTGTGTGTCATAATGTGGATATTAAACACATTAGGTGTGTCATAATGTGGATATAAAAGGTGTTTAGAAAAATGTAGATATTAAAAAGTACCATTAATTATTAAACTTGGCAAAAACTTACACGACATGCTAATGCGACATGAACTCGACACGAAATAAATCGGTTTGGGTGACAAATTTCAACCTGTTCAAGTAAACGGGTTGACACGACACGAGAAATAAACAGGTTAGGTCAGAGTCAAACATATCAACTCGAAAATGACCCGACTAACCCGTTTATACATATATGTGTGTGTTTGTGTATATGTATAAAGTTTATTTTTACATTTTTACTAAGTTACGGTTTCTTTGGACTTTTAATGTAATAATGTTAATGAATCTGGTTCATACTTATAAGTTTGAATTATAAAATTTGGAGTCCTAAATTTTTGTGAATTTTTTTTTTTATTTTATAAATGTTAAACGGTGTAAACGGGGAAACCCGTTTATTAAAGGTCGGGTTAGGTTTGAGATTTCAGACCTGTTTGGGTCGGGTTAGGGTCAAGTATTTTCAACCTGTTTAACTTTGAACCCGACACGACACGACACGTTTGTCAGGTCTATTTTTTATGTCTGATTTATGATTTAAACAAAAATCTTGATTATTTGATATATATATATATATATATATGTGTAATATATCATTTGATGATGATCATAAAGTAGAAGCGCGTTAAGGATTATGATCATAAGAATTGAAATTATATTTCAGATTGAACATGTAAGTTTTATTATTTTTGGTTCTTATTTCTATGTTATTTTGAACATGTAGGTTTACTATTCTTTTGTTCTTATTTCTATGTTATTAATTAATGAAGATTGATTTGAAAAAGTTTAGAGGTTGAGAGGTATCCATCCACCCATCCTCCAAGTTTCATACAGGTTGGAATGTTTCGAACTATTAAAAAAAGTTTATTTTGCATTTGTTGTTTATAATTGTATAATTATTGATATTAAAGGATTATAGAAAACAAAATGAAATGTAAACATCATAGCAAAGTGTGACACTTTTTTTGACCAAATGGGTGTTTTTAAAAAACATATTTACCAAATGGGTGTTGTTTTAAACATATTTACTATTTAGGTGTAGTTTTCTATTTAAAGGACTTTTAATGCTTAAACATATTTACCATTTAGGTGTAGTGTCTATTTAATAGACTTTTAATGCCTAAACATATTTACCATTTAGGTGTAGTTTTCTATTTAATTAGCTTTTAATGTCTTTTTCCTACTTTTCTTTACTATTTTTTATTATTTTTTTGTTGCTGATTTTTTTAATGTTTTTTAAAGATCATATAAATAAAAAGCTTATGTATGGTTAAGTAAAAAAAAATATAAAACAATAATACGATTCTGAAAAAAAAATCATATAAAAACAAACCCGTCCGAAAACCCAATAATTAAAAATGGTGAGGAGTTTGGGTTGGCATTTTCAGAACCAAACCTACCGAAAAACCCGAACATTTTAGATATTTTTTTATTAATGTGAGTATTAATATATACTATTAATATGTTTCGGAAAAAAATATTGAAAAAAAAATCTCAAGTACGGTTAAGTTTTTATTCAAAAAACAACAATAAAACTCAAGTACAGTTAATGGTTTTATTAAAGTTTAAGTACGATTCAAGTTTTCGGTTAATGTTTTTGGGTGAGCAAAACCTGTCCAACCCAAACTACCCGTTTGAAACTTGAATCGTACTTAAACTTTAAAACCAAGACCCGAAAACCTAATTTAGTTGAGTTTTATAAAAACATTAACCGTACTTGAAAACATTAACCGAAAACTTGATTCATACTTAAACCTGAATTGTACTTGAGTTTTATTGTTGTTTTTTCAATAAAAACTTAACCGTACTTGAGATTTTTTTTCAATATATTTTTTTCGGAACATATTAATAGTATATATTAATACCCACATTAAGAAAAATATATTTAAAATGTTCGGGTTTTTCGGTAGGTTTGGTTCTGAAAATGCCAACCCAAACTGAACCCAAACTCCTCACCATTTTTAATGTTCGGGTTTTCAGACGGGTTTGTTTTTATATGATTTTTTTCAGAACCGTATTATTGTTTTATATATTTTTTAACTTAATCGTACATAAGCTTTTTATTTATATGATCTTTAAAAAATATTAAAAAAATCAGCAACAAAAAAAATAATAAAAATAGTAAAGAAAAGTAGGAAAAAGGCATTAAAAGTTCATTAAATAAAAAACTACACCTAAATGGTAAATATGTTTAAAACAACACCCATTTGGTAAATATGTTTTTTAAAAACATCCATTTAGTCAAAAACTCACTTTTTTCTAACCGTATAGAAAAAACGACACGAACAAGTATTATTTTTTCAATTAATTGAAGGCACGATGTTTTATATTTTCTATTAGCAATCACTACAAAATGTTTACGTCATTTGGCTGATTAATTGTGCTAGATCATTTGTCGGTCTTCTAATCTAATGAATGATTATATCTTTTAGTTAAGACCAACTACCAATTACCAATTACCTCCCTCCTTGTGGCTTGATGGCATTCAAACCTTTGTTTGGAAGCCAAATGGTCACAAGTTCGAGTTTGGTAGAACCCTAAAATACTCCAATAAGACCAATTACCTTTCGGTCTGAGCAAATCTTAGTAGTTCAGTTCGGTTATTATGGTCCAAAGTTGTATTTTTTTTTCTTAACAATATACTTTTCAGTTGATTTTTAAGTTCTTGTTTATTAAGGTTGATATAGGACAAATTGCGATAGAGATACATGATAAGATCGAGCATTGTTAGAACAAAACGATAAAGTTAACAGCCAAACAAACTTAAAAGGCATCAAAATGATAAAACACTGAAAGCAAACCCACTTAAGCTAAGTACTCCAAATACTTTAAACCGTCTTAATCCTTTAGAAACTTTAATCACTATTTATTCATGTCGTTAATCAAAGGAAGAGCTTCAGATTGTCATGTTCTTGGTGTAGCCCACTCGACCCGTAGAATGAGATTGTCATACCCGTAACCATTTAGCTTCACGATGGCCCTTTGGGCATCTTCCTTGTTCACAAAGTTAACAAACCCGAACCCTCGGCTCACACCCGTCTTCTGGTCGATGGCTACATACACACGGATCACAGGTCCAAAAGCTCGGAAAAGCTCGAGCAAATCAGGCTCACGGGTGTCTTCAGACAAGTTAGTAACTCGAACTGAGCTCTCTTCGTTCCTACGCCTCATATCTGAACCAGCAGGCCTCTCGGCACCCTTTCGCATATACACACCCTTGGTTCCACCCGAAGCTACAAGTGTGTCCGAGCCAGGTGGCTTATCGACAAATGATTCAGTTGACGGTGCCAGGTCCTTGTAAGGACACCGAGATGTCCAATGGTCGCCTTTTTTGCCGCAAGTTCTGCATACCCTAAGAACCGCACCTCCTTTTCCGATGTCTCCTGGAGCCTTTTCTTCTCCTTTCGAACCTTTTAACACCAAACGGCACAAAGTTAGTCAATCCTCAAAGGTTTATAGTTAAGGGCTGCATAAGGTTAACATTAAACAAGTTAAACGAGGCTATGTACTACAACATTTAAATGTATCCTGTAAATCAGTCTATTAAGACATATATCCTTGTTCAGTGTCCTATAAAGCCAATTTTGTTGTAATGACTATCTTCTTCATAGACATCCGAAAACTCATTTTCTTGTATTCTCCATTCTATTCACTCATTTTGTGATCTGTTTGGTTATACATCTACAGCTGCTATACCCTGTAATTTCTACCCAAAACAGCTAAAGGGCTGTTTGGTTGGTTTTCCAATAAGTCTTTGTATGGATAAAGTTGTCTGTGTGGATTAATTTGTATGGACCGAAAAAGTTTTTGTTGGGACGAGCTTTTTCATAGATGAAAAAAACTGTTTTTTAATTGGAAGCTGACATGTTTGGAAAAACTTGCCTTTTGAAATGCTTTTATCAGTAATAGTGAATCACGTAAAGTAGATTTCATGTTTAATCAACCGGTAAGGAATGTACGTGAGTTTGTGAAACTATTGCGTACTATTTACGAACTAAAACTATTATTAACAGAAAAAAAAATTGGCAATTGAATCATAGGAGATAGTGTAGGAAAATAGTTTCACCAAAATAGGAAAAAGTAAGAAATAAAGAAAGATGGGAACAAACCCAAGTATTGAGTCGAGGCCCGTGTTAAACACGGTTTCCTTAAAACCGATTCGCCCCCTACCGGTGCGTCGATTTCCCAGGATACAACGACTCGAAACAGAATCGTGTTCTGTCGGACTTCACTATCATGCCTGAATTTGAGAATATATGTCTTGGTTTTTCACGTGTGTTTGGCTTTCTATGAAGTTACTTTTCCATATGTGTGTCTCTCTCATATTTTAGCATATATTTTCTTCTTCATAGAACTCAAGCTATGAGTCCTATATATATACATAACACATATGTAACTCATAGAAGGTTTAAAAGCCAACAATAATGACCCATTATTTCTATGGTTATAACCTCCATTTTTTAAAGCCAACATAATGGAGCATTATTTCATTGTTTTATAACCTCCATCTTAATTTCCATTCAAAAATTCAAACTAATATTAATATTATAAATTTAAACTAAAATTAATATTAATATTAATTTTCCAACAGATAGTTCTAGAAAGAGATAGAGATAGAGAAATGAACCAGGTGGCCTAGGTCGTTCAAGCAAGATCTCTTCTGTAGAGACCATGGTGAGCCTAGAGCCGACGTCTTCATGGACCCCATCGCCAAACTTGGCCCAACCCCGGCGCTCAATGGCTCGCTTGCTGAATCGAGCCTTGGCAAGCTTCCGGACTTGAGTGGTGGTGGTGATCTTGACCTTATGGCCATCGTCGTTGAATCTGTACTCGATCACCTTCTTGATCCCGTTGTTATCGGGGCCGATCACCTGCCGAGGAGGGAGCAAGAAGTCCAAATCCTCGCCGTCGTCTTCCTCAAGCTCGCCCCATCGGAGCTTGCTCGGCTGCTTCTGAGCCGAGCTGGGCCTCTCCAGCGCCATAATAATCAATGGTGATCGATGGAGATAAATGATATAAATTAATCTTTGGTATATCGTTGGACCAAGATTTCAACCTTGGTCCGACGATGGACAATATTGGAGACAGATGAATAACGACCAAAAGATGAAAATATGTATATATAGAGAAAGAGAGGCGGGTCTATTTATCTTACTTTACGAAAATGTGAAATTACTTTTTTATCCCTTCGATTTATTCCTAAAATATTCCGATTCGTAGCTAGTACACACCTAAGGCCCGAAAACGGAGAGTTTACATGTTCCATTGCTTCATTATTATTAATCAAAGCCGGAGATGTCTTCTCTTCTAAGTTCTATTCTTTCCGTTTCTAGGGTTCAACGTTTGTTAACCCATCGTGTTTCCTACTAGCTACTGCTGAAGCAGTCTTAACCATTTTTGAATATACAAAATTAACAGCCAAACAAACTTTTGTTAGAGTCTCACATCGGCTAGACTTTGACCAAATCTGCATTATATATGTTGGGAACCCCCCCCCCCCCCCCCCCTATCTCTCTCTCTTCAAGGGCTCTTTTGGAGATTAACCTAGGGGTTCCACATATTCTCACATGATATCAGAGCCAAGGTCTACCATTCTAAGGGACTGACATGCCAACCCTCTGCTGGCCGTTCTTGGCCCTCTCCTGGTTCTTAGCCCTTCATCTATAGAGTCCCACATCCTTCTCTCCTCCTGAAGGGCTCTTTTGGAGATTAATCTAGGAGTTCCACATATTCTCACAACTTTTAATGGTCCTAAAAAGAATCTAAATGCATCCTTCTCTCCTCCTCAAGGGCACTTTTGGAGAATAATCTAGGAGTTCCACGTATTCTCACAATTTTTAATAGTCCTAAAAAGAATCTTAACAACGCAAACCCTATGTCTTACCACTTAAGCTACTCCAATTAATTACTTTAAAATGCTCTGATCCTTTAGAACCTTTAATCACTTTATACTCCAATAACTTTAAAATGCTCTAATCCTTTAGAATTTATACTTATTGCTGTCATTAAGTAAAAACAATAACTTTAAAATGCTCTAATCCTTTAGAATTTATACTTATTGCTGTCATTAAGCAAAAACCGTTTATGGAGTGGTACCCCCAGAAAGAGTACACATCAGCCATTTACTGGGAAAAAAAACTTATGTTTGGCTAAACATAAGCTAGTTTATTAGTTGGCTTATTAGCTCCAGAAGCTTTTTATTTGTTTTTTCATGGTCCTTTGGGAAAATACGATGGATAAGGTGTAAATTAGTAAATTTAGCATTCAAAATTTATTAAAAAATAATCTCACACTCAAAAAAAATATGATATTGCAATTTCTAACAACAAATTACGCTGATCCCTTCCTTTTAATTTGTTCTTGGTGTAGCCCACTCGACTCGTAGAATAAGATTGTCATACCCGTAACCATTTAGCTTCATGATGGCCCTTTCTGCATCTTCCTTGTTCACAAAGTTAACAAACCCGAACCCTCGCCTCACACCTGTCTTCTGGTCGATGGCTACATACACACGGCTCACGGGTCCAAAAGTTCGGAACAGCTCGAGCAAATCCGGCTCACGGGTGTCTTCAGAAAGGTTAGTAACTCGAACCGAGTTCTCTTCGTTCCTACGCCTCATATCTGAACCAGCTGGCCTCTCGGCACCCGCTCGCATGCTTGGTGGGACGTACGCACCCTTGGTTCCACCCGCAGCCACAACCGTGTCTGAGCCAGGTGGCTTATCGACAAACGATTCAGTTGACGGTGCCAGGTCCTTGTAAGGACACCGAGATGTCCAATGGTCGCCTTTTTTGCCGCAGGTTCTGCATACCATAAGAACCGCACCTCCTTTGCCTAGTTGTCCTAACGCGTCTCCTGCAGCCTTTTCTTCTCCTTTTGAACCTTTCAACACCAAAGGGCACAAAATTAAATCATTAAGCTTTTAGAGTTAAGGGTTGCAGAAATTAAGGACTAAAGACAGGGTCGTTTCAATCTTTTTGGAGGCTCTGTTACACTTGTACCAAGATTACAGAACGACCAAATAGATAATAAATAGAAATTTAAACTCATAATCG
Source organism: Centaurea solstitialis (assembly GCA_030169165.1). Classification (NCBI taxonomy): domain Eukaryota; kingdom Viridiplantae; phylum Streptophyta; class Magnoliopsida; order Asterales; family Asteraceae; genus Centaurea; species Centaurea solstitialis. Next base: position 72,121,453 of record CM058045.1, read on the forward strand.
CATTTTTTTTTATCTCTTGCATCTTAAAAACAGAAGCCGGAAACAGAAATGTCAAATATGTATTTCTTATAAGCTTGTACTTTATCTTCTTGCATTCAACCAGAAGAAAACAGTCTACAATTGATTTTGATTATGAAATGTGCTAATGCATTGCTTTATAGGACTTGATGTTTATAGGACTAAACAATTATGTACCCTATGTAAAGTTGTTACAGTAAGTTGATAGGATAAACTTAGGCATCCAAAGAATGATTGTAGGACATTTTTGAAACAAAGTCTCTTATTAGCAAGGTTGTAAATGGAATTAGGCGTTGTGTGGCAATGAGTTCAAGCCTTAAGCTTTAGGAGCCACATCAAGGCATGGGGTCTTGCAAGGAATAACTATTCTTATGGCGGCAAATATGTATATCATATGTACACATGATTTCTATTATTGCTTAATGAGTCACTGACATTAAACAAGTTAATCCATTATATACTAAAACGTCTAAAAGTGTCCTTCCAAAAACCTCATGGCATGCCTTGGACTTAACATGGCATCAAAGACAAGTCTTAAGCCACCACGACTGTCATAAAGAACCTTATTGGACACTAACTTATTAGCCTTTTTATATAACATCGCTCCAAATTCTGTTTTTTGAAAACAAGTGTCCTGTTTAAATATGCGTTCATAGGAGACTTCCATGAAACGTCTCGTAAAATAACTGATATGCAACTTCATTCAAAAAATGTGCTACAAACTTACTTGAATGCCTGAATTTGTTCTATTAACTTAGGGGCCGTTTACTTGAACACTTACCCGATAAGTGCTTACCGGTAAAATTGAACACTATCACCTACCATATAGTACAACATTTTAGTCTCTTAAAATGGTATCGTATGCAACAATTTACCCGGTAAGCTCTTACCGGGTAAGAGTTGTGTATCTCACTTACCCGGGTAAGACTTTCGGTCCATGCTATCGCTCTTACCGGGTAAGATTGTAGTCATGTTCATGTTCTTCCCGTAAGGTAAATTGATCCGGTAAGTACTTACCGAGTAAGCGTCAAGTAAACGGCCCCTTACTGTAACATCTTACACACAACAAACAACTGTGGTCCTATAAACCAATCTATTAAGACATATATATACTTGTTCTGTTATTCAGTATCCTCTAGAAAACTCCTTTTTGACTGATCACCTTGTTCAGCTTATTATAACATCTTACATACAACAAACAACTATTTTCTCCTATAAATCAATCTATTAAGACATATATTCTTGTCCAGTGTCCTATAAAGCCGATTTTGTAACGACTATCTGTATAGACATCTGAAAAACTCCTTTTCTTGTATTATCCATTCTATTCATTCACTGATCACCTTGTTAGGGAAACCACATAAAGATGATGTTTTGTGTTTTGTTTGGTTTATTATCTACTACAACTGTTATACCCTGTAATTTCCACCAAAAACAGCTATAAATCTACTAAACTCCATTCTAGTCTAGCAACAATGATATCACTTTCCACAAATAACATACATTATGTTCAATCAATCCATTAAACAAAAAATCCAATAATCATCTGAGGCAAATCCTTTTCGAATGCTTTTATTAGTAATAGTGAAATTATTACTAATAAAAAGTAGATTTCAAGCTATTTCGTGAAATTATTGTCTTCGATTTACGAATTAAAACTATTACTAACAGAAAATTGGCAATTGAATCAAAGGAATCAAAAGCAATCCACCTAATTCATATTTCCTGAATGGAGGATTCTAGAAAGTTCTAGAAACAAACCAGGTGGCCTAGGTCGTTCAAGCAAGATCTCTTCAGTGGAGACCATGGTGAGCCTAGAGCCAACGTCTTCATGGACCGCATCGCCAAACTTGGCCCAACCCCGGCGCTCGATGGCTCGCTTGCTGAATCGAGCCTTGGCGAGCTTTCGGACACGAGTGGTGGTGGTGATCTTGACCTTATGGCCATCGTCGTTGAATTTGTACTCGATCACCTTCTTGATCCCGTTGTTATCGGGGCCGATGACCTGCCGAGGAGGGAGCAAGAAGTCCAAATCCTCGCCGTCGTCTTCCTCCAGCTCCCCCCATCGGAGCTTGCTCGGCTGCTTCTGAGCCGAGCCGGGCCTCTCCAGCGCCATAATCAGCCGATGATGATGATGATGATCGATGAATGCAGTTGCAGAATCCTAATTTTCGAAGCCTTGAGAAAGTTATGAAACGATGTCGTTTTGCTGAGGTAAGTGAAAATATAAATTTTTTAAATTGCATATTTGGTCCATGTTGTTTACACTATATTGTATCATTGGTTTCTATTTTCAAATAATTATGGAAAGGGTCCCTGTGTGGTTTATAGTATATTGCATTGTTGGTTTCTGTGATTTATACTATATTGCAATGTTCGTCTCTATGCTTAAGGGATTGAATTTAAATAGAGTAAAAGTTAGGGACCAATAGTACAGTCTAATATAAACTATAAAGACGTTTTTCATAATTATTTTAAAATAAGAATTAACATATATCATATGGAGGACTAAATATATAAGGGTTAAGTACATGGGAGTGTATCGAACTTGTCACGTTTTATCATTGTATGTACTTAACTTTAAAACTTACCGATTAATGTATCGAACTTGCTAAAATTGTCATTTAATGTATTTCATGACAAGTTGGATACAATTTCGTGACAAGTTAGATACATTAAATGGTAGGTTTTGATAAAGTTGGATATATACAATGATAATTTTAGCAGGTTCGGTACATTAATCGGTAATTTTTAAAGTTGAGTACATACAATGATAAAACGTGACAAGTTCGATACACTCTCATGTACTTAACCCAATATATAATTTACTCATTTTCGAATAATGTATGGTAGTTGCATAGAAGGACTCAAGGTATTGAGATGTGGCTAAAATTAAGCCTTATGTTTTACTGAGTTGCAAATGACTAGCTTTTACTTTTAGAGAGCCATAATAATTGTAATAAGACATTCATAAACTTCATCTTGCAAAGGTTTTTATATAAGGCTACAAGGAGGCAAAAAATGAATATTTTATAAAATTGAAAAGGATAGGTATGGTCGTTTTTTATGAAACACTTGGTTGGATCAATTTAGTTCAATTTAGTTACCAAATTAGGTTTCATCTTAATTTAGTTATTTATTTTTTAACAATTATTTTTGTCAAAGGCCTTACCAAAGTGGACTAGTCTGGCCCATTTATGATCTTTCTACTTATGGGTTGGGCTAAGTAAGCCGGTATGGAAAGTATACTTGTAAACAATATGTCCATAGTGCTAAATATTAAGTTGATCAAACTACGACCGTCGATTTGTTAGGGTTACGCATCATCTATGATTTAGCGACTCAAACTTTTCCATATGCGCCGCTTTCCTTGCCCCTTTTTGTCTATAAAACTTAAATCAATCTTCCACAAAAACCATACAACCAGCTTCATCAACAACGATGAAGCGAACACTTGATTTCAACTATGTGTTTCACATTAAAGAAATTACATATTCTAAACAACCTTTTTTATGCTATCAGCTCCAACACATCTATATCGTCAAAGAAGATGTGTCCTTCCTTGTCAATCATTGTTTTGGTCATGATAAAACCTCATCACGAGTCATCGTGGAGATAAAAATAGTGCATCGATCTCTCTTGAGATTTGAATGCAAACTCTCAATGTTCATAGCATTTCGATTGAAAGGGTTTCTTGCTCGTGTTTTGTTCCAAAAGGTAAACTTACAAAATACATTTATTTATTATATTTTCCATGTATTTAGGTACAACTTGATGTGAATCGAAGAACATCCTAAATGCAAGTAAATTTAGTGTTGATTTTGTTACAGTTTTCCAAATCATTTGTTTGATATTCTTAGTATTTAAATTAATGTGTAAACTACAATTTTAATTCTTAAGAGTTACATTTTAAACTTTAGTAAGTACTTAAGGGTGCGTTTGGTGCACTGGACAGGGTGGGACAGGACATGACAAGACAGTCCTGTCCTGCGTTTGGCGCGCCCCAACCTTGGACTAAGTAGAACACAGTAGCACAAGACATGGGACAAGTGTGTCCACCCCCTTACCCATGGAACTAAGTGGAACAAGGAACTTAATGACCAAAATACCCCTAAAATAAGAAACCTAATTAAATATCCCTTCTTTTTTCTTCAACCGCTTTCTCCCAAATTCCATCTCCTATTTGATTTCACAACCTCGGATCTACCTCCCTCTCCGGCGATGTCCGGCGACCTGCGGCTGTTACCTCCGGCGACCTCCGCCTCCCTCTACGGCGATGTCCGGCGACCTGCGGCTGCTACCTTCGGCGACGTCGGCCGTCCGGCGTCCTCCGCCTCCCTCTCCGACGATGTCCGGCGACCTGCGGCTGCTACCTCCGGCGACGTCCGACGTCCGGCGGCCTCCGCCTCCTTCTCCGGCGATGTTCGGCGACCTGCGGCTGCTACCTCCGGCGACGTCCGACGTCCGGCGGCCTCCGCCTCCCTCTCCGGCGATGTCCGGCGACTTGCGACTGCTACTTCCGGCGACAACTTATAGACTTTATCAATAAAACAGTATTATAAGGTTTTAAATCCTTTGTTATTATGCATTAAATTGATTATTTATTAATAAAACAGTACACAGCTCAACAGGGGTAAACTGGTCATTTTAACATGTTCTGGCTTGTCCTGTCCTATGTTGTTCTAGCTTACCAAACGCTGGACACTTGTCCTGTTCTGTCCTGTCCTGTCCTGTCCTGTTCTGTCCTGTCCTGTCCCGTCTGCGTACCAAACGCACCCTAAATGATCACCATATTGACAAGGTTTATGTTGATATCAGATTGAAAGGCACCATTCGGAGACGATTGCCTGCGATACATGCTAAATCGAACCTCAAATTTGTTATAGTTGTTGCTTTATACTTTGCTCTGTGAGGGTCGATTCAGCAACTGGTGATAACAGTCAGATGAGATGTGCAACCACAATGAAATGCAAGGATTATGCCCTTCGTTCTTATATGGTTGGGACCGTAGGAGGAACCATTGGCCTAGATGCAAGTCATAACTGCCACCATTGCAATGCAAGGATTAATTTAATCTCACATGTATCTTCTATAGAGTTGTGGATCTATTCATTTTGGTGAAGGGGTTAACTGAAATGGGGTCAAGGGACTTTTTCATTGATAAATGTAAATTGTAATGACTATTTCTATATTTACTGAAATTTTAAAGGATGATTTATATAGGTTTGTGTAAATCATATGGACCAAAATAGTAATATACTCTAAATTGAAAAGGGAATATAAATTGAAAGTCTTTGACCCCCAATCTCATCCTATCTATTCGTTTAAAAGCTAATTGGAAATAGCTTAAACCTTAAAGATTGAAGCTAGATTAAAAAGGAAATACAAATTAAACGTCTTTTGTTTATAATTAATCTTATTTAGGTTGATTTGTTTCTCTCTCACAGAATTATAAATGTGTGTGTAAATAGCCTCCATGATAATTAATAAAATTTCAACAAGCCTTTCATCCATTATACTTTTTTGGAATTGACGGAGTTAAAGTTAGCCTTTCATCCAGTTGGTTTTTTGACTATGTCTTGTTGTGTTTTTTGATTATTTGTCCTATCGTTGATGAAAAATGTTGTAGCTTATTGGGGATTTTTCTTGAAAATTTCCATCTTTTGTTTATTTTTTGGACACCCCAATGGTTAGTGAAATTGACCAATATTATATATAAGAGGTGCTTTGATTGTGTCCTTTTTTTTCTTGTTGAAAGTTATTGATGGAAAATGTGGGGACTTTCATCATCCTTTATCTTTTTTGTTTGGCATGTGCTTGATTATGTGATGTTCTTGAAACATGTTGGAAACTTGATGGTAAACTTTGTAAAAAAATAATGATGTGTTATGGCTTCAATATTCAGTGAAGGAAGTCCATAAAAGATGTTGCTAGCAAAAAAAATATTAATATTGATACTGTGAAATATGTGGAAAACCCGTGATTAGGGTTGCGTGTATTGATAACAATATATAGATACAAAAGATACAAGAGGGTCCCTGAACTATACAATATTTAACACACCCCCGTAGTTTGATCGGGAGGTAAACGAATGTTCAAACTATCTCTAAAATCTAGAAACAAACTCGTAGGTAGACCCTTTGTAAAGATATCAGCATACTGATACGCGGATGGAACATGCAAAACACGCACATGACCAATCGCAACACGCTCCCTAACAAAGTGTAAATCTATTTCCACATGCTTGGTTCTCTGGTGCTGAACAAGGTTAGATGCTAGATACATGGCACTGACATTATCGCAGAAGACAACAGTGGCACGAGAGAGAGGACAACACAACTCGAGAAGGAGATTTCGTAACCACGTAGTTTCAGCAACTACATTGGCTATCCCCCGGTACTCGGCCTCGGCACTAGAGCGGGAAACAACATGCTGTTGTTTGGAGGACCAAGATACGAGATTGTCACCCAGATAGACACAAAACCCTGAGGTGGACCGACGTGTGTTAGGACACCCGGCCCAGTCGGCATCCGAATAAGCAACCAAGCGATCAACGGCTGACGCCTTAAGATGAAGACCATGAGACAGAGTACCCTTTAAATACCTTAAAATGTGTTTAAGCGCATTGAGATGCGGAAGACGCGGGTCATGCATAAAGAGACAGACCTGTTGGACGGCATAGGCAATATCAGGACGAGTAAAGGTCAGATACTGCAGGGCACCAGCAAGGCTTCGATATAAGGTGGGATCAGGAACAGGCTCACCATCAACAGCAAGCTTTGTTTTGGTGTCAGCCGGAGTGCTGCAGGGATTGCACGAGACCATATCAGCTCGTGCTAGAATCTCCTGAGCAAAGACAGATTGAGAAAGAAAGATTCCGGACTTGCTACGTGACGCAACGATTCCTAAGAAGAAGGATAACGGACCCAAATCAGACATGGGAAACTCAGAGGATAACTTAGAGATAACCATGGAAATAAGAGTAGGAGAGGAGGCAGTAAGAATAATGTCATCGACATAAAGAAGGAGGTAGATAGTATCAGATCCGCGATGATACGTGAAAAGAGAGGTGTCAGTCTTACTGCTAAGAAAACCTAAAGAGGAAAGGTAGACAGCAAAACGATGATACCAGGCACGGGGTGCCTGCTTAAGGCCATAAAGAGCCTTGCGTAGGCGACAAACATGATCGGGAAAAGAACTGTTTACATAGCCAGGGGCTGACGCATGTAAACAGTCTCAGTGAGGTCACCATGAAGAAAGGCATTCTTAACATCAAGCTGATGAATAAGCCAGTTGCGGGAGATGGAGATGCTAAGAACCGTGCGAATAGTGGCAGGTTTGACAACAGGACTGAAAGTGTCATCAAAGTCCAGACCGGGTTGCTGTGAGAAACCCTGAGCAACAAGACGGGCTTTGTAACGCTCAAGACGGCCATGGCTGTCAAACTTATGCCGAAACAGCCAACGATTGCCAACTATGTTAGCATCAGAGGGTATAGGAACAAGATCCCACGTGTAGTTAGAAATAATAGCAGCCATTTCAGCATCCATGGCGGCCCGCCAATGAGGGTCACACATGGCCTGAGCAGCAGATCGAGGAATGGGAGAGATGTCATTAGTGACTAAAAGGTTGAAGATCTGTTTAGGCTTAAGGGAGCCTGTGCGCGAACGGGTGGTCATCGGATGACTGGAGGTAGTAGCCGGAGCAGGAGGCTGAGAAGGCTGAGAAGGCTCAGCAGAAGAAAAGGAGTTAGAGGTACTAGATTCAGGCGGAGTTGCGACAACATTTAGAATAGGAGATAGAGAAGGTGGAGAATCGTCAACATCGAACGAGTCGTAGTCCTCGGAGGAAGGGCGGGATGAAAATCAGGAAAAGGAAAATGCGTTTCGTCAAAGACTACATGACGCGAGATGATTACCTTTTGAGTGATAAGATCCAGACAACGATACCCACGGTGATCAGTGCTTGGACCAAGATAGACACAGGCAGAGGATCGCGGGGCAAGCTTGTGAGGTGCAATGGGTGCGGTGTTTGGATAGCAAAGACAGCCAAAGACACGCAGATGAGAGTAGGTAGGAGAGAAACCAAAGAGTACCTCAAACGGTGTTTTGTACTGGATGGTAGTGGACGGAAGCAAGTTAAAGGTGTGAACCGAAGAGAGAAGAACCTCAACCCAGAACTTGGGCGGGAGAGAAGCTTGGATGAGGGACGTGCGAAGAGTGTTGTTGATGGTGCGAATGGTGCGTTCAGCTTTTCCATTTTGTGGAGACGTATAGGGACAAGAAAAACGCATTTTGATGCCATGAGTTTTAAAAAAAATCAGGAAGGGTTGGTTGTTAAACTCACGACCGTTATCACATTGAAAAAGCTGTATATCCGTTTTAAATTGATTTAGAACATAAGCACGAAACGTTTTAAAAACATCAAACACCTCAGATTTAGCACGTAAAGGAAACACCCATAAGAAATGAGAAAAATCATCCAAGAAAAGAACATAATATTTGAAACCACTCAAACTAATAACAGGTGAAGTCCATAAATCAGAATGAATAAGTTCAAACACACGAGAAGTTTTAGTAGTAGATAAAGAAAAAGGTAAACGACAATGTTTTCCTAACTGACACGCATGACATAAAGCAGAAGATTGACTAGAGCAAGCAATGAACTTGCGGGACACAAGAAACTGGAAGATAGCAGCACCCGGATGACCAAGCCGTCTATGCCAGACGTCAAAGGAAACAGCAACGTTAGCCGAGGCAAGAGCAGACCGAGGTGCTGGAGGGAGAACGGGATAAAGATCATGGTGATCACTGTCGCAGCGCTGTAGAAAATACCCTGTTTTAAGATCCTTCACAGTGAAACCAAACGGATCAAACTCAACAGAAACAGAATTATCTATGGTAAAACGACGAACAGAGATAAGGTTTTTGATTAGTTTATCATAGACTAAAACATTTTTAAGATGAAGGGGATGAAGGGAATAGGGTAATGTACATTGACCAATGTATCTAGCAGGAACCATAGCACCATTACCAACCTGTATGAAATTAGAATTACAAGGAGTTAGAGAGTGCATTGTACCTTGATTGAAGGTCATATGCCTGGTTGCACCCGAATCCATGTAAAAATTGTTGTCCTGAGGCGCCTGAACAGACATGGCCTGAAACACAGAAGATAAATCAGTATACTGAGGCTGACTGTACTGAGCGGCATGGCCTCCAAAGGAAGGCGGAGGAGGCGGTGGCACAGGTGTGGACTGCTGCATGGGCTGGCCGTACTGAGACGGAACGGGCACTGGGTGTGGAGACTGATGTTGCCCGTAAAGGTACGGAGATGACGGCACTGGCGGCGGATGAAAGGTATGCGGTGAGGGGGTCTGAGGAGCACTGAACATCGTCGGGGATGGCTGAGGAGCCCCTGCCCCAAAGGAGTGCACAGGAGGTGCACCAAGAAGGCCTGGTTGAACTGGTGGAGCATGGGGAGAAGCCCCAAAGTACGCCTGAGAGTGTCCCTGATTACCTGCAAAGGAGTGAGAGCTTGCAGAAACATTAGTATTACCCCCCCCCCCCTTGGAAGCAAAGCGCCCATTATTTTTCCCTCTATTAGTTTTATTTTTCGGTTTTCCATTTTGAGCAGAGGAATACAAGGCAGCAGAAGAGGTAAGAGGAGGATCTGTATGGGATTCAATAGACTCTTCAAGAGACTCGTGAAGAAGAAACATGTTTTTCGCTTCAAGAAAGGAGGGAAAGGGTTTGGTGTTGGTGATGACATCTACAATGCTGTGATAAGAGGGAGGTAACTGACGCAGGATTTGCATGACAAGTTCAATTTCATCAATTTTGGAGTCACAATCAGCAAGGGCATCAGCCAGATTTTTTAATTGGTGACAAAAATCAGTAATGGACAAGGCACCCTTTTTGGTGTTACGAAATTGCTCTTGTAACTGAAGCATTTGAGACATCTTATTATTTAGAAAGAACTCGTCAAGTTTATCCCAAAGGTCTTTGGCAGTACAGTTATCACTCGAGATGATTTGCAGTAGATTTGCATCACAGGTAGAGTAAAACCAAGTTTTGATGCGGGAGTCAATTGCCTCCCAGTCCTCATCATCATCACCAGCAGGTTTAGACTTGCCAGTGATGTGACCATGGACTTTGGCACCTTTGCACATATCAAGAAAAATTCGACGCCAAAGTTTGTATTTGGAACCGTCGGTGGAAAGTTTGAAACTAAATTGTGAGTAGACATTTGTGAGAGCAAAGACAAGTTGGCTAGCAGTGGGGCTAGTGAGGGTACTGTTTTGTGAAGAGGTCGACATTGCAACAAAATGAAACACACAAAAAATTAAAGCTAATAAAGTGCGAAAAATAGATGTGCGTGAAGCTTAACCGTGGGTAGAGGGATAGTAATGTACCACAAACCCTACAGGCGAGGAGTGAACAGTAGACGGTAGCCGGCGGCAAAACAGTGGCGTTGCTAGGGTACCGACACGCAATCTGAAAACAGCAGCTTTAATTCTGAAAAAGAAACAGCAGGTCTCTTTTTTTGTTTTTTTGTTTTTCTTTGTTTTTCTTTTTTTTTCTTTTTAAAGATAGTGTGGTGGTTTGTTTTTGTTGTCTTTCACTCCAGACCACACAAAAACAAAAAAAGAAAGGATAAAGTGTGTGGGTTTTGTTTTCTTGCACCGCAGACCACACAAAAACCAAAAAAAGAAAGGATAAAGTGTGTGGGTTTTGTGTTCTTGCACCGCAGACCACACAAAAACCAAAAAAAAAAGGAGAAGGCTGGTAAGGGGCGCCGCTAGGGTTCCGCGGTTACTCGTGAGGACAACACGCGCAGAAGGATTCCGGCGAGTGCAAACCGGCGTTTATGCGGCAGTCGACGGCGATCAGAGTTCCGGATGCAGCGGGGAGGCATGACGCAGCGGAGAACGCCGGCGGGGGGAACGGCGGCGGCAGGCGACGTTCGTGGTAACAGGGGGGAACGGCGGCGGCAGGCGACGTTCGCGGTGTTCGTGGGAACAGAAGGAAGGACGCCGGAGATGGAAGAATGACGCCGGAGAGGGAAGGACGCCGGTGGTGTGAACGGCTGCGGCTGCCGGTGGTTGGCGGCGGCGGCAGCAGTAAAGGAAAAAAAAGGTTAGGGTTTTCTTAGGGTTTTTCGTAGGTGGCTCGATACCATGTGAAATATGTGGAAAACCCGTGATTAGGGTTGTGTGTATTGATAACAATATATAGATACAAAAGATACAAGAGGGTCCCTGAACTATACAATATTTAACAGATACTCCAGCTTATGTTCATAACAATTAAGAACATAAGGATGGATTAATTGAGTGCTCTCAACTAACATTGAAAGTTCATCTTTAATCCAACATTAAAATTCTAAAAAAAAATATAGCTCGTATACTTCGGCCTTCTATATTTGAAGGTTGAAAAGTTGGTCTCTATAATTAAATATCAATATTTTAATCAACTTTTATAATTATATATAGGGTCAAATTCTTTTGTTAACTCTCTAATTAGTATTATCTTATTAACCCAAATCAACCAACCAATCAAAATACAGTATTATTGTTGGTTTATTAAGAATAGATTGAATATTTTATTTTATAGATTTAATGAGCTATTGTTTTCTTAGATGTATAAGATGTTAATCATGGAAACTTTTATTATTTCAAAATCAATTATGTTTGTTATTCTTTTTCGTTTTTAACTTTTTATAGGCCTTTTTTTCCTTAAATGTAGGGGACGTTAATCATGAATTTTTATTATTTCAAAATTAGTTATGTTTGTTATTTTTTTTTTGTATACGTATTATGCACATATGAACCGTGTATACAAATAACGGGCTTCTTAGCCAAAGGAAAAATAAGAAAAAGTCTGCCATCTTTTCTTTGTTACAGACTTAGGCCATGTTTATCAAACGCTTACCCGAGTAAGTTTTTACCAACAAAATTCAACATTATCACTTACAACCTACAGGGTAAGATTTTAGTCCACAAAAACAGTATCATATGTAACATTTTACCCGGTAAGCGCCACCTGTGGTAAGAGATGCACTTACTGGGTAAGGCTCTCATCCCTGCATTCGCTTTTACTCGGGTAAGATTCTTGATACTTGCCTTAATCGGCAAAGTAGTCGATTTTGTCCAAAACAAAAGAAGGAAAGGCCTCATCTTCAAAGTAGACTTTGAAAAAGCCTACGACACGGTGGATTGGGAATTTCTTCTTGACTCGTTGAGACGGATGGGTTTCGGCTCGAAATGGATCGGGTGGATCTCCGCGTGCCTTAAATCGGCCTCGATGTCGGTTCTTGTAAACGGTTCGCCAACTAAGGAGTTTTTGATAGGGAAAGGATTAAGGCAAGGAGATCCGTTGGCGCCTTTCTTATTTTTGATAGTTGCAGAAAATTTACATCTACTTATGGAGGAGGCCAAGGATAAAGGGTTATTTGAAGGTATCACGGTCGGTAACGATGATTTCGAGATCTCTCACCTACAATTTGCCGATGACGCAATTTTCTTCGGTAAATGGAGTTCAAGAAACCTTAGGAATCTCATAAAAATCCTAGAGTGTTTTCGTGCGATCTCGGGTTTAAAAATCAATATGCGGAAAAGTAAAATCTTTGGAATAGGGGTCAATGTTGAGGAAGTTCAAAGTTGGGCGAGGGGTGCCGGGTGCGTCGGAGGTTCTATTCCTTTCAATTATCTCGGGTTACCGGTAGGAGCATCAATGAATAGGAAGAATGCTTGGAAGCCGGTTGTGGAAAAAATAAAATCAAAGCTAGCGTCATGGAAAGCAAGGACTATCTCTTTCGGAGGAAGACTCACTCTTGTCAAGTCGGTTCTTGGAAGTTCACCGCTATATTTCTTGTCCCTATTTCGTGCCCCGGGTGGAGTGATTGGTGAGATCGAGAGAATCCGTAAAAACTTTTTTTGGGGTGGGGGGGTGAGGTTCAAAAATATTCGCATGCTTGGGTTAATTGGAAGAAATGTTTAAAATTGTATCATAAATGAGGTATCAACATCGGATGCCTCAAAGATATGAATCGAGCTTTGTTAGCAAAGTGGTGGTGGCGTTTCCGGGTAGATGGGGATTCCTTTTGGTCTAGTGTTATTAGGAATATTTATGGTAAGGATGGGGGTTTCGGTGTAGGGGAAATTACGTATCGGGCGGGTTGGGGTTCGGTTTGGAAGAATATTGTAGGGGTGGGTCCATGTTTGGATGGAGCGGGCTTGAATTTCAGAGGCTCGTTTCGTAAGTTAGTCGGGGATGGTAGAAGTACTAGTTTTTGGAAGGATTGTTGGATCGGTGATAGACCCCTTGAAGTCGATTTTCCGAGGATTAGTCGGTTGGCATCGGATCTCAATATTCCGATCTCGGACCAAGGGGAGTGGGTAGGGAGTAGATGGATGTGGAATTGGTCTTGGCGGCGTACCCCAAGGGGTAGGACGTTGGGCGATTTCGTAGAATTGGAAAGGAGGTTGATAGGATGGGAATCGGATAGAGGTAAGAGAGATACGTGGGTTTGGGACTTCGACAAAGAAAACGGCTTTTCTGTGCATAGGCTTAGGTGTCTTTTGGCGGATCTAGAAGGTACGAACGACGGAGAAGGGGAGACGTTGTGGGTTTCGTTCCTTCCAAAGAAAATCAATGTATTTCGGTGGAGACTTAAGCTCGGTAGACTCCCAACTAGAGTCGCTCTAGATAAAATGGGTATAGATCTTGACTCACTTTTGTGTCCTAGATGTGGTGACGAGATTGAAGATTTAGACCATGCGTTTGTTACTTGCGGGGAAGTCAAAAATCTGTGGTCACGGTTAGGGAATTGGTGGAACAAATCGATTTCGGGTCTTGATTAGGTGTTGCAGCTGCTACAAGAGGATGACGATCTCCTAAAAGTCCAGAAAAACAAAGCGTGGTGGGTCGGGGTGAAATGGTCGTTCCTTTACTTGGTTTGGTCTCAAAGGAACCGGATAGTGTTCGAAAATAAGAAAATATGTCTATTGGAAACCTTTTTCGAATGGCAGCGGATCGTTTTCGAATGGTGTTCCAGAAGAGCTAAAGATACTCAACTAGATTGGATCGGATGGTTAGCCGGAGTCTTATAGTATTTTCGTTGGATTAATCATCGTCGAAAGGTACCATTAGCTTCTGTTTTTAAAAAAAATTAACTGTTGGTCCTGTTCCGCGGCTGGTTCGATTCAGCTTTTATCGACTCCCGTCTATTTCTGATTCGCGCTTAACTCCGGGACTGCTATCTTTGGCTCGCTACTGCTGTATTCGTTAGCTTCTGTTTTTTTTCAGTTGTTCGTCTTATCGCTCGTGTAGTGCTGGTCGGTTTGCTTCTCACAAACCGCTGCTGGTGTTCGCTTTTTCGCTTTTCGTTTGTAAGCCTTGTTTGTTCGTTTGGTTGGTTCTGTTTTAGGCTGTACTTTTGGAGTCTGTTTTGTGGGCTCAAGGTGTACTGTTTTGGTTTTGTTTTAATAACATGCTGCCTTTCCAAAAAAAAGATTCTTGATACTTGCAATATGCTTCTTGTAAGGTAAAATGACTTGGTAAGCCCCTTAGGTAGCGTTTGGTACGCAGACAAGATTGGACAAGACTGGACAAGACAGAACTGGACAGTACTGGACAGGACAAGAGGGTAGGACAGGACTGGACGGGACTGGACTGGACAGAACAAATGTCTGTTTTGTGTTTGGTATGCCTAGGACTAGACTGGACAGAACTATACAAGTTCCATAAAAAATTGTTCGATGATTTTATATATCCACATAATAGTTATAATTAACACAAATAAAGTCAACTTTATAATTTATAAAAAAATTACACAATTTTCATAAATATAAGCGTGCGCGCGCACATACACACATATAAGATTTTTATGTAACTGATGTTAATGGTTATGGTAGAGGTCGAGGTGGTGGCCGGCGATAATACTAGTAGTGACGAACTGACGATGGTGGTCGTGGTCGGTGGTTGCGGAGAACATGAAGATGGTGGATAGTGGTGGTGGAGGTGGAGGTGACCAACGGTGGTGGTGGTTGTGGTGGCGATGGACAGTTGTAGAGGTGGTAGACGGTGGTGGTAGGTAATCAATGGTAGTTGCAGAGGTCGTGGAGGAGGTTGTTGTAGAGGAAAAGGAGGTGGAAGTGGCCGATAGTGGCTACCGGTGATGGTGGTGACCATGACTAGTGGTGGAAAACAATAAAACAAATATTATATTGAAGTTATATATCAAACGAGTGTTAACTAGTCATATATTAGTTTCTGCCCCATTTCTGTCCCATGTTGTTCCACCTATTTTGGTGGAACAAAAACACCCCACTTTTTGTCCCATGCTGTCCCATCTTGTCCAATTCCTGTCACAGTCCCATGTCGCACCAAACGTGGGACAGGGAAGTCGTGTTATGTCCCATGCTGCACCAAAAATGGGACAGTAACTTTTGTCCCGTCCTGTCCTATGTTGTACCACGTACCAAACACACCTTTATAGTCATCTTGGACTCGCTAGTCGCTGCCAAATATCACGAGTTGTTAGGACAACCTCAGTGTTCATGTACAACCAATAAAGTGATAATTTAGTCTAATATGGAATACATAAACATGTTACATATGATACCGATGATTGATCAATCGATGGAGAAAGATATCAGCGGTTTGTGTTTGTTGATGAATGCAGTTGGTAGAATCCTAATTTTCAAAGCCTCGATAAAGTTATGAAACGATGTCGTTTGGTAAAATACATATTTGGTCTATCTGGTTTACAGTATATTGTACAGTTGGTTTCTATTTTGAAATACTTATGAAAATGATCCCTATGATTTATAGTATGTTGCATTGTTGGTTCATGTGGTTTACACTATATTTTATTATTGTTCTATATGCTTAACAGAATGAATTTACATGGAGTAAGAATTAGAGACCAATAGTGCAATCTAGCGTAAACCACATGGACCGTTTTTTATAATTAGTTTAAATTAGAGACCAACAGTGCAATATAGTATAAATCATATAGACTAAATATGGAATTTACTCATTTTCGAATAATGTATGGTTGTTGCATAGAAGGACTCAAGGTATTGAGATGTGGCTAATAGTAAGCCTTATGGTTTAATGAGTTGCAAATGACTACCTTTTAGTTTTAGAGGGTGTAACACCCCGTTTTCAGATTTGGAGACTTAACGATGATTGGTAAGCAACTTAACTTGTTTACCTTGTTTTGTAGGAGTTCAGGGACTAGAGTGTTGTTTCTGGAAGTAGGAGGTTTAGTGTAAGCTATTTAAAAGAAGTGAAACCCTCATACTGTCTCTTTATTCAGTTTACTCCAGAGATCGATTAAGGGAGAGAGGAGGGCGACGGTTTTGAAGAGAGATGAGGCAAGGGCTTCAATTGGAGTCTTGGAATCGAGCAATTGGACGAATAGTTTCGTTTATTGCATTAAGGTATGAATGCTACACTCGATTATAGTTTAAT
Organism: Centaurea solstitialis; assembly: GCA_030169165.1. Taxonomy (NCBI): domain Eukaryota; kingdom Viridiplantae; phylum Streptophyta; class Magnoliopsida; order Asterales; family Asteraceae; genus Centaurea; species Centaurea solstitialis. The sequence goes on from CM058045.1 coordinate 72,137,952, forward strand.
TGATGTCTTTTTCGAGTTATGGTATGAGTTAGGGCTAGATTTGTGGAAGTGATGATCAATTGATCATCAATTGGTTTGAATTCTATGAAATTAAGTGTTTATAAACGTTAGATTTTGACCATGGATGATGTAGAAACATGATTTTGGCTTGATTTGATCATGAAAACCGTCCTAGAGCAAGAAAAGGGAGCGAAGGGAAATTTTCGGAATTCCCGTCAAAATTGTGCGGCTGTGGGAGATTGGCTCGTTCTCACTCGTTAACCGTCGGATCGTCGTGAAATTTGAACAGCGGCTTCACGACTCATAGTTCTTAGATCTGACGGAGGGATCGAGCATCGGAGGCTCCAGTAAGGAGCAGTAAATGGCAGAAGTGGGCTGATTTTCCAGGAAGTCGTTTTCGGTATTTTGAGGATTTAAGTATTGTGCGCGTGCGATTCTCGAAGGCAACCGATGGAGAATCAAGTACCGAGTTATAATTACTCATAAGGTATGATTATAAAACCCCTTTAATTGTTGGATTGAGTTTGGTTACGTAGAGTTTGTGAGTTAAGGTTATGGATTGCGAATGATGGCCAATTGATCATTATTCGGAAGTGATGAGTCGAATTTGATGTCGTATAGTTGTGTATAAATGTATGGGGATGACCTATGGTCTTGGTTTTGACATAAATGGGATGACGTTGGATTTGTGGGGTGAAAACCCTCGGCTGTGGTCATGACCCGCGACTGGAAACCAGTCTGCGGGCATCTACGAGTCAATCGGCGGGTAGCCACCCGCGGCCAACCCGCTGATACCGCTGTCCGGACTTTTGAGTTTTCCGTTTGGGTTTCATTTAGGGTTCTTTTGTTCATAGACCCCTAAGGGCTAGTATAATTAGACGTTACATGAAGTTTCGTGGAAGTTGGTCGAGGGTAGCTTGGTTATTTCACGATAGAGAGTCGGGAGTGAGTTAGAGACCCGTTAAGGGCCATGTTTGATATGTGTTGTGTATGTGTTGTTGACTAGGGGATACGAGGTGACCATATCACATGTTTGTGTGGCTTGAGAAGTGTTGGTGTTGCTAACTACTTATCAGGTGAGTTTCACTGTACGTGCTTTATTTTATTGTGAATGTATATATACATAATTTGTGTGTGAGTACTTATATATGTGCTTGCTATATGACTTGTATGTGTGCGCACGATATGTTATAAAAAGGGAACCACATGCCCTTGATGAGTTGTGGGGGCGGACTCGCGTCCTAAGCTGGCGAGAAAAAGGGAACCACATGCCCTTGGTGAGTTGTGGGGGCCGACCCGTGTCCAAACTGACGGGAGAAAGGGAACCACATGCCCTTGGTGAGTTGTGGGGGCCGACCCGTGTCCAAACTGACGGGAGCTTTATGACCTCATGAGGGTCGATTATTGTTGCATATATTGGTTGGAATTATGGTTGGATATATTGTTGGGTTTATTGGTTGGAATTATCATAATGGAAATGTTGAATTGGTATATGATTGTTGTTGTGATTGTGATGGCACCGGTTATGGTATGTGCGTGCATGGTAACGTAAGTTACGTACGGTGCTTGCTCACTAAGCTTATAGCTTACCCTTTAGTTGTTTCTCCTTTTTCCAGGTTCGGGATCGGGTGTGGACTAAGGCAAGGTCCCGCTTTGAGGCTAGCCGCGAGGATGGTTCTGACAAGGGAATTGAATATTTTTCTTAATATAATTATTGGAACATAATGATTTGTATTAATTACTTGTTGCGGGATAACTGTAATAATTTTATTTATTTAGCGTTTTCCTTAAACGTAAATGTTATTTTATTTTATTTGAAATGGAAAAAAAAAGTGTAGTTTTATTTTTAAAATTATCGGTTACTATTATTTTTGAAATACGGGTGTTACAGAGGGCCATATTTGTAATAAGACATTCATAAACTTCATCTTGCAAAGGTTTTTATATAAGGCGACAAGGAGGCAAAAAATGAATATTTTATAAAATTGAAAAGGATGAGTATGGTCGTTTTTTATGAAACCCTTGGGTCAATTTAGTTCAATTCAGTTACCAGATTACGTTTCTATCTTAATTTAGTTATTTATTTCTTAACAACTATTTTCGTCAAACACCTTACCAACTTGCACGGACATATAATGGTTGTATAATTAAGTGGACTAGTCCGGCCCATTTATGATCTTTCTACTTATGGGTTGGGCTAAATATTCCGGAATGGAAAGTATACTTACAAACAATACGTCCATAGTGCTAAATAATAAATTGATCAAACTACGACCGTCGATTGTTAGGGTTACGCATCATCTATGATTTAGCGACTCAAACTTTTCCATATGCGCCGCTTTCCTTGCCCTTTTTTGTCTATAAAAGTTAAATCAATCTAGATCCACAAACCGCACAACCCTTTCTATCAAATTTTAATCTTACAGATTGAATTTGATCTAGTTCCTCAAAAACCATACAACCAGCTTCATCAACAATGATGAAGCAAACACTTGATTTCAACGATGTGTTTCGCATTAAAGAAATTAGATATTCTAAACAACCCTTTTTATACTATCTGCTCCAACAAATCTATATCGTCAAAGAAGATGTGTCCTTCCTTGTCAATCATTGTTTTGGTCACGATAAAACCTCATCACGAGTTATCGTGGAGATAAAAATAGTGCATCAATCTCTCTTGAGATTTGAATGCAAACTCTCAATGTTCATAGAATTTCGATTGAAAGGGTTTCTTGCTCGTGTTTTGTCCCGAAAGGTAAACTTGCAAAATACATTTATTTATTATATTTTCAATGTATCTAGGTACAACTTGAAGTGAAATCAAAGAATATCCTAAATGCGAGTAAATTGAGTGTTGATTTTGTTACAGTTTTCCAAATCATTTGTTTGATATTCTTAGTATTTAAATTAATGTGTAAACTACAATTCTGATTCTTAAGAGTTACATTTTAAACTTTAGCAAGTACTTAAATGATCACTATATTGACAAGGTTTATGTTGATATCAGATTGAAAGGCACCATTCGGAGACGATTGCCTGCGATACATGCTGCATCGAACCTCAAATTTGTTATAGTTGTTGCTTTAACTTTGCTCTGTGAGGGTCGATTCAGCAAATGGTGATAACAGTCATATGAGATGTGCAACCACAATGAAATGCAAGGATTATGCCCTTCATTCTTACATGGTTGGGACCGTAGGAGGAACCATTGGCCTAGATGCAAGTTATTACTGCCACCATTGCAATGCAAGGATTAATTTAATTCCTCATGTATCTTCTATAGAGTTGTGGATCTATTCATTTTGGTGAAGGGGTTAACTAAAATAGGGTTAAGGGACTTTTTCATTAATAAATGTAAATTGTAATGACTATTTCTATATTTACTGAAATTTTAAAGGATGATTTATATATGTTTGTGTAAATCATATGGACCAAAATAGTAATATACTCTAAATTGAAAAGGGAATATAAATCAAACGTCTCTGACCCCAATCTTATCCTATATAGTCATTTAAAAGCTACTGGAAATAGCTTAAACCTTAGAGCATCCACAGTGGTGGAACTTTCAATAACCCCACTTACCATATTTTTCCCTATCACGTCATTGTCATCTCAACAAATCAAGAACCTTCTTAAAACTCTACAATGGAGGTTCTTACAAAAACCCCACTTACTGTACTTATTTATAATATAATTTTTATTTATGTAAACTATTATATAACAGAAAAGGAAACTTTTACAAGAACCCGGGTTCTTGTTCAAGCACCCGGGTTCCAATAAGAACCTATGACTGGGCAAGAACCTCTGTCTCACAGTGGAGGTTCTTGTAAAAACCCAATAAAGAACCTCAAGAAAAACCTCCATTGTGGATGCTCTTAGAGATTGAAGCTAGATTAAAAAGGAAATACAAATTAAACGTCTTTTGTTTATAATTAATCTTATTTAGGTTGCTTTTTTTCGTTCTCAAAGAATTATAAATGTGTGTATAAATAGCCTCCATGATAATTAATAAAACTTCAACAAGCTTTTCATCCATTATACTTGCATCTTATTTGAATGTCTTGTTGTGTTTTTTGATTATTTATCATATCGTTGATGAAAATGTTGTCAACAGTACTGTGGCGGATTTACGGATTGGTTATCGTTTGGGGGGTTTATAGCGCCTTAACCGAGTTCAAGCCTTCTCATGTGCATGCCTGAGGACATTTAAGTGGGGTCATGTTTAGCCCCCAAAATTGCCGGGATTAGTCGGGCTTTGGCCCAGACACCCTTCCAAAAAAATGTTGTAGCTTTTTGGGGATTTTTCTTTAAAATTTTCCATCTTTTGTTTCATTTTTTGGACACCCCAATGGTTAGTGAAATTGACCAATATTATATATAAGAGGTGCTTTGATTGTGTCCTTTTTTTCTTGTTGAAAGTTATTGATGGAAAATGTGGGGACTTTCATTATCTAATCTTTTTTGTTTGGCATGTGCTTGATTATGTGATGTTCTTGAAACATGTTGGAAACTTGATGGTAAACTTTGTAAAAAAAAATGCCTTTGTGTTATGGTTTCAATTTTCAGTGAAAGAAGTCGATAGATGTTGCTAGCAAAAAAATATTAATATTGATGCTCCTGTGCTTATGTTCATAACAATTATGAACATAGGATTAGATTTTTTTCCTTAAAAAGTTAAAAATACCCCTTTTGGAAAGGAGGAACAATTGAGTGTTTTCACCTAAGATTGAGGTGGGCGTTTGGTTCGCAGAATGTTTTTTAATAGAATGGAATCTGTCAAATGAATTTGACTTTGAAGAAATTTGAATAAAATGTTGTCAGGTTTGATCGTCTATTTGGTTGACAGAATTGGAATGAAATTTGTTAAAAAAATTGGAATCTGTCCGTTTGGTTCGCATGATGTAGCGTTGAAAATGAAATGAAATTTTGGTAAATGAGCAAAATACCCTTTCTAATAAGTTTTAAATTGTTAAAGACAAAATACTAATAAAATAGTTATTACACTCTTTAGTTTTTTTAACTAAACTTTAATAAAAGAATTATTAATTACTTTAGCGTAATTTAATAAAATAAATACTTAGTATTTAATAAAATAAATATCAAAGAATTTAATAAAAAGTAATTTGATAATTTAATAAATTAATTATTAAAGAATTATTAGTCAAAAGAATTCAGCATTTCAATTCCATTAGATTTCATCAAATTCCAGGAACCAAACGCCCCTAAAAGTACTAAAAACACAAGAATATGGTGTTTTCATCTTTAATCTAACATTAAAATTCTAAAAAAATATATAGCTCATATATATCGACCTTCTATATTTGAAGGTCGAAAAGTTGGTCTCTATAATTAAATATCAATATTTTAATCAACTTTTATAATAATATATAGGGTCTAATTCTTTTGTTAACTCTTTAATTAGTATTATCTTATTAACCCAAGTCGACCAATCAAAATGCAGTATTATTGTTGGTTTATTAAGGATAGATTGAATATTTTGTTTTATAGATTTAATAAGCTATTGTTTTCTCAGATGTATAAGATGTTAATCATGGAAACTTTTATTATTTTCAAAATTATGTTTGTCATTCTTTTTCGTTTTTAATTTTTTATAGACCTTTTTTTCCTTAAATGTAGGGGACGTTAATCATGAATTTTTATTATTTCAAAATTAATTATGTTTGTTATTCTTTTTTGTATACAAATAATGCACATATGAACCGTGTATACAAATAACAGGCTTCTTAGCCAAAGAAAAATAAGAAAAAGTCTACCATCTTTTCTTTGTTACACATTTAGGCCATGTTTATCAAACGCTTACCTGAGTAAGTTCTTACCAACAAAATTCAACACTATCACTTACTTACGGGGTAAGATTTTAGTCCACAAAAACGGTATCATATGTAACATTTTACCCGGTAAGCGCCAACCGTGGTAAGAGATGATTACCCTCACTTACTGGGTAAGGCTCTCATCCTTGCATTCGCTCTTACTCGGGTAAGATTCTTGATACTTGCAATATGCTTCTTGTAAGGTGAAATGACTTGGTAAGCCCCTCATAGTCATCTTGGACTCGCTAGTCGCTGCCAAATATCACGAGTTGTTAGGACGACCTCGGTGTTCATGTACAACCAATAAAGTGATAATTTAGTCTAATATGGAATACATAAACATGTTACATATGATACCGATGATTGATCGATCGATGGAGAAAGATATCAGCGATTTGTGTTTGTTGATGAATGCAGTTGGTAGAATGGACCTCTAAAGAGCCTCGAATTCTTAAAGCCCCATTAATTGCATAACATACTAAGGTCACTATCGGTAACCAAACATTACATGTTTCTATCTGGACATTGAAAACAACTTAAACCATAATTACATTTAAGAGTTCAAAGCAAATTTGGTTCCTGTCATTGAAATATATTAACGAGAAAGGTTCCTATTTTTTATATCATGTGGTTTCACTTTTATAACGGATATGGTCCTTTCTAATAACTCCGTCTACTAGAATGCCGCTAGCAAAGGTAATTCGTCCATTAACCCTTTCCTCCCTTCATTTTCATTTTTATAACGAAATTGACCCCTCTATTTCCTTTTATTTTTATAGCAGATTTAGTCCCTCCACTTACTTTCACTTTATAACGAATTTGGTCCCACCTTTTAATCAATAAAAATTTGTTGGGATAAACATATATCTTCTAAACCACAAGGATATGGCGTACTGGTTAAGGCCTGTGGGGGAAGTGGTTAGTTAACCCTTCTACCCCAGGTTCGAATCCAGTCACTTCCAGATTGTGACCACTGGGGATTAACTCAGGATATCATGCTTTAGCTGTCGGTGAATTTTACCGGGATTAGTCGAGGCAAAGCCTCGAATACCAATAAAATATATATATATATATATATATATATATCTTCTAAATATAAAAGACTTAAACAAATAAAAGAGGTTATCTCGAGTGCATGTATCATCTCGTGTGTCAGTCTCGAGACGTGTGCAAGACTTAAAAGCGTGTAAGGTCAGTCATGTCAGCGTGTAAGAGGTGAAAGCGCGTTAGACGGCTGTCATCTCGAGTCAACTCGAGCGCGTGCGTGGTCAACAGCTAACATCTCGAGACGCGTGAGTGTGTAAGCAGGTCATCTCGAGGCAGCGCGTGGTCAACATCAACTCGTGTGTCAGTCCGTCAGGCGAGTGGTCGGCGTGTGGGAGACAAAAGAAACGAGTGCAGGTGCGCGTGAAACGTCTCGAGTGCGTCTGTCAGCTCGTGTCAACATCTCGAGTCTGTTTCAAGCACGTGAAAGCGCGTGAACACCACTTTGAGCGCGTGGGATCGCGTGGGAAAGCATCTCGAGTACGTCAGGCTTCGTTTCGAGCGCGTGTGCGCGTGTGGAAGCTTATCTCAAGTGTGTGAGCGTGTTTCTTATCATTTCGAGTGTATTTCGAGTGTGTAAGCGCGTATACACGTATTTCGAGCGTATTTTGGCACGTGGAAACCGTAATTCGAGCTATTTTTCAGTATTTCGAGTCTTGTGCTTTATTTTTTGAGTATTTTTTTAATATGTCTCGAGCCATTTTTTTTTTTAGTGAATTTTGACTTTTATAATTCGAGACATATTATTTTTTTTAAGTCTTTGAGTATCTTGAGTCATTCTATTGTTTTTGTGTGAGGTTTATTTTGGTTTGATTGTTTTCATTTTATTTTTGCTAAGTCTTGAGTCCTTGTGATTTTTGGAGAGCAAATTTGTTTTTGTCTCGAGTCTTAATTAGAGTTGTTCACTTCCTGATTTTTCTGATTGTCCGATTTTACAAGTTTTGAATTTTCTGAATATATTCTGCGGTACTAACTATCAGTTGTTTTAGTGTTTCAGAGTATTTGACTTTGCTTCAGGTTTTTCAAGGAAACCGTTCGGTGAATTTTTTCAACAATTTCAGATTTAAACATCTACTGATCAAAAGATCCGTACGATTCATCATGACAACGAGAGAAGCTTTACAACTTGATAATCCAACTTCAGATTCGGATTCAGAGAAAATGAATCAGACAATGATAAAAATGGTTTCTACATTCTCGAAGTTAAATGATTCATATAATCAACAAGTTGTTCTTACCAAGAAATTAAAAAGGGAGACAAAGAGTTTTGAGAATCAAAGAAAATTATTTGAAGGACAGATTGCTAAATTGTCACTGAAGATAGATGAGTTAAACAATACTTTATCTGTTTCACAGGGTGAAAAAGCTGAACTTCTTGTTAAAGTTACTGATCTTGAAGATTCTCTTGCAAAAGAAAGAAGTCTAATTACAAGTTTGAAAAGGGATTTGCAAAATGAGCATGATCAAATGTTGAAGCATTCTTTTGGAAATGCTCAAAATTTAAAACTTGTAACTTCTTTGAGAAAAGAAAATGAATGTTTGCAAAAGAAATTTCTTGAACTTGATGAAGATAAGATGATTTTCGAAAACAAGTTTATCTCTTCTCAATCAAAAGTAACGGCACTTTCAAAGCAACTAACTGAATTTGAACAAATTGTGATCATTGAGAGATGCAATTTTGAGAAAGAGAGAAAGTTTTTTGAAGAAGAGAGAAAGGTTTTTGAGAATGAGAGAAAATCTTTTGAATTAAACAGTGTTAAACTTTCAAAGAAGATTTCTGATTTAGAGAACCAAATTGTGTTTGAGAGGAAAGATTTTGAGAAAACGAAAAGTGCTTTTGAGAGTAAGAAGAATTCTTTGAAGAAGCCGAGTCTTCGTGTTGGGAAATATCAAAATATGATGCTTGATTTTGAAGAAGAGATTCAAGTTGTTAAATCCGAGAGGAAATTTGATGAAAAGAAAAGTGTTGAGCTTCAAAAGCAGATTGTTGTCTTACAAAATCAGTTATCTGATGTAAGAAATCAATTTAAACAAAAAGAGAAGGTTCTTCGACATGAAAAGACTGTTTTGGAACAGATAATTGTTGAACCTAAGAAGCTAAGTCTTGTGGAAAAAGATTTTGAGGATCAAAAGAAAGCTTTTAAGAATGAAATAAAGAAACTTACGAGCAAGTTAGCTGGTTTATCAACAGATATCATGAATGAGCAACGAATGCGCCTGGTTCAACAGAAGAAGCTTGATGATCTTCTTGTCAAGAGGAACATGCTTTCTACCAAAGTGAAGGGACTTGTAGAGATAATCTCTAAAGCTCATGGTTCCATTCATACATATGTTCCTACTCACGGTAACATCAAATCAAGTGGTCAGATTCGTCCTACAAATCTCTTCTATGATAGTCGTGTTGATTATTCAGGTATTCATCTTTGTTCTAAATGCAAGTTTGTTTGGCAAGTTAAGGGATCGAATGCAAATGTAGATCACACAAAATCTTTTGCTTCAGAATCTAACGTTCTAAAGAACAAATTTTTTCAAGATACTTCTTTTGGTAAGTCTCGGTTAGTTTATTCTAGAAATAAACTTCTTAGTCTTTCCAAAAGAACTTCATATGGTTCTTATTTTCATAGAAATGATTTTGTGTGTGAAGATTATATCGATGAACGATTTGGGATTTACAAGATTTATTCTTATAAATCTATTGCACCTAACAACAGAGGATCCACATCCACGTGGATACCTATATCTTGTTTCTCTTGATTTTGCAGGTGAATGGCTCTTGAATAAATCAGTTCAAGACCCGAGCGTCAATGTGTTCTATGAGCGTTATTGTAAGTATCTCTCTAAACCTTAGTTTAGAATTTGTGCTTCAGTGTGTTTAACCGTGGTGTTCATCTTCAGGAATTTACTTGTGTTCTTTCCTTTCCGATTCTAAATCGTTTCACGAATTACCACGTGTTGTATTTTTCTTCACATTGTTATTTCCACATCTCATATATTCGTTGAAATTATTCGGTGGAAATACACTCGCTTGAATTCCCAGTTGATTTCAATGTACGTTATTTCATTTCAATGATTCAATTCTTATTCAGATTATTAATTGTGAATTGTTCTTCACACTTAAACTTTCTAATCATTGATTCATTTCTTGAATACACTGTGCTTACTGAGTCTATCTGTTTCGCGCTTGAATTTTGTTCTTTGGAATTCACGATCAAGATTTTAGATGTCTACAATCAATCATTACTTGTTAGAGCATTTGAATGAATTTCTTCAACATATGATCTTATCAATAAGTGTTTTCCATTTCTGTTCAAAATATGTTCCCCATGTACATATTGTATCACATATGAATCACCATCATATCACGTTCTGGTATGACTATACTCAACGTTTCAAAGAATATCATTTCATGTTATCAACTTATGTGTGATAGGATATAGAAGTTTCTATGATCAATCCAGAGCCGGAGGATCTACCCAAGAAACACATCCCTAGGTTAGACCTAGTTTGTGAGGGTGTGCATGAGGTAAAATGCCGAGAGCTTGAGTGTAGGGGGAGTTAAAAGAAAATGGTGAGAGTGAGACAAGATCAAAAAGAATAAAAGAAGATCCTTCCCAAACCTATACAGTTATCCGGGTAACCACATCATCTATTCATTCTCGATTCTTTGGAGATGAATATTGAAACAAGACATGGACCCAATGTCGATAACTCGTGTCACCCCACCAAGCTACTCAAATATCTCTTAAAAGATGTTTGTTTCAATTCTCACGGAGAATTAGCACATCATCTATCTAATCTTCACTCGGAAGATTTAGATATTGAAACAAGGAAGACATCCTCTCCGGTCTCCGAACTTCATATTCTATGCACTAAAGTCTATTGATTTTCAATTTGCGTCCCAGGTTGAATCAATATTTGAGCCTAATGATTATGATGATGTTTCTTTGACACTTGCACGAGTCTTTGTGATTCCAATTGCATATCTTTGTGATATTGCCGGAACAGTCTGAGAACTTAGTTTTATAACTTTGCTTCAGTGATGACTGGAAGTCCTATCAGTGCTACCCCATTGCCAACACTGAAAATAGGCCACACAATTCTATGAGTTGTTGTGTCAATAGTTGCTTATTGTGCTTCTATGTTAGCCGATTACCCATCATTTGAGGGGGAGGAATTTGAGCCGGATTTGAGGTGGAGTAATCTGATATGGATGCGATATTTGTTTGAGGGGAGAATTTTTGTTGTAGCTTGTTTTGAATAATTTGATGATGTTGTCTTTGATTGTTCATGATGTTTCGGATTCTCCTAACCATCATGAGGGGGAGAAGTTGTATCAAAGACATTTGTCAAAGACATGATGAAGATATGAGAGTTATGCTGAAGAGCCCAATATTCGTTTGAAGAAGTCAAGATTTAGTTGAAGAATTCAAGACATCAAGTATGGTTGATTAAAGGTTCCAAGATGTTGGTTCAATCAAGTTTTGAGGTTATATGCGAAGAAATGATTTATGAAGTAATAATGTTGATCGTGATACAAGTGTTGATGTTGCTTGAAGAAAAGACGAAAGTATCAAGAGTTGAAGATGTAATCAGTTGAAAGTACATGATGATTTGGTTTGTGAAGAAATGTTTTGTGAAGTAACAGTTAAGAGAAGAAAGCAAGTATTAAGGGGGAGATAAAGAGAGATCGAAGTTTAAATCTTTTGAATCTATGGTTGAAAAGCCTTTAGGTTTAAAGATTGAGTTCGAGTTGTGAAGGTTGATGAAAGAATGGTTTGATTTGCTGAAGTTGAGAAAGAGTTTGAAGTTTTACAAAGAAAAAGAGATGAGTTATTTTCTGAAGATTGATTGGATGAAAATATCTGGAGATTGGTACTTAAGTGATAATCAGTTGGTGAATTCTGATTCAAGCTGAGTTTATTGAAGGTGTATACTTCAAAAGAGATAATTCAATTTTGCGGATAAAGGGGAGATTGTTTACTTTGAAAAGATTTCTGATGCTGAAAAGTTTTGTTCGTTGATGATTCTGATAAAGTGAAGATTGAGAAGATTGTATTTGTTTACAAGTTTTGTGTTAGTTGGTTATTTCCAACTTGAATACAAAGGGGGAGATTGTTAGGGTTAAAAATATAGTTGTATTCAAGTTTGGTTTATATTTTGTATTTGGTGTAAAGTTGAGGGGAGCTTAGTGTAAATACCCTAGGGGTATAAAAGCTTTTGTTAGGCATGGGAATGGGGCGGGTTTGGGGCGGGGACCTCGATCCCCATCCCCATCCCCGAGCCTTCATCGTCATCCCCGTCCCCTTCCCCATCCCCACCGGGGAATTTTATCATATCCCCATCCCTGTACCCACCGGGGAACGGGGATCCCCAACGGGGAAACGGGGATTTTATATCCGTTTATATAATCTATTCTAAATTAAATGTTTTGAGATACGATACGTGTTTAAATCTCACATATGTCCAATAAAAACTAAGAATGTATAATGTAATAATTTATAGACGTAATCGTATAATAATTTATAAACATAATACCAAAACAAATTAAACTTAATCATAAAATTATTTTTAATGACACACGTTCCAAAACGTATCTATTAATAGTCAAAACCACATCAATTAATATTAATAATTTATCGCAATATAAACAACCATATAAGAATATAATAGAAAAACAATATATAACTTAAATAAATACTTAATATATATACGGGTACGGGTATGAGGCGGGGCGGGGAGTGCTAAACCCATCCCCATCCCCATCCCCGATTTGAGAAAACGGGGATCCCCGTCCCCATCCCCAATACCCGGTTTACCGGGGAATCCCCGTCCCCGACCGGGGCGGGTGGACCGGGTTCCCTGATGGGGCGGGGACAATTCCCATGCCTAGCTTTTGTGTTAGTTAGATTTCATAATTGGAAGAGAGGATTCGTATTGTCAGATCTAGTGATTGTTAGAGGAGAGAGAAAGTCAAGTGTGTGTATTGTGTTCATATTCTTCATATATAGTAAAAGTGAGATTTGTGATTAAATTGAAGCTTCTTAATCATGGTGGATTGATATTCAGATCTATCAAAGGGAACAATAACTAAACAACCCCGTATAATTGGGTATCAAACCAAACCAAAAACTTTCAATGTGTTGGAAATATAGGACCGTTGATGCATTAATACAACCAAAAATAAATAAATGATTACATGGAAGCAAGGTCGAATATTTTATTAGTAAGCATTAACACTTTGTAAGAAACCATTTTTAATCATTATTTACACATACCATACTCTTATCCAATTAACAACTATATATTTTGTTTTCATAAATAGTTCAATAAGGTTTGTAAGTGAAAAGGATGGTGGCGTACTGACAAAAAGTTTAAAGGATAGAATATTCCATCTATTTCGAGTTCGAAGTAGCATCCTGTGGTCAGACTTAGTCTTAGATGACCGTAATTTCATTTTCAATTTACTAAGAATGTAGTCTAGACGAAATATAGATGAACGTTTTTAGGGAAAAGTATGGTTTATAAGTGATTTTGATCTTAAAGCCATAATAACTATCTTTATACCATTAACTTTTTGACAAGTTTGACCATTTGATCAAGTAACAAATATACAAGTTATCCATAAAATAAAAGAGAAACACATAAACAAGTTTATTAGAAGATTTAATAACCAAATGTGTTATATCAATCAAGCTCTCAAAGTAATCTAATAATAATATAAGAGTGAGTTATACTCTTTGGATGGTTTGCTCAAATTTTATATTTGATCATACAACATATTATATATATTGATAATATATATAATCTTTTAATTTCATAACATTTAACGTCTTTTGAGCTAATATTATTAGTTATTAATCATTAGAAAGGATAAATCATTGTTTGGGCAAACCACCTACAACAAAAATACTTTAAAATTAAGTGTGATTCAAATGGTTTATTTATAAACTGTTTATTAAAGATATTTTTATTCTCATGTTTATTTAAAAATTTACACATATTTATTAAAAAAAGCTTTTCACATGTACTGAAAAGGTAAAAAAGATTAACCGTACTTAAAGTAATTCATTTTTATCAAAGATTATGTATTTACATATTTATTTATTTATTCACGTATTTGTTTGAAATGTTTTACACTTTGATCGAATATTTATTAAAAATATTCCCTAATAAATAATAATTAAAATATCTTTTCAAAACGATATTTCATCAAATCAAATTGACAAGTTTTAAAAATATCGTTTAGAGTGTCACCAAATCTTTTATCTAATATTTTCGAAAACTCTCATATTGTTTAATGAATTACTATTTACTACATAGTGAAATCATTATATATATATAGAGAGAGAGAGAGTAAAAATCAAATACAAACCATTTTTTGTAAAAACTATAGGACCAATCTCAACCATCTATCTATTTACATCAATGGTTAATAATATAGATAACATTTTTTTGTAATTTTCCTACAACCCCATGTTCCACACCTAATTATAACCCAAAAGGGCAATTTGGGTATTTTAACAACTCTCTATATCTTCTCCTACAAGCCAAACCCTAACCCCATTTCTCCCCCATTTCTCCACCTCCATTTCTCCACCTCCTGCCGCCACCACCTGCCGCCACCACCTGCCGCCACCAACAACAACATCCCCTTTCGGTACAACAAAAAACGCATTCTTCTCCTTCTCTTCCTCCTCCACCTCCATTATCACCTCCATTGAACAATTCGAATTGAGTTTCGAATTGGTTTTGTATGTGTGTTTATCTGTGTTAATAAGAAATAATTAAGGTTCTACAGAAAAAATTTATAGATTTTGTAGTTAGAGAAATTTGCAATTTCTGGTGGTTTTAATGGATTCAAATCTCCATAATCATCAACATCAGCAACAGCAACAAATCATGAACTCTGGATTGACGCGATACAGATCAGCACCGAGTTCGTATTTCTCCAATATGATGAATACTGGTGTGTATGAAGGCGAAGAAGAAGATATTGACAACTTCTTCAACCCTAGGGTTCCAAGCCCCGAAACCGAACGAATTTTATCCAGATTCATGTCCATCGATGGCGGTGGTGGAGATAATAGTTCAAGCTCTCATCAAATTCTAGGTCAATTTCGAGGAAACGAAATGGATTTATTTTTATTTTTATTTTTTTTTAAATTTAATTTAAGTATTTTAGACTTGTATTAATAATATTATTATTATTATTATACTTGTGATTGTTGGATGAATGAATTTATATAATATTCATATGGTGAATATGAATATTCATATGGTGAATACGATGGTAAATTTATATAACTTTTTATCTGCTGAATATAATATTCATAAGATGAATATGAATATTCATATGCTGAATATACGATGAATATGATATGGTGAATATGAATATTCATATGGTGAATATGATAGTGAATATTCATGTAATGAATAAACTGCGATTTTCAAATCAAGGGCTTAGATTATTCCTCAAGTTTTTACAAAAAAGTGAATATATAATATATATATATATATATATTTGTAAAAACCACATATTTTGTAAAAACCTCTTCTTTTGTAAAAACTTTAGGAATAATCTAAAATGACGATCATGCCCTTTTTAGATCAAAGGCTTAGATTAGTCCTAAAGTTTTTACAAAAAAAATGGTTTTTAATTGAAGGCCCCTCATTAATTCAATGCCCTCCCATGAATCGCGCCTAGTCATCCGTCGTGGAGTTGACGTGGCGCCTAGTCATCCGCCACGTGTCGCGCTCTCGGTTGTCCTCACGTTCACAACCAAAAAGTGGTTCACAATTGAACCCACCCCTATATATATATATATATATTGTGTAAGGAAAGATCCATTTTGCTTAATGAGTATAGACTAGTTAACGATCTTCATTCTTCCCTAGTGTGTTGGGCAGGAAACCAACACTTTATTCAATGGTATACATCATTGGCTGAATGAACCGGGCTTAATGGAGGGATGACAAGTTGTTGGATATATACATACACATATAATGCTTGCATACCCTTCAAATTAATCCAAATTGTTCAAAGTCAACGCCTAAATGTTAGCTACTTCACATGAAACTCATGCACTTTGAAGTTGGAGTCCA
This sequence comes from Centaurea solstitialis, assembly GCA_030169165.1. Taxonomy (NCBI): domain Eukaryota; kingdom Viridiplantae; phylum Streptophyta; class Magnoliopsida; order Asterales; family Asteraceae; genus Centaurea; species Centaurea solstitialis. The sequence goes on from CM058045.1 coordinate 72,153,929, forward strand.
ATTGCGAAGTCCAAACAACTTTTCTTTCATGGGAATTTACCAAATTATTATTCATAAAATAACGATCGTGCTCCAAAGAAAAATACTTATCAATAATTATATATGGTAGAGGTAGGCAAAACTCGGGCCGGACCGGTTCTTATCCAGCCTCGTAAGAACCGAGCCCAAACACTGTTTGCGTTGACCGGACCTCACAAGGATCGGGCCGGGCCGGGCCTTGAGTCTCATATCCGGGACCGGTCTATGTCTAAAAAGCCCGGACTTTTGTAACTGGGCCTTGGACCCGGCCTCGTAAGGACCGACTTTTTTCTTTTCTTTTTCTTTTCTAACATGTAAAACTACATTTATTTTATATATCTAATAACGGTGAACGTTTTTCGCGTTTTGTAACCAGAATAACTTTCAAATAGGAATAACTAACCGAGAATAACTTCCAAGTTGAAAGAGAGAAACGAGATTGCAATAATTATGAACGTTCTTTTTTGCGATTTGGAAGTTGGTGACTAACAACAAACTCAAACTACATATATTAGCAATGATATAGCATAAAAGATCAAGAACGGCTATATATTGAAATTCGAAAAAACTATGAAAATCCATCCGGCTAGGCCTGGACCGGGCCTTGGGCCAGGCTTTCCAGTTAATCAGTCTTGGGCCAGGCCAGGCCGGTCCTTCGAAACCACCAAAAACCATAACCAATCCCTAACCGGCGGTCCTTATCCGGACCTTTTGCCCATCTCTAATATATGGTGTCAAGCTTAAGTTTGATCAAATAAGGCTAATGATTTTTAGAGAATCAAACACTTTTACGAAATAAAAAACATAAGTTTGGATTGCTTATTTAAAACAACTTATATTTTTTGGTAAAAGTGTTTATCAACTTATGTAGTGTAAAAACATAGTTTCAAAAAAATGCTTGAATTAGCTTATGGTTGAATCAACCTGTGATAAGCTCATAAGTTATTTGACAAATTTTGTATTTTTGTGTAAAATGACTCAAAAGACAAACTCTCTATATTATTGAAGGAGACGATAGCAGGTTGAAAGATGCAAGAGATATGGATAGATTTATTAAGTAAATATGCACATTTGATAAGCAATCTCAAACGCACCCTACCACTCATTTCTTGGAACAACTTTTTTATGAAAATTTGAAAATATACAATATCGTGATAACAGTAATACAACAAAACATAATAAAAATAAATGTTGTAAAAGAACCAAACAAAAATATAGCCACACAAAGCGATAATTTATTAAGATAAGATATACATAGATATAATCTTTGCCCTTGACAATAGAGAAGTTCTTTCCATTATTTTTAAAGAATGAACATTAACAAAAAGAGGCAGATATGGACAAGTTTGAAGAAAATATAGAAGAAAACAAACAATCAATGTGACTAAGTAGTAAGTACGCCGCCAACCACAACCGACGGATGGTGGTGGTAATAGCACTGGTGTCTCACATTATGAAGATGATGAAAAACTCGACATTGACGACTTCGATGAACTGACGATGCTTAATCGACTTGAGCAATACGAGGCTCTTCAATACAATCCATGGGATGACTCGAATCCGAATATTTAAGCGATGTATTTTTTTTATATAATTAATGTAATTAGTTTAAAAGTATAATAAACGTATTTTTAAAGTGTACTTGAGTAACCCAAAAATTATTTTTTTTAAAAATTTATATAATTAATCATTAATTCTATTAAAAAGAAAAACTTGACGATCCCCATTTATACATAACCTAAATCGGTTACTATACTAAATAACTCTAACCGTAACGGGTTTCATTTTAACCGGTCAAGAAATTTACTGTTTTTAACTACCCCGGTGTGTAACCGCTTATAATCGGTCCGGGTCTGGTTTTTGGCCACCACTACTTAGAACAATGGTGGCTAGCTAGGGCCTAGGGGTGAGCATAACCTGGTACCTGACATTTTTTTTTTTCATGAAACCGGAATCGGAACCGACGGTTCTTAGAATGAAGGAATCGGAACCGAAACGGCTTAAAGCAATTCCTTACATTTTGAAACCGGTCCCGAAACCGCCAAAAAGAGGTTCCTATACCATATACCCCGTGAACAGTGGCGGATCCAGGAATTCTTCATAGTGGGGGCACCTTTAAGGTAGCTTATACCTGTAAAGTTGTTCGATGTATTCTTACCCTATATCAACCGTTTTTTCAAGGGATTATTTAGGTTTTTGAGTTTTCTTCTCAATTTCAAGAGAGTTTTTCGATCTTTTTAGTTGATTTCAAGAGCTTTTTTAACGTTTTAGTTGATTTTAAACAATTTTTTTCATTGATGGGCTAGTCAAACACCAGGCTTTAACAGGAAACTGTACAGGTAACCTAAAATACTTTTATTGAGTCAAATGCAACTCAACTAATAAGAGCATCCAGATCCGCATACATTGGTTTTCTCTTTTTTATTCATTTTATAAATTTTCACTCCCAATCATGATTTATTAACCGGTTCATGATTTATTAACCGGTTCATGATTTATATAATATACAACTATAAGATTTCATTTATAACAATTAATAAAATATCTTAAAATAAAATAAAATATATAACTTAACTAATATTAAAAATTATAATGTTTTAAAGTTATTTATTACAATTATTTTTATAATTTTATTTATAACTGCAATATGGTTAAAAATTACTTATTAAGAAAAAGTAGACAATTGATTGATATATTTATATTATTTGAAGATTGATTAACTAAAAATAAAAATATTAACATTTGAGTTTTGAGTGTCCAGACAACATAAAATTGATTTTGAATTAATATTATTAAAATATTAAAAATATCAAATTTAAGGGAGTAAACTCATGTAATAATGGTGGGCCCTCAAGTTTTTCATTCCATGAAACGTCTTATGTTAGTTGGCTAAAATTTTGTGTGGGGTCCCAATAAAATTTGACTGGGGAGACTCTTTGTATACTAATGGATTTTCAAAAAAATTTACGTTTGACAAACAAATAAAATTTTTTTCAAGTGGGGGCCTGTCCCCCTCTATCAAGAGACTACATCCGCCCCTGCCCGTGAAACATGTTGGTTACCGTAAGAAACATCCATTGATTATTTTATGGTTCACATTTTCCATTAGAACAAAGACACAAATCACAAGAAGTCTTGTCTTTGCTTGTTTGTCATCCATCAGCTTCATTAGTTCATAACCAAATCAGGTTTGCAAGACATAAATTTATCCCACCAACAAAGTTTATCCACTCAAAATACTACACCCCACCACCAAAGTTTATCCACTCAAAACCAATCACTCACTTTTGTCCTTGCTCTAATACTATTGTAGTGCATGTGAAATAAGTTATTCACACCAGTAAGCCTTATTGCAATGGACCATTTAGGTATGAATCAAAAATGTGGATTGCATACATCCTCACTAGAGAATCTTAATCACTTGTAGATAATAAGGTGAGCAAATTTAATGAAGTGTGAACAAACTAGAGAGAAAAAGAGAAAGAGCGGCATGCTAACTAGAGAGAAAGAACGACGACTTGTATGGTTGAAATTGATTTGAAGAGAGAAAGAACGACGACTTGTGTAGTTGAAATTATTAAAGTTAACCTTGATAGATAAGTAATATATTATATATATAAATTATTTTTGAAAAAAAAGCAGCAGGAACGCGTCGGTTCTGGACTTCCGGTTCTGGGTACCCAGCGGAACCGGATACCAGGTCCCATAATCGGTCCCAGTAGGTAATGGTTCCAAAAAATGAGAACCAGAACCGGTCTTGATCGGTTCCCTATTTTAAGAACCGGAACCAATCACATCAATCCTGGTTCCAGAACCGATAGTTTTCGAACGCTTCCGGTTCCAAAGACCGATCCATATTTGATCAAAGCTAACCGGTTATATATAACTTAAACGGATTACTATGCTAAATCACTCTAACCGTAACTGGTCAAGAAATTTACAGTTTTAACCGGCCTAGGCCCGATTTTTGGGCACAACTACTTAAAACAATGGTGGTCTCGGTGGTCGGCAGTGGTTCAGAACAGGGTGGTTGACGGAAGTTTATATAGGTCCGTGTAACTAAAATAAGGAAGATGAGGATAGTTTTGTCATTTTAAGATAATATTATGAAATTGAATTGAATTCCTTCTCAGTTGTGATAGAATGACGAAATCCATAAATAATGAAATATGTATTTCGATTACGTTCCATAGATAAACCAAAATCTTCAATAAAATTTGACATTTCAATTCCTCTATTGAAATACTGTAAACTAAACCTCACCTAAAAGTTTGGCATTTCTTTAAATATTTCATTGTCTATTGGTTATTTGTCCAAATTTCCATTTTAACTTTCTAGAACCTTAAAGTCTTGTATCTAAACTATAATAATATGTAACTTATAAAGTGTTGTATTGAAACTATAGTTATATGTAACCTTGAATGTGAAGTTTTTGTCTGACTAACCCCTCATGCCAAACAGGTTAATTAACTATTATTAAAAGTCTTTTTTTTTAATCAAATATTGAATAGTATAAGAAAAATAAAAATATTTTTCCTCTAACAAACGATCATTTATTAGTTAAGTGTAATTTTAAGCAAATAAAAATAAGCTATCTGATAAGCTAATTTAATGGTGATTAATATATGTTTGGATGAACGATAAACTAACTTATTGAAACGCTAGTCGGAGTGATATTTAGAAGCTTTTTGTATCTTATTCCGATTATACCCTTATTCTTATTAATATTATATTTTTTGATCATTTTACATGCTCATAAGCTAGTTTTAACCAAACATAATTTATTCATAAGTTAAGTTTATCACTTACAAACTAATTTATTAGTCATCAGCTAACTAATCAACTCTCAGCTAATTTGTCAAACAGAGCCAAAAATAATTTAAAATAATGATCAAACATGGCTACATAAATTTATATTTTTAGTAATGTAATTTAAAAAATATTAAACCGAAAAAAAAAACAGTCCTCAAGAGAAAAGTTTAAATGTAAACTCAACTTTGTTTTTGAACATGAGGACCATTAAAACCGTATCACATGTCATATTCGGTTTGAATATTATGTGTCATTCAAACCGAATAACACTGCATTCAATGTTCTAGTGCTATTTAGTTTGAATAAAATGCAGTGTTAGGCCATCCTTTATGGTACCTATGGTACCCCTCATACCTGTTGTCACATCAGCTTTTCACTATCTTTACCACTACCTACCAACCCCATACCTTTCATCCACTATCATGCCACTCATACCCCTTATTAATTAATTGATTTAAAAAAAATAGAGAGAGAAAGAAGAGAGAGATAGAGAGAGAGAGAGAAAGAAAAAAAAAGGATTAAAACTCAACGGTGTGGGGGTGCCGGTGGAAAGGGTACCGGTCACCCTACCCCTCATCCACTGCGGTGTGTACCGACCGGTATGAGGGGTACCGGCCCTCTCTACCGGTCCATAAAGGATGGCCTTATTCAGTTTTAAATAACACATAACATTTAAATTGAATATGCCATGTGATGCGTTCTCGACTGATGTTACTGTTCACACATTTGAAGGTTATTTAGTCTTGGATTCCAATTGGTATGATTTTTTCGTTGATTAGAACAGAGAGAAAGGATAAAGCGAAGCCCCAATCGGAAGTTTGAAGGTGAAAAGATAACTAAATCTGTAATTTTCCAGCTCATTCTCCCTTTTTCATTTTTTCTGCCAACTCAATCAATCCTCTTCCCTTCTTCCTTACATATATACATACATATATTTTTTATATCTATATCTATATATATACACACACATTCCCACCCTCTCTGTGTATGTAGATACTCCCAATTCAGTCTCTCAACTCAACCTCTGTTTTCTCCGAGGTAATTTTGTCTCCTTTCCTTTCTTCAATTTCTCCCAAGGGTTTAGTTGGTCAAAATGTCGGTGGCTCTGATTTTATGGCCAAATTGTTGTATTTTTAGGCAAGTGATTAAGGATCATATGTGGTTAATGATTGCTAATCAACTGCTGTAGATCCTTTTTGTAATTGTGAATTATAATGAGTCAATTTGCTTTTATTGTGAAGAAGTTTCATATGCTTTTGATTTGTTTAAATGAACAGATCTGAGAGTTTATGTGATATTGTGTTTTAATTGGAGTGATCTGTTGGCTGTTGCATATGTTGGTTGGTGAAATTGGCATAATGTATTGTTTTTTTTGAAATTAAACATTGAATTGTTGTGATTTTTGAATATAGAACAGCTTTTTGGCTCTCTGTCCTAAATTCATCAATTGTGGCTGATGATCTGAAGTTTGTGACAGTTCTTTCATTTGAGCTAAGAATAGATCCAGATCTAGGTCCTGATCTCACCTTTCTTGTTAAGCTGTCCAAAGTTTAGAAATCACTTGGCATCCCTCAATGTGGTTTCTTGTTGTGATTGGTCTTTCCGATGGACCGCTATTACAGTATTTGTAATCTGTTTTCATAGCTCCTAGTGGATTTGAAATGGCTTATTTGCCAGGTGTACCTTCTGCCATGAAGTTTAATTGACTTTATTAGGAAAAGAGAATGGAGAGTTCAAGAAATATGTAAAGTAGCATTTATAAGTTATATGGATCTTGAAAGCAACATTTTGCCTTCTCATCATCATTGTTGATAAGGAAGATCATGGTAACAAGATTTACCTTGAAGATAAGTAGATAATAGCTAGGAAAATCCTTAGTGGCCTTGAGGAGACTTAAACTGGTGACCTATTTGGAGGATCCCCAAGGCCTAACTTTTATTTGTTAGTTGAGTTGCCTCTCAAGGTTATCTTTTAAGTTTTTGTTACTAGATTCGGCATTGTAAGACTGTGACTAGTTTAATTCCTTATTCCCATGCTTTCTTTTGTTTTGTCCATTTCATATTTTCATTGCATGGTCCCATTTTGGGAAGATCGGAAGAGATTATGGTTTGATCATAGGAAAAAAAGTCCATAAAACCAATGAAACTTTGTATTTTCATTCTTCTCTTCCGTACAATTACATGCCACTTCTTATATTGCTATAAATTTGTGTTTGTTTTTCAATTTACTAAGTGTAGCACCGTTAAGTCTGGCGAGAAGGCTATTTCTTTCTTGTTGTGTAATTAGATTTTCAATTCGTTTACCTATGTGGGATACGAACTTCCATAATAACCTTCTTGACCTTGCAGCTAACTAAATCGCTAGTATTAGTATTAGTAGTAATATTAACCTTCTTGACCTGTAATTGATCAAAGTTTTAGCCTTCGTTTTTTGGTTGGTAAAATGTCACAAGTTTGTTAGGTAAACCTAGAAGGTGACAATACTAAGAAATAAATCTTGGTACATAGAGGATGAGAAGTGACTAGTGAGGAACTTAGTTTTTGAAGTATATAATATTTATATACGACAAAACTTACTCACATACAACTCCTCAATTTGGTGGGGTTTGAACCCTTGATCTCTAAGGACGTTGGGATCTACTGGTAACCCGAATGCCACTAGGCCACTGACCCTTTGGCAAGAAGTGAGAATCTTTTTTGTTACAAAAGTTCTTTAATTTTTTATTGTCTTGCTACTTGAAGGTTGAAGCTACCTATGATTTCTCTAAAGATTCTTCTAGCCATTTCCAAGTAGTTTTGTAAGGGTCTCCATATGGAAATAGAAGTTCTCCAAATTGTCAAAAAGTAGAAGAAAAAAATTAAAAAATGTGAACAAGAACTAGAGATGTCTTGCCACCAGATCATCAAAGCTGGACTATAGCTATAAAGAATTCCATGGTTATGTCACACCCATCGCAAGCTCCAGCCTGTAGTAAGCTGGATTTGTTTCCTTTCCGAATCATCTTTTTCATGTGATGATACGTGTCAAAAAATTTGGCTGATTTACGTCATTTCCAGTTGTAAGTCGTCTTCTTTACTAAGACCACCAAAAATAGTTTTTATGATGGATATGAAGCTTGATTTAGACTGTACACCGGGTCGTGACTTCACAGATCCCCATATTTGTTAAAAAAAGGTTATCTTGACCGTTAAGAAGATACTTTGCTGGTCTTACCCTTTTAATAATGATATTTGATGTTGGTACATTTCTTGTTTCCAGCCATTATTATCGCGTGTGATACTTGATCCTTACATTTCATTAATGGTTCTTTTCTCTAAATCTGATTAATGTGTTTCTATTTTTGGCGAACACCCTGCCGCCCAAGACCGACATTTTTATCATCATTTATGATCTACAAAATTTCACCTAATAAGAGTTCTGTAAATGCATATCTTTCTTAGCAACTTTTTATAGATGGGAAACAAGTATCTTTTCACAGCTGTGTATTAGATCACATATTCGTTTCAAGTTTCTGATAGTATCTTCCATAGCCAGATCACTCCACCATGAAGGCTCTTATTCTTGTTGGAGGATTTGGAACTCGTTTGAGGCCGTTGACTCTCAGCTTCCCAAAACCACTTGTCGACTTTGCCAACAAACCTATGATCCTGCACCAGGTATGTGGTCTTGACCCTCTTATTTCTACAAAGTTAGCTTGCATTTATGTTGCCATTAAGCGATATTTTTGTATATATTTCTTTCTATTAGATCGAAGCTCTCAAGGCTATAGGAGTCACCGAAGTGGTTCTGGCCATCAATTATCAACCAGAGGTAAAAATATGAGGGTTTTCTTTTTTCGTGTTGTATGATTGATTCTTATGCTTGTATCAAGTTTTAATAAAATTGTGTCTATGCAGGTCATGCTTAACTTTTTGAAGGATTTTGAAACCAAGATAGGGATAAAGATCACATGCTCGCAAGAAACTGAGCCGCTTGGAACCGCAGGTCCCCTAGCTCTTGCTAGGGACAAACTCGCAGATAAGTCTGGTGAGCCATTTTTCGTTCTTAACAGCGATGTTATCAGCGAATATCCCCTCAAAGAGATGATTGCATTCCACAAGTCCCATGGTGGTGAAGCTTCAATAATGGTGACCAAGGTAAAATTCACTAAAACAGTTTCCGTTTATTGGAATTTTGTATAAATGACCTTAAAAGAGTTCTCATTCAGCCTGCTAAAATTATCTTTTCTTGATGACCTTCATCTGACCTGTCCCTGGTTAAATACAGTATGCTACCTTAAAAAACCTAGAAATTCATCAGAGGGTTCTTTTGGTCATTACGCTAAATAGCGGTTTTTTTATTCATTGGTAGGTTGACGAGCCTTCAAAATATGGTGTGGTTGTTATGGAAGAATCAACTGGAAAAGTTGATAGCTTTGTTGAAAAACCAAAAATATTTGTGGGTAACAAGATTAATGCTGGGATTTACCTGCTCAACCCATCTGTTCTAGATCTAATCGAGCTCAAGCCCACTTCGATCGAGAAAGAGATCTTCCCAAAAATCGCATCCGCGGGTCAGCTATTTGCGATGGTCTTACCAGGGTTCTGGATGGACATCGGTCAGCCAAAGGATTACATCTCTGGATTAAGACTCTACCTAGACTCTCTAAGAAAGAGAGCGCCATCTAAACTGGCTAGTGGAGCCCACATCATGGGTAACGTCCTGGTTGACGAGACCGCCAAGATTGGTGATGGGTGTTTGATCGGTCCCGATGTCGCAATCGGGCCAGGGTGCGTGGTTGAGTCAGGTGTGAGACTCTCGCGATGCACCATAATGCGTGGGGTCCGCATCAAGAAACACGCGTGCATCTCGAGCAGTATCATTGGGTGGCACTCGACCGTGGGCCAGTGGGCTCGAGTGGAGAACATGACGATCCTGGGGGAAGACGTTCACGTGTGCGATGAGATCTACAGCAACGGCGGTGTGGTTCTGCCACACAAGGAGATCAAGGCTAGCATCTTGAAGCCAGAGATTGTTATGTGAAGAAGATTGATTGATTTGTGTTCATAATTAATTAAACTCATGCCTTTAAGATAGTTTGTGTTTCTTTCATTTTTGTTCTGTTTTGAATTGTTTTTATTTTATTTTATTATTATTATTTGAAATTGTCAAGAAAAATGGGTTGTTGTAATGTGTAATTTGTGGTGTAAATAGAATAAAAAGTATGAGTTTAGTTATTTGGATGTTTGTTGCACAATGGTTATGATTTATGAACCAGGGTTGTAGTAGTTTGTTTGGTTGTTGACCAACATTCCAGTAATGTTATTGATTATCACCACTGATTTTTCTTTCTATAGGATTAGATTTTCTTTTACCACACATTGTATAAATGTTATGTATCTTTGGTTTCTTGTTTCAAATAGTAAACTATACAGAGAAAAAAGAAATTGTGTGATATCAATTTGTTATCGTATCCATATTGTTCGTTACTAGCAGTATTATTAGGGGTTGTACTCAAACACTTATTCTTTAAGCGCTTACCAGTATGATTCAACATGAACACATGGTCAATTAGTTACCTTATGGGTAAGATTCTAGTCTATCAAAATGATATCGTATGCAACGGTTTAACTGATAAATGCTATCTGGTAAGATTTATTACCTTCATTTACCTGTTAAGACTCTCGGTCCTTACAATCGCTTGTACTGCGTCTGCGTAACACTTTTTGTCCTTGCCATGTTTGTTTGTAAGGCAAGTTGGTAAGCATTTGGTAAACGACTACTTATATTCCTGAATATTTTTTGAATTTAAGATGAAAGCTATTGATGATCACTTAAAATTACATAAACCCATTCATGCTTTAACTCAAAAAAAAGTTCAAAATACAAAAATTGATTGAATTTGCTTCGCTTTTCTTATTTTCAAATGTCTATCTTGTTCAAATGAAGATATTCAATAGAATTAAAACGCCATTTAAATGAAACATTATAGTTATTTTATTTAAAAGTAAATTTTGAGAGTTAAACTATTAAAAAACGAAAGTTTAAAGATTAAAATGTCATTTAAATGAAACATTATAATTACTTCATTTAAAAATAAACTTTAAAGATTAAACCGTAAAATAAACAAAACTTTTAATGATTTCATATTTTATCCTATTTATAAATGTTTTGTTCCGTGTACTTAAGGTAAAATCTAACGGCTTGGATTTATTTGCAAGGTGAAGCCTCGCGCACTGGAACATGCCCTAGGATTTAATACAACCAACAGCCGCACCCTTTCCTTCTCGTAAAACCCTAAACCCTCTTCTCCTTCTCCCCAGAACCTTGAACAAAAATGGCGATCAATTCCATACTCCGCCGATCAGCTTCAACCGTCGCACCTCTCGCCGCCCGATTATTGGCCGGTCAAAGAGCCTTCAGCCACCACTCCGGTGGCGCTCTCTTCAATCACACTAGAAAGATCGTTTCAAACAATTCCTTTTTGGTTTCTCGCCTTTCTTTCTCGGCCTCTCCTGCTCTGAAACGGCCGAGCTCCGACGAGTCGCTTCTCCGAGTTATCGAATCTGAGATCCAATGCTCCGAAGAGAGCTTCGAGGAGGTCAGTTTTTGTATAAAACTCATAAATTAACAACTATTGTGTATATAATATTGAAGATTGCTGTTTGAATTGAAAATTGTTTGTCAATCGATTGCGATCCTAGCTTTTTGCGTTTTGTTCTAGAATTTGCTTAGAAATTACAGCATTTTATTGTCTTAAGGAATTCAAGGGCTATTTTGGGAGTTTGTTTAGGAATGGAGCTATCTTTTGATTTCAATGCTAGTAGTACTTTTCAGATTCTTTCAATATCAAATGCTGCATGGACTTTTGTAAGTAGAGAGGCCTTGACAGTATCAACAGTCTATAGCTGTGATTGTATCTCCAATATTTGTACATTTTCCAATATGATTTGCATCAAGGCTAAACCTTGTTATAAGTCAATGACAATTAAATATTTGCTTGAAGAAGTTAAGGGTGCTTTTGGATGTGGAAAATTCTCCAGGAAAACAACGTTTTTCTGTTTTCTAACTTCTATGTAAATTAGAAAACTGATTTTAGTAGTTTTCTGAAGTTCTCTAAAACGTTGTTTTCTAAACATTGTTTTCTAATTTTCTAAAATGGAAAATAAAAAACTCCACCGTTTCAACCAACTGGGTATTCTAACATTTTCATAGAAAACTGAAAATGAAAACCCAACTCTGGTTTTAGAAAACGTTTTGTATGAAAATGAAAAATAGTTTTTCACAAACAAACTCACCCTATTGCAACACTTTATCTTGTTTTTACATACAAGCAATACCATTATTTGCTAATTGTGAAGTTCGAAAGAACTTACCTGACACTTGTTTATGTCGATCAAGAACAAAGGAGTATATCATTAATCCAATTAGATTGTGTACTTGCTTATATTGTTGATTCAAATTTTGATCTGGTCCTTTTCTTTTAATACCAACTTTAGGGGCTGTTTGTTTACCTCTTAATAGTTTTATTAGGAGGCAACCTCTGAATCACTAAGAGGTGAATAATTTGTGCCAAAAAAAGTGCGCCTCTTGAAGCCCTTTGAATGCTTTTGTATCTTGGGCCTCCCTTAACCATTCAACGCCCTAATTATATATTGAAATCACCAAACAACCATATCTCATTTTGCACTATATCATAAGCGCCTCCTAATCATCCTGCACCAAACCATTTGGTAACTGCAAAACAGTCCCTTACTTTCACTTAATGGTCATGTTGAACTACAGCTGACTATCCAAATACTGTTGCACAAGTACTTTTTTGTAGTTTAGACACTTGTGAACTTGATTGGTTTAATGTTTTGCACCCAAGTTTCGAGGGAAAGGAAGCCATTTTCTCGAGTTAGCGAGTTTTTCCCCTAAAGCCTACAGTTAGTATTGATCATTAGTGGACTAGGGGCATTACGAATTTTATTCTTGAAAACAAACTTAGTTTTAATGGTTTGAACTTTTATATTTGGTAACAGTCTTACATTTTTTATGAACTTTTTCTGATGTCCATTCTATATATTGGGAAATTTCTTTACTGGGACAGTGGGACTTGTATATTGTTTTTGTTTTTTAAATTTATTCTAGTGTTCATCACTCTTGTAGATATTTGATTTCTATGTGTTATGTGTACATGTCCAAGATGACTTCCATGATGTTTAAGTTTTCCATATTTTTGGTTTGTAAAAAGTTGGTTGTTTTATGAACATAATATGTATTTTGCAGGGTGAAGGAGTTCCAAATGGCTTCCCGTTTGAACTTAATGATAATCCCGGGCAGCAAACAGTATCCCTGACCAGAGAATACCAAGGTGAAACCATCCATGTCGAAGTTGAACCATCAAGCCTTGTTACAGGTCAGGAAGAAGATGAGGACGACGATGATGATGATACTGAAAAAGACAATCAATCAAGTCTCCCGATGGTCGTAAAAGTATCTAAAGCAGGTGGCCCCTGTTTGGAGTTTGGTATCACTGCTTATGCTGATGAGATCGTTATTGATAGCTTGTCGGTCAAAGATCCAGAAATGGCTGATGACCAACTTCCTTATGAAGGACCTAGATTCGAGTGAGTGTTTTCTTTCCATTTTTGTTCTAGTTTTTTCATATACCAATTTACGATAATTAGTTAATTTGGGATTATGTATGTTGATGCAGTGAATTGGATGAGAATCTGCAGAAGGCGTTCCACAAGTATTTGGAGATCAGGGGAATCAAGCCGAGTGCAACCAATTTCTTGCATGAGTACATGGTGAACAAAGAACACAGAGAGTACACTAACTGGCTTAAGAATCTTAAGAAGTTTGTAGAGGCATAAATGGGTATGCTTCAGATTTTTGATTTGGGTGGCCGTTTACGATAAACAATAGTTGGATGGTTTTTGAACTATTAGAGACTTGGTGGTTGTTTAAGTGTCTAATGAGTCATGTATAAGCTAATGTGGTACCATAAATAGCTATTGATTGTTGGGTTTATTGCTGCAACTGAGATGTTAAAAAAAAGAATAAAAAGAAACTGTGTTCTTAAAAACGTTTTAGGAGAGATGAATAAGAAGAAATTAAAACCTTTTAGAAAAGATCATTAAAATTATAAAACTTCTAAATCTTTCATTACAAATGATGTACTAAAAAGTATATTTGTAAAAGTAATGTGTTTTATTTTGTTATTTGTTGTTCAAAAAAATGACATTATATCACAAGCATGGGACAAATTACATCAACATGTAACAATTACTTATGACAAATTGCTAGGATGAGCTAGTTGTAGTCTTGCATCCATGTTAGAATCAGGTCACTTTATGCATTAGAGTAAAATGTTGGTTTTTATATCTATGTTTATGAGAGAAAACACTAGGTAGTTGTACATTTAACAATGTAAAAGAGTGTAACATGGTATAACTTAATTGGTAAAAGGACAAGGAAACTTTGCTTAAATATAACACATATTAAGGATTCAAACCCAATCCCTTCCTAAAGTCTTAACCGTTGAGTTAATCAAAGAATACTTTTCACATCAACGTTTTTTTAGAGGTGGGTTAGTATAGGATTGGTCGGGATTGTCATTAATCAACTTTTGCTCGTCTGAAAGTGCAAGTGTCACCCTTGTTATTTGATTTAAAAGTCCCAAACTCATTAAGGAAAGATTTGGTTGTATTTGGTAAACTAGTTGATAAGCTAGTTGTTGACTAATAAGTTAGTTAGTAGCTGATAAATCAACTTATGAATAAATTATGTTTGCTAAAAATAGCTTAAGCTGTATGTAAAATGACCAAAAAAGATATATTGGGGAATAATAATTAATATTAATAAGAATATAATTGGAAAACTACAAAAAGCTCTTAAAAGTCTAAAACACTACTCCAACTAGCGTTTCAATTCACTAGCTTATGGATGGACTAGCTTATAAGCTAGCTTATTTTTGCCAAACACAACAAAAGTTTTTTTTATTCGTATTCTTGAAAATTAAAATAATTTATTAGCAGGTAAACAGCAGAAAAAATTTTATGACTATTGACTTGTCAAAACATTAATAGCCTGGTGGTCGGTAACATTCTCGAAAGGGATAGTGGATTGCATCCTTCCTTATCTACCCAAGTTCAATTCATAGGGTGAGCATGTGACAATACCCTGACCATGAGTCAATTTTGGGTCGATCCATGGTCTCTAAAAATTACTCGGGTGCCTAAATGGATTCCGAACAATGTTCGAAAAAGCTCGCCGCAACGGCCGCCATGGCGCGCCGTGGCTTAAGGCTTGTGTCTCACGCCACGTTATGCATGAGGCACGCCATGGGGTAATGCGCGGTTTTTGCAACACAATATTTTGATGTAACTTATCTTTTTAATGTTTTATTTGTTAGTTTATGATATATAACTTACTTTAAACCGTTTATTATAACTTATTCATTGAATAATTGTAGGAAAACGCATGTTAATGTGTATAATATTATATATAATATAGAGATTTGCCGCCATAAGTCATGCCTAGAAAAACGTTGCGACCTCGCCATGGCTTCCAAGGCTTGAGGCTTGGCCTTGCCGCCACGCCACGCCTCGCGCTATTTGGAACCTTGATTCCGAATAGCTCATCCACTACACGGGTTGAGAAAAGAAAAAGAAAAAGAAATTATGACTAGTGAATTTCTTTCTTTCTTCCCTGCTCCGGCGCCCTTTTCCATTCCTTGGGTTTGGAAAAGAGGTATTTTGGTTCCCGTATAAACCCTAACATTGATCGATCTGAAGTAAAAGATTGAACTAAAGATGGGTCTGAATACCATATTTCGCCGGTCACCTTCAACGCTCACTTCCCTCGCCGCTCCATCATTCGCCATCTTCAACCGCCATACCTCCCAACTGGCGGTCAGTTCTTTATATTTTCTCTATAATTTTCAACTCCAAATTCTTTCAATTTTGCCTTAAACACAAATAAGAAATGTGATTGTATTGCTTTGAATGAAACACCTAGTTATACTAAACTATACATCGAACACCTTTACACTTTAATACTCTAATATTGTATTGTAGCACTTCATCTTGATTTCATATACAAGCAAAACCATTCTTTGCTAATTTTGAAGTTCACAAGAAGTCTCCTGACCCTCTTGATTGGGTTTCGGTGAGAAGTTGAGGTTAACGTGAGAAGTGGTTATCAACCACAAAAGCACAATTCATGGGAGGACATGAGATTAAAAGTTATCAACAGTTGAGAGCCACTTCTCTTGCTTCTTATGTTAAACTCAACTTCTAACACGATCCTTTGCCATGGACTCTAATCAAGAACTTTGGAGGATGTTATTGCTCAAATTAGATTGTGTACTTGTTTATATGTGTTGATTTTTTCAGTGATGTGTTATTTTTCTGTAAATACCATCTTATGAAGTTTTCTAATGCTCATTCTATATATTGGAAAGTTGGCTTCTTGTGACTTGTTTATTTATTCTAGTGGTCATCAAGATTTGTTTAACATGTGTTTTTGGTTAATTGTCTTGCCACCCATTCTTTTAGATGATCAATTTAACCTGTTATGTTCACATGTACAGGATGACTTGCATAACATTTAAATTGATAATATTTTTTTGTTTATTAATAACATTTTTGGTTTCTACTTTGCAATGTGGTAGAATATCCCGTCTGTCGAGGGTTCAACTTCAGGTGTACACAACAGTTGAGGCCACTGTGTTTATCAGGGCTGAATTCTTGCAGTCATAATTTATCGGGATTAGTCCGGGCATAGCCTGGGTCACCCTTCCTAAAAAAAAGTTTCTTTGTGTTTTGAAGATGCTAATGTGTGCTTGATTTGCAGGGTGAAGAGGCTCAGAAGTTCAAAAGTTCCTTTGGTGGACCTAAATCTGAGTGAGTATTTTCTTTTACAACTTCCCTTGTTGGTACAAGTATAACTCTCTCTTTGTTGGGACATGAGAGTAGTTCATTCGTTCTTCTAGGCTGCGTTTGGGACAATGACTGAACAGAACAAAAACTCATATTTCCACATTTGGTTCGACATGGAACTAAGACTAAGTGGGACTTAGGGAGGTACTATCTGGTCATTTTAACGGTTGTTTAGATATAACTTTATTTGTGTTCATTTATAACTATTATATGATGTATAAAAACATTAAACATGATTTACGGACAATATAGTAAATTTTAATGGTTTTGTTTTATCAAGTCCAACTTTCCAAACACTATACAGACAACTTGTTTAGTGGTATGTAGTTGTACTAAACACTAGACAAACAACTCGTCCTATCTAGTGTACCAAATGTGAGCCTATTGTTTGTATATTTACACCCATCACATTGGCTCATATGGCGTAGCATAGTTGGTTATGTCACTTATGTGGTGGTATACTTACATAAACACGCAAACGTTCATCTGCCGCAGCTTTAAGACATGCAATTCCTTTAGGGATTAGGCTTCTTGTTACAAACCCTTTTGCACAGTTATCAATTCATGATGGTGTTCAACTTGAATTGTGTCTGCACTCTGCAGTGGATCAAATGAGAATTTACAGAAGGCGGATTTTAGAGAAAGAAGGCCTATGGTTTACAACTCTTCTACTTATAAGAGTTTGTACTCTCACAGCTCCACCGGTATGTGGCGTGGGTTGAGGAAAACAAGAAAAAGGGCTTCCCTAATGACTAATTATTTGGAGGTGAATTATAGGACACTAAAAGCTGTTGTATTTTATGGACCCTCGGTTGAATCAAGCCCGGTGCAACCACTTGTCGCCAAAAATATACGTTGAACAAAGACTTCAAATTGGCTTAAGAAGTTTGTAGAGGCCTAGAAATGAAGCATTTTTTGATACGGGTAGAAATTTCTTGGATGTTTTCGGGTTTTAAATAAATGCACATGTACACAATGATGATCTTTCAACTCTTGTGTTTCTTTCGATCTCGAACTACTTATTTCCATTGTTGCTCTATTTGGTAAGAATAATCAATGTTTACTAACTTCAGAAATACCATAACTTACTATTTACTATGCCAAATGCACATCAATTTCAATGTGTTTGGCTCTTTAATTGCAAAGTGACATTGTCGCAAAATAATTTTAAGGGGTCACCTTTTCAACTTCTAAATCTTGCAAAAGATCCAACATCGGCAAAGCTACTCTAGTAACATTTGTGCAATTGCTGGTGATTTTAGTGTCATTGGATTATTTCGTACAGTTGAGATTTACAAGAGGGTGAAGGCTAAAGGGCTTTGATCAAGCAACAAAATGGTTACGGGATGTGGTGTGTATATTTGTATAAATAACTTTGAACCCAAGGTCGTCATATAACAGGGGTCCGGGGGGGGGGGGGGGGGGTGTGTATGCCCCTTTGTGGATTTTGGGGGCCGTCCAAAACCCAACGAGTTGGTTTTAACTGTTTGCTTAAGCGAGGTGGTGCTCTCTTAGCATCTAGGATTAGTGTCTAGTTTCGGTGGCAATAATCAGTGAGTGAGCGATGCTGGTTCACTAATTGCTATGTAACTTCTCTATATCTTCCATAAATTTCGTTATATAACACTCAACTAAGGTTGTGTGCAATAGTAGGTCAACATGGCACGTGTTTATCATATGTAATTTGGTTGTTCCCACACTTCTCTTAAGCTGGTCGTTTTTTCATTTTAATCCAATCATATAACTAAAAGAAATTTACACCTTCACTCTTCCTTGTGTTTGAACAAACTAAGATACATACATATTTTTTGAGCTTCAAACTGATTGATGATCGACTAACGCCGCCTCAGGGGAAGGGCGAAAGAGAATAAGCATCAATGGACATATATCACAATTGTGTCTATGTGGTTTAGTGTAATTTATTTTAGACTCTTGTCATTAAAATTTGTTATTTCATTTTGTTTTTATAAATCTTGATATAAACTATGATTTCCTTTCACCTTTTCGTATAGTACAAATTACTAAGCTTTCGTAGCTTGTCCAATATAACTTAATGGATTTTTCTAAGTTTTAGGAACGAAAAGAAACATAAAATAAAAACTATATATAATGACTAAAAAAAATTAGTGGCCAAGAATGAAAATAATTATAAACACATGGAGGAAATCATAGTTTATATCAAGATTTATAAACATTCTTACATACCAAATATACTAAAAGATTCAAAGTCCTTTCAGTTTTAAATTGTTCCATGATATTGCAACCTCTTAAAATCATTCCATAAGATTTAAATCTTTTGAAATCATTCCACGATATCCAAGTCTCTTAAAAATATCTAGTCAAACACGATAAAACCTTATTATCTATCATTTTTAACTATAAATATTGTTGACCTCGCTTTCAGAAGAAAAACAAAATTGTATTATTAATAGTGTTTATTTTAATTTTCATCTTTATCTACCATATTTTTTGTACTCTTCAAGAGCTAAAAATCCACAATGATGAAATTGAAAGCAAAACTTAAAAGCCAACTCTAAAACTGCACATCAAAGTCTATTTTGAACCCTAATTAACCAAATATAAATTGCACTAGAGATTTAATTTTAAACTTACATAACCCTAAAATACAAATTGAAAAAATAAACCATGCATTTTTTTTGTCATTTGCATCGTCATTACATAATTATGAGGAGTTTTTTATAACTTTTTTAAATTATATCCCTTATTAATTAAAATATATATTTATTATGTGTTATTAATAAATAGTAATTTATAGTAATTAAAAATAATTATTAAGTATTACTTATAATAGAAAATTATTTTTTTAACCATTTAAAAAATACCCTTAATACTCCTAAGTCCTAACCATTTTCTCTTCAAAACCTTCAAAATAGTCAACTTCTTTACTAAAAAGAGAACTCGGCTAAAACAGCTCTGCCAATAGCGGAAAAACGTTGAAAACGTAAAAGTCTATCATTTCAGGAGCCATAGGTGTATGTCGTTAGGGACCAAAAGTGTGATTTTAAAAACATATCCGTTAATAGTGGATGTGTTTTAGCGGATAAGTTGCCTATTTTGAAAGTTTTGGGGAGATAATTTATGTACTTATAATAATTAATAATCAATTATTTTCAAATGTTATTAATTATATCAGTCATTATTAATATGTTTAGATGTAAAAAAACAAATATAAAAATTTTTAAAATGTTTATGGAACTTACATTTACATAGAATTAAAGTTATATTTTTTGTTGATAATTAAAACATGGTAAATAGTTTTATGAAAATATTTAATCTAATTCTTAGTATACCCTTTTTTCTAAATTACAATACTTATAATATGTGAAGTTGATCAATCTTATTATTATTTTTATTATATGTAATGGTAATTTAAATCATAAATTAATGTATACTTTTTCCTAAATTTTGTTTTGATAAACTCTAAATTTATAGTGTATATATAATAATTAGTTTTATATTTTTTTCAATCAATATATTATATTATTCAATTTATTTTATATTAATTAGATATTATATATTAAAATTTTATTTTAAATTAAGTTAATAGAGATTTTTTTAATTTATATTATAAAATGTTGTAATAAGTTATAATCAAGATGGTATATTGGTCAATTTACATATTAAACATAATTTATTTAGATGGCTATGCGTAGCGCCCGTCTAGTTTCAGCAGGCTCACGGCGATTGGTGCTATGGATGTGGCTGGCTTCCGATGTCGGTTTCCCCAAACAGATTGAACCCTCTCTCACACACTCTCTTTATTCTTCTTTAATTAAAATATATATGTATTTCGGTTTGTTGGATTGTGGTACTTGACAGAATGGGGTCGGTGCACTTATTGTGGGTTTGTAGGTAAAGCTAATGTGATATAGTAGGCTTTTGAGGGACGTGCTACTGATAGCCTAAACCAACTTATCAACTACCAGTTAACTTATTAGTCAACAAGTAGTTTATTATAAGTAGCTTTAACGAAACATACAAACAAATCCATTTAAAATTGAAATGGCACACAAAACCAACGGAATTTATTTATAAACATCAAACACAGGTGACATGACAATGCGATTAGCAAGCAAATACTTGTCACGAACTCACGATGCCTAAACTTTTCCAATCTTCAAGTTTAGCCACACAAGTTTAATTTTTCCACAAGTTACCCACACAAATAAAAACCAAGATTGACAATATCATCATTTGTCGTCCTTTTAACACAAACAAACAAACAAACGATAACCAATCAAATTTATTTATAAATGTCCAAAATCCATCAAAACGGATTATTTGTGGAGTTGAAATTCATTGGCATCCCAGTCATAGAAGTCATAAGAATATTAGCAGCAAACTTTGCCACTTTTGCGTAATTATTAGACCTCACTTGCACAGGCAGCGGCTGCTCGTGATGCTGACCACGAGAAGCCGCCACCATAGGTGGTCCCCATGGCGTCCCCGCTGGTCCTGGCTGGAGATAAGGAGTCATGGGGACCATGGTACAGGGAGGGTGGACGTCAAACCCACACGTCTGACAGGTGTAGCTGATCCCATCAGCTACACCACTACAGACGTCGCAGGTGTATTTGAGTCCGGCGCGGTGGACCAGGGAGAGCTGGTGGTGAGGGTGGACGTGGGAGAAGATACGGTGGGGGGCAGTGGCACATTGCTCATGGAGATCAAAATCGCAAGCGGAGCAACGATACCTAATACCCTCGTATCCAGCAGTGTTGCAGCCGTCGCAGCTGAATTGAGATCCCATGAAGAGCTTCTGAAGAGGGTGGCGATGGGCATAGTGTTGGATCTCCGGCGGTGGGGGAGCAGGTGGAGGTGCATTGGTTGATCTCTGCAATGGAGGCATCTCTCTTTGTGATTGAAAAACGATCGAAAAGAAAGCTTGCTTTATAGATGTTTCAAATGAACAAGGTACAACTATTAATGCATGCTTTACAAGTTGTACAAGCATGTAAGCACTAATCACAAGTGAATTATCAAGAGTAAGGACTTGGTCAAGTGTTTTTTAGTTGAAAAATTATCTTGGGAAGGTAGTGCTCAAATAGTTCATTGAATGTGTTTAAGAATGAATAAAAATATTAATTTATTAGTATAGATTAACACGATTATGATATGATTCGTCTTAATATTTGTTTGTTGGTCATAAAACGGTCATATCTTATAGATAAATTTACATCATAAATAACCAATTAAACCTTGAAATGAAATAATGTTATCATATTTTGAATGTATGATATATCAATGGATTAAATTAAACTTTTGTTTTTATAATGTATATAACTAATTATATAATGTATTAAATTATAAAAATCTACACGTAATTTTAAAACTACATAAACAAAAAAATTTATAACTAGAATCATTCACTTTTTGTTTATAATGATGTGTCTTTATAACTAGAATCATTCATCATTATAGCTATCTTATAATTTTAGAATTTATTCATAGAATCATTCATAGTCTATTTAAAGACACATCATTAATTCTAAATTTATGATAGTGTTATAAATTAAGAATTAAAGAATCCAAATAAGGAAACGTATATCTATTCTAGGTAGTAGGTAGAATTGAAAGAGAGCATGAAAGAGGGAGGTTGGGGGAGATGGTGGAGAGGAGGTGATGATGCTTCCGGAAAGGTTGGAATGTTCACACCGAGTAAAATAACGAGTTAATTAGGTGTTTAATTAATATTATAAAAGTTGGAATTAGAATTAAGACTTTTATGGGCGTTTAGTTTATGGATTTTGATGAAATGCAATGGAATTGGAATCCTAAAATTCTTTGACCAAATTCTTTTACATTGTTTGGTTCATGGATTTTATGAGATGGAATGTCTGAATTGGTCATTTCGTGGCAAAGAGAAAAGATTTGGTTGGAATGA
Organism: Centaurea solstitialis; assembly: GCA_030169165.1. Lineage (NCBI taxonomy): Eukaryota > Viridiplantae > Streptophyta > Magnoliopsida > Asterales > Asteraceae > Centaurea > Centaurea solstitialis. The sequence goes on from CM058045.1 coordinate 72,176,573, forward strand.
AATGTCAATTTTTTTGGCACAAAATTGTCCATCATTCTAATATGCACCACCACCTCTGGCCACCGCCACCGCCACCGGCCTCCATCGCCACCACCCCCCACCAACGACCACCACCTTTAGAGCCCAGTTGGGATCATCGGGCTTCCCATGCATGCTCGGTGGGCTGCAGTATGGGGGTAGTGGGCTCGAATGGGCTTCCATTGTTGGTTTCGGGAAACAGTTGAAACCAATTAACCAATCCTTCTTTCTCTCTATCTCTCTCTACACTCATTTTCTATCTCTTATATTTTAATTAATATATATCAGGTATTCGGTTTTATGGGTAGTGGTACTCCTATTTCGGGCTTATTGTGGGTTTGTGGGTAAGCTACTGTGGCGTTGATGTGCCAGAGTGAGCTTGTGGGTTTCGTACCGATGCCAGAGTGAGCTTGTGGGTTTTGTACCGATAGCCTTTTTTTTGAACGGCAATTTAACTCACACACACGTTCCGGGGGGTATCCGGATCCATACGGGCACCGACTAATCCCCCGCGCCCATGAGCCGACCCGAAGGCCAACCCATGGACTCGCCCCTGAACCGACCCGAAGGCCGGTCAAGAGCTGGATACCGCAGAAGAGGTCTATAGGCCTTTGGCCTTTTTTGCAACAAGCGGGGCTTGACCCCGCGCCAACCTATCTTTCAAGGCAAGCGCAAGGATGTTACCTATCACCGCTGGGCTAGACATTCATTTGTAATAGCCTTATTTTTTTAATATTTAAATGGATGGATTTAAGTAGAGGTATTTATTTAAGAACATGTGCATTTATGATAACATAGAAAACTAGTGTATTATGTATTATACTATCATTACAAGAAATATGTCATTTATCCACACTTCATAAAAATCGTGGAATAATTTTGAAACTTGTCACACTTCAAATTGTAACAAATAGTTTAAATATAGAGATTGTTAGAAAAAAAAACTCCACATTCATAATTGTGTATGTTTGATTTCAAAAGTATACACTTTTAAATGTGTAATCTTTGTAATAAACAATGAATTAGATAAGTTCACACTTTAAGGCGTGAACTTTTGTAAACTTAAAATTATTTTCAAATTTTCCACGCTTAAAATGTGAAATTTTAGGCAATTTATCCACACTAATAATTAAATGTGATTTTTTACTACAAATTTCACACTTTCAAATGTGGATATTTGATAAAAATTATAACACCAAATATTTCCATGCTTTATTGTAATTTTTCACACTTTTAGGTGTGTTAATATTGCTAAAAGAGTGTGGATAATCAACTACTTTTTTTGTAATGTATATGGGTTTTTTTTTTTAATCATAAGACTAGGATTTAAAATTTTCATTGAGATATATTTTGTTCCATAATATTTTTGTTTCACATGTATTCGGTTCATAAATCAGAATGGAACAGTTTTAACATATTTATGAAACAAAAAATGCATATATGTAACACTTTCACGTTGTAAACTAAATGCATATAAAACAATCACCTTATGAAATACATATATGTAAATTAATACATTAAATAATTATACCCTTATATTAAAAAAAAAAACTATACGGAATAAAACGGTAAGGTAAAGTTATAAAAAAATTTCACAATGTTTGTGGATGAAATATTTTGGATCATATCATTATATAAGTAGATCCAATCAAATGTGTTGTAAATTAAAACATAGATCTACTTAAAACTTGTATCTAGCTAGTTATTTTAATTCAAAGAAATTGTTGATACATTTTAAGAGATTATAATATAGGTCTTAAATTGTGGTTGTGAACGCAATTGTTCTATGGCTAACTAACCTCTTTAACATTAACCTCAAGATTACTAGCATAAGTGAAGAATAAACAGAAAAAGGTTAAATTTAAATAAGTTTATGTTGAACCATTAAAATGGAAGTGGTTAAATTTAACAATATTAAGGGTTTGTTAAACGTTTGCAATGAAAACTAAAAAGTAAATGGCTAAATTTAAATGATTTTTTTAGGAAAATAAATTAAATGAAATTAGAAACTTATTAAATAGAATGCAAAGTGGAAAGCTAAAACAAATTTCGTGTTCGGGGTGGAAAGCTAAAAGCCTAAAACAAATTTCTCAATGTAATTTTTTTATATTTTTCACACTATTTTTTAAGGAACGAAATGAATCATTAGTTTTCAAATACATAAAAAAAAAAAACACCATAAATCACCATGTGCACATTTTAAACAACACTAGGAACTAGTGTTTAAGAAACCATCTTGTTACAAACTTTTAATTTAGTGTATATTCACAGTTTATTGATAAATCGTAAATTAGTAAAAGAAGTACTTTTAAGATCAATAATGTAACTGTAACCGATCTTTTAGTACTTTAATCTAAATAGACCAGAATATCAATGTTGCATTTGTGAAATTTCATCAAACACTTGGAGTGCATCATCAAGTTTGGTAATATCACAAAACCATTCGCAACAAATCAAACCACAATCGTAAAGTAAATAACACCGAGAAAACCAAAGTTGATTAAGTTTTTGGGTGATAACCGAAAGAAAGAAACTTGATTAAAAATGAAGAATCCGGAAACATTTGTCACCGAACCTTTTGCAACGGCCGATTAATAGCCATTCAAAATAAATTAAAAGGTGATCAATTTTTTTTGAGGTAATCTCCGTAATTTATGACGGTAAGACATCAGCCGCCCCTGATAACTCAGTGGCCACAATAGTTGTGTATGTCTGGATTTAAACCCTGGATAGATGAGATCTTCCACCACATCTTTGACCTCAACCTGTACACCACAAACCCTTGTGGTTAGCTAGGTGATTAGTTTTTGGAGTTAAAATTTAATGGAACCCCAATAAGAGAAGTCATTAGAATATTGGCAGCAATCTTTCCCACATTGGAGTAATTACTAGTCCTCCCTTGTTGCTGTTGCTGCTGTTGATTCATCATCATAGGTTGAACTTGATTATTATAACCACCAAACCCCATCCCTTGCTGCTGGTTGATCATCACCTGTTGATTATTATTCACTCCATTATAACCACCAAACCCTATCCCTTGCTGTTGCTGCTGCTGGAATTGCTGGTACTGCTGGTTGATCATCATCACAGGTTGATTATTATAACCACCAAAACCCGTCGTAGCTACCCCTTGTTGTTGTTGCTGCTTGTTGATCATCATCACCGGTTGGTTATTAAAACCAGCAGGTGTAGGCGGCGTTACGGACGGGATTCCAGTGGCCACCGGGGTCCCGGTGCAAAGAGGGTGGACGTCGAACTCGCACGTCTGAGAGTGGCACGTGTAGCTAAGGCCGTCGGCGAAGCCTTTGCAAACGTCGCAAAAGTGGGAGTTTCCGGGACGGTTGACGAGGAGGAGGTGGTGCGGGTGGAGGTGGGATGCGATACGGTGGGGCGATGTGGCGCATTGTTCGTGGAGATCGAAATCGCATGAGGCGCATCGGTATCGGAGGCCGTACCCCGCGGCTTTGCAGCCGTCGCAATTGAATTGAGAGCCCATGAAGAGTTTTTGAAGAGGGTGTTGATGTGTGAAGTGTTGGATCAGCAATTGATGAGGTTGAGGCTGGGCTTGGGGTTGAGGTTGTGGAGCTGATGATGATCTGTGCAATGGAGCCATGGGTTATGGAGAAGATGTGATTTCTTTTGTGTGTTTGTTGAGTGCAAGATGAATGGTATGAATTATGAAGGCAAAGACATCAAGAAGTGTACAAGTTTTTAATGCACAGTGTACATGTTATCAAGTGTGTGGGTCTGAATCATATGTACAAGTTGCTAGAGCAGTGTCTGAGTTGAAATGGAATGAGTCAAAACAATGTACAAGTCTTGATGCATGGTGTACAAAACTAAAGAGGAAGGATGTAGTTGTTGGTACTTGGTAGGAGACTTGGTCAAGAATTTAATTGATAATACTAAATAATATTTTGGATTTTATTGGGATAATTATGGTGAGAATTTTATGGTAGACTTTTTGGAAAAGGACTTGTGAAGGGCTGATATATGCAACTTGATGATTGAAAAGTCAACTAAAAAAATAAACATATAAATAAATAAATGCAGGTGGGTTAAAAAAAATTAAAAATATATGTCTGAGCCCGGGTTCGAACCGGGGACCTCTAGTGTGTGAGACTAGCGTGATAACCGACTACACCACCCAGACGATTTTGTTAATAAACTTAACGTTAATATTATTACGAGTAGATTTAGGTTTAATCCAAATAGTAGTTTTTTGTAAGAAGGGTGTAAAAGATTTTAGTTTTTTTTAATAAGGTTCACCTGGGTTTGTGCAGACTACATCCTTGGTAAATTTTACCGAGAGCAAAAGCATGTTCCTCTGGGATTAATACTCAGTGGCCCCTGGTTGCTCACCCCCGGATTCGAGCTCTAAATTGATAATTTTCGAGTTTGAGTCAATTTCAAACAAATTATAGAATTTGTGTAAATTTTCAAGCCAAATATGATCATGAGGTGGTGTTTGGTTCGCATAATGTTTTTGGATGAAATGAAATCTGTCAAAGTAATTTGCCTTTTAAGAAATTGGAATGAAATGTTGCCGGGTTTGACCACCTCTTTGGTTATCAGAATTCGAATGGAATATGTTAAAGAAATTGGAATCTATGTGTTTGGTTTACAAAATGTAGTTTGTAATTGAAATGAAAATATGCTAAATGACTAAAATACCTTTTTGATAGTTTTAATTTTTTTTAAACACAAAATGATTTAATAAATATTTATTAATTAGTTTGTTTTTTAACAAAAATACAATAATTATTAAATAATTTAAGAAAAGAGCTATTAAATAAATTAATACATTAATTAATAGAAATTAATAATGTATAACTTATGTTTTTTTGTTTAAATGCTTAATAACTTGTTTAAGTGGTGTCCAAATGGAGTTTTATAAAAATAAAAATAAAATTGGATTAGTTTATGGTGGTAGGAAAATGTGATAAGTTGATAATTTGTTTTTTAGTGTTTAACATTTTTTTTATGTAAACTGACATAAATGACATTCTTCCGAATCATTAAGTTATTTTTTTTTTTTTTGTTGTGTGTGTGTGTGTAAAATGTCCATATGAGAGAAGAAAGATAGGATAGGGTTAAAAAAGGGTAAACAAGTAACTTGGATGAATAAGCTGAAAACAGTTCATTACCGGTACTACGTCGGAATATGTTAATAAACACTTTAAATAAATAATCCCATAAAACCTCTAAGATGAAACATAATAACAACTATTATGAGGTGTAACCGCTGCTGCGTTCCCCTATTAAGGACAGCCCCGAATCCGCATAGCAACACCATCACAAAGACGCAACAGCAGCCGCGGTCTTTGATCGAATAGCTGACGTCGAACAATTCCTTCCCACCTGCGACACATAATGCATTAGCAAAATGGAGCAGCCGTTGCACATAGTCGAAAGACAGCAGCTGTCACCTGCACATTAGGATAATTAAATGCATCCACCGATTAACCGCTAACCCGAACCGCTCTAGCTGCCCAATTCGCTTTTTGGCAGACGATTTAGGCTTGAATGCCAATGGGACAACCATGCGAACCAATCCGATCTGCTACCCATCCGTTCATACGCCACTCTTTGCCATTCGAAAACCAACTCGTTTAAGCACTTCTCCCCTTTAAAGATCATTTTTATTTTATTTGATGCCAAATAAGGTATAAAAATATGCACTTGATCCCCGCCCACCAACTTTTACCTTTGGACGAATTAAGAAGAACCGCATCCTCATGAAGAAATTGCGTTGTCGATTTTACGTCTTGCAAAATCTTTGTTCCACCAATTCTTCAGCGTTCCCAGTCTTACAATTTTTTCACATCTTAAAAAAGCATTATCCATATCCTCTACCATGGACGGACCTAACGAAGTACCCACGATAGCACGTGCCACCGTATCGTTCATCCATCATAGTGTAAAAAAATATAGAGTCGTGAAAAATGTCATCGTACTAATTTGCTGTGTGCCGCCATATATTTTGAAATTGTAATATAAAACAAGCTTCCCTTGGTTTAGTTGGTTAGTTCATTGTTATTTAAAGGTAGAGTCTTGGGTTCAAATCTTGTTAGAAACATTTTTCTAGTCTTTTAGCTTTTAATATTATATATTTATTGTGTTTCTAAAAAAATTATATTTAAAAGCGAGAAACCAACTATTAAACTAATACTACTTTGTAAAAATATCTATGTATATATTTCTTATAGTTAAGTGATGCCACGGTTTGAAAACTTCTCTAAATTAATAGATTGAAAAAGCAAAAATTTTAATTGCAAGAGATTGGTTTGAAAAAGAAGTTGGCTTGTTACGCATTCCTTTAAAATTTACCGAATAAATCATTTTCTATATTATTAAATCACTACCAAATAATATATATATATATATATATATATAGAAAGAGGTTCAAACGAGAATGACATCTTTTTAAGAGAATACGAGAAGCAATCTCAGCCATTCAATTCGAGTTTTGATGAAAAAAAAGGACACGCACGACCTCTGGTCGCGGGGCAAGTCGCGCACGTTGTTAATCACATGTGATTTTCTATATGAATCATATATGATTTTGTACATGTTTTTTGTACCTGAACTTTTCCTTTGTTAATCATATATGATTTTGTACACAAAAGTCATTCTCATACATGATTGGCCTGAGATTCATTCTCGTATTCTTTTAAATTGATGTCATTCCCATTTGAACCTTCTTATATATATTGGTTAACCTTTTAACTTGCTAAAGATGGCATGAAGTAAATAGTAAATCTATAACAATGAAGATGGCAAGAAGTAAATGGTAAATCTATAACAATGAGATGGTGTTTATACTATAGCATGTTACATAATTCTTTTTTATTTAAGTAGAACTTCAATGTTAAGTTATAATTATAAGATAATTAATTTTAAAAAATTAGTCATATTATAATAAGTTTTAGGAATTAATAGCATACTAAAAGGAAAAACTAAAAAGTTAAAAGTAAAAAGAAAAAACCCTACATTCCACTGGAAGCTAAACCGCCGCCGCCCCTAAACAAAAATCTCCACACCTCCTCAACTCCGGCGAATACATTAGAATAACGATTCTGTTGGTTTCATTTTATTGCATTTTTTCAATTAAGGTGGCGTTTCTTTACTTCTTAAGAGTTTCATTAAAAGCTAACATCTGAATCATTAAGAGGTGAATCATGTTTAGTAAAAAAATGAACTGCGCCTTAATGGTTTAAAAACCCTCTGAGAGTCCTGATTTCATACTTAATAATTACCAAACCAACATATTGCAGCATATCATAAAAGCTTCTTAATCATCTGACCACTTAGGCAGTATTTTAGCTATTTGATAAGCTAGTCCCATCCAAACATATACCATATAAGCTAGCTTTTTGAAACACTACTCAAAGTAGCGTTTTGGAAGTTTTTTGTGGTTTTTTTTCAATTATATCCCTATTAATATTAATTATTAAATTCAAATATACCATTTTTAATTATTTTAGATGCTCAAAAGCTAGTTTTTGCCAAACATATATTATTTATAAGCTAGTTTATCAATTAACAGTTAGCTTATCAGCTAGTTTGCCAAACATAGCCCATCCGACAACCAAACCATTCAGCACTTTTGGGGGTAGGGATATAGTTGTGAAAATATTGGGGCAAATGTCACTATTTTCGTAAAGATCAGGGGTTGTAATCAGCAACTTTTTTGGTAGTGGACAAGTGAAGTGCGTTTCCTCCCTCCCTCCCTCCCTCCCAATCCCCATCCACATCAAAAGAAAGCCAATCTCCTTCTTCTCCCTTCAACTTGAATCAGCCAACCAACCAACCAGCCACCCACCAACCCACTCACTCTCACCTCATCATCCTCTTTATCACTTTTGCTATCTGGTATGTATATGGATTAATTCTTCAACTTGCTTTCTCTTTCTCTTTCTCTACTCTCACTTTCCATATATCATACATATCACCTTCACTATACTATTATATAATAATATAACTCTCTTCTTCTTCTTCTTCTTCTTAATCCAGGGTTTTCAATCAAACATGGCACAAGGTATTATTCTCTTTCTCTTACTTCATTAATCATTACTTTCATATCATTCTCTGTATCTTTCAATTTGAATACTGAAATTTCAATTCTTAAAATAGCCAAACCAAATCTAGTTTTTAAAAATCCTACACTTGTTTTCATTTACATAATTGTATAAATTTATAATTTTTATGATTTTGAATTGAATGAATATGTTTGAGTTATTAATAGTAGAACAAGGTGTTTAACTTGATATGTTTATTGGTGTTATTGATGAAGATGGTGAACGTGGATCCGATCAACCGAGTAGCATACCAGCTTATGATGAAGCAATGGACGCTTTGTCATCTCTGATTTCCCAAAAAAGCCGTGCAGATCCGACCAATAGCGGCCTTAAGTTTGGGCTTATGTTTGAGTACGTTAAGGTGGATACTAATACTACTACTACTACTACCACATGAAACTTTTTATTTGCTTTTTGAATATTGCAATTATCATCTCCTTTGAAGAAATTATAGATTTGCATTATAACTTGGAAATCAGAAATTGAGTCATTTGAATCTGATATCTAATTGTATAGGGGGGTTTTATGAAACCAAATGTGCAGTTGTTATTTGCAGTGCTGACTTAAAGCACCTTCCTTTGCTTACAGATTTTGGATTTGGAAGAGCCGATTTCAAGGTTGAAGGTCATTCATGTTGCAGGCACTAAAGGAAAGGTAGTGTTGATATCCATTAACTAACCTTCTATAAGATTGGAAAATTTGTCCAATACTTGTATGGATATAGTGTCAATTTGAGTTTCAAGCAAATGCTCATGTCTATGAGTCAGAGCAATTCAGCTCTTATAGGAAATAACTTGTAGATAAATTTGTTATTTATTACAACAGTATGCTACTACTGTTATAGTGGAGAATTGAACTTTTGTTCCTCTACTGGTGCTGCTAAAGTGGGGCCTTGGATTGGAAGTATGTATCATACTATCATGTTTGAAATGTAGGGATTAAAACAAGTTTTTTCTTGTAGTAACTGGCAGGTATTCATAAAGTTAAATTAAGTACATCTACAACAAAAGATGTTCTGTTCCATTTTTGTTGTTGCTATTGTTGCTATTGTAAAAGGAATATGTTATTTGGTAGTTAACAACTATCTTGATTCAGATCTATCTTTGATGCAATAATCACATTGCTTATATCACTACATCTTTTATATCGAGTTCATTTAGATGCTAATTAAAGGGAAAAGTCGGCTATATTTGAAAGTACACCAATAATGCATTTATGGCTTATACATCATTCTGCTATGCAGAAGTACCTGGTCATGTGTTTGTTTGTAACTTTGTATATATATATATATGTGACGATTATATAATACTGCATGCTATGAGTGTCAAGTTGAGTAGGCTGAATTGCTCAAAGGATGGTGCCCACATTTGTGTTGACAGTCAAGAAGGTTGTGTGCTGAATGTAACACAGATGAAAGATCTTATGCTATGAAATCAAAATATGTCTTCAAATACAAATGAAAATTTTGTTTCAAAGGAATATGATACCTTGAAACAGGTCCAGTGTATCATGATATGCTTTTTCTACTGGATTTATATGACATGATCTAGATATAAAGAGACAACTATATGTAGTTTTTGATTTTATGCTGATGTAATGTGATAATTGCATTATTTATAGGGATCTACATGCACGTTTGCCGAGGCTATACTACGCAATTGTGGCTTTCGAACCGGGCTCTTTACATCTCCTCACCTTATCGATATTAGAGAAAGATTTCGGTTGGATGGGTGAGTTTTCCAAGGTCTGTAACTGTCATAACACACAGATATAAACAGATGGTGTGTAAACTTCTTCCTTCTTGGCATGTGTATTTCTGGAGTTGAAAGGTGATTAACTATTGGTGAATAAACTTGAACCAGTTTCATCATGGTATTTTGAAGTGATTAGTTGAATAGCTTTTGGATGAAATTGGATAACCTTTTCTCACATAAACTATCAGCTTGCTAAGATTAGTTATTGTATATTAGATAGTTTTTCTATTTTGTGTGAAGTTTTTATATTGTATGATACAGTGACCTCGTGGAGATTTATGTTCGACTGGTTGATACATGTCCTAGTTTTTTTAAAAGCAATTTATAAGTAAATTTTAATCAAGATATTTTAAGTTTTCACTGTGGAAGGTTGCTTAATGTCTACATTTTGGTTGTTTGCTTCAGCGTGGATATATGCGAAGAGAAGTTTTTGGCGTACTTCTGGTGGTGTTGGGATAGACTGAAGGCATGATTTCTAACCCATTAATATTATGAATGTAATTTGCTTCTCATGCTGCTTCTTCAGACCTTTGTTAATTATGATTGTTCCTGTTATTCTATTCTTTCATCATTTGTGTTATCCTCTTCTCAAACTATCATTTTCTGTAGAACACCTTGTAATTAAGTCTTCCCTATAGTATTGTGCTGAAGATGAAGTTTCTCTGCCTATGAATATTGAACATCACATTGAATTTGTATTTCCATTGATGACAATAAAAGTAATATGGTCACTAGTTTTTTCGCGGATAGCTTGTGGTTTAGTTAGACATCAGAAACTACCCTTCTCACTTCTCATGCCTTAAGCTCCTTGACTGCATATAACAGTTCTTTTTATTTTGATTAATCACTAACCTATATCATCAAAAGGGAAAATTCTAGGTTACCAGTTCTGATCCTTAAAAATGCTCTAAAATTTATACACATTTAGAAATGATCACATTGGAGTTCAAGACAACTATGATAGATAACTCTTAAAGAAGTCTGGGTTGCATCATGTCAAGCTGACATACTTCTGAGTTACTGCAGAAAGGCTGCAAGCTTGTATACACAAGTCAAGGACAAAGTTTCCATGCTTCTTTTAATTTTAATTGTTTCATATCCTGCAACTGGCATCTTTTTCTAGGACTAATAGCGAATTATTTAAATAGCATCCACCTCCTAAGAAGTTTTACGTGCTATCCTTCTTTGACTGCAACTATTTGTGAAATAACCACATATTTTGTGGATTCTCAAGTATAAATATGATTATTACTGGACAGTCAAGTATGGGTAGCCAACTACAAGAATTTACCCCTACAGTGCCTCCCTTGTAATTTATCTATACAACATCCCTGAAAGCTCTCGAGATACTAGAGTACAGGTAGCTGCTGCCAGTTGATTATTGATTTGAACTAGAAATCAACAAATATCAGCTCTTTTACATGGGTTAGTTTGTTCACACTAGATCTCCTCTATACCCAGCACAGCAGGAACTTAATGCACTGTGTTCACTCCCTGTAGGGACATCATATTGTTCACAATGATGCTTATTTTCAACCAAATAGAGCTTTGGTGCTTCCATGTTTGTAAGATAAATCACATATATGCTCAAGAATAAAAGAAATTTATGGGCATGGTTATGTTACTTATAAGAATAGGTTATTAGACTAAGTTGAAATGTGTGTTGGACACATCCATCTTAAACTTCCTGCTTTTGAATGATCTGTGTATGCGCAAGCTAGGCATGCTTGTGTATGCAGCCAAGCTTTAGTTATAGGTACTTGAGCATAATAATAAGTGAAAATCAATTTTTTTTCCAGATGCGTTAGCTATTTTCTCTTCGAAGCTTATAAAGTTGAGAAGCCTTAGTGCACACTAGTCACCACGTCCCCTTAGCTATCCAATTCGGAGCTTCAGTTATGTGTTATCAAGCTAATTGGCTTTACAAATATGATGTCAATGCACGGTCTGTAAACATCCTTTATGAGTTTTTGTTGTATGCTTTTGGGCTTCAGTCACAAATTGGCTACTGTTAGTAAACTGTTTCATTCCATGGCTGGTGGAGCTGGAGCCTCTCTGATAAGTTTGTCATGGTATTAGGCTACTTTTTAACCTATCGCCAACAAGAAAGAAAAAATGTCTATTGTTAAGTAAATATATTTGATTGTATCTTGTGTTTATTGTTTTGCATAGTTGGCAGTTGTCATTTTGTCAACTAGCAAGTTAAGGGAGCTTGAATTGGCTCATAAAATGCATTTGACTTTTGATCGTGTCTTTTCCTACATGAAATGGTTTTTTGTTAATTGCTTCTATTTTATATATGCAGGAAAAATGCAATGATGATATACCAATGCCAAATTTATTCCGCTTCCTTGCTTTACTGGCTTTCAAGATTTTTGCAGCAGAGCAAGTATGTCACATTTTTATCAACTTCATCCCCTTCCCTGAGCAAACCCCCCACCTTCATCTGCACCCAAATAACCAAAATAAAGTTATAAAAATAATACTTCCCCATTTAAACGCACTGTGCATTTGGATGCAGGTTGATGTTGCTATTATGGAGGTTGGACTAGGTGGAAAGTTCGATGCGACAAATGTGGTATGTAAATATTTTAGCTTCCATGAACTTCTGTTTTTTACTTGAGCTTCTCAAACTACTAAACATGGATGTGTCTTATACACGCTTTTAGATGATAATTTCAGATAGTTATATGTAAAAATATGACCTAAAATGGTGTGGGAGTTTTCAGGTTAAGACACCCATTGTATGCGGTATTGCATCCCTGGGGTATGACCACATGGAAATTCTAGGTTAGTTTTCAGTTATGAATTTTTTTTGTATGTTCGCAGTCATGTTAGAACATTGAACTAATTCTTAACCGGGACAATTGTTATGAACATTTGTTTGATTAGGAAATACTCTTGGAGAAATTGCGGGGGAGAAAGCTGGAATCTTTAAGGTGCTTCCGAAAATTCCATGCAAAAACATCTGTTCTGTTTCTCTCTTACAGTTAGGTTAGTTTGCTGTCTTTGTTTCTTTCATCATAGTCATGTCGAATGTGTGCTTGGTTTTTATGCAGAAAGGTATTCCTGCATTTACTGTGCCCCAACCAGAAGAAGCTATGCAAGTACTCAAGGCGAAGGCTTCACAGTTGGATGTAATTCACTTTAACTTCAACAGTTGTATGGACTGCTCCTTTTAAAACTGAAACAAGATTCAGTAATGCAATTTCTGTTGTTACAGGTGCCTCTTGAAGTTGCAAATCCGTTGGATAGTAAACTGCTGAATGGATTACATCTAGGGCTTGTGGGCGATCACCAATATCTTAATGCTGGACTTGCCATCAAGTTATGCACCACATGGCTTCAACGTACTGGTCACCTGGAAGCCGATTCCATGGACCAAACTGTAAGTTCCTTAAAAGAATCCAATATGTCAACTGATTTATTAAGAAAATAGATCCAACCAATTGCTTATATGCTTGGATACAGAGTTCACTGCCTCAGCAATTCATCAACGGGCTAACGACAGCAACACTACAAGGAAGGGCGCAGATCATTCCAGACCCGTCGTTTGACATTGAAAGTCCAGGGGATCTGGTGTTTTATTTGGACGGAGCCCATAGTCCTGAAAGCATGGAAGTTTGTGCAAATTGGTTTTCTCTTGCTGTCAAAGAAGACGACAGACAACTGAGCTGCTCAAGTAACCAGGAACATGGTAATTCCAGAACCTCAAGTGAAGTTGTACCTCTCAACCCTGGCAAAACCTCCGGCAAGGACTCCGCACAGGTTAGAAACAAAACAACAGTTAATTTGCATTTATTTGCTGCATGTTATTTGAAAAATACTTGCTGAATTATAGTTTAGTTCTTCCAGCAACTCCCATAGAACTTCATAGGAAGTATAAAGATTTCATTACAGGAAATGGATGTATAACTCTGATATTTAATAGTATCTTATAGTTTATATAAGATGACTTTTTAATTGCAAGGATGGACCCGAGGATTACGCAGAGAGAGTCCAAAATTTTCTTAGGAAACTGCACCAACTAGCTTTAACATAACAAATAGCATAGTACTAGTTAGAGTTTTTTTGAAGTACAAGTTTGACATTCATAGTTGAAGGAAAAAAACTAATAGAGATTCGATGTACTTTTTATGATAACTTCTCCTAATATTGAGGATTCATTAAACTCTCTTTGATCCTTTGAACTTCCCTGAAAATGCAGATATTATTGTTCAATTGCATGTCAGTGAGGGATCCACAGGTGCTCCTTCCTCGGTTGGTGAAAACATGTGGTGGTCATGGTAATTATCTCGGTCACAAACATCATTTCTATCGTCAATCAATCATACCATCTTGGAACTAGTCTTTATATTGTGAAAATTTTGCTGGCCCTGCAAGTGATCTAATATAACTGTCTGTTTCAGGTATCAACTTCAATAAGGCGCTATTTGTACCAAACATGTCACTTTACACCAAAGTAGGATCTAGCACATCCTTGCCGTCAAGTGATCCAGTAGTCGACCTGTCATGGCAGCTGACCCTCCAAAGAGTATGGGAGAACATCATATGCAGCGAAAGAGGTATTGTTTAATTTCCACCAGTTGATGTGTGTTTTGAGTTTGTATGTTGGTTTTAGTAACTTGGCTATATGATGGATGATTCTTACTTCTTAGGGTATAACAATAATGGTGAGCCAGTTTCGGTTGAGAGCAAAGAACATGCTGAAACGATTGTTAAGAGTTGTGAAAACAGTGTGGTGTTCTCGTCGCTTCCATTGGCTATCAAGTGGTTGAGAGATGCTGCTAAACACAATAGATCTGTTCGACTGCAGGTAATGAAATCTACGATCTTAACTGAGTTGTCTTGTTTTGTTTCTGAGGATGTTGAAATATTTGTTTGTTTGTTTGTATGACAGGTTCTTGTAACGGGTTCGTTACATATGGTGGGGGACGTCATTAAATTACTGAAGAAATAACAAACTTGGTTGGTTGGAGAAGATACATACATATATGCTGCTGCCATAACTGAAGAAATATTCAACTTGGAGCTACACGAATACAAACGCATTCACTCTGCCTCTTTTTGTTGTTCAGTATCAATCGTTGCAAACTTTTGTTTTTATCATATTTTTGTCAAAGAATATTTTTGGACATAGTCATCGAAACAGGTTCATTAAACCGGTTATGCAAATTTCCTGGTGGTTCAGTTAGGCTGAATTTGGGTACTAAATGCTCTGTCTAAGCCAAGGAACTTACGTCCAAGAGTCCTCGTAAAATGATGATTGAGACACGAGAAACAGGACGAAACATGACTGGACAAAACTCAGTGTGGCTAGAAGTCTTTTTCTTTGAAATATTTACTGATGTGGCAGCCTCCAATTGGTCTCTTTTACTGTTTTATTACTCTTATTTTTTACCATTTTGACCGTTTCTTTTCCTTTTTAGTTCTATAAAATTTGTCATTGCCTTATTTGCCATTTTGAACTTTCGTACATTAATCATTCAAGGTTAAACTTCCATACATTAATGACGACATAGCAGGAAAAGAAAAACGAAACTGATATTCAACAACGGACAACCACGATAATTAACAAGAATGATGCTGAAATTGATGATCATTGGAGTTTGAAGACGATTTAACTCTTAAGAATTTTACGAATCCCATAAGCTTAATAGGTTGATATTTACGTTTTTAAATAATTTATACAAGCTTTGAAAGATTATTTTTATTTATTTATAATCAGATAGTATTTGATTAGAGATTTAGAGTAAGAAAATGTAGTTTGCTATATTACAATATAATGGACTCATACTCCAAACCTGTTAATTTATATACTTTACCACTTGGTCCATCTCTTAATGTCAAATAGAACATAGTTCATATCTTCGAATAGAACATAGTTCATATCTTCGAATAGAACAAAATATATTTGTAGTAAAACTCTTGCATAAAACAACTTTTCTTTAATCAAAACTATTGTGTAAAACAGCATCAATATGATGCTAGTTACTATTCTCTCTCTTTGCATTCAGGTTTTAATTGGTTATGTCAAGGTTCTAAAAAACGCGGTATTGCGGCGCCATAATGCGCCATAACGTCGAGGCGTGGCATTGCCGCCACGTTGAAGGCCATGGTGTGGCTCTAAGGCGTCGTTCGCGTTAAGGCGTGTTATGGAGGGTTATAAGGCGCGTTATGGAGGGTTATAAGGCGCGTTATGACGAGTTATGGCGAGTTATAAGACGTGAATAGTTTTTTATTTTTTTATTTTCTTATATCTAATTTATGGTTTATAAGCTTTGTATATTTTATCAAATAACTAATACTTGAATCTTCCTTTGTTTATAGTTTTAAATGAATTTTAATCATTATAGATTTGTCGCCTCAAGTCACACCTTGAAAAACGCCATGGCCTCGTCGTAACTCGTAAGGCTTGAGGCTTGACCTCGCCGCCACGCCACGTCTCACACCATTTAGAACCTTGGATTGTATTATTAGTTAATATCCAATCGGTTCAACCAAACCAAAACAAATCAATATAGACCGGTAAATCCAACTCGAATCTAGGATCTGAAAGGTGTGAAATATATCTAATATAACAAAAATAGTAGCCCCTTCGTCCAATGGGACGCGTCAAAATAATCGCAATGTTTCCTTATTTGGCAAATATTTAACATTGGAACCATTAACAACATTTAAGAGATACTGATTTCAGTATAGCCACAACAAACTCTTCCATTGAACTACATCTAGTCATCAATCATCCAAAGTATAAAACAACAACTTAAACCAAATTACATCTTTGTAGACATCAAAAACTTATTTTTCTTCTCAGCTGGTTTAAGGATTTGAAACGAACACATCAAATTCTCATCCACGCTCATCATCGCACCCGCGTTATCAAATTCCCCACAATAATTTGGAGCCGAAAATATAGTAACGAGCTGCCTATCTGCAAAGAACTCATAACCATCCTCCACAACCTGCAGTTTAACAACAAAACACACACACACATATATAAAAACCTAAACTTAGCATTCATTGTGGATTCTCTCTATAAAACTACCTGTTTTCCCCATAGTATTTATTGAGCAGGGTGTTGCTAAATGCACCCTTATTCATGTCAGAATCAGGTCAAATCATGTATTAAAAATGTTAAAAAGTAAATCTTGATGTTGACGTGTACCAAGAGAATCTTAGTAGGTAAGGGTGCATTTAGCCTACCCCTATTTGATTATAGTCCTCAAGATTCTCTCTTTGGTATTCCAGATCAAACCAAACCAACCAGTATATACCACCTAGGGGTGTTCACGAGGCGGGGTGGGTAGTAAAATTTTTTAAAACCACGTGTACGGGGCGGGTACCTAATTTTACTATCCGAAACCGAACCGTGCGGGGCTGGTACCCGCACCGAACTGAACCGAAAATGAGCGGTACCCATGGTTCGGTTCACGGGTACCCGCATTTTGTCGAGTGCTTTGATGTACACAAAATATATACTAGAAAATGGAGTTATTTTGTGACAAACTAAAACAATTAACGCTAAAAAATATCATAAATTATATAAGAGTACGGAGGATTGTCGTCGATACAGGTGTGCAAAAACGATCTAGACTAAATCTGACAACAAACCAATGGCAGTGGGGGTGAACGAAAAAACAAGATACGTGATGGAGATTTTTTTAAGATTAGTAATTTTATACTATGAAGTATTAATAAATATATTTTCCTTAATAAACTAAATATATACGGGGCGGGCGGGTACCCGTGGGTAGTAAATTTTGAGAACCGAACCCGACCTGCTACTTAGCGGGTACCCTTATTTTCGGGGTTTTCAGGTCAAGGGTTGCTCGGGTATCAGTTTTCTCGGTTTTGGATCATAAAGTTCGGTTCGGTTCTTCGGTTTTTCGGTTTCTTTGAACACTCCTAATACCACCAAAAAACACTTGAGATCATGTGAGACCGGACTATTTTCGTGGGACCACTTTTTTACACTTGAACCTACTTCACAGTGTTTTTGCTGTGAAGGTTCGGATATTCTCTTTAGCTTCACAATATTTTGCTGCAAAGTTTCAAGTGTAAAAGTTTGGTCTCACGAAAACAGGTTGGTCTGGTCTATAGGGGAATTCAGTCATTGGCTAAATAGATACTTATGTTATACTAGCATCATATGCTTACATTCTATTTAAGACGGAATGAAATAAAAAGCAAAAGAGATTGATAATAACCTGGTGAGCTCGACAAACAAGATCAAGATCATGCTTCGTTAAAAACTCAGACACCTTATCAGGTCCAAACGTATAAGAAACCCCTCTATCATTCATCCCCCATCCTCTGACGTCTTTGCTAGGATCCGACCACAACAAATCACAAAGTAAACCGGTATCAGGGATAGCAGTCGGGCGTTGTAAGTTTCTAATTTCGTCCAAATTGGAAAGATCGGGAGAGAGTCCACCGTGCATGCACAATATCTTGTCATCCACAAGAGCGGCAACGGGTAGACAATTAAAGCAATCGGTAAACGCTTTCCAAAGCTTCACATTAAAGCGACGCTTGCATTCATCATAAAACCCATAAATCCTATTTATGGAAGCGCATTCGTGGTTTCCTCGGAGAAGAAAAAAGTTCTCAGGGTAGCGGATTTTGTAAGCGAGCAAGAGGCATATGGTTTCCAAACTCTGTTTGCCACGATCCACGTAGTCACCAAGAAAAGGTAATTGGCTTGGGGAGGAAAACCTCCGTATTCGAAAAGTCTCAATAAGTCGCTGTATTGTCCATGAATGTCGCCTAAAGAGAGAGAAATGAAATGTTGCAAATCGGATATACAAGTTTTTGTAAAGGCTTCGGAAATTATTCGATTGATCTTTACCTCATGTAACCCAATGCAATCCAAAAACTTGCTTTAATTTTGAAATAATAAGAAGCTAATATAAAGAAATACGCATGAAACATATTGCAATAAAATAAGTGTCCACATTTCTATTTTAATTTGTCCCATAGTAAGTAATCACTTTCAAAAATAGTAATTCTACCCTTGATTATGAGATGAAGAAATTCATTACCCCCTCTATTATTAAGAGTAAAAGTGTAATAATTACACATCTCCAAAACCGTGTTTCTTTTTCATAAACCCCCTCTTTGAGATACGCATTACGCTACGCTCCTAATTAAGGTCTAGTCCTTGGTGCATTCCAACCGACTGAATCGTCCACACTGCTTAGTTGATATTATTCTTATTCATTAAGAAGTATTGTCGAAAGAAAAGCATAAAACTTGCTTAGAAATAAATATAGCCACGATAGAAATGAGTAAGAGAGGGCTCTTACACATTCCACAAACTAAATCTTCAAACGAATAATCTACTTTCCGAACCATCTTACTTTACTTTTCATAGCAAACAAACCATTCTTCTTGTAAGAGTCGCCAAATTATGAACAAATAATTGCAGTGTAAGATAGTTTATTTTGCATTTTACTTCACACGATTTGGTCACATTGCTCATTCTTGCAAAGTACCTCATTTTTCTTTGTATTTTTGCTAAAAAAGAATGGTTAGTTTGCATCCAATAAACATCATTTAAATCATGGAGTCATTAAGTTTAAACATAATCATGATTTCCCAAGGTTCTAAATGGCGCGAGGCGTGGTGTGGCGACGAGGCCACGCCTCAAGCCTTACGAGTATAGGCGAGGCCATGACGTTTTTTAAGGCATGACTTAAGGCGCCAAATTTGTATATAACATATATGTATACATATATATGTGTGTCTGTGTTTATGTATATGTATAAAATGGTAAAATAGAAGATTTTCTAAATTCTAATATATATTACCAGGCAAATTCTAACCAATACAAATGGAAAAACTCTAATCGGAGTTCGAGATACACAGATTCAAAAAATCAAAATTACACATTTTTAACGCCATGGCGCACCTCAACAAGCTCTACGCCATGGGGGTTAACGTGGCACCTCGGCGCGCCTTTTAGAACATTGTGATTTCCCCTAATGCATTTACCTCAAACCATTTAATCATACAAGAAGCTAAATTATAAACCAAGTAAAAATCAAAACAAACTCTTTGATCACCAATTAATTACCTACTAATCCTCCCCCAAAATAAATCTTGTTAAAAAATAAGTGCCCCCATTTGGTGAAAACTACCAATCTAACAATCAATTACGTAAAAGCAAACCTAAAATAAGATTAGGCTGAATGATTAAGCAAAGATTATTATGACTGAATGATTAAGCATTTAGAGAAATGGAATCAAGAATAATACCACAAATCTTGATGGGGGCTTCGAGTTCAAGAAGATTGGGCTGATTGATAAAGATTTCACGAGAAGCAACACACAGCTGTTTGATTTCAGCCTCTGAGAGCTGAACCAACTTCCCTGGCTTATTGGATCGAACTTCGATTAATCGTTCGATTATCCTATCGAGGGCAACTGGGTCCATCTCCAAACTCCAAACTCCAAGAACCAAAACCTATTTTTCTTCAAATTTTTCTTCTAAATCGTTGAAAGAAGTGAATGAATCCAAATGGGTCAACTTTAATCTTAATAA
Organism: Centaurea solstitialis; assembly: GCA_030169165.1. Taxonomy (NCBI): domain Eukaryota; kingdom Viridiplantae; phylum Streptophyta; class Magnoliopsida; order Asterales; family Asteraceae; genus Centaurea; species Centaurea solstitialis. The sequence goes on from CM058045.1 coordinate 72,196,972, forward strand.
GAAAGACGAATTACGAAATGGGTATAAAGATAAATGAGGGAAAATTACTCAAAATGTGACGGAGTCGCCCATAAAAATGTGTCGCCATGTGATTGGTTAGATAGGATATTTTAAGGGGGTGGTTGGTTATTTCGTGGAACTTGGGGGACCTTTAAAGTAAATTAGAGTGATATTTACAATTAAGTCCCTATATTTTGAAAATGTTACCAAAACCTCCCTTTTTTTTGTTTTTTTCTTTTTTTGAATGGCAGGTTAGTTGTTAGTAAACACTCCAGTTAGATTAATTACGTCTTTGCCCGGGTTTGAACCCGGGACTTCTACTCCAAGAGGGTGACCCCTCTACCAACTGAGCTAGCCCTAGTTGGCTCCCTTTTTGTTTCATGTAGCAATAGGGCTAAGGTTGTGTTGGTTTTACGTCATTTAATTTGGATCTTACAAACATGAGGGGAAAAAACGATGAATATTGTTACGGACTTCTTTTTGGTAAGTGTTTATTGGATGTTATTTATCTTCAGTGTTGGAACCATAAGGTTTGATGATGGAGGGTGGTGGTCTAAATTTAAGTGGTTGATAATGTTTTCCACTTAATTTATTGTTAACTCTTTGATTAGGCCGTTAGGTGATACCTAAAATGGTTTGAAAGTCAACAAATATGTGAAATGTTTCAAAGAGATGTTTAGGAGACTAAAGATATAATATTTTGACATGTATACATAGTTTTAAAAATGGTGGGATGAAATCATAAAGATAGATTATGATAAAAGCCTAGAAGTTGAAAAAAGTCATAATGAAAATGAGAACTTGAATCTTGAACCTTAGGTTTGAATCTCTATCATTGTCCAAGTATATGTGACACTTTGAAGTATGAACTTTGTCAACCTAGGCTTATGTTTGGTTTGTGCCACTATTAAAGGTTCTATTGAAATGATCATGCTTTTGAAAAATAAAGTAACAATATTGAATATTGTTATTGTTGGTTGTAGGAATACTTTCAAAGATGATAATTGATTGTATTTAGTTTTGGAAGAGAAAAGTGATTCAAATGAAGTTATGAGATTTTTGACCTTTTGGTCACATTTGGATTAAATGATATGATGACTAAATTGGTTATGTTTGGAAATTGATCATAGTTGATCATTTTAATCATGATATGATTATATGAATTAGATAGCAATGCAATGGATCTATAGGTATAGGAGTCAGTTTATGGTATAAAATGAGATGATATTCCTTTATTATAGCTAGAAATATGTATTGATCACCAGAGGCATTATAGTACGGATTCTTGGAGTCTAATATTGGTCATTGACCATATGGTGTAATTTCTAACGAACGAATATATCTAGAATCATCTGTAGTCTCGAGATATAGATCATTATTAGTTGAACTAATCATCAACTCAATATCCATTATTAAGTAAGGCTTAGTAACATAGATATGTGGCCTATTTTTGTATTCCTCCACTGTCAATGGAAAACCGAGTCTCTTCGTCACTTCAAGGTGTGTTTTCAACTTTGTAAATGAAACTTTTGGATTGTTAAACTTCGATAAATGTTGGATTTCCGTTGTTAATACTTTTTATATATTAACCTTGTTTAAATTGTTTGAATTCACTAGTTGTTAAGCCTAACATTTTTTGTTTAAATGACATGTATATCAAGTTCTTTAAGCAAATATGGCTAAAGATGATTAAACAACGATGGAAATGCCAATAGTGGCACTAGTCGGGCACCTTTTCTTTGGGAGCGCATATGAAGTAGTGTATATATTTATGATTCTTGTAGTAACACTGAAATGTAATCTATTTCTTGAATGATTTAGATTATGAGGTTATTACCTGTTAGAGCATTCACAATTGAGGCTTTTGTTGAGGTTAATGTAGGGGTTTTTATAAGAACTCCTACCGTAGGACAAAGGTTTTTGTTTAGTCACACGTTCTACTAAAACCCTAAATGGTTGAACAAGAATATGAGTTCTTATTTACGTTTTTGGTTCCTTTGTTATTATTGTTTTGTTTAGTTATTGTTTCTTAACCATTTTTTTTTGTTTTAATAAACTTGAAAAACATATAATTAAAAATAATTGAAGAAACTTCAAATCAATTGTTATAAATTCTCTATATTCCACAATATTCTTAATTATTTTCCAAATGCAGCTGAATCTCCAATTTTATTTTTATTTTTTGACCTTGATACTTACAAATTAAAACCAATATAGAAAAGTGAAAACTAATAAAAATATTTTTTAATTTTTTTAAATAATTTTAAGAGATAAATATAGAGGGATGATCAAACGTGAACCATATCTATTTAAAAGAAGATGAAAACCAACAAAAGTATATATAATTCACACGACTTGCAAGTCGTTTCAAAGTGAGTTTTTTTTATAAGAGCCTCCATTGTAGAGTTTTATTGAAGTTCTTATTTTATTGATGCCATAATAATATGACTAAAAAATATATAATAATTAAGTTTCTTAAAAGTTTCACCGCTATTAATAAATCTTAGCATTTCTCTAATTTAATTGGTTGGCGTTGTTCCATTTTCTGGGATATACTCTTCCTATTTATGGTAATTACAAGTTCTATAATTTCAAACTACCTCCTATTTCAGGGTGTTATCTTCACCTCACGCCCTTTTTTGTAACCACTGATTTTTGTGTCATTTTATCACAACCTAAAGTCCTAAATGACCAAGCTCATTCATACCAAAATTTTATCCTAAATTTAGTTCTTAGATATATATGTAGTCACGCCTAAAGAAACATTATCATGACATCCTTTGAAAACGTAAATCTTTTTCCGCTAAAACGAAACCATAAACGGATATTACGTGCACATTGCACCATCTCCTCTTTATGTAGATCTACTTTGAGCATAGCCAGATTTAGTAAGGCAAACCACCTGAATTTGTCTCTTATGACATAAAAATATCATGAACCTTATGGTATCCTCTTTGTGATATGTTTTTGTGCCACCCTTACCTAGGCATTGTCACTAGAAAATAATAGACTATAATACAGTGGCGGAACACAAACTTTATAACTGAGGGGGCCGAAACAAATATGTTACTCCATTAATTGCGTGTAAACATAATATAATAGAACATTGTTTTACTTTTTTTATTTACATTTAAATTGGTTTTCATTTTGTTAATAAATAGTAAGTAGGCCTTGTTATAGAACTAAATATGTATATTAGACAATTTTATTTTTATCTTTAATCCGGTATTAACTTCGTTCTAACCCAATGTCATTCATATAACACTTATTTTTTGGTTTTTCAATGTAGATTTAGGTCAAGTTTAAAAACTATACTTTATGTACGTATTTATCATAAAATATGAAACCGTGTCCGGTTTACCAAGAAACTAATATGTAAATGGTTATATATTTTGTCTATATATTTAATATGTAAATATTGAGATAATATGTATTATGTAGTACCGTATTACTACTAACATATTATAAAAAACCTAGGCTTTGGATAATGAAAAACTGTCTAAGCAGATAGAAAGTGCATGGGCCATGTTTTAAAGTTTAGCAAAATTATATTTAGCTAAAATCACATACATTAATGATGAAGAAAAATACCTCCTTACCCTCCGCTAATGCTAGATACATATATTCTTAATATTTAATAATAAAATTATATAAAAGATATTCAATATTAAGATATGATAAGAGTGTAAAATAAAAAATAAAAAGTTAAGGGATTATAATTAAATAAATAACTAATTATATGGGTATTAACTAAAAAATAGAAGATTAAAATAAAATAAATAACTAAAAAGTAAGATGATAAATATGAGTCAATCAGATAAGACTGAATGAACCGAAAGTGTAAAATGTGTCTAGATACAGGTTTAGACGGGAAAATCCTATAACCGACTCACTAGACGACGACACATGGCAATCCATTTACTATTTTATTATATAAGGTTTATCGTATTTATATTACATTAAGGCTTTGTTTGGCAAGCATAAGCTAGCTGATAAGCTAGCTTATAAGCTAGTCCATCCAAACATGTACCAGGAAGCTAGCTTATCAGCTAGCTTTTTGAAACGCTACTTTGAGTAGCTTATGAGGAGCTTATTGTAGCTTTTTCCAATTATACCCTTATTAATATTAATTATTAAATTCAAATATACCCTTTTTGGTCATTTTACATACTCATAAGCTAGTTTTTGCCAAACATAATTTATTCAATAGCTAGCTTATCAGCTACTAGCAATCTTATCAATCAACAGCTAGCTTATCAGCTACCAGCTAGCTTATAAGCTACGCCTGCCAAACATAGCCTAATAATTAGATCCCTTTTTTCCTCTTAAACACCCAATAATTCCTCAAACCCTAACCCCACGAAGGAGGGGACCGCCAACAACGACAGAGTAAAGAAAAAGGGACGGTGGAAAAATAAAAATGGAAAAATTAGAAAAGGAAAAGACAACATGGACTATGTTTGATTGGAAATAAAAAGGAAAGATATCACTAAATAAAAGTGAAAAAAGAAAAAAGTTTAAACAAAATTGAAGGAAAAGAGATAATTATTTCTCTCATATGTTGCTTACAAAATGGATGAAAACATCTTATGCATTCAATATCGGAATCCACCAATACAAGTGTAATAAAAAGACCGACGAACGGACGAAGTACTAGGACAGGGATAAATTTGAGACTTGGACCGAACCAGCCCGACTCAAAAGGGACCGGTTATGTCCTCTCAATTACGGTTTGATTACACTTTTCATCAGACTAGTAGATCTGGTCCAGTCTTGGACCAGTTACATAGACTAGATTTTTTTTAGAGATCATAAGGTTTTTTTTAACAGTTATCCTAGGCATATTGTCTAGACTAATCCCTCTATAAATTATTGTTGCTAAGTGTCCAGTCTAAAATAATTTCTCAATGACTACATGTCGTTAACGTCTAGGTTTGAACCTGGAGTAGATGGGTTATTGAGTCACATCCCTTACAGGCCTTAACTAGCACGACACAAGTCTTGTAGTTAAAAAGATCATAAGTTTTTACAAATTATATATCGAGATTTTTAAAAAAAGTACAAGATTTTCAAGTTTTTACCAAAACTCAAATGTTCTTTAATTTATACAAGTTCTTTATGATGTTTTTTTCAAGTTTTAACAAGTGTTCCAATGCTAAATCTCAAAAACTATAATTATATAAACATTTATAACATTTTTTGTAAAAACGACATAAAATTATAATTTTTAGAGTGTATGATGCATATTTTTGGAACTTTAGAGCACAAGCCAACCAAGATATGATGCATATTCAAGTACACGTTATCCACCAAACAGATGAAAATAAATAAAGTGAAAAATTCGTTAAGAATCCAAAATTGATTATCTAAGAACCGTCCACTGTGCGTCCCATGTCTCTCCTCAAGATGGACTCGTGTTAATTATTAATGTGTTACAACATTTATAATGAGCAATACATTCATATTCTTTATGAATATGTCATATGACATACCAACGACAGTTTCCGGTTTCTTTATCCGGTTTCTTAATCAATTTTAAGTTTTTACCGTACATCCCTATATGCATATCTGTGTGTATAAAGATATATATATATATATATATATATATAGTCAAGTTCATTTAAAAACCAAAACATTAGTAAAAACCGTAAAAACTCATGGTTTCATAGCTTATATCAACGAAAACTCTTCGTGGAGTTGTTTAATATGATGTAAATGTTTCATATAATTCATTTTTTGAAGTTCTTATTTGTAAAAATGTTTTATATAACTCTTACTTGAAACAGTTTCATAACAATAAAAAGAGTGTATGAAATATTTTCATTTTACATAAAATAACACCGAAATATGAAACAATTTCATCAAAAAATGAATTATATGAAACATTTGCATCATATTAAACAACTCCATAAAGAGTTTTCGTTGATTTAAGCTAAAAAACCTTGAGTTTTTACGGTTGTTACTAATGTTTTGGTTTTTAAATGAACTTCCCTCTAGAGGGGAGGAGGGGGGATTTCATTTACAAACCCATTTTTAGTGCAAAGATAAGGGACAAAGAAAAGCGCAACACATGTTCCTATATATGTAAATATTTGTCATGGATAACTATTCATGATGAATGATGATGTATCATATATAATGAATAACACAGCATTGATGAGCAAAACCTATAAACATTGGAAACACTTACCGACTCTCCTTATCCTCCATATCTTCCAAAACCAAGTTGTGTACCATCCAGTTTGCAACCCCTACTACATCTGCTTTACGATATTTTACTATATTCCATACATTAGGTTTTAAACAAAAGTTAGGTTTTCATTAATCCCCCTCTATATATTAGTACAAGAATGGTTAAATGCAGTCATCAAGTTAAATAAAGCACCAAGAAGGAAAAACAATAATCTATATCTTTGATATAATATAATTTGTGTAGAGGAAAACAATATTTCCAATTTAGAAAAACACAATTACCCTCCTCCTCTTACCTATAAAATGTATTTGTTTCCTATAACTCATCATCATCATCTTGTTTTGCTGAAAACTAACCTCCTCCTCCTCATCATCATCATCTGCAAGGATCTACATTTGACAATACTTGCTTAAGTTTCTCGTACGTCATGAACACGATCCCAATGCTCGGTACCACCTTGTAATATTCAGGCAATATTCCTCTGTATATGCCACGTAGACCTTCAGCTCGTATGATTTGCCCAAAGGTACCAAAAATACCCGTCTTATAAACACGCGCCCGACCAGCTGCTCCTTCCAGCTGCATCCGCCGCCTCACAAGATCCAGAGGAAACGTTACTGCAATAAATACTAGTCTTAAATGTTTTTGATCAATAATAACTAACGTTAACTTGAAACCATCCCAAAATAAATAAATAAAACTTTTAGCCTCACAGCCAGCAACTTCATAAGAATGCATACCAGTATACCACCACATAGAAGACGATAAAATTCCTAATTAATGGCACAAGCTCAAATATTTAACATCCATCATGAAACCCCTATCAAGGCACTGAACAATAAAAGATTTTAACAGGTCTCTACTTGCATGAAGAGCGCTCCTAAAACACAACCTCTTATTGCAGTCATGTGCATGTAACATCGATGAATATACCCACTTTCATAGTTTTTCGATTCCATAAATGGACTCGGCTAGGCTGCAATGTAACCCTTACAAGAACCAACTTCAGTCTTGGAGAGCCAAGTTAACTGAAGTTATCCAGGCAACGGAAAATTGATGATGTTAGTTTACAAATGATAAATACGGTAAATTTATGTTAGATTGCTCCCTTACTGTTTGAAAAGGAAATCCCAAAGTGCCAACTCCATGGCTCTAAGGGACAATCTGGTTATATATTTAGTAGAAACCCTGCCTCGCAACCTGCTTCTCTGCACCAAAAGCATCGAAGACAGCTACAGGCATTAACTTCTTTTGTGAAACATCCTCTAAAACATAATTATTCAATTAAATCAACTTTTCAAGCAAATTAATTTACAGAGTTTACGATAGGATGGTCATAGTGGATACATGAAGGTGAAAGTCAGGCAGTTCTATCATTGTTCTATATTGCTGTTCTTCTTCTGTAATGCATATGAAAAACTCCATTTTATGATATCCCAACGCACCACGAAAACAAGGTTGTTCACGTGTACATATTATTCAGATAGAAAATTGCTTTTTGCTTCCAAAAATTAATATTTGGCCAACATTTAACTAACAAAACCTCCCAACTATGTTCTTGTAGGATAGATTCGATCACTCACCTGTTGATGATGCAATGCCTGAAAGACTTCCACAAGCCAGGCTCACCAAAACAGTAGAATCCTCCGGTCTGTCACCAACAAAATTGACATCAGAGTTTGAACATTACAATGTGCATTTCTGACACAACCCTCTATCCAAGAAAAAAAATGCAAAACAATAAGGTCTCCAGCTTACCTTTGCAATTGCCAGTAAGATCTAGCAGTGTCATAAACTGAGAAGCTAATTGCTAGATTGGGACCAACACCCTGTAAAACAATGCCATCAGTTGAAAGAGAACACATATATTAAAAACTTCAAAAACCATTAGCTAATAGAACAATACCAATAGACAAGCGCCAAGTCCTTTATAAAGGCCAAAGAAGCCCTCTTCCCTGCTGATGGTGCGTAAAGCATGCCATATACCTCTATAATATATAACATTTGTCTGCAAAGATATTCAACAAGGAATTAAGGCCATGCAAAAATAGAAAATTTAAGGATGGGACTGACAAATTACGTTTGCTCAACCGGGTTTAGCAAACATGAGGCATGCTAATAAATGCCTACCTGTGCTGAAAGACGCGTTCTCACAAGATCCAACGGATATGTAACCGAAGCAGCAGTTATACCAGCTAAGCCACCGCCTGCTAGTCGTATAAACAAACCTGCACTTAAGTTTGGTTCATGACTCTCCACTCCTGTTATTAGCTGTAGTAACTGCAAATTTTAAAGAAACAAGAAACATTATAAAATCAAATATGATCAAATTTCAAGATGCATCTTAATCAAGTAATCAACCAAGATATATTTGATGCAACTATCGAATTCCAGCAAAGAACGGTTGTACCAACATTCTTGTAGCGTTCAAATGCATAGAAACTGATGGAGGAGTAAGGTAGACGATGTGCAATTGTCACCAAGTTCCCCTTCCAGAACGCGCGAAATCCTTCTTCACTAACTATACGTGAAGCCTCACGCCATAAACTGGCCTTTTTTAATGTGGAAGCATCGGAGTGCATGCCTTGCACCTGTTGAACCAAGAAATACTGTATTGAGAAAGATGGGAAAGACATAGAAAAGGAAGGAACATACAAGATTCAAGGTATTTATCCAATCCAAAGAATAAGATTCAAGATCACTTGCTGCAAAACTAACTTTGCATAATCAAATAAAGAATGAATTAGTTTTTTGCTAAACGGGCCAAGAGTAGATCAACAGATGAAAAAGCATTAGACCAAATATCCATGGGTACAGAACAGACCCCTTTAGAAGAACCTCAAGTAAAGTACCCTTATTCGGTAATGTTGCAACTTACTGACACAAAGAGGCTAACAAAGTGATGGATACTATTTGATGGATATAATGATAACCAAAAACTGACTGTTGCCTTGAGAAAGGTTTGCAAGACTGAATCTCTCAGAGTATAACTAAATCAGCAGCATCGTCGGCCTTGTCATCTTTTTAATTTTTAAATTCCATGTTTTTCCATTTGTTTCTACCTTCCTAACTTGGTGCACATTGGTTGGGTAATTCTCACAATGTACCCATCAAACTATTTTCTACCACACTACTAGTGTTCATGGCCAATAAAGTTCGAAGCAGTTTTTTTATTTTCATCCCCTGATTCCTCTCTCACGCAGTCACACTGGCACCAAACTTTTTCATTTTGGCCTAATTCAAGAAGAAAATAACTTAAGCATGGCCAACCCCCTAAAACCCATTCATGGAACTCAACTACCTACCTCACCCCTTTCCTTCCATTCTCCTCACTTCCTAGACCCTCACACACACACACTCTCTCTCTCTCTCTGCTCCCAACAACAAATAATTCTGATTAATTTATACAGAATTTAAAGAATGTGTATGTCATTCATTAAATTTCAGAATCTAGTATTTTATATTATCATATTGTTCATAAATGTCAACTAGAGGTTTTTCCCCAAAAGCAACTAAAAATGTAAACTTTACCATGTAAAACATGCTCCACTACCACCTAATCGAAAACCTAAAGGTAAACACGGTTTGTACTACTAAATGCAATTTTGATTTAAGAATTTACCATATCTCCTTCTCTTAGACCGAACAGTAACAACAACACGATTAACATATTACATATATTTCCGGTGGCTTGAGAGTACTGTAAGATGCCTAATTCCTTAATCTTTCTTCAAAAACGTAACCCAATTAAATCTGGATCGTTATTACAAAGCATGTCTTAAAACATTTTAAAGAAAAACGGCAAGCCCTTGCAAGCCGGTGAATCGGTTCTAACTAAAAGAAAGCCACTTCAAGTCACCTTATCCTAATGCAAAATGAATGACACGAAGTATACTAGTTAAATACGTCAATCCTTAGTACCAGGCTCTAGAATTAACTTCACACTTTCCAATTTTCATCCAACTGCATACTTCCAAACAATAACATCACCATACATACTTGCATTCCATTTTTCTACACCAAACTAACTTAGAATTACGATAGCCACATTACTTCTTATCATCTTATCTCCAACATCCATTGCACCTAACTTCAGACATTCAACATAAACATCGATTAAGTTCATACTTTCATTCACATACACAAACTAATCCCCAAAATCAATCAATCAACCGTTCTTCAAAGAATAACCTAGTTAATATCCACAAATATATACAAAAGCTATAAATTGAACAAAAATACATATGAAATTGATAACCTGAAAAAGTATAGTGAGACGAGCGAGAGGAGCAGTGCAGGTCTTGCTAACGGCGCCGGCAACACCACCTGCTATGAGCTGAGAAACCGTCCCTACCTGAGACTGCTGGTGCTGCACCGGCCTCTGGTGGTGCGCCACCAGTTTACGTGCCGGACCACCGCCTTCCACCACCCCTACCGTTGCTTCCGTTTGCATATTTTCACCTAAAAACTCTCTCTCTCTCTCTCTCTCTCTCTCTATATATATATATATATATATATGTATGTATGAATTTGTGATAACAAATCTAAAGGAAAACGTAATCGGCTAAAACATGATTCTAATTAAGATCTGCAAGTATGAAAACAACAACAAAACCCTAGGAGATGATGATGATGATGATGATGATGAATCCTGCTTTCAATGAATCTACTCATGAAGCTGAGAAATCTTTAAGATGAATTTGATGTTGAAAATGGCGTATGAATGGTGGTGGTTGGGGATGAAGATAACTCCAAATCGGCGTGGGAGAGCACCAAGAAGCAACACGCCCCAATTTCATCTCTCGAGATAAAAAGATTGCAACTTTCAATACGTAAGCAGCAAAAAAAGATATTAATTAAAGGTCGGTTGGTTATTATTTAACACAAAATAATATCAAATTAAAAAGGTAAATATTTGAATTATTATTATTTCCTAAAAATAAAACAGAAAGATTTTGGTTTGGTTTGGCAACAAATGATTTTTAAAACAACACTGATTTTGACTTGTTTTACTAAATCACATAATTTATTAAATAAGTAATATAAAAAGGTGTGATTAATTTGGTCAATATACACCACGAAAATCAAATAGAAACATTTAAAACGAGCCTACTAATTATGTACTATGTTCCTTTTTTTTTTTTTTAAGAAAAAAAAATATTATATACTATGTTTAATTCATAATTGTTATTCACGGGTGTTAAGTGTGTACCCATAAATTAAGTCCATGTTGCTAATTTTTAAGCATAAGTCGGTTTTAGAATATTATTGGAATATGCCATTTTTATATAAATTTGATGTAATTTTGGGATATTTAACTAGAATTTATACTTATATACATTGGGTTATAGAGTTAGGTTCAAATGTAAATTTAATTTTGGTTGTGAAAGTAAAGACCATTAAAATCATACAACGTGACAATATTTACTCTAAATAATAAGATATTCAGAGTGAATATTGTCCCGTGGCACAATTTTACCAATTTTACTGATATTCACGTTCACAATTTAAAATGAGTTTTCATCTAAACTTTTCTCTATGTACATAATCCTATCAATATAAAAGTTAATTAAATGAGAATTTTTACTATTTTTTTATTACACGTTCAAGATTAATTTATATCGATATAACATTTTTATATTTAGATTTATATATTTAAGAATTTTCAAAATTATGAATTGAAAGCTAACCTTAAAGAATCGAAGAAATTACAAGAACAATTTAATTAAATAGAAAACTTAACATTATGGAATCTTAAATATTGTGATAAACAATGTATTATATGTTTATTGATAATATAAAAAATTGTATTTAAAGATAAGATTCAAATGTTTATTTACATACACTTATTTTATAATATATCTATCATGTATTTATTTCATAATATGAAATTTTATTATAATTTATATTGATTAAGTACATGTAAAAATATCATAAAACAAATATACATTAATTAATATTTTAAGGTTTAACCTTAAATAAAGAAAAATTCATAATTAAACAATATCATAAAGTAGGGGAAGTATCCGTTGCAAACCACCTAGATTGTGCAAACTATACAAACCTAATCTTAACCATTGATTTTCTATTTATTTCCATTGATTTTGTGTATCCCTAATTTTTAGGCAGTTTTTTTTCAAATGTGGTTGAGAGAATTTAGGAACCTAATTAATCTACACCATTGATCATGTAAATGTATGGTTGAGATTGGTTTGTATAGTTTGCACAATCTAGGTGGTTTGTAACGGATACGACCCCTCATAAAGTATAATTTTTCTATAATCATAATAGTTAAAAATGTCATTTAATTATGCCCCTACCATGTTTTTATACTTTTTATAAACCTAATAGTGTATAAATTTTGTTGAAACTATTTCAATAACTCTTTTGTCTATGATTTTCTTCCATGTTTTAGCAATTAAATATACATAATTTAATAATTTAAAAAAAAAAAAACAGGGAGTAGTGACAAACGAAAAAGGAAAAAAGAAAAGCAAAAGTAAAAAAGAGTTTTGGGACCATCTTTCTATATTTTAATTATACATATATACAAACACTTCTACTTGACAAAGGATAGCCTAAGCCGTTTACTTGAACACTTATCCGGTAAGAGCTTACCGGTAAAATTGAATACTATCACTATCATATCGGACAATATTTTAGCCTCTCAAAACGGTATCGTAAGCAACAATTTACTCGGTAAGCTCTTACTAGGTCAGAGTTGTGGATCTCACTTACCCGGGCAAGACTCTCGGTTCACGCTATTGCTCTTACCGGGTAAGATTTTAGTCATTTTCATGTTCGTCTCGTAAGGTAAATTGACCCGGTAAGTACTTACCGGGTAAGCGTGAAGTAAACGGCCCCTAAGAATATTCTTCGAGTGTTGAATGGGTTGGAAAACAATAATTTTACTCATTTTTTTGAATTAGATACAAAGTTTAGTGAGGTGATGTGTTTGATGAACATGTCAATTTTAAAAATGCAAATAAAAGTTATGTGTGAAAAAGTTATGTGACAAAATCTAGCCGCAAATAAACAACTAAATTTGTAATTGAACATGATTTATTTCTAGCTAATTGTAACGTGTATACTATACAAATTATCATTTTCATTTTAATGTTCTTAGACCAAACTTTTTAACCACATACCAAGTTTTTTACACTTCCAAGAATAAATTTAGGTATTGAAATGGAATCTATGAGATTTTGAAGAAAATTGAAATGGTCAATTTTTTGAACAAAGTTAATTTTCTTGAAACGGATGGAATCCTATAAATTATTTTCAAACTTTGACAATGTAATGATTTCATAATTCTTTTGGCGTAGAAAATGGATGAATCCAATTCAACTCCTTTCTATAGCTTGGTTTCAGACAAACATAAATAACTTTTATATCGTAATAAAATGACACTACTTAACCTTTGTGTAACTCCTATCGCCATCACGATACCACTATTTGTTGCCACAGTCCCTACCACGATGCTACTACTTAAGGCTTAAGTCATATTGCAAAAGAGATTTTCCAAGAAAAGATAGATCATGTAGCATTGATTCATGATCTAAAATAGAAAGTGTTACAATTTTATAGACAAAAATGTGTTTGTGATGCATAATCTAATAATCTTCTTTGGTTTTTCTTGTTGTTGGTAGTTATGGGTATTTGGGTCAGCTCACGTTACGTGCACCAACTAATCCTCCAAACTACCAAGAATGAGTAGCTAGAGTCATCATACGTGAACCTTAGCCACAAAGTGTCTTAGCAGCATGTTTTAGGGACATGTTCCAAAAACAGAAAAAGGGGGAGGGGGAGGGGGAGGGGGGGGGGGGGGGGGGGGGGGGTTACTAAATACTTAATCGGGTTAGCGCTTACTCATATCACTTATCTTATAATCCTTCCAATTAAGCATGGAAACCATCAATAATCTTACCCGGTATGAGCCATAACAAGGACTGATAGTCCTACCTGGTAAGTGATGGAAATGATTCTTACCCGGTAAGCGCTTACTGGTTTGAAAATGCTTAACCAACTATCGATTTCGATGGCCGAGAATGTTATACAATAAGGTAGGTAAAGGTAATATCATTGCTGGTAAGTGTTTATCCGGTAAGCGTTTAGTAAACGATCCCCGAATTTAAACCCAAAAAAGATGAGACGCTCACTACATCCCCAATAATGTCAATCAGCATGTCACAACTCAAATAATAACTATTGTTTTGAGTCGACAATTTTTTTTATTCTTTCTTTGAAAGATTTTCAGTTACTTCAAACATATATGTTTGTAAAAATATTATGACACATGATACAACTATTTTAAATAAAAACTGGTGGACAAAAAACCACTGTTGTTGTTTTGTTGTGATAAATTGTTGCCAAGATGCAAAAAGCCATTATTGTGTACAAGAAACAATGATTTTAGCACCACAAATCCACAATTGTCAAAAACAATGTTTTTCATATTTGCATTTAGACAGCTGTCCAAAGTAGCTTATTCTTACAAATATTGCTGTCTTTCTTTTCTTTTTATATTTTATTGCATTTTCAAAAGAAAATTTGTTGGCTAGCACTATACAGTTTGCTCTTTTTTGGAACTAATTCTAACCATAGAATGATACCAAATGGGCATTAAAAATTTATAATGAAAACCACACGAAACAACTACAAACCAAGTTCAATGAAACAAATTCAATAAAATTAAATCTTAATTGAAAACAAATTCAATACATCTTATTTACAAGGGTTGGGTTAACACAGAGAAGGGTGTAAATAATAAGAGTTGAGCTGAGTATCAGTATACTCGATTTGAACTGGATAGTCATTTTTTAAGCTCGAACTTGATTCGAAAGCTTGCAAGTAGTTTAAAACTAAACTTGACTGAAACTCGAATGCAAAATTTTGAACTCGAACCAATCTCAAACTCAAACTCGAATCAAGCTCGAACTGGAACAAAACTCAAAGCGCGAACCAAGCTTCAGTGTTGTAATTTATGAAATTTTAGAGTTTTGTATCATAAATTGTAAAACTTAAAGATGTTCTCTTGAACTTTACAAAACCCAAGCTGCACCTCCATTTATACTTAGGGGTGGCGATTGTGTTTTATTCGGGTAGGTGGGTCACAGGTTGACGGATTGGCGGGTCAGAAAGCATCAACCCGGATAAGATCTGTTTAACTAATCGTGTCGAAATCTTCAACCCCGACCGAGCTTCGATCGAGTCGATTATAAGTAGCTCACGAGCTGTCTCGTACTATTTGCACCCTTACACATACATAATTTCCCAATACCAAGTACCAACGGATCATAACACGCACAAAAAATCCAATACAATATACCAATCAATTGTATCTTGTGCAAACTATTTTTAGTTGGTACATTATGATACCCATTTTGCACCAACTTCAAGCTACATATATAAAAATTGTCATTTTATCAATTTGTTCAAATTTTCAGCTTGAAGCCTTGAACATAACATGTGATGTTTTAGTTATAAAAAATAAAAATTGCAAACATTCAAACAAAATATTTAAAGTTACAATATCTAAATATTCAATACATAAAAGTTACAAAAACAAATAAATAATTAAATATGTACATATACAAAGCTTTCTATAATCATCTATTTCTCTATGCCTAAACCAACCAACCAACCAACATTCTAACTTCTAAATAATCTTTCTCTATCCTTTTTTTCTTTTTCAAGTTTTCACTTTCATGTTCACTTTCATGTCTTCTGTCAATGGAAACTTACATCTTCAACCCTGCGTAGTTAAGGGGACAATCATTGTTGCCCATAATGTGTTAGTTTTCGGTATTTTCGTCATAACTGTAGTCGGCCACGGCCAAATGTACAACTACCTATATATGTATCGCGTTTTTAATTCGAACAACAAGCTTTCTGTTTCGCGTTACCACTATCAGTAACGGTTATGGTGGTGCCTTGGCTAGGAACGGCAGCTGCGGCTTGCTGAGCCGCGAGTGCCTTCCGGCTTATGATCTGATAGATATCCAACAAAATCGTCTGAAACGCCTTTTCAACATTATGTGCTTCTAATGCAGAAGTCTCTAGGAACGCAAGCCGTTCTTTCTCGGCTAACCCCTGACCATCGCTTTCGGAAACGGCTCGCAGATGGTTCAGATCGGACTTGTTTCCGGCCAACATGATGACGATGTTGGAATCGGCGTGGTCTCTTAGCTCACGAAGCCACCTTTGCACGTTTTCAAATGATTGTCTTTTGGTTATGTCGTAGATCATGAGGGCACCTACCGCTCCTCGATAATAAGCACTTGTGATTGCTCGGTACCTTTCTTGACCGGCTGTATCCCATATTTGTGCCTTCACCGTCTTCCCTTCGACCTGCATTACAATGCTTAAAGCTTATTATACACTGATTCGATATCACACATGATGTTTCATTTTATGGTTTACAATAATCTGTCACAATATTTGCAGAATCAGTAATTGGAGCAACAATGATGACTTCTCTATTTGAGTTTCTTTGTTATTGAAACATTATCATTCTTAGATATATAGGGTAATATATTTCTTAATAGAGCTTTCAACCAATGTCAGCCAAACCAAACTGAACACGATCCCAGTACATCTCGCTTTAGAGCAGGATTTGCGGAGTGGAATGTATGCAAACCTAACCTCTACCCAACAGCTATTTGGTTTGTGGAATTAAAGGAATTTGACGGAATTGGAATGACAAATTCCTTATTGATGTTTGGTTCGCAAAATGAACTTGATGGAATTCTTTGAATTCCGTAATTTAGGGAATTCATCATTCCTTGACTTAAGTAGGAATTGAATTCCTACCAACCAAATGTGTGGTCAAATTTCATCAAATTCCATTCCAAATCCTTCAAAGTCAAACTCCTTCGAACCCCAAATCCAGAGACGGGATTGGAATGGATTTCAAATCCAAATTCCCCCAAATCCATTCCATTCCTACAAACCAAATGGACCCTAAAGGATAGAGCAAATGTTTTTGGATTACTAGTGTTGCATCCCTAGGAGGGCAGAATGCTTTGGGATGTCGATAAGCTATTATCGCCCAATTCCCTAACCTAATGCGGCACCGCACCAGGTTGGAACCGCAAGGAACCATAAGCATTGCGGCGTGGAGGCTAAGAATGCTGCCGCAAGGCTGGCTATCAGGCTAGAAGAACCCTGGTTTTGAAAGGCATGTGAGTCCAAACACTATATTGAAGTGCATCTTGTGCATTGTATTTGCGAAACGAAGGGAAGAGAAAACAAAAAGGAACAAAGAAAAGCAGCAAACGGAAAAGAATAAAACATATAGTAAGCAAGGAAAACACAAACAACCTTCCCTCTAACGACGGACCCTGAAACCTTTTTGGCTTATCTTCAAGATGCTTAAACCTCCCAATTCCCATTCCCATGCCCCACCCCCACCCCGAACCTCACTAACTCCCTTCTTCCTACCTACACTCAAGGGTCGTTACCAAATGCTTACCCAGGTAAGTGCTTACCAAGTCATGTTACCTTATCGGATGAATAAGGCAAGGTTCACGAATCTTACCCGGTAAGTGACGACAAAGACTCTTACCACGGTAAGCGCTTACTGGAAAATTTGTTGCATACAACACTGTTTTGGTGGACTAAAATCTTACCCGCTAAGTAAGTGCGCTTCCAATGGTAAGCATTTGGTAAGCAGCCCCTCACTCTATTAATTATCCTAGTCTTATGTCTCCAAGAACTTCTAACAAAAGTCATCCTCTCAACAATGTCTTAATTCCATTAATTTTATTTGGTCAAAAACAGGTTGGGCATGTAGTGAATTGTGTACATTATATAGTATTAATCCATAGCACTAAGATACAAAGAATTATTAATAGCACTTCTCCAACTTGATGTACAATGCTATATGTAGATAGATACTTAGCTCCATATTTCATTGGAGCACTCAATATCCATTATTAAGTTTCTAATTGCAGTATTTCTATATGATCTTGTAAGCACAAACCATCAAAATTCATGAAGCCATATGATCAATTAATCTATCTTGGAAATTCAAACAGTCATCTTACATGCATAAATTTAACTCATAAACAAACATTTTTATTATAAGGTATTGAAATGCAACATTGTAAAGGCAACCAATCATGTCCAAATTAAATGTGATCAACAACATCAAAAAGATTAAAATTTAGGAGAAAATGGGCAAAAACCTGTAGAGTCCTTGTAGCAAATTCAACACCAATGGTGGATTTAGACTCCAAACAAAACTCATTCCTCGTAAACCGAGAAAGTATGTTGGATTTTCCGACACCCGAATCCCCGATTAAGACGATCTTAAATAGGTAATCATACTCGTGATCCACCCTATATGCCATTCCTTCTCTCTAAACACACTTGCCAAAAACCTACCAAATTCAATCACCCAAATACAAATTTGATAAAGGTTAGAATCAATTCTAAATCTTGTGTCCTTTTGGAGTCCATTAACATTCAAGCAATTCCTTGGAAAAAGCAAAAAAATATGAAGAAAATTGAAGAAACTAACCATGCAGAAAAAGTTGATGGGGATTAGATAAGAATGGAGCATTTCCAAATCCAATTGGAAGAAAGAAACAGAAAAAGACGAATAAACAGGAAATTTAAACGGAACCAGAAAAACACGGAATTTTTTCAAAGTACAAGAAGTTTTATTGATGCCTCTTGATCTATGTTGAATTACAAAAACACCCTTTTGGTTTGTATTGTTTTACGATACAAACAAGAAATCTGACTTTCACTGATGGAAATTGGCGAAGGTCGGGATCTATTGATAATAAGGGGCCGTTTACTTGACGCTTACCCGGTAAGTACTTACCGGATCAATTTACCTTTTCGGATGGACATAACAAGGACTAGAATCTTACCCGGTGAGAGCGAAGACATGAACCAAGTGTCTTACTGAGTAAGTGACATCGACAACTCTAACCCGGTAAGAGCATACCGGGTGTATAGTTGCATACGATACCACTTTGAGAGACCAAAATAGTGTCCGATATGGTAGGTGATAGTGTCCAATTTTACCGGTAAGCACTTACCGGGTAAGTATTTAAGTAAACGGCCCCTTAGTTTCTAATGGGATACCGGCAAAAATCTTACCGTGGATGATTATTTTCCTTACGAATAAAAATCCTTCGATAATCCATATCAACGAATCGATGGATCAAAGGGAGCTAGCTCAGTTGGATAGGTAACATCCTGGGGGTGTGGGGTTAAAGCCACACTACCAGGGTTCGAATCCCACGGGCCACACTTTCCTGAGATATCCAGACTCTGGATTTGGTCCTTTGGGGCCGGGTTCGGGACCGGTTCAAGTTGGTCCATAGGGCTCCTAAAACCTGCAGGTCGGGTTTCAGCCATAGGTTGGGCCGGGTCGCAGCGAATTAGTGGGATTGCCAGTAAGGAAGCCTGATACCGTTGGAACATGTGTATGCGTTAACTTGCCGTTAAAAAGTAAAACTACTTTTGGAATGGAAAAGTAATTGATGGTCATATGAAAAAGTAATTGAAAAGATAAAAGTAAAACTGTTTTTGGATATGTCGGAAACTTTTGATTTCGCATCAGGATTATCGATCGATCTTTTCTTAATACTTTCTTTTCCAAAAAAAAAAAAAAGATCAGTTTACTAATTTGATTTTCTTTGTCGAAAAATGAAGGTATTTTTAAAACATTAGTTGGTGATCCTAGGCGGCCTTTAGTTTTTTCTTCATGTTTGGTATCTTTATGAGGTCAAGTATGATTATTTTTGTAATATTTTCTTATGTGTGTATGTTTGAACGTGTATAAAGGGTTAGGTTTTAGGGAGAAGTGAAATTACGGTGGGAATGGGAATCACCATCTCTAGATCAGTCTTAATTGAAAATCAACACTAATAAGATGCATCAAGATACACTGAGTCAATTCGTGTGAGAAAAGCAATTCATGGGAGGGATAAGATTAAAAATGATCAAGAATCTAGATCTCTTCTTATGCCTCTCAGTCCAACTCTTTTTATCACACATTTATTCGCCTATATGTGTATGCATGTATATAGGGTTGGGTTCCGGTGAGAAGTTAAATTACATGCATGAGAAACCATTGGATGTACATTAGGATGGGGTGCACCAAGGTGCACCAAGTCAATCCATCCATCAAGCACAATTCATGGGTGGTCTTGAGATTTGAAGTGATCAAGGGTCAAGATCTACTTCTCAAGCTCCTCACATTAATTCAACTTCTCATACGATCCTTCGCTTATATATGTTAGCATTGGGTTCCAATGATAAGTTGAGTTAACATGAAAAGTGTGAGAAATGGTTATCAATCGTTGGATGCACATCAGAAATGGTTATCAATGTTAGCATTGGGTCGTCGTCCTTCTAGGCATTGTGATAAATTTCCCACTCCCCCCTTTCTGATTAGCTTATATTTAAACATATTTTTTATAATGAATCGAGTACACTTTGTAATGTTTTTATAGCTAATAAAACCCCTTTAATTTAGTTATCGTTTGGTGTTTGATAGGTGCCAAAAAGATGGATTTTAACCCAAGGGAGCCCAATTCGTAACTATAGCCCATGAGGAGAAAAATCAGAAAGAAAAAGAATAGCAACAAGTAGCCTCCCTTTATCGATCAATTTTCGGTCAACGAGACTTCAAGTCTCGGATCAAGTCTCGGATGAAGTCTCGTAACTTGCTGTTCGACACCTCAAAAATCAGGTTCACATAAGTCTGTGAGTTCAACCCACGATTCAAGTCTCGATCTGGAAATCAAGTTCACGTGGGTTGTTCCGAGGGTTCAAGTCTCGTATCAAGTCTCGTCAGATGCTATTTTCACTCCCAAAAATCAAGGGCACGATCCCTTTTTCAGTTTTATGAGATAGAGTTATAAATTGGAGAGAAAACCATCGACTTCAAGGGGACGATTTTGGAGAACGACTTGGAGGAGACGAAATCAGTTCCAAGAGAAGAGAAGAGAAGAGAAGCAATGTAGGGAGTTCATCAATTTCATCAATTAGGTTAGGTTAATTTCTATTTTCAATTTCTTAGTTTTTGTTTTCAATTAGCCATGTGTGGCTAATTCCTTTTCTAATTCGACTTTGGATTATCTAGCAATTGCAATTTCTATTTCAATTAGTTGTTTGAGATGATGTAATTCCATCTTACTTTGATTATTCATCCAATTTCTAAGTTTTAGGTTTACAAAATTGATTTTCATGTTTTCTGATGAATTATGTGGAAATTGATTATGGTCAATTTAGTTTTCTAAATCCGTAATTGTTTAGTAAACTAATGTTGGTGACGAATAACAAATTAGGTTTTGTAAAAGATACCTATATTTTGTTATGAAATTGGGCGAAACGGAACAATTAGATTAACCGAGCTTGTGTGTTAATTTATCCGGATCCGGGTTCCATTAAATCTTCATGCTAGTTTCAATTAGGTTTTCAAGAGCTTGTTTGAAGCCAATTGTTTACTAAGGTTTGATAGGAGAGCTTATTCCTTTCAAATATTATGTATGTTGGAATTGTTTGTTAGAGCTTATTAACAAATAGAACCGGGTTAATCAAAGTAGTGCGATTTTCATCTACATCATCAATGATAACACCTTTTGAATAGAGTTGTATTTGCAATCCGAGGTCGAGTTTCTTTTTATTATAATTGTCTTTAATTAGTTTTAATCGCATGTTTAGCTTAGTTAAATCAAATCAAACCAACCCCCCCCCCTTTATATAAAGCGTAAACACTTGACGACGGTCACATCCAATCCCTGTGGATTCGACCCGACTTGCCGCTTTTACAATTTAGGTTGTAATTAGCCCGTAGTTGGAAATTTTATTATTTGCCGGTTTCGACGCCCGTCAAATTTTTGGCGCCGCTGCCGGGGATTGGCAACGTTGATTGTGTTAGGTTTTGCGCTTTATTTATTGCTTTATTTTTCTTTTTAGTTTTTTTTAAGTTGTAGTTTTTACTGTAAGCTAATCGTGTACCTAACGCCAAGTGGTTTTTAAGTGTTTCTTATATTTATCATGGCGTATTATCCATATGATTACGGGTCACGATACGCCACCATGGGACACGATCCAATCGAGGTACGTCTCTCTTCCCTTGAGACACAAATTTCCAACTTAACCGATCTTGTGAAAGAGATAGCTAGTAGAAAGACATCGCCGGTGGAAAATTTTGGGATATGTGCTCAACATGCCTATCCAATAGACCCACTCCCAACTTTCCACCACAACATCGAGCCAACCTACACTTACGGAGGACTTCCATGCCCGAGCCATGATGCTTTTGACTCCTACTCAAGCACTTACTATCCGAGATGGCAAAACCATCCAAATCCAAACGAGTACGAGTATGGATGGCAAGAGAATTCATTTTCTAGCTATGAAGTGACAACACCGACCACAAGCCCTAATTATGAGAATCCAGGTATGTCTCTTGAAACGATGGTCCAACTAATAGCTCTTAATACAACTTTGTTTTCATTTCAGCAAGAAACCTTCAAGTTTCAAAATGAGACAAGGGCTCAAATCCAAGACCTGACAAACCGGATCAACGAGTACATATCTTCTCAAAGTCGGTGGGAAACTAAGGAAGAAGAGGCAAGATCGGTCAATGAGCTGAAATTGCAAGCTGCCATAGATGAAGAGGATGAGGAAGTAACCGCCTCTTAATCTGATTTGGGTAACAAGGGAGAGGACGTTGTAGAACAAAAGCCAATGGTGGTGCATCCTCATTTTCCTAAGCCATTAGTTGATCTTATCAAGGTAGAGGAGGAGCTTGTAGATACTTGGGAGACCTTCACGAAACTTGAAGAGCCGATGGTTGATGGCAAGAAGGTGATCCCGGGTGATGGTGTCTTTGCTGACCTACAAAGAGTGCTAGAACCAAAAAGCAAAGACTCCACACTTGAAATCCGGATGGACTTCAAGGCGCCTTAACATGTAGAGAAGAAATGTGTATGGGGCATCGATCTATTGGATACCGGATAGGGTGCATGGAACGTGTCTAGCCAAAGACGTAAAAGAAAGGCGCTTCATGGGAGGCAACCCATGGGTTTCTAATTTTATGCATTTTTTTAGTTATTTCCTTTTGTAGTTCTCCCTATCGTCGTCTAATCTCTTCTTTATATTTTTCAGGACTTCCATCTCTCAAAGTGGAGCTTATTTGGATGCGCTCACCACACTAGCTCATACATTGGAGGAACGCTCGTCAATCAGGGGAGTTTACTGTTTCCCCCTACTTTTAATGTTTCCGAGTGTCCTATTCATAATGCACACATTGAGGACAATGTATGAACCAAGTGTGGGGTGGGGTGATTTGCATGATTTGGGCATATAGATGCATTCTTAAGGGTAAAATTTTCGCAACTTTTTGCGAATTTGTGCTTAAATGCGAGTTGTTGTTCGTCTTAGGTGGTACGTTAGCATGTTTATGAGCTTAAATTTGTCGATGATGATGAGTTTTTGATGCATATATAGCATGAATGAGCTTGATGATAGCACATAAAGTTGATTAGTAGGTGTGTACCGATCAATTTTGATCCTTGCTAATCTCTTGAACAAAGCCTAAACACCGTGAGACTTTGAGCCTTATAGACTAAACACTTGATATTAGTCTCATTTTCATTCTTGTGTGGTTATGTCTTGTCTAGATTTGCACTTCTAGAACTTGGATCATCTCTTCTTAAGACTACATTGATATTTTTTGCATGCAAATAAACATGATTAAGGCCATCGTTTGCTTATTGTTCGGTTAACCCATTAGCCTTAAGCCTACCATTTATGAACAATTATCCTTTTGCTAACCACTTTGAGCCTTAGCCTATCATTTCGTCACCTCATCCTAAACCTATCATTTCTTAATGATAAAAAATGGTTTTCAAGAATTTTCCCTTTTAAAGATATGAAAAAACAAAAATGTCACCGACACTTTGACTCATGATATTCAACAAGTTTGTTTCGTTTTGGTCTCATATTATGCATCTAGATGCTATTTGATTTTTATAATCACCAAAAAGAACTATTTGAAGAGACAATACTACAAGCAAAGAATATTGTCTCGAATATAATCCGACAACTAATGGTTGGAATAATATATGTGCTTGCCAAATAAAATACGATTTAAATTGCCTTGTTATCCTTTTTGACTTATTTAAAAGCTCTCAACCTTTTCAGATTCGTTTAAGAAAACGGTCTTTAACCGCAAATCAAGCATGTTGCCCATGCGTAGAACATTACCCAATTGCCAAAATACCCAACTTTCAAAATTTTACATTGATCACATGTCAACTATTCGAGAATAAATATCCTGATAAGAAAAATATTCCAACTTTAAGAATCTTTGAAAAATGGTTTGTACATTAAGAGTTACATGTCATTTTTCTTAGCTTTATTTCAGTACTCATGCCTCGCCTTTGTAAAGATCCTTAAATTATAAAAAGTTACTAAGAAGATTATGAAAGATAAACATGAGATATAGACCTATCTTATTATTATGCCCATTCTTGGTGTGCCAATGTTTGTTTACTACACCTCACCATCTTAGCCTATGAGTAACGTAACTCATAAGCCTTTAAATGATTTACTGTCACATTAACGTCACATCAGCTTTATCCCATTCCCTCATCAAGCTCTTAATAGTCAATACCGCTACCCTACAAACCCTCAATATCCTCAACATTTTTAATTCTTTTATTTAAATACATTTAATTATTTAACAAAAATAAAATAAAATATAATTTTTAATAAATAAAAATAAATAATTAAAATTAAAATTCATAACATTAAAAATTAAAAGTTAAAAATATAAATTATAAATACTAAAAATTAAAAATAATAAAACACTACAGTACTTGTACCTGGTAGGGGCATTTCTTGTTCATTATATTTATCCCTACATATTTTCATGGGAGAAACGTACAAGCGTGGAGCAATAACGTGTGCATGCGATGTACGATGAAGAAGACATATCAAGTCAATTCAACGTATGTCATATTATCCCAAAGTGACAAGTGTCCCTATGCATAAAAGGCAAAGTGCATCTTCTATGCAAATATAATGCTTCCTAGACAAAAGAAATTTTCTTCTCTCCTTTCCTACTATCCCTTGTGTGAAGAGAACTCGCAAATTTTCATTTTCTTGCAAGTACTCTTTGTGTTGTCTTATAAGTTCTTTATGTGTAAGATAGTTTTGATTAAGATTATTATTTTCTTATTCCTCGACAATATATATTTTTGTGTTAATTTTTAATATATTATCAACAAGAGTTAAAAAAAATTGAAAAAATATGTGTAATTGTATTGACCTCCCATATTCTTCTACAATTACATTTTGTTTATTGTCATCCTATTCAGGACCAACACACTATTTCACTTAACGCTAAGAATGTTTTGAGAGATCATCCTTCGTATGTTGCCGCTGAATTCCCCCTCCCGTACATATATCCTTGTCTTTCTCTTGTTAGTTCTCCCCCTCCCTATATTAATATTGTCACCTACACGAGGTTGAAATGACATCACTTGAAGCTACACTAGTTTCGATTATTGGTCGTATACACAACTACTTTAACAATCTTACACACGATTTTGCAATGATTACTTGAACCTAACCTAAAATTTGATTTTCCAGTTTCGATTCCAGTCCAATTTGGTTAACACCTTTTTCTTAATTTATATAGTACATTTCACAAGATGAGGTCAAATTATGTTGTATTTCCATACACTCTTAAATGCAAGCTAGTACATGAATGTTTGAGATGTCACATTAGAAAAACCAAAATAAATTATGAAAATAGGTTACATAAAATAGTAATTAATTCATACAAATATATCTACAAAACGAATACGAGTTATATATGACATCTTATTCGATCTCAATCTTGAAAGTCCATGGAGTCAATTTCATATATAATCTCTCCCACTTGTTTATCGAAAAAATATGGAAAACATGTTCGATATCATTTGATTCCATATTGACTTGAAATTTTGTGGTTTGAAAAAGAACCCCACTCTTCATAATGCTTTTGAAAAAGAATAATCTAGTTTACCTTCTCATATATATGTCCCATATGGCATAATTGAGTGACTCTTGACCCTTGCTACTCTCTTAACACATATTTATTACGTCTTCATCTAACTTGTTATATGTCATTTTCGACACTAACCTCCTTTTAATATAATATTTTTTTTCCACATTTATTACATTCGGAACAAAATCTTTGTAGGTTTGAGAATAAAAATTACAAAAATTAAAACTAAAAAGGAAAATAGTACAAAATTCTTCATACGTTAAACGTCATCGTATATGATCGATTAATATAAATTTAAACCGTGATAAAAAGATTATGTACTAACTTATTTTTCATTATATTTTTCTATAAAATAATTACGGAATTCTATTTTTTAGAATATGTATGTTTGGCAAGTTAATTGAAAACTAGCTAGCTAATGTTGACGATAAATTAACTGTTAACTAGTAATTAAGCTAGCTAATGAACAAACATGTACGAGAAAAACTAGCTAATAAGTTTGTTGAGAAAGCTAAAATAAGTAAAAAACCAATAACACAAATGTCAAAAAAATGAGAAAACTATAACGTTACATCATTAAGGCTATGTTTGGCACTTTGACAAACTAGTTGATAAGTTGATTGATAACTTATGACCTAGCTAGTAGCTAATAAGCCATCTGATTAACAAATCATGTTCGACAAAAACTAGCTTATCAGCATATAAAAAATGAAAAATGTCATCTAAAAAATAGTCAACTTATCGTGAAAAACTAGCTTATCAGCATATAAAAAATGAAAAACTAGCTTATCAGCATATTAAAATTTATCAATATTTTATTTATATAATTTACAAATATGGAAAAAAAATCTTTTACTTATGTCTTCGTGACCTTAATGCTTATCGTGGTCGATTTCATCATCCATAATTGCCATAGGAGTTGGAAATGTTCGTTAATCTTGTTTATGTAACTTTAATACATATAATTTAAAAAATGTTTTAAAGTTGTTTACATTACATATAACTTTTGACCAACTAAAATAACCAAATAACTAAATAATGATAACAATAATATGAAAATTAATAACAATTATAATTTGATAATCAATAATAATCTGCAATAAATAGTAATAGGATTTATACCAATTAATAAACACCAGTAATGTCCAAGGTGTTGTGGTAGAATGGTTAATGCTTGAAGGGTACATAGTGTCCACCCAAGTTCGAATCCCTCCATACACAAACTAAGAACATTTGTCAATTCCTTTGTAGCTCAACGGTCGATAACATCCTGAGGGAGGCAATGGATGGTATCTCTGTCTACTTGGGTTCAATTCGGAGGGGGAACAGGAGGCAACACCCCAGATCATGGGTCGACCTTCGAGCCGGGCATGGGTGAGGCTATGGGCCGGTAACGGTTCCCATAGTCGAGAGGGTTAGTCGGGTACTCGGGTGCCCGAATGGATCCCAAATACCTCTTCGACTTCGGTCGGAATGATGTGTTTAACTGTCGTCCAAAAAAAAGACCAATAATAAATATTAATAATTAAAATATATAATAATAATTTAGTAACCATAAATAATAATGACAAACATAACTAGAAAAAGTAAAATATAAAAATATAAAAAAAGTTCCCAAATTTTATTAAATACTATTTTTAAATAACATCTTAATCTTATCAACTAAATAAAGCTTCTACACTAAATTTAATAAAATAAACTAATTTATACCAAAACGTGACAAAAGGTTATTTGTATCAACCCGATAACAGAAACGGGTATGCAAAAACCCGGGTCGACCCGTTTTGACGTCTATAAATACCCAAAGGCCGTTTGATTTACTCTGCATCCAACAACAAACAATCTCACTCTGCCATCTCTTCTTCTCTAAACTCAGATTTCTTCTCTCTTCTTTGATCCTTTTGGAGGTTGAATTGATCTATATATATATATATAATCATTTGCATCGATTAATCGAGGTATTTTTGCTCTGTTGGAGACGGAATAGCGAACGAAATTTGATTCAATTTCGTTAGATAAATACTGTGTGTAATCGAGACATCGAGACAGAAATCGATAATGGAGAACAGGAAGCAGCAACAATATGGAGACTCTTCTTCTTCGTCTTCATCGTTTGCTGAAACTCTATTTGGTCCTAAGGATGGCGGAGCTTCGTCTTCTGGCCTTTTTGGCTCTGTTTTTGGCCCTTCTTCCACGGTATGCCTTCGTATTTTCCGATTGATTAGCTCGAGTGTTTTGTGTGCTTAATTGTATTCAGACCTAAATAAGCTCGCATAGATTCTGTCTTCTAATTCAATTCATAACGAGACTGTCGGTGTTTAATCCACAATTAGAACGATTTTGTTGATGTTTCAAACTAAATGTAACATTCCGCAGCTCTAGAAGTTTAATTTAGGCTATGCTTGGCAAGCTAGCTGATAAGCTAGCTTATGACCTATAAGCTAGCCGATGAATTAGATGTGTTTGGCAAAACTAGCTAATAAGGTAGCATAGCTGATGAATTATGTGTTTGGCAAAACTAGCTAATAAGTGAGCTTAATGACTGTAAAATGACAAAAAAAATGGATGTTTAAAAATTGATAAGATAAAACTTAGGAGGAGTATATTTGGAATAAGAAAAATAATAAGTCTTATTAGTGACCAAAACCGCTAGTGAGGGTAGCTTTTTTGAAAAGCTGGCTTATGATCTATCCAAACATGTACTTAGACTTATAAGCTAGCTTATTTTTACCAAACAATGCCTTAGAATGGTTTTTTTTATGGCAATTGTTTGCTATTTAATTTTCACTTGTTTATTTATATAATTAATTTTACTATTATTATTTCAGGGCCTAGGAAAAGATTCATCTCACTGTAACTACACAGGATCATCAAAAAAGCAGGATTTTAGAACTTCCAAACATTCAACAACAGGTTGGTATAGTTTGTTTAGTGTAATTTGCTTAAATTTAGTTATGAAATAATTAAAATACCTTTTATGAACTCTCCCTTAATTCACCCTCCAGATATGATAACACAAAGAAGCAAGGGTGAAAAGGAGAGGAATCCAACATACGAAAACCGAACAGCAGAACCAAGCTATCTTAGTTCATCCATCTACTATGGTGGCCAAGAGGTTTATCCTCCAAGCAGCCACAACCCTTCCTCTCAGCGTACCGTGAGTAACCTCCCTCATTTCCATTAACATTTAACAGAACGAACAACAGCCGATTTGGATCTAACAGTGTTTCTTGATCTTTTTTTGGTTGATCAGTTCAAGAAAGGCGGAGGTGATGAAGATGCTAACGGAAACAGTGCTTCAAGGGGAAATTGGTGGCAAGGTACTACTTGTTAATTAACTTGCCGTTGGAAAAAATAACGCGAATCTAAAATCAGACTTGTTTTATAAACAGACTTATTATCATCTCAAAATTTTATAGAAATAAATGTTGCAATTGTCATAAAGGGTAACCAACTGTCTTGTATTTTTTACAGGATCTCT
The DNA here is from genome assembly GCA_030169165.1 of Centaurea solstitialis. NCBI lineage: Eukaryota > Viridiplantae > Streptophyta > Magnoliopsida > Asterales > Asteraceae > Centaurea > Centaurea solstitialis. The sequence continues at coordinate 72,226,675 of CM058045.1, forward strand.
CTATTATTGAAGACCTGATCTCCATTTCTGCTATTTCTAGTGTTGCATGAAAGATATAGGATATGGAAAATTAGTGAAAACCTCATTTTGTAATGCTTTGATCCCTTTTCTAAGTCTTATTAGTTTTCTTCAAGTCTTCACCAGTCATGTTTTTGGCTACTTATTTTGTGTTCAATCAGAGTCTAGTGTTGTAATAGTGATTTCTTTTAATGAAATCCCTTTTTGTCTGGAGTTGTACAACTTGTTCTCTTACTTGTTTAAATATGCATGCTCTTGGTTTTAACGGTCCGCTCTAAAAACAAGGGATTGATCGACACCAACGGCCATAACCAACCTCATTGGTCTACGAACCCAAACCTTTTGTGCACCTTTTTGTTTGGTGTACCAAGCACATACATATTTTTGTTTGATAGATGACTTGCAACAGCGATAATATTACATATATTAATGGCTTTTATGGGAATATGTGGCATCGCATTATATTACTGTTCAAAAGAGTTCTTGAAGATATAATGGAGGTTAGTTGACGTAACACATTAACACCCTCTTCGAGGTATTGCCCCAAAGACTTCTATATCGTGTGTGAGATAATGTGGAAACCATAGGTTACTCTCCAAAAGACTCTGATGAGGAGAGAATGGAGTTTCCAACATATACAAAGGAGAAATGGTTCAAGTCTAGCTGATATAAGACTCCAACAACTTTTTATTGTTGGATTTGCTAAGTTTTGAACCCGTTCCAACTTGAGTTAAACTTTATATTCAACATTATTTATCGCAAACCAGATAAAACCCAACACAACACAAAGAACAACAATTTTAACAACAAGCAAGAAAATGGGATTTATTCAAACCAGAATTTCAGAACTCACCCATACAACATGCATACATACATACATAGATACATACATGATTCCAATCCAAAACCAGCACCCTTCAGTCTTTCAAGGCAATGTATAAGCTGCAAAGAAAATTTTCCAAACTGGTCAGCCTCTACCAAACAAACAACACCTAAGTAAAAACCATGGCTTAATAAATAAATAAATAAATAAATAAACCAACCTCCACATTGATAACCAATGGGCCTATCAGCGATATTGCATCGCTTGGGAATGGTCATAGCGATCTCCGGCTTAATCCCAGAACTCTTGGCCGTGTTAGACAGCATCACGGCACACAGACACTTCGGGTTCTGCCCTAGTTTCTTGACCTGGGCGCAACAGCGCCCAGAAACAGAAGCGTTCTCATCTTGTGCAGCAGATGCACAAGGTGCGAGCTTGAACGCTTCCATGTCAGGATTAGCTCTGCCACATTCCCCAGCTCCATTTACTTCACTCAATCCAGTGACTATCACAAGAACAACAAGGACACCACCAAACAAGTGTACAAGTTTCATTGAAGCTGCCATTTGTGAATGAGAAGTAGTTGTGGATGCATGGGGTTTTATAGTGATTTTTAGCTCTCAACAAAGTAGGTTACACTATCTATTTAATGGTAATGGAGGAAGCACCAACAAATTTTAAGTAAAAAGGATTTTTTAAATTTGTAATGATTTATCGGTGAGTGTGTTTGAGTGTTTGAGGTCGACAACAAAAAGTTATATCAAGTTCGAGCTCGAATATTTTCTTTAGTTTTTCGAGCATTGCTCGTTCAATTGTTTTGGATCATACGCTTTGAAGGTTGAACTTGAACTTTTCATTGTATTTGACTAAACTAAAAACTTTAATCGTGCTTTTAAACGAACCGAGTTGATGAATATGTTAGGAAGTTGGACTTGTTAAGTTTATGTACTGATGTCAACCGGATTAGGTCCATTTTTTATGTCCATATATATGATCAGTTAGGGGCTTACCTAAGATTTTTGCCAACCAATTCCATCTTTAAGGTGGATCAAAAACCAGTAACGTCGTGATTTGACCTTGTGAAAAAATCAACACAATTTGACCCTTAGAAAGTCAATTACGATGATTTGGGGAATAAACTACAATTTTCCAAATGGAATCGACCTTTTAAGCAAGAGGAAATACTATGTTTTAGGCTAAGCCTAATGTGTTTTTAGTTGAGCTCCACCAATACTAGAGGTTTCTTAGGCATTTTGATTGATTTTCATGGACTCTCGGGTTTCAATTGATCTCAGTGGATTTATTTGGTTTTTTGGTTGATGTCTCTTGTATTTTTTTTAATATTTCAAAGCACCCTTAATATTTCAGAGCACCCTTAAAAGCTCAACATCTTCACTTTTTATACCCAAAAAATTGTACTTGCAAAAATAAGCTACTACATGTTTGAATGGATTAATAAGCTATCTTATAAATTAGCTTATTGAAACGCTAGTTGAAGTAGCGTTTCAGGAGTTTTTTGTAGTTTTTTTTTTCCAATTATAGTCTTATTAATATTAATTATTATACCCTAAGATACATTTTTAGCAATTTTACATATTTATAAGCTAATTTTTGTGACTGTGATGGCCATTTTTCGGGTTCGGGCTGGGCCGGGCCGGGCCGGCCTTCAAACCGGGTTGCTACAGTGTTTGGCTAAACCAGGTTGGAGCTAAACCGGTTCGGGTTCGGGCCGGGCTGGGAGGTTGGTTCAAAACCGAGTTAGCCAAATCGGTTCGGGCCGGGCCCAAAACCGGGTTGGGTTCAGTTCGGACCATTTTCGTAACATTTTTTTTTATAATATTTTATAATACAATTATTCTAATAAGGGAACTCGAGAGTAGAGAATATGAGAACTAGGGAATACGAGAACTAGAGAAACAAATATTGCGAGAAACATATATACGAGAGCCGAGAAATGAGAAAGTTAAGTGTTTTTTGCGATTTTGGTTAGTGGTGGTTTGATTCATAACACCTCACTAGTATTTATATACATTGGAAGATGAAAGAAACAAAAAAATGGTTATAAATGGCTCTATCCAACAGCTGTATTTTTTGAAAATTTGAAATTGCGATCGGGTCGGGCTCAACCCGGGTTGGGACCGGTTCTTGAACCGGTTCGGGTTCAAACCGGTTCGGGCCGGAGAATTCCTAGAAAACTCAAACCGGACCCGGCTTTCGGGCTGTAAACCGGGCTGGACCGGGTCGGGCTGAAAACCGGTTTGGCACCGGGTCGGGTTCGGGTTGACCTATCGATTCGGTTTGATTCGGTTTTGTTTGGCCATCACTTGTTTGACAAACTAGCTGATAAGTTAGTTGTTGACTAATAAGCTAGCTGCTAGCTAGTAGCTGAGAAGCTAGCTTATGGATAAAAAAATGTTTTTATCATTCAGCATCCACCTCAGTCGGTCGGTTACTAGGCATGTCGATGGCCTTTTACGGTCTTCTTGGCTCAAAAGCTAAGGCATATAGTTTCTTTACGTGATATTAGACATCAAATTCATATATTGCCCAATATATTTTTGTCATAATTCATAGCACTAAAAAACATGGTGCTTTCTACACTAAGATTGCATTAATGTTTTCCTCTTAAATATATTCTTCAGATATTTATTTATATAACACCGACTTGGAATACTTATAAAACAGAAATGCCAACTAGGGCTAGCCTGGTTGGTAGAGAGGTCACCCTCTTGGAATAGAAGTCACAGGTTAGAACCTGGCCATAGACATTTCTAATCTAACTAAGATTTATAATAACAACTAATTAAGATGTCGTTAAAAAAATCAGAAATGCCATTTTGTTACATTGATAGAAGTAATTAAATCTATATGCATGACAAAAATTATTACATGTTTCTTCTTTTAGGAATACTAATAAACTTTAGAGTTTAAAAGATGAAACTTATAGGTTGTTTGTTGATATTTTCTTAAATATATCATATTATAAAATTGAAACAACAAAATCTATATGCTATTCTTCTAATCATATGTTTTGATCGTGTCAACTAGACAAGAAAGTGGACATTTTTTTCTTTAGAAAACCTCATCTTACCAACCCCATTAGCCAACAAATATTATTTTTAGGGACATCATAACGGTTTATAAAACTATGAGTGTTTGGTCGATTAAATTCATAAAGTTTGATGCATCTTATATATTTTAACAAAAATTTAAATGTGAACCTTTGTTAAATATCACCTTAATTAACATCTTGGAGTGTGATCTTACTTATTTGGGGGGTGGTCGAGTGACGGAACGAACCACGTCCCATGATTCAATCCTTCCCACTGAAATGCGACGTGTTCAAATTAAGTTGTTTTAAGATGATTAAAAAAGATGTAGCTTTTATTATACATGGATTAAGTAAAAACAAACTTAGTTATAAAAATCATAATATATGCTATAATGCCCCTTCAAGCAAGAAAAAAATCTAAACACCAAGTACGATATAGGACATATCTATAAGTTGATTGTTCAATAAGTGCAATTAGTGTATAAAAATTATTTGCATGTAAAATAACCTAATAAAAATATTATAAATATAAAGTTTTGCAGCGAGCCTGAAGCCCGTTCCAGCGAGCCCGTGCCATGCCGAAGGGGCTACCGATAGCCTAACATCTTTGTTAACTTTGTTATTAATGGTCGGCCATTTTGCCTTTTTTGTCTTTTTCCTATAAAACGTAAAAAAACAATATATATATATAATTATAATGATATCAAAATAAATAAAACAATACATTATTTTATGATTTGCAAATTTGAATTGTTTAAAGCAAAACATTAATTATATTAAATATAATTATATTAAATATGATTTAACTTTATCTCTTGAACAAAGTATAATATGAGTTTTCGATTCTTTGGGAGTGTTTGTGAATGCTTATTTGAAAGGTTTATGACTTTGGAGAAATAATAAGTTGTTTTAAAATGTTTGGGTAAAATGCTTACAGCTTTTTCAGAAAGCTATAAACAGTTTTTTTGATAGGCAAAATTTTTTAACTTTTTATAAAAGCCAATAAGCTGATAAACACTTTTGATGATAAGGATTCCCAAATTAAGATAAATCATAAGTCATAACCAAAACAAATATAATATAATAAAAAGTGAATCTAAAAATAAACATACCATACCAAAAAAATCCCTATTAACTCTATATTTTATAAGAATTTAAAAGGAAGAAGAAGTGATTTATTTGAACCTTATTGGGCGCCATGGTAAATAAATAATCATATTAAATTTGAATGTGTGAAAGAAACTGTTAAAGCAGGAGCGTGCAGTACATCCAATTTCCACATATATATTTTCTGTCACCCACTGCCCGTGATACTTCCCGTATCACGTGACTCAATCTATTTGAATTTTTGAATCTAAACATAGGAAAACATATGTTATATTAAATAAAATGTGTAGCATTCAAATAAAATGGGTCTATTTGCAAAAATATATGTTATATTAATTTAATACAAACCATAAATTACATTCAATAAAATCAAATGGGTTAACAAACAAACCTTCCATAACAAATATAAAATGTCAACCATGAGGGTAAATAATCCTCACTTTGTTGCAACTGTTTTCAACAACATATAACATTACTACTGTAATAAGCTAATCAACAAATTAACTTTTAAACACAAATCAAACACAACGCTAAATCATCGTTCCATCTTCGGTAACCGGCTCGGGTTCTGGTTCTCCTTCTGGCTCAACGGACCGTCGATGCTGGTCCGACCCACCGGCATATCCGAGTTTCTAGCCGTAAGACATCCAGCCGGACCTTCAAGCAACTGGCAGTTACCCTTAACCTTGGTCTCGCCCGCAAGATAGCTCGTCAATGCGCGTTTCACCCCAAACCCGCGTCGAGGCAGCTTGTTGCCGTTCAACGACGGAGTCCGGTCTCCCGGTGGCACGATGGGTCCCGGTGAAAACTTCGGAGTACCAAAAGCGGATTTGTAGGGCGTCCCGGAAGAGGGTACGCATGGGATCGGGATCCGTTTGTGAGCAATGACTTCGGCCGTGGTTGACGACGGGTTTTCCGATTGTCGAGTCAAGTTGTCGACGTAAAGTAGGTCGTCAATGCGTGCCACGATGTTGAACGCTAAGCTTTCCAAGACCCTCGAGTAGCTCTCCAAGATCGATTTTCCGACATCCTGAAAAGCGGTTTCACAAGATCAGAATTTCAGAACTAAACCAAGCCAAACGAACCCAATATATCAGATAGCAAGAATCTTGGTTTTGGAAGTACCTTATTGTGTTGAATCTTGCTGATATCTAACGAGGTTTGCGTTAGACCAGGAAACCGATGTTTGAGGCACATCAAGAGACTTTCGGCTCGGTCGGCTAACGAATCCCGCTTGTACCCATCGGCCATTAGGTCCTTAACCATGTCCCACGAGGCTTTAGCCGCGGACCGGTTCGGGTTCGGTAACGGTCTCGAGTGACCCCTTTTACGCCACACGTAGATCGACGCCTCCACACGGTTTGCGATCTCGAGAGCAACGTGCTCGGACGAAAGATCGAGACAATCTAACAAACACTCCGACGAGAATTGCTCTGAAGATATGTAACGATAGATAACGTCTCCTAAACAAGTCCTCCCGTTCTAGAAAACCAAGATTAAAGATTCAGATTCAGCATTCGATTCTACAATCCTTTTTAAAATTTTAAAAAAATAAAATTGCGAATCATACCTTCGGGAGGGATTCGTAGTACGACTCGGGAACTTCCATTTCCGATAACGCAATGTTGTTGATTTGCATGGCTGCTTTTAGAATCTGGTTAGTGGATTCACGCTTGTGGTTTAACTGTTTCCGGGTGTCGTCTTGGAGGCCGCCAGCTGGCACACGGGGCACCGGCAGCCACCACTTCTCCTGGTGGCGTTGAACTGGTTTACGGAAAGAACCCGACCCATCGCTCTCTGGTGCCACTACCCCCTGGTCAACGTACCAGAACTCCGTGCTAACGAAACTATCTAGTATTTCCTATTAATTCAAAAACAAATGTAATATAATTAAAAACTAGCTGATAAGCAAGATGACGATATAAATTGATATAATTGAAGTGAAAACCAACCAGAAGCATGTTGTCTAATTTGCGTAAAGCCGGTAGGTTGATGAAAATATCGGATCGTGGTCTACAAGTCATGACCTCGAGCTTACTTCCATCGGGAAACGTCTGCCACGATGGTATTAATTCGACAATGTGATCGCTAACGCAAAGAAGGCATTCCATCTCTCTTTGCCACATTTGTTTCTTTTCAGATCTCAAAGGTTCCAATCTCCACAATTGACCAAATGCAGTAGCTGTTCAAATAATATGACAAATTAGTACCCCATGAATCACAAGAACAAACATAATGATGTTCATTTTGGGGTTTAGGGTAAAAGGGTAAAAGGGTAAAGTTACCACAAAGGTTTGTAATGGCATTTGAAATGGCCAAAGCTGTGCAAACCCCTTTGCCACTCCCAGACATATCTTCTCCAAGCAACAATTTAGCAAATCTCTCTTTCATCATCTCCATTTCTAACCACATCCAATTCACAACAGAAAGTGTTAATTCACAAATATATACATACATATATATATATATCAATTTGAAATGCATAAACAAACAAACAAACAAACTCCCCCAAATTTCAAATTTCCACAAATACCCATGAAGAAATTGAATCAAACAAAACCAAAATCAGAGCTACTAACCTGAAATTCTGGAACCAATTTTCTTCAATTTGGAATCAAGATCCAATTGGGGGTTGTTTATTTTCACTTCATCTTCATCAACATCTCCACATTTTCCCATCAATTTCGCCTTTCTGATAGGCCAACCAAGAGGAGTTGGGGAAGAACAGCATTCTTTCGAAGAATTATCCGAATTCGAACTACTCGTAGTGCTATCAAACGAATCAAACCCATCATTTTTCCTACTTTTATCACCTGAATTCTCCATCTAAACCTGCAACACTTCAAAACCCTAAAATTTCAAGAAACTCAAAACCCAAAACCCTAAAATTTCAAGAAACTCAAGACCCAAAAGCCTAAAATTTCAAGAAACTCAAAACCCAAAACCCTAAAACTTCAAGAAACTCAAAACCCCAAATACCTCTTCTGCCCCTGAAATCAACCAATCTGGGCTCTATTTTCTTGCTTGATATGGTGATTAATTTACAAAGAATACATGGAAAAAAAAAACAGACTTTGAGCTTTAATTGTGGTTAAAATTTTCTAAAATTAGAAGGGAAAGTGATGATGTTTTTCAAGAAGTAAAAAACATTGGAATTGGGGAAGAAGGTTTTTTGTTGATTTAAAAGAGGAAAGAAGGCAAAAGGTAAATGCCAATAACGTCTCTATGTTGTTTTGAATCGAAACAAACAAAAATTATAAAGAAATAAAAGTTAACGATATAGCCGTAGAGGGGACGGAAATGTCAATAACAAAAATATGACGTATTTTTCAATTTTAGCCCTTGAGATTGTTGCACTTGATGGAAACAGTCCTTGTCAAAACTTAAAATATTGTTTTATTTACAATCGATTCATTCTATTTGCACACAAGACAAACTACAAAGATACAAACTAAAGGGCACCATCTTACGTGCCGTTTGGGAACGGTTTGATTTTGTCCAATAAAAATGTCATACAAGATATGGTTTGTAGTTAAGAACATTATAGATATGAAAACAAAGGGATTTTATACCCTAATACCTTGACTATAACGTTAAGAGGGTGTTTGGTTGGTTTTCGTTAAGTATTGTATGGATAAAGTTGGTTTTATATATAAAGTTGTTTGTATGTATTTAATAAAATTGTTGTTTGTTAGTCGTGGTGAATAAATTGTCTGAATGATACAAGTAACCATTTAACCCTTTTATTTATTTTCAATTTTGTTGCTCTTTTTAAAATATTTTTTATTTTATTGATCTTCAATGATTAGAATCTAAAACACAAAATCAATAAAATAAATCGCAAGAAGATCAATCCTTGTATCAAATCTAAACACAAAATCAATAAAATAAAATCCCGAAAAGATCAATCCTTGTATCAAATTTAAACACAAAATCAATAAAATAAAACCCCAAGAAAATCAAGAAAATCAAGAAAATCAATCTTTGTATCAAATCAAACAAGAAATTGTGATTAAAAATAATGTAGTATGCAAATCAAACCCAAATACATGTCTGGATCTGTAGGTGTAAATCAAACCAAAAAAATGATCGATTGTGGCTGCACTAAAATCAAATAGTAAAAGAGGATGTCGACCTGTATATGCGTCAATACCAAACACTCAAATTTGCATCTTCGTTAAAACCAAATACTAAGGGTAGAAGTGGAAATATAACATTTATCAATTAAAAAATCTTGCCAATTTAAATTTAAAAATATTCCATCAAATAAATCATTTTGAGGATCAAATACTAAAATTTTCTTTAATTATAAAAAATAATCACTTGAGTTTTACTAAAATTGTATAATAATAAATAGATATGTATATTAATTATTATAAAATGTTTGTTTATTGTGCGATTGAAGTTAGAATATCTTTTAGTGTTTAATAAGATTATTATTTTTTGTGTTTTTAATGGCTGAATTGGAGAAAACATTATCTACTGCGAAAACATTTTGACATTTTAAGAATTTAAAATTCATCATGTATCTCATCATTTTGAATTATCTTATAAAATATTTCATCTAAAGGCCATCGTAAATCCATAAACAATCTTCATAAACGTCTTTGATTAATCATCAATTAATCATATTAAAACTCTAGTCGAAGATGATGGCTTTGTCGAAACTCCTTCTCTAATGTTCTTTTTTCTTGCCGTTCAAAAAAAAATTCATATCCAAACTTAGTAAAATTAAATCCACATATGTTATAAATATTACATGATATTTATGATTGTTAAATATTCGATATTGATGTCATATTAATCTTTTAGTCAAGAGTGGTTACATGATTTATTTTATTGCAATAAAAGTACTTTTATTTTGAATATCTAAAAATTTGAAAATTAATTAATCAGTAAGGTAATAAAGGTATAGAATGAAAATATGAGTGGGAAAAATGGACTACATGAAAATAAAATTTAAAAAACTAATACTTCAACGACTTAGGGGGCGTTTGGTTCGCGGAATTTGATGGAATTCGATGGAATTGGAATGACCAATTCCATTGACCAAATTCCATGGTCGCGTTTGGTTCACGGAATCTTAACTAAGGAATCCTCCAAATTCCTTCAAATTCCTTCAACCATGGATTTCATCATTCCATAGGATATCCCAAGGAATTCATTGGAATCTTCTTTCTGCTCTCTCATTTTCTCCATCTATAGCTTTTTAATCTCCATCTATGATCTATCTCTCTCATTCCAAATCCTTTTACGGTTCGGTTCGATATCGGTTTTCGGTTTTTTTGTTTATTAAATAAATTTATATACTTTTTTGAAAAGCAAATGAATTTTATAACAAACCAAAAGGGCAAAAACCCATGTACACAAACAGATCTTCGAACAGCAACCAAATACAATGAATAACCAAGCAACTGCACTGCAGCTCATAAGCAAAAGAAAACAAATCAAAAAAGATACTCCAGCTAAATCGCCCACGATTACGAGTTATATATATATAATCAAATAATCAAACTATATATATATAATAAAATTAATATAATTTAAAGCTGTTCGATTTGGTTCGGTCTTTAGGAAAACCGATTATGTTCGGTTCGGTTTTTCCCGGTCGAGATGGAAACCAAAACCGAAATTGAACCGTTTTTGGTTTTTAGCTCGGTTCGAATTTTTCTGGTCGAGATGTAAACGAAAACCGAAATGGAGAAATCGAACCGATTTCGGGTTTCAGCTCGTTTGATTTTCCCGGTTGAGATGGAAACCTAAAACGATATCGAACCGATTTCGGTTTTCGACTCGGTTCTGTTTTTTTTTCAGATCGAGATGGAAACCGAAACCGAACCATTTTTGGTTTTACAGTTTTTCGGTTTTAGTTTCTCGTTTTTTTCTGTTAAGTTTCAGTTCGGTTTGGTTTTTGCTCACCTAACCTTTTACAATTTCATTCCAATTCCAATTCCGTCCAACCAAACACAACCAAAATGCATGGTCAAATTCCATCAAATTCCAATTCCAATTCCTTCAAAGTCAAATTCCTTGATGAATTCCAATTCCATCGAATTCCATTCCACGAACCAAACGCCTCCTTATTGTATATTCAATTCTTTTATAGTTTAGACATTTCCTCTAATAAAAACTTAAAAGTATACAAGCAACCCAAAGTTTTTCAATTATTAAAAAAAATCATTGCAAACGGTTATATTCAAGATGCTTTTACTGTTTTATGATCACTTGTTAGAAACGCTTCGAGCACCCATAATGGTGAAGGATTAAAAAGTAAGAGGGTGTTTGAGATTGTTTTTTGAGCTTCAAAAGTGTTTATTGCCTTGTAATGATGGTAAAAGGAGTTTTAAAAATAATGTTTGGATTAAATGGTGTAAAAATCAATAAGTTAAAAGGTGTTTAGATTAAAAAGTAGAGTTATGTGATAAGGAAAAGCTAAAAGCCAAAAGTCAAATCAAAAAACACATTTTCAAAAAACACTTTAGATGTTCAAACATTATTTTTAATTTATTGCTTTTTTTAAAAGCTAATAAATCGATAATCACTTTTGAAACACAATCCCAAACATCCTCTAAAATACAAACTCATATCCAAAATTTTGCTTATAGTTGTATAGATAAAAAAAAAGTTCTTTTTAAACTTTTTAAAAATATATATGTAATTAATAAAGTTTCAAAAGGCATATATATAAAAACACCATTGATGTTCTTACGTTAACAACAAAAATCTCAACCATCGAAATATGGTTTGATTGCTTCATTTGATTATCAATATTTTTAATTGTTTAGAATAGTGTAAAGCTAAGAGCATCTCCAATAGCTTCCCTAAAATGAGGAAAATGAAGAAAAATGGGGATTTCAGCTTAAAATGAGCTCCAACAGATTCCCCATTTCTTTCTCCAAAATGGAGAAAGTAGGAAAGAGAAGAAGGTTTTGTCCAAATATGGAGATAACCTCAAAAATGATTACAATATAAAAGAACCAATAGGAAATCTTGAAAATAAAATTTTAAAGAAATTTTTTTTAATGGGTAGGTGTAATATTTTATTATTTTAATCAATGTTGATTTCTCCAAAATGAGGAAGCTGTTGAAGATGAATGCAATTTTCTTTTAGAGATTTTGAGTTTTGATTCTCCATTTTAAAGAAATTATAGGGAAGCTGTTGGAGATGCTCTAAGGCTATGCGCACCGTTGCTGTGGGTTCACAGCGGGTATGCCCGCCGGCTTCAAGATGAACCGGCGGGTTGGGTGCATCACTTACAAAACCGGCGGGTTGGCGGGCTTGGCGGTTGCCTAAAGCCGATGAAGCCGTGTGTGTGGTGTGTGTGTGTTTTAATGAATTGATGAATTATGATGTGTTGTCATTATCTTAAAGGTTTATAACTCATTATCTTATGATGAATTATGATGTGTTGTGTGTGTATTGTGTGAGAGGGTTGAGAGGGTTGTGTGTGTGTTGTAGAGGGTTATGGGAGGGTAAAGAGAGGGTTGACCAAAAGCTGATGTGGCAGCTGATGTGGCATTAAAAAAGTGAATGGGTTGAGTGGGTTGATTGGGTTGGATGCAGGTAGCCTAAGGGATTAAAATTTGAAATTTGCAAGATAGGATGGAGTGAGGGCAATCATGTAATTTTAGAGGAAGACAAGAAAAATAGTACCGGCTGTATAGCCGTACGTAGCCAGCCCTTGACCTCGTCACCCAATGCTATGTTTTTTATTCTTCCGGCCCAAATGTCAATTCAACCCTTGAATCAAGGGGGCATATCCATCAACAATACCTTCTTAAATTTTTAGTACTTTTCAATTTTCATTAAAAGATTGTTTAGTTTATCTAATTTAACATGTTGAAGTTTTTCGAAGTAGTATTTTAATAAGTTTAGGAGCTTTTTTTGTTCTTTCAAAAGTATGTCTGTATTTATTGTATTTATTATCAATCGTTTCGTATTGTTGTTTAGTGGCTAGGATGAATTATATAAATTACTTTTATAGTATACTCAAAATCTATGAAAGTTTATTGTTATAATTTCGTATCATACCTCTCGGCCTTTGAATTTCATCTCACTACTACTCTCTGACTCAAACATTCGTGAAATTCCTCTATCAAATGTTTTTACATGCTAGTCAGATGAAGGGTATTTTAGTCATTTTATAACTAACTCCATCATCCTCTCATTTCCTTCCTCTTAAACTAAGAAAGATCGTCACACCGTCACCACCACACCAAACCGGTGGCAAACACATATCCATAATCAAAACTCTCCAAATAAGTGAAATATCAAAAAGATTCATGCAAATTAAAATTTTAGAAAAAGTTCATCTAGGTTTTACCTAAGTTACATCCTTGGTAATTTGAAATTTAAGTTATGGCCATCTGAGACTAAGTCTGATTAAAAGAAAATGTTTTTTTGAAAGGGTATCCGAGGCTTTTGCCTCAACTAATCCCGGCAAGATTCATCGACAGTTAAAGCATGTTGCCATGACTTAATCCCCAGTGGCCACAATCTGGAAGCGCTTGAATTCGAACCTGGGGTAGAAGGGTTAACTAGCCACTTCCCCTTGATTAAAAGAAAATGTTAATACAACTCAAATCCCAAGACTCGAATCTAGGTACTTGCACAACTTTGAAGAGTTCTAAAATGTTCCTCTCTGGACTTTTAAGTGTTCCTTTGGTCTTGAAGCCAATAATGGCTCTTCGAATAAGAATTAATATGGAATTCTTACTAATCATGGGAGTCATGTGACTTATGGCTTTTATCGTTCGTAAGCATGTTCTACTCCAATGTACTACCACCATTAAGAGACGGAACGATCAATATTGTCCTCATGATTAAGGTCCATGACTCCAAGTGTCAGTTTTTTTTTACTCTTGCAAAGATATTACTTATTAAAGGTTACATTCGTGATAGCTAACAAGAGCTAAAATATATGGTAGATGTTGGCATAAATTGAAATGAATTCATGTTTAGATAAAACTAAGATAGCATTTGTTTTTTTAAGAAGTATTGAAGTCTGAAGTTTGAAGTCTGATTTCACTTCTAATTTTTTTTGTCATCAACCCCATGACAAGTGACAACCAGGCTATTAGTTATCCTTAATTAGACTACGCATGCATAAAGAATATGCATATCATATGCTTATTTTGCACAGGTTAAGTAATCAAATCAAAAAAATAAAGAAAGTCTCCAGACCATCGGTTTGCCTAGAACATGCACTCGGAAATTCTTCAAACAATGGTTTTGCATGAAACTACATGCATTTTGTAATAGCCTATAGATTACATGTAGTATGGTAACTTTAGTGTATGTCTTCATTTGATAAGCCAACCTATATGCTATTGTACTTTTCATATAAGTCATTTTGATATGATGTAGAAATGTGTTGTAATTACTCATCCTTTAATGTGTAGTTTGTAGAGGGAATGGTTAAGTAAGAAAAAACAAACTTACTTGTGCTGACATGCATGTCATGTTCATACACCACAAGAATAGTTGGTGAAAGTTGGTGAGTACAACATAATCAACATGTCTTCACTTTATATCGGATTGTCGTATAGTATTTTCAAGCTATATGACAAATGATGGTTGGTTTTTGTTCGGCTAAATGACTTACTAATATGCTTTTAGCTTTGATCTAACTTGTTTTCAACTAGTTTTCAATTTTGTTGAAGGCATTGTGCTTGGACCACATTAGATTACAAAATAAGACATAAATATTACGAATGGAACTCCTATTTACAGGGATCATTGGCCACTAATTTCAAGGTGCAAAACAAAATACCCCCAAATCAGATCCTTAGAATATTGAAGATTCTCATAGATTTCAGATCCCAAACATGTAGAAAATTCTAAAATACTCTAAGCGTGAATTGTTTTTTACATTCTTTTATATCATTAAATCCAAATAGTTTAGTCTAGTAACATGTCGGTAATCTAAATTAACATAGACATTTATTGAATTAAAAGAAATTATAATATTGATTCCCGCAAAATACCATCGACCATTAAACTGCATTTAAAGTTATATATAAAATTTGCAAATGTTTATAAACTAAACGTTAATAGAGATGAAAATGGTTTCAGAGATACTGGAGATCTAGATCACAATATAAATCTCCATTCCCGACCCCAGCCTCACCTCAACCTTTCCCTTTGGGGAATAAGTTTCATTGCGATCCCCCATCCCATCACCCTCGACGAACAAGGATCCCCATAGGGGAATTGGTAATTTCGTGTACAAAATTAAATTTTTATTTACTATATATAGCCACAGATTTGAATGAGAAGTATTAAGCGTGTGAGAATCAAATTATGATCCTAGTCCTTCATCTAAAGAAAAAATGGTTAAATTTTGTGATTTAGACTGTGAATCATCGGATCATTTGGTCACATGGCAACACTTATGCGGAATATAGAGGGGGTAATTTCATAACTGTTACAAATGAATGACAAACAAGTGCATATGTGAACCTTTGTGATTCGCTACATATTCATATGTGAACTTGTATGATTCACATATGAACATGTTCATATATAAATTCATGTAGCACATATTTAAATGATTCACATATAAACTATATCTCTGTATGTGAACCCTTAATTCTTATAAAAACTCACATATGAACTATATATTCACATGTAAACAACGTATAATTTATATATGAGCTAATTTAGTTAATTAATATATATAGACGACTTACATATGAACAATTTAATACTTATTTATCTAATTTTAATATCACACTCAAATAACATTGTTTGATTCGATTGCTAATTTTCCCAGTTTAATTAATCTTTATGATATAATTACAATCAACATAATATAAATTATTCAAAAAGTTTAATTGGATTATAAACCAAACGATAAGTAGCCGTTAAAGACCCGTAAAATGGGGTGACATCATCAGCTGTGGTTGCGGCGGATTAAGGGTGAGCAGGTGCAACCGATCCTATTTAGATCTAAACAATAATACTTATAGTGATTTTTATAAATTTTGTTTTAACAAAAAAATGTCACATGCAAATATTAATTTAATAATTAGTTGAAATAGACTTGTGTCCAAATAAATCGGGTCAGGTTGATTTCTCAATAAAATTTTGCTACTAAACGTGAAAGTGTCATTTTTTATGAGAAAACATGAAAAGTGTTTTAAAATCGTTGATCACTTTTAATTAAATAAATTTACATGAATGATGGTTTAAGAGGGAATTAATCTGGTGCATCTCATTATAATGTTCTTTTATTTATCATATAACGATTGATAACCACTTCTCACGCTTTTATCAAAATTGACACTTCTCACTGAAACGCATCGTTTGCTAACCAGTGGCAGACTCAAAGGGGAATTGGCGCTAGTAAAGCCCCACCAGGGATTGGCCTCCTAACCATGTTCTTTAATATTTAGTACCTCTTACCAAGGTTCCAAATGGCGTGAGGCGTGGCGTGGCGGCAAGGCCATGCCTCAAGCCTTACGAGTAAAGGCGAGGCCATGGCGTTTTTTAAGACGTGGCTTAAGGCGGCAAATTTTTATATAATATATATAATATATGTATAAATACGTGTATGTGTTTATGTATATGTATAAAATGGTAAAATAGAAGATTTTCTAAATTCTAATATATATTAACGGGCAAATTCTAACAGATACGAATAGAAAAACTCTAATCGAAGTTCGAGATACACAGATTCAAGAAATAAAAATTACACATTTTTAACATCTTGGCGCGACATGGCGGGACAAGGCGTGCCATGGCGGGACAAGGCGTGCCATGGCGGGACAAGGCGGGCCTTAACGCGCCTCAACGAGCTTGACGCTATACCTCGACGCCATGGGGTTAACGTGGCGGCAAGGTGGCGCCTCGGCGCCATGGCGTGCCATGGCGGCGCCAAGGCGCGCCTTTTAGAACATTGCCTCTTACCCATGCAAGTTCGTTAAAGGGTCCGTTTTAATGGACCCAACACAAAATATAAAAAAAACCAAGTTTTATCATTTAAAGGAGCTGACTATAGCATTTAACGGATCGACTGTAGCGACGGGTAACTTTACATCCTTATCATATTAACATAAATAATATATATGAATTAAATATATTGAAATTTTTATTTTTAGTTTCAATAAGTTACACTATTATAATCGTCTGAACAATATTTTCAAAATGCCTTTAATATTGAATATTTTTTTAATTTAATTATATTATTTTTACTTTAAAGATATTATTTTTCTAATATTGAGTCTAATGTTAAAATTTAAAGATTTCATCTTTTTAATTGTCGAATACTTTTAGCAAATATTTCAAGAATTCTTGAAATATTTTTTTTAACAATTATACCATTATAATCATAAAATCAAAACCTTCGAAATGAGTTCAAATGTTATGAGTTCGAAGACCCACTATCGAGTGAATCTTTTTCAGTTTTTTTGACCTTGAATTTTATACATAAATTTCAATTATTTATGTATAAGTTAATATGTATATTTTTCAGTTGTTTGCGTTGCAAGGCATACGAGTACATATCTAGTAGAAAATGTATGAAAACTAAATATACCTTTAGATTTTATTTAGTGTGAATGTTTGACATATATGACATCTAAATAAGCAAATAAAATTTTTAAAATATATTTCGTCAAATAAAACTAGACACAAAATACATTACATTTTCTTACAATTTTAACTCTAAAATACAGCTAATATCAGTAAGCTGGTTGAAATTGCCGCAAAATCATTTCAAAATTATGGGTAGTTCGTATGTGTTCAGATTTCAGATTGTTACCATATCAGGGACCAAAGTTGTACATCCGGCAATAGTCGAGTGGTACGTTCGTAAATTACTGAATCCGTAAGAAGAAACGTTAAAATTTTGAACATCACAGCAGTAAACCGTTGCAAAAGTGAAGACTTGGAGTAGTTGCATTTGCATCCCTCTTTTTCTTTTCAAAAAGAAACCTTTTCCACAATCCAAAACCTTTTGTTTTTCTCCTTTATTTCAATCCCACAAAGGGTCAAAAGAGTCATTTTGTTACTTCCTAACGGTTGATTAAGCTCAATTCTTATATGTACTGTTGCCTCAACTTAATGGACCACTTCATAAAGTTATATCTTTACTGAGAGGAAGTGGAACATGTCATTGATGAAAAATTTATAAACATGAACCACTTCTTTATAAAAATGGTAGAACCCAATCTAATTAAATACTCTCTTTAGTGAGAGGAAGTGTAACATGTCATTGATGAAAAATTCATAGACATGAACCGGTTTTTATAAAAATGGTAGAACCCAATCTAATTAAATACTGTTTTTAGTTAGAGGAAGTGGAACATGTCATTGATGAAAAATTCATAGACATGAACCGGTTTTTTATAAAATGGTAGAACCCAATCTAATTAAATTTTGTTTTTAGTGAGAGGAAGTGGAACATATTATCGATGAAAAATTCATAAACATGAACCGGTTTTTATAAAAATATGATTATCATGAGACCTATTGTATTTCATCAATCAAAAAAACTTTGAAATTAAATGTTTAACATCGAGAAATAATATTTTATTAAATAAATGAGATATTTAATAAAAGAAAAAATCTCACCTAACCCGATCCTACATATTCGAAACTTATATTAGTTTTCGGGGGAAAGGGGCTAAGGTTTTTTGGGTTTCGGATGTTTCACAAACTTTCGGGTCGGTGCTCGGGTTTTTCGGGTAATGCTCACCGCTAGTCCCTATGTTTTCATGGTTTTTATGAAAACAAGAAAAAAAAAATGCAAAATATGTACTCTGGCTCTAATGAAGCTTTTTGACGGAGTTAATTACCAGAAATCACTTTCAAAAGAAACTCAAAACCTCAAACACTAAATTTTGACTTTAATAAAGTTTGGGTACAACTTTTAAAAATCATGGGGACCAAAATTGAAGTTTACTCTAAGAATATTAGTTGATGAATATTTATTTTTTAAAATAAACTAATATATTAATTAAATAACATATTAATAAACTTAGAAGTTAAATCACTTAGCTAACACAATTTATAGAATAAGAACATAATTAATTAAGCTCAGCTTAAAAAAATATTGATCAAGGAGCCCAGGTAATATTTAAATCATACAAAATCGAATAACTTTTGTCTTTCAGTGTTGTGGCAGATTGATTATCGCTCGGGGGGGGGGGGGGGGGGGGGGGGTGTTCATAGCGTTCTAATCGAGTTCGAGCATTCCCGTGCACATGCTTGGGAGACCTTTAAGAGGAGTCATGTTTAGCTTTTAAAGTTACCGAAGATTAGTCAGGCTTTAGTCTAGACACCCTTTTATAAAAAAAAAGCCTTTTGCTTGTGGTTTGTTTTTGGTGGTTAATAAATTGCTGCAGACCTGCAGTTCCAAAAAAGAACTATTAGGCCCATTTATTTTTAAAACTCCTAACTAGCCGGGCCCAATCTGTTATTTTTCGTTTCTTGAGAGTTGAGAGTAGGGGTGTTAACGAGCCGAGCCGAGTCGAGTAGTAGGTTAATCGAGCCGAGCTCAAAAAATAATACTGGGCTCGAGCTCGAATCGAGCTCGATTAACTTTTTCAATGTAGGGCTCGGGCTCGAGCTCGAATATTTTTTGAGTTATCGGGCTCGAGCTCGAAGCTCGTTTATAGGTTCGAACTCGCGATCGATTAACTCGTTTATCAACTTGAGCTCGATAATTTTTTTATTTTTATACTATTTATTAATAAATATATGAAAATGTTTACTTGAACAAAGGTATGCTCGAATGGCTCGGCTCGGCTCGACTCGACTCGAAAAATTTAATCGAGTTTTCGAACGAGTCGAGCCGCACATTGGTGTTATAAAGCTCGGCTCGTTTAGTTAAACGAGCTTGATTTTATGTTCGAGATCGACTCGAGCTCGAGTATTATTAAGCTCGAGCTCGAGATAAACGAGCTCGAGCTCGAGTAGCTCGTTAAAAGCTCGACTCGCTAACACTCCTAGTTGAGAGTAACACCAGGTCACCAGCCCACGTAAGGTTTGCCAAAATTGCCCCTGCGACCAGAAAACAATCGTTCGGTTTTGTTTCTTTGTCATTTTTGACGATTTTCTTTTCTACAACTCTAGATAGTAATTTTCCTCAACCGTAGAAAAAGAATTTAATAAAAACCATTAAGTATTAGGTATTGTTTTTTATTTAATGATTGTTTTTAAACCACTCGATAATCTAATAGAGAACTCCAAATCGAAACTTATAAAGTAAAATATGAGACATAAGGCTACTAAGGTTTGACCAATAACTTAAAAATGAAGCAAACCATGTAAATAAATTGAAATTTGGTTGGTTATGTTACTTCAAATCCTCGAATAAACACAGATTTCCATAAAGACATGTTCAAGCTTCGTTTCTCTCTTAAGCCAAAATGTTGGTGACAAGGTATCTTTGAGGTTTGCCATTGGCTTGTTTTTTTTTTTTTTTTTTGGAAAAGGTGTCCCAGACCACATTGGGCCCAGACTAATCCTCGGCAATTTTGGGCCGTAGCCCGACTGCTAAAGCATGCAGCCCGGGGTCGAAGCCCCCGTACCTCCAGAATGCATCCCCCAGGGCTCGAACTCAGGTTCACCACTATGTAATGCCCAAGCCTTACCACTAGGCTAACACTCCTTTGGTGCTAGAGGTCATTTTCAAAGCAAAATCGAAACCTCAAGGACTAAATCTTGACTTGTTGAAATTTAAATATCACTTTTAACGAAAACCATAAACCTTAAAGATCGAAAATGAAATTCATTATAAATTAAATATGATTTTAATAGATGAAATAGATTGCTGAATAAATGTGATCAACTTTCAAAATGTATATTTTATTGTTTGCAAAAAGTTTTGATCGACTTGCAAGGTAGCCTATAAAATTATTATATTACTTATAAAAAATACATTTGCTATTAAAAAATATAAAAAAGAGACTTGCAATTTGCAAAGATTGAAGATGATGAAATAACACTAAAAGAAAATTAACCCACCTCAGGGCTTTTGTTGCAAATTGCAATATAATATGATCAACAAACCTCCTTTTGTCTGTTTCTACCGGAAAATCGAGTATTATTATTATTATTATTGCAAATAATAAAATTAGAAAGAGGGTTTACGGCAACCCAAAGAAATCGGAGGAAAGAAGGTAAAAACAAACTCTGATCAAACCCTTTTCAGATCATCATCATCAGTAGGTTTTTTTCAATCCAACAAAAAAGAAGGTATCTATCTATCTATCTATTTCTGTGATTTCCTTCTGAAACTTTTTCAGTAGTTCCACTTCACCGGTTAGGTGATCTAAAACGTTTCTTAGATATGTTTGACTTCATTAATTTCTTCATCTTTTTTGTGTAATTTATCAGAGTTTCAATTTAACAGCTTTTGATTGTAGATCAATTTCTTAGCCCTGTGTTTGTATGCCTGCCTTCTTTATTGTTTTATAAATTGTTTTAACTGCCTTGCTGCTTATTGCTAGCTGTTGTAACTATATAACCTGCTTAATGATGTTTGATTTAAAAAATGCATTAATTAATATTGTTGTTAAACTCACCAATTTGTTCTATATAAAAAAGAAGTGAAATTTTAGGGGACAGAGAGAGTGTTTTTATACATTACATACTTTGATAAGTAGAAAGATCATAGTTATTTTGATGGTATGTCTTTTTGTGACCATACCACATTTGGGCATAGATGTTTCATTGCATAAATGGTTGAAGTTGAATACACTGGATAACTGTGCGAACTACGCTATATGCACATCAGCTCATGGTTGCAGCCTACTTTATGGAAGCATTGTGCACCTGCTTGCATATTAGTTCTAGTCTTTGGTCTTGTGTTAGTGTGCTCTTTAAGCTGGTAGTGCTTGGAATGCTTTGGTTACCTCCGTTTAAAAATGCGAGCAATTTCAAGTTTTGAAACACTAGTCTAGAAGTGAAGTTATCATAGTTTATAATGTAACTTTTAACATTGTATTCTTAGTTTCTTACATAACCTTCTAGGTTGTGAAATCTTTGAACTCCATCAGGAGAGCTATATATGACGATATTCTAAAGAATGCATTATCGGATTGGTTGAGATTGGCCAACTGACTAACGTTATGAACGAGTTAAAGAAATCTCAAGTGACTAGCATATTGGAACTTTTGGATTGAAGGTATTTGGTTTGGTAGCATAAAAGTGGTAGTTGTTTGATCAGACCTTTCTTAAGCTGATGAAACTGCATGTTAGATGGTAGAGATATATGCAAGTTTGGAAGGCCTTGCACTTAATAACATGGAAATGCGGACAAGTTATGATGTGCGCGAGCCACTTCCATTATGGGAGTATAAGGTCATACAGGGATTGGAGGTTAACTTTCTCCATGAATGAGGGATACTTCCTGCATTCAGCAAACCAGCTGATGGACCCTCGAGTGATATTAGCGTCAATTGTTGTTTTAAGACCTACATTTATGCTGGATAATAATGTCTAGAATTAAACTTATTGCTCCAAGGAAGGGCGGAATCACCTTCTTTTTGGAAGTATATGGCTATATCTGTTTCTGAGAAAGTTACAATTTACAAATGAGAAATATCCAGTTTAAGTTGTTCAGAGATGAAGAGATATTCAGCCATAAAGATATTTGCATTCATTCAGAGAATAAAGGCTGATGGCAGCTGTTTTACTTACACAAATAACTTAAAAGGAAGGATATAGTCATTGCCACGGATGTTCCACTCACCCTTTTGGGTCATGCAGGTTAAGAAGAAGACTTGAAATGTACGAAAATGAAAACAGCCATGTTTCTAATTTGCAATAATAAAGTACACAATTCATGTTAAACATTAAACTTTAGATCAGATAACGTATCCTTAGCCTAGCTCTACTTGGCCCCAAGCAGGCGGACAATCTATTATGATTCCATTGTATGCAATGCAACTCAAATACATGAATCACGAGTGAAAGGGGTTGTATAAGTAAACAGAATCAACTACGTAACTGCCTTTTGGAGGCGTAGGCGCATATCAAGTGCACAAAAGTTCTTTGTTTTGGATATGAGTGATATACTGATATTTAAAAGTTTTATAGGCACCATGGAGTTCTATGATTAAATTTGTTTATAACTTTCATTCAGTGTATAATGGTAGTGAAATGAAGCATACCCTCCACATATTTTATTGGCTGTTTCCTAAGTTGTAAGAAGTTGCATTTTCCTACTGCTGTATGATGTCCTTTTACTTCTATTTCTAGGTTAATTATACAATTTCTAATTATTTGCTCACTTGTACTGGATTTTGTAAAACTCGTTGAGGTTGTAATCTTTTAGATCCTTATGTGCATGCCCTTTTTTTATTGATCAAGCATTATGATGCAGGAAACAGGGTGAGCAAAGTACAAACGAAGACTAACAGCAGATCTCTGTGACTAAACTTTGCTGATCTAAAAGCTACATTAAGTTCTTCTTAGATGTGGCCTTTACATATCCTCTTTGACAAACTACTGAATGGAGGATCTAACATTCATGAGGAGATTGATGATATGAGTTTGGTTGAATCGTACGATTTCAAATCATCATTGAGAAATGAGCAAGACAAGAAAGAAGTTTTGGGCCAGTCACACTCCATTGATGTAGGTTCTTTTACGTGTATTCATTTTTCTCTATTAGTGGGATAACCATTAACTCCATATCGGTATCAAATACATTCTAGCTATTTCAATATGATGATTACCTTTCTGCAAACATTCATTTTTTTTGGCTGTCTTGAGATCAACACCCCCAAATAATAATAATAATAATTGTGCTGTATATGTGGTATAGGTACCACATATAAAACAAGAACGCGCATGGGACTGTGGCCTTGCTTGCGTTTTGATGGTTTTGAGAACCCTTTCCATCAAGTACTATGATATGAAAGATCTGGAGGAGTTTTGCCGCACAACTAGGTATTCTTCTTAAAAGTTTGATGCTTTGTTCTACTGCTTATTGTAGCAAGGTTATTAGGTTGAGGTTCTAGCCAAATCATGAGTATATAACACCAATTTACATAGTGCAAGACCACAAGTATATGTTACTTAATGAAAATACATAATTGTTTTTAGATACTACATTAATGTAGTTTTACAATTATAGTGTTGGAGATTTAGTTTGTTACTTATGATGACCAATGTGGAATAGTTGTATTGAGTTTTAAGTATGGCTGTTAATCATCAATAGTTTAACCTGAATTTCCAGTAAATTATTTACTGTCCTCTTATTTCGCAGTATTTGGACCGTGGATCTGGCATATTTACTGCAGAAACTTTCTATTAGCTTCTCTTACATAACTATAACTTTAGGCGCTGATCCTAGTTTTTCGTTGGAGACATTTTACGAGGTAAGTTCTTGTTTTTAAACAGAGCCAGATGTCTAAATCTTCTTTGAGTCATCAATGAACTTATTAGCATTTTTTTTCTTTTCTTTGTGTGTGTGTGTGAATTTTAGATGCTAAAGTTGCATCTTATCTATCATAAAACTTGCTTTTATGCCTGTGCCTGCAATTACGCGATCTGTTATGCTACTTTTTGGAAGTCATGTTACAGGATCACAGTTCAGAGGAAAGCTATCAGCTTATCAGAAATGTAACGAATTTGCAGGGTGCATATTCAATATGCTAGTGTTCTGTTCAAATGCATGTTCACCATAAAGTTATATGCTAGCATTTTATCTTTCACAAACATTCCAAAATAATCTTGCAGAAGCAACTGGCTGAGGATATAGAACGAGTAAATATGCTATTTCAGGGATCACAGGAGGCTGGAATAAATATAGAGGTATAGGATATGAACTTCCATACGTTTGCCTCTACAGTTTTATGCTGATAACATGTCCTCAGATCGTCAACTTTCAAGCTTCACAGACTCATTTTTGTCAAACATGGGTGATTGAGTTTTAAAATTTGTTGCATCTAGTTGCTTATTTTTATAAAGTCACAATAGAAACTTGTTAGGTTTTTTGTTGGCTCCAGCAGTAAACTTCTTCAGATTAGTGAGTTTTGTCTTCTTGTAGTCCATCACACGGGGAGAGGTCTACAACTTAACTTTTACCTCAGATCTTAAGCCTCAATTCTAATAGTATAAATGAAAATGGAATTTGTGCAGGCCACGTGAATTCCGATCTAGGAGCTGCCCTCTTTCAATACCAGTTTAGTACCCAACTTATCACCAATTTTCAGTTTTTCGTCCCCAGTTTATTACCAATTTATCACCATTTTTACTTCCATTTTAGTATTAATTTGTAGTTTTTCATCACTAATTTATCATAAATTCAAAATAAGTGCCAAAAAAGTAAATTTTCAGTGACTGCAAATGGTTAATGTACTAAAATATTTGCATGCAAGGTTAGTTGCACCACTCCACTAATTTCATAGGACCTATTGCAAATTTGGAATTTTCAAGACTTTTAACTTCTTAAAAATAATTAAACTCGTGTCATATGTAAGCCCCCCCCTCCCTTGTATCCATGGTCGATGTTTTAAGGGTACGCTAAACCTCAACAGTACACCCTGCTGTACCCATCATACAAGCTTTGGCATGGAGACCTTATTTACTGCATGCACACAAGTGCTTACAAAGAAAATTTAATAAAATGATGGCATACCAGATCTTATGCATGCATAACGGTCTCATTTTGTGAAATCCATGCACTTAAGTTATCAATGACCAAAGTTTTTTTTTGTCCAAAATCTGTGAAAGATATGAATCTTATTGTTGATTACTAGATATCTAAGTGTATTTCGTTGCTTGAGACAAGGAAATGAATTTCAAAATGCTAACAGTGCAGATCGATCAAGGGAGATGAAATAGCCCATCTGATCCTCTCAGGAAAATATATTGTTATCGCTTTAGTTGACCAATACATTTTGAGGTATGATCAACTGTCGATTGTTGTTTCTTACACCAATGTCTGCAAAAATCAGCCTGAGAACCTTTTTTTTTTTTGCATTCACTTAGTGATGAACCTAATTTATACTTTTTTTTTTTCTTTTTCCCCTATTCTGTAGTCGGCCTTGGACAGAGAATGCTTACGTATCAGATTTCTGTAGTGGTTCGTCGCGTTATACTGGTGAGTGAAAATACTTTAAAAAAAATGTGAGTTTTCATTTATTAGTTACATGAAAAGTGGAAATGAAGAAATTTCGACAGTTGAGAGAAATTATTGATTTTTAGGCTTCTTGATTAAGTTTCAACTTGTAGAGATGCAAATTTTAATACCATTAATCATGTTGACAACTTTTGTAGGTCACTATATTGTGATCTGTGGCTATGATGCTCATACAGACGAATTCGAGATCCGAGATCCAGCCAGCTCTAGGTATTTTTTGAATTCCATACCGTACTTGTATACATTCCTAGCCTTTTGATTTTCAAATAATATATATATATATATATATAGACAACATAATATAAGATTCACATAGAAATCCTTGAGGAAAAATGCCATGGGGGACACTTGAAAGATCCACAGATGGAGACAAATGTCACATTAATCCCAGCATGAAAACTACATCAGAAAAGGTGAAGTGTTGAACTGTCTTTGAAACCCTATGAGTTATACAAGTATAAGGGAAATCAAAAAAATATTTGACCCTTGTACGGTACAAGTTGTACTGTTGACTAAAGTATTTACCACTAAATTTATCATTTTGCGAGTGTCTTTAATGTTCTTGTTGCCTATCTTAATAACTTTCAATCCACTGGTACTATTTTTCTGTTGAAAACTAATATTTCGTAGTACCAGTAAATTCATGCTCTGTCAAAATAAAGATAACATCATCAAGGGCCATCTGCCTAAATCATTTTCTTTTTGGCTAGGAAATAGGATTGATGATTAAAAATGTACGAAACATATGCAGTGGTCAAATAAGTCATTTCTATATTACAATTGGGAAAAAATTATTTTACTCAATAGTGCAGGGGTTAAACAAAATTTTCCTACAACATACATAGTAGATGGGATGAAAGTTGTAAGTATGCCATTGTTCTCATTACTGGAAATTAGCAATATGTTCTTGCAAATGATTACCACTGAGTGTGAGATTCTTGGGATGGTTTCTTCTCATTTACGCCCTTCGTTCTATAAGAATTACAACCTTATCATTTTGGAATGTCCTATTTCAGAAAATGTTTAAGTCAGAGTTACTTATTTCTGCATCATCATCATTGTTTGAACTTATTAGTGCTAGTGATCGTGATCCACATCATTATTTTGTATTCTCACTTATTGGGTTAGAAAATTTAAAATATTCGAAGAATAAGCAATCACTTACATAAAACTATGCCTCATGCAGCAAGGCTTATGTTATCATATTCCCATCTCACAGCTTTTGAAACTGTAAACAGGAGTCAGGAGACGATCTCATCAAGATGCTTGGAAAAAGCTCGCAAATCCTTTGGCACAGATGAAGATATCCTCTTGGTAACATGTTGTGTCATTTCATTAATGATAATATATATTAAAAATTGTCAACAGTGCTGTGGCGGATTGGTTATCACTTGGGGGGTTCATAGCGCCCTAACCAAGTTCGAGCCTTCCCGTGCGCATGCTTGGAGACATTTAAGTGGGGCCATGTTTAGCCCCCAAAATTGCCGGGGATTAGTCGGGCTTTGGCCCGGACACCCTTCCTATATATATATATATATGTATATAGAGGGAGGTTCATACAAGAACAACCTCATTTGTAGGAACAAAAGAATGCATTTTGAGCCACATGTTATGTGGGACCATCATTAAATAAATCATATATGATTTAGTGGTGGGACCCACCTGAATCATATATGATTTTTTATTATGTGGGACCCACATCACATGTGATCCAGAATTGTCCCTTTGTTCTTGCAAATTGAATTTATTCTTGTTTGAACCTTTCTCATATATATATATATATATATATATATATACACAGAGGAAAGTTCAAATGTGAACCACTTTTTGGTTGTGAACGTGAGGACAACGGAGAGCGCGACACGTGGCGGAGACTAGTCAATAAAGGTGGCTTTGAGTGTGGTCCCCCCCTTTAATTCAATGCCCTCCCATGAATCGCGCCTAATCATCCGCCGTGGACCTGACGTGGTGCCTAGTCAGGCGCCACGTGTCGCGCTCTCGGTTGTCCTCACGTTCACAACCAAAAAGTGGTTCACATTTGAACCCACCCCTATATATATATATATATATATGTTAAAAATTCCAATCTCTGAAATGATAACAAACTTTGATAGTTTAATCCCATATCTATGACACGAGACCCCCTTTACGGGTCAGGATTTCTAGCTTGGACCTAATTAAGAATTGGCTTTGGATTGTAATTGCAGATACATCTGTAGAGAATGCAGATCACAGCCTGGGTGTTTATAGATTCTTTGTGCACAATTACAAACACTTGAATCCTTGTTTTATATACCCATCTCATATTTGACAAGAGCTTGACGAGCGATGTTGTTAAATCATTATATGTGGTAGAGTAAGTACGAGGTTAGCCCATGATCGTCTTAGAAGGTTGGTTCATGGTTAACAAGTACTTGAAAGCATAATAATGGATAAAATCAAAGGTTATGTCCATGAAGTTCGTTTCGGTATGTTTGGATTGGTTTTTATTAAATAACGCGTGCGTATTTGAATAAACGTATTTCTTTTTGCGATGCATCTGATGTTGCATAACCGAGCTAGCTATAAAGCTCCATCCAGTGGTTATGTCACGTACTGATTCTTGAATACCCATTATGGTAGAATATTCGTGTGATATTTTCTCAAGTTCGGGATGGATTGGTGTGGTTCCTCTATGCCTAGGACACCAAAATAGATCTTTATATTGGAGCTCTTTTTCTATTATTTATTTATGCCATATCTTTAATAGCAGGTTGGTTACCGTCGTAGCGTAGTGCTTCTATTCTTTCTCTCTTTGCCTTCTACCTGAAAGGCCTTTTTCGAAT
The DNA here is from genome assembly GCA_030169165.1 of Centaurea solstitialis. NCBI lineage: Eukaryota > Viridiplantae > Streptophyta > Magnoliopsida > Asterales > Asteraceae > Centaurea > Centaurea solstitialis. The sequence goes on from CM058045.1 coordinate 72,255,601, forward strand.
AAGCCAATTCATTTGGCATCCTGCAGATCCACTCTTTTTCGTTGAGGCATCCCCGAAGCGCGAGGGATTTTGTGAGAACTCGGCAAAATAGCCCTGTAACTTCGAGAGAAAGGGTGCCTCCTCACTTCCACTTGACACCTATCGTAATGATAAACGGCTAGTTATTAGATGAGATTTTATGAAAAAATTGTTTGTAGGAGAGAACAATTCTTTTTTTATTGGAGGTTTCAGACCTATGGCTACCCAAGTATCACTATTGATGGTTATATTGTAATAATGGTAAATCTCTTATCCCTCTATCAATCAAATTTGTGTCAACAAATGACCCCTAATTAATAGTTATGGAAGTGCTTAGGAGGAGTGTCAATCAATAGTTGTGTCAACAAATGACCCCTAATCAATAGTGGGAAAATTTCATCTATGTCCTTAAAAACTTGCAATATTACGTATATATATCCTTCTCTCTAATTTAGTTAGATTTATCCATTTCAAATATACAAAATCATTATCTATAAATTAAAAATATTTTCTAAATTACTAATCTATCCTTTCTTAATTTCAAATCCAAAATCAAAATCCAATCCCATCGGTTCCTTTAATCGGCTGATTATCAAAATCCAATCAATTCCTTAAATAGGCTGATTACCAAAATCCAATCAATTCCTTAAATAGGTCGATTACCAAAATCCAATCAATTCCTCAAATCTATCGACAATCAGACCAACAAATCGAGAATCCAGACCGAATCGAGAATTCAAAAAATCGATTTACAATCAAATTGACGATCTGTAATTCCTCATACCTCAAATCGACCTCAGATCCAAACGCGTATTTTTCCTTGGCGAAATTGGTGTTTTTGCAGTGTGGTTGGCGATGCCTGTTAGTACCTAATCACTTGCTTTCATTCCAATTGAATGTTTGTGGATTTGCAGAGTTTCAAGGGAGAAGAGTGATAAAGAAATCATGAGGGAGATTCAAGCGATTATGAGGCAGATTGCGTCCAGCATTACGTACTTGCCATGCCTTGATGAGGGAGATTCAAGCGATTATGAGGCAGACTATGAGGCAGGTTGACGCTTTGGTGTCTTACAAGAAGAATGATGAATGGGATGAACACTAAACAAAGAAGATGTGATTTCTTTTCATTTTGTGTTTTTTTTTTCTTGTTGACCCTTAAAAGGTCAATTTTGATTTACTGTGTGTAATCCCTAAAATATGAATATGGAAACTTTGTTTAGATGGCATCAATGAACTTAATTTTGGTTTTGATTTTGGGTTTGAAAGTAAGAAAGGGTAGATTAGTAATTTAGAAAATATTTTTAATTTATAAATAATGATTTTGTATTTTTTTTAAATAGATAAATCTAATTAAATTAGAGAGAAGGATATATGCGTGAGTTTTAAAGGTTTAGAAGGATATATATGTAGTTTTAAACTTTATAAGGATATATATGTAATATTGCAAGTTTTTAAGGACATAGATGAAATTTTCCCATTAATAGTTATGGAAGTGCTTAGGAGGAGTGTCAATCAATAGTTATGGAAGTGTTATGGAAGTGTCAACAAATGACCCATAATTAATAGTTGTGTCACAAATTTGATAAGCTATTCCATAACTATTCTAAAAATCAAGAGCTTATTTTGGTGTGCTAATTTTATTACAGAGGATGTTAGGATGGAAAAGACAACTTGTTAATAGAATAGCATACCAAAATAAGCTATTGATTTTTTTCTATAGATGTGTTGATTTTTTGACTCTGCTAATAATGGACACATATAACCTCGTAGCATTATGTTTATCAATCGTCTTTTATGTCAAAAGAAATCCACAATGCTACACTGTCTTGTAAGATGCAAAAAAGGCTGATCAACCCGGCCAATCCAATTCAAGTCGAAACAATTTGATATTTAATTGAGTTGTAAAATCTTGATACCATCGACATTTGGGTTGTAATTGGTTAGGGTCATTTGAACTCAATATAACGTAAGGAACATGATGTCTTTCTATACCATGAATTTAGTAAGATTATTAAATTTTAAATGAAAACTCATTTTTCATTGCGAACGTGAGGACAACTGAGAGCGTGCCACCTGACATGTTTACTCTGAATAATCATGTATTATTCAGAGTGAATAATACAACATTTTGTATTATTTAGTATTATTCACTCTGAATGACATTGAATGTTGTGTTATTCACTCTAAATAATACATGATTACTCGTCACATAGCGCACTATCGGATGTCCTCATGTTCGTAAATAAATTTGAGTTCGCAACCCAACTTTCGTCTATATATATACACACACATACATAATAATCGTAATTAGCTATATTCTTAATTCTATTACAATTTCAACAATAACTTTACTTTCTTCATTTGCATAAACCTTCAAATTTCTTCTTTAAAGTTTGTTGGCGAATCTGTTTTTGTCATTTTAGTTTACTTTGTTTAAACATAATTATCCAACTATATTGCAAATGACTGTACCGAGACTAACCTTTCACGGTTGGAGATGGATTAGATTGGTTTTTAGGTTGAGTTGAATTAAGATATTTTTAGAATGGGTATCCGAGACTTTGTCCCGACTAATTCCGGCAAAGTTCACTAATAGCTAAAGCATGCTGCCTTAAGTTAATACCCAGTGACCATAATCCAGAAATGTTTGGATTAAGATCTTTTTAAATCTTAAACATATGATTAAATTATTAAAAAAACGCCTTTAATCTGATTAACCCAAGTACCAAACTCGTGCTAATATGATATAGCAAAATCAAAACATCAACATGATGTTCCATTACTACAATGAAAATTGTGGTCCAATATATGTAAGAGGTTTGTGTGAAACCCATGTGAGTAGGCCTCAGTCGTTTAGGCAATTGTCAATGTTGGGTGCACTCAAGAAAGAGACAAATAGTACATTTTAAACCTAAGAGTAAATTATGGATTTGGTCCTTAAGGTTTGACAAAAATTACGGATTTGGTCCTTAAACTTTATTTGTTACACGGATGGTCCCTATGGTTTGAAGATTCTTACGGATTTGGTCCTTGAGGCTAACGACCGTCTAATAATCCGTTAAGTGTGAGGGTATTTTCGACTTTCTATCATTTTCCTTTCATTTTTAATGATTTATTTAATTTTTCTATTTATTTTTATTGGATACTCATATGTCTCAAGAACATCTAAGAAGAAGCAAAGATCAACCCCCAAAATCTAAATCCAAAATTTAAATGTAAATCAGACCTATCATACATCACCATTAAAGATTTAAGAATGTTGCCCATATCTACTTGTCATTGTGGCTTGTGTCTAGTGAACCACCAAAAACCCAAAACACACACCTTAAAATTTTGATGAAGAAATAAAAAACCTCTTGTTTCACCATTGATGAAGAAACCCTAATCTGGTAAAGGTCCAAAAAATCTCCTCTACATATCTTCTCCAATGGAAAAAACCCAAATCAGAGAAGAAACCCATCATTGACGGCTCCGACGCAACCACCATCTCCGACGGCTCCAGACACAATCACCATCTTCGGCGGCTCCAACGCAACCACCACCCACCACCAGGTCACAACACAACACCATTCTCTCTCTCTTGATGCCACCACCAAAGCCATTTCCGACGAGTGGTAGTCCAGATCTACAACCACGAGGAACCACCACCAAGTCATTTCCGGCGACTAAATCCACCACCACCGGCGCTTTCACGGCGCAACCACCATCTTTCCTCAGATCTAGTTTTTTTTCTCTATCTCTTTCTCAGATCATACGGGTTTTGAAGCTAATGTTTATTATCTCTGTTTTTCCAAACTCGGTCGCTGGAGTCGGAAGATTTGCTTAGGGTTTTCTCAAGGTTTATAAATTTGGTTTCTCTCTATAAATCTGGGTTTTCTCTAAATCTGCTTCTGTATTTGGTTTTTTGAGGTTTGTATTTTTATTAAGGATTTGTTAAATATTTTGAGATTTGTATTTGTATTTGTATTTGTATTTGTAGCAAGGATTTGTTAAATCTGCGTGCTTCAGGTTTAGGGTTTTATGACTTAGGAACAATATAAATGTTAATGTGGGTTTTAGATATGAAATATAAAATAGATTTAGATTTGGGATTGGGATTGGGATTGGTTTGGAATTTTTTTCAATTGTTCTTGGTGTTTTTGGAACAGATTTAGGATCTTATGGAGATTTGATTTGAATTGATTTTGATTTAGAGCTTCCATTTTAATTTGATTGAATGTTTGATCTAGGGTTTCTATATTAATTTGATTGAATGCTTAAGTGTTCTTGGATTGTTCTTGATTATAAAAATGGAGAAGATGAAGATTCAAGGGAGAAAAAAAAATCAATTAAAAAAATGTTAACATGGTATAAAAAATAAAAAGACGAAAATGCCCTTCTATTTAACAGAAATTTAAACGTCCGTCTGTGAGAAGGACCAAATCCGTAAGAATCTTCAAACCATAGGGACCATCCGTGTAATAAATAAAGTTTAAGGACCATATCCGTAATTTTTGTTAAACCTTAAGGACCAAATCCATAATTTACTCTAAACCTAATATTTTAAAGTTTTTGGAAAAGAAAAAAAAATAGAAATCAACCTATAACCAAGAAGAAAAGGCATGACTTATTTAAGCCACGTCTCTAAAAAGAGGAAGATTTGAGTTTAGAACCCTAAAACCATCCACTTTCTTGCCAATCTTGTCAATCGTTACATCAGCGCGACAGCGCCACATTAGCTTTTCACTATCTTATCCAATCTTTACCAATTCATCCATACTCATACCAATCCTTGCCGATCGGCCTCGACGGTGTTGCCGATGGTACCGATCAGCAAAACCCTTTTGCCGAGCCCTTGCCGATTGCCAATGCGGATGGTCTAACATTCCAAAACCCAAATGGCAATGAACTTTATAACATAATCAAATACTTGCTTTTTAGGGATTAAAACCCTTAGTTGGGTAAAAAAAACCAAGCCTACATGACGGAAATAAATCAAAGGCGTATAATATTGGTGTTAAAGATGGAGGAAAGATGGACAAATTAAAACCTCAATATAATACGGAAAACCCAAGAAAAAAAAAGGAAATCCACCAATAGAAAGGTCAATATAGTTGTCTTGTATATTTTTACGTTATATAAATGAAGAATTTGAAAGAATGTAACGCAAAAAAACTAATCTAAATCAATAATATTAACGATAACATATAAAAGAGGACCTTGAATTAAATCGGAATTATATAAATACATCTAAAATTGGGCACCCACATTTTGGAGCACATAATCCCACATTTAACAATACTAAAAATACAACCTTAATCCCCTCATTGTTATCAAATTTAAGTCTTAGAAACCTTTCTTCCAAATGCTTTTTCATGGAAAGGTCTCTTCCCTAACATCTAAGGATGGTGCAAAAGAAAGGTGACGTAAGGGGTGCAAAAGAAAGGTGATGTAAGGGGTGCAAGAAGCCAAAAGAGGGGGTTGGATTTCCCTTCGAAATTCTGTTTGCTTTTTGGAAAAATATTTTACCCATTTGTCTAACGACGTTTTTTTGTTTCAAAGGAAAAAACCAAATCTACCTTGTCCGACAAATATAATGGATAAGTGAATCTGAGAACCGTGTAAAATTTGTATTTGTAGAGTTTTCATAAATCATTAAACAATTATGTTATCTTAAGAGAGCTACATGAAAAAGATAACATACTTTCACAAATTTCGTATAAAAATACAATATTGTAGTTTTTCTTTCTTATTAAACAATATACTCTTTTAAATTATTTGTTAGAGTGAGTAAACTATAATTTTCGTACTTGTGGTTTGAGAAAGAATGCAATTATTGTCCTTTGGATTTTGAATTTTGAACTTTTGTTCTATAGTTTGTAATTTGTTATTCATTTACCTTGGCGATATTTTAATCTTTTTAATTTGTTTTTCTTTTAGTTTATCATATATAAGTCTTCACTTTAATAAACTATATACTTTTTAATAAAAATTAATACATTATATTATTTTTGTTATTGTTTATAATAAAATAATAAAATGTTTTTCATACAATTCTTTTTTTTTCGTATATTTTTGCCACTATAGTTTTAATTGCTTGTTAGTTTGATTTCTAAATAAATTATATTTTTATAGCATTTTTCTGCATTTGTATTTAAAAAGATGTCTTATAAAAAAAGTTAATTGGACACTTATTTTTAGAATGTTTTAAAAAACATCTAAAACATTGTATGAACTAACTATAATACATTTATTTGGTGTAATTGAGTTATATTTATAACAGCAAACATTATACGTACTAATAAATTTGCACATGTTTGTTTGGTTAGAATAGTTAATTTTTTGGTGAAATAAGAAAATATAATCTTTTGACATATGACGAAAACCAAAACAAAACTACTATTATGTATCTAATGGCTTCCATTTGAATAATGTTAGTAGCAAAAATTGAATAAAAAGAATATAATTATGATAGACAAAAAATATAATAAGATTACTAAGTATAAATTTTTTTCATTATTTTACCGTAAATAATAACAAAATAATATAGATTTTTATGTAACTTTTTTTAATCAAAATATATATAGTCTTGGATACTAGTTCTTGATGGTTAAGTTATTATATCAAAAAGACTAAAATGCTAAAAACCCAAAAAAAAATTAATTTACTAAAAAGGGAAAATAAATCATAAATACGAAACTATTTTAAGTTTTATTTTTAAAATATTTAGTTATAGAGATGAAAACAACAATAAAATACAAATTATAGGAATTAAAATGGCAATTTCAAAATTATAGTGACAAAAATTGTAATCTTTGTTAACCTAGAGGGACAAATTGTAGTTTACACTATCTCTTACTAAGACATTGTATTTTGAAAAAAAACTTTTCATTGGGAGGCTAATTGCACTACTAAGATTACTAAATACATCCTTACATTCTAAATTCCTCCTGACGCATATCACTATAACAATTACCTTTTTACATTCCCGATGCATAGAATGACATGATTTTGACTTTCTTAGGAGTGCAAATAGCAATCTCGCTTGCCATTATAAGAGTAACGTCTTGGTTCAATTTAAGATGACATGACATATTTTACTACTTACCTGGTTCTTATACCATGTTATTGTTTACGTCAGGTATCCGCCTATAACATATTGTTGAAGTGATATTTTTTGTCACATCATTATGCTTTCATATTTAGCCTTACATATTATTAAATGAGAAGGAAATTACATTTTTAGTTCCTATGATTTGTTAGAACTTAAAAGTTGCAATTTTTGTCCATGTAGTTTAGTGATTGTGGTTTTTGTTTTTATAATTTATAATTCATTATTATTTTAGTTCTTGTGGTGTCTCAATTTTTTACTATGTTGGTCCCTTCTACTTAAAGATAGGAATTAGTCCAATGACAAAAATAATGATAATTGCCAATCATATGAACTAAAATTGCAATTTCTAAATCACAAGAACAAAAGGCGAAATTATTAACAAACTAAAGTAACAGAATTGTAATCTACTCTAAATTAATGTATAAACATATCAAAACCTAAATTATTTATTAATAGAGCATATTAAGGCTATGTTTGGCAAACTAGTCGATAAGCTAGCTGATGACTGATAAGCTAACTACAAGGTTATGGCGTACTGATTAAGGCCTTGGGGAAAGTGGCTTGTTAACTCTTCTACCTCAGGTTCGAATCCAGGCGTTTACAGTGTAACACCCGTTTTTACTTTTTCCCTTATAACTTGACTTAGATGGTTTAAGTATTTATTTGTCATGTTTTAGGAGTTGAAGGGTCTAAATGTGATTTTTGTAAGTTCAAGGGTGAAGGAATGGAGTGTATAGAAGAGTGAAAACCCTTATTCTCCAGGCAGTTTTCTCAGAACGTACGAAAGAGAGAATTAGGGTACGATTGAAGGAAGGCAGGCAAGGAGAAATTGAGGCTTGTGTTTGTCGAGTGTGTTAGCAATTACGCTAATTGCACGTAAGGTAAGAACTTTTGTGTTGATTAGATGTCTTTTTGGTAGTTAAATCGAAGTATTTTGATGGTTAGGGTTGGGTGTGAATTGATGATCTTTGGATCATCAAATTGTAGTAATTGGGAGGTTCTAGGGTCGAATTACTTGCATGTATTTGTTAGATATCGACCCTAGATGTTAAGGAATCATGTGTGGATGTGTTTTGGTATGAAATTTGGAGTTTTGGCACAGAAATCGAGGCAGGTCGCGAGAGAGAGTGCAGGCTGGAAAAGCCCGCGACCTGGCCCCGCGACCTGAGGTCGCGGGAGCAGGCCGCGCAACTCTCTGCCCGTTTTCAAAAATTTATTTTTCTCATTTTGGAAATTGGGTTATGGGATCATGTTAGGGATGTTATGAGAGGATGAGGCTTAGAGTTTGAGGTCAATCGGACTAGCCTAGCTATGTCTAAGGCTAGCTTTTCGGTTTGGAGTGTCAAGTGGTCCTTTTTGGACTAAGTTGATGAGTTATGTTTCTATGCTTACTTAGGTGTTTGCAAGTGATCGTTTTAACCTGTGGAGAGTCTTGTTTGCTAGCAACCGGCAGGTGAGTACCTCACTTAACCCTTGTTATTATGTGTACATGGTTATGTTTGCATGTGATTATGTGATGTGTTCCTTCGGGGACTTGGGAGAGTACCTATGGTGGTAGTGATACCCCTAGGGAATTTGGAGAGGCCTGGTACCAGTGTCATATGTCCTTCCTTTATGGTGTTGAGCCGTAAGGAAGGTTGGAGTTTGCATGATATGTTAATTGCTTGTAAAGTGATTGTGTAGCATGGTGGTAAGTGGTTATGTGTGTGCTCACTAAGCTTTATCCTTACCCCGTTGTTGTTTTATCTTTTAGTGGCAGGTACTTCCCGTAAGGGAAAGGAGAAGGCTACCGTTTGAGGCTCCGGGACCGCGGTTCAGTCGGGATAGCTAGGAGGACAAGTTCTAATGGATGATGAACTCTTTTATGTTTCTAAACTGGATTTCTATTACTTTTTCGTAAACAATTACTTTTAAGATCGAGTTGGTTTATGGTTTAAAACTTCAAACTTGTTGTTTTGGATGTAAGATGAACGAGCTTCCGCTTGATATGAGAATTTTGGTTACTTTTCCTTTTAAAGAATGTTTTTGGAAAATGGGATGTTACAAGTTGGTATCAGAGCCTAGGTTTAAGAGAATCAAGTATTCACAAGTGGTGGATACTTGGACTTAAACCAGAAGCTTGTATTTTGTAAATAAAAGTAACCAACGAAATGTTTTATGGGAGAGGGATAGTAAGACTGAACTGCAGACCGGAGCATCAGGACGGGGGGTGAGCACACTAATCTTTTTGTTGAGCATGTTGTTATGTTATAATATAAATGTATAGCATGTGTAAGATATGAGCACTAGATATGTGAATTACTAGCGCACGCAGTAAATTTTGAGCATGAACTGTATGATAACTGTTATGACTATGTGTATGCATGCAAGCCTTACTTAGGCTTGCAGATATGTGGTAGGAGTAGAAGCATGATATTGTTATGTATGTGATTGATCGTTATGTTATGAAAGTTTAAGGTATGGTTAATGTGCATGACAACTAAGTAGGGGATTTGGACTTAAGTAATGGTGTTGAGGCTAGGCATGTAGGGTGTAGTTACAATGGTATAAGGGCCCATATCATTGCAAATACACTGTACATGTTGGGAATTGACATGGTTACAAGAGTTCTATGAACCAACGAAGTTGTTTGGGGAGGGGTAGTGGCATGATAGGACCCACGTATGTGTCCACTGAGTGTCTCGTAGACCCCTAAGGAGCATGTGGAGAGGAAAGATATGAAATTAGAGCCACTGGTTCGAGTTAGCATGGGACGGGAGGGAGAGTTATGTGATATTTAAAGTTATGTGTTTTATGAATCAGTATGGGGAGACCAGCAAAGAAGGGCAAGAAGGTAGTCACGGAAGAGGAGCAGGAAACCGCTAACCTGAGGGAGATGATAGCTGCAGAGGTAGGAGAGGCTCTACATGATATGTTACCGGGCTATTTTGCCCAGATGAAGGAGGAGCTGAAGAATGAGATGCGCAGCCAGGTGGAGACAGTTGTAGAGGCAGCCGTGGCCGCAAGGCCTAGTGGCTCGGGAGGGTCTGGTGGAGGACAGTCGAGAGTCGTTACCTACAAGGACTTCTCGGCTTGTCAGCCACCACAATTTAACGGGCAGAAGGACCCGGTGGCCAGCTCTCGCTGGATATCTGAGGTGGAGGGAGCTTTCCTCACCAGTTCATGTTCAGAGGAGATGAAGGTTCGTTATGCCTCGAACCTGTTGAGAAAGGCAGCGAAGGATTGGTGGAACTTGATCAACCGGACGCGGACTCCGGAGCAGATCGCTGTTATGACTTGGGAACAGTTCAAGGAACTGTTCAAGGAGCAGTACGTGCCTCAGGTGGAGGTAGAGAGGTTGACTGGGGAATTTCTGGCTATGAAGCAGACGACGGAGACGGTGAATGAAATCACCGACCTATTTCTAGAGCGTTCGCTCTTCTGCCCTGAGTACGTGGCAAGTGAGCGAATGAAGATGTCTCGCTATGTGGAAGTTCTGAAGCCCGAGATTCGGGAATTCGTGGTGATGTCAGAATGCAAGACCTTCCACCGCATGCACGAGGTGGCTAGGATTCGGGAGTTAGAGCTTGAGAGGCAGGGTAAGAGGAAGAAAGCAGAGACAGTTCAGACGCAGACTCAGCCGGCGAAGAAGTTCAAGCCGACAGAGCCCCGGGTAGTGGTGAAAAAGGAGTTTCCGAACTGCCCTAAGTGTGGACGTCATCACTTGGGGGAGTGTCGGATGGGATCGGGAACCTGCTTCAAATGCGGGCAACCGGGCCATTTCAGCAAGGATTGCAAGGTGACCATGAGGCTATGTTTCAAATGCTTCCGACCGGGTCATGTGGCGAATGAGTGCCCTCAGTCTGATGGGGCAACTCAGACGTCGGGAGTAGCGCCAGTGAAGACGGAGAGCTCAGGCAAGAAGGTAGAGGCACCGAGGACCCGCGCTAGGGTGTTTCAGTTGACGGCCGAGGAGGCCAGGGAGGAGCCGGACGTGGTGACAGGTACTTTTCCTGTCAACTCTGTACCTGCTCTTGTGTTATTCGATTCGGGTGCTAGCAAGTCATTTGTATCGTATGCTTTTTGTAAGAACTTTATGCATGTAAGGGGTAGATTAGACAGCCCGCTAGAAGTAGAGATAGCAGCTCAGAAGTATCGGTTATGTAAGCATGTGTATAGAAACAGCATAATAGAGATTTTTGGAGTCAAGTTCAGAATTGATCTCATCCCAATTCCTATGAGGGAGATCAATGTAGTAGTAGGAGTAGATTGGTTGGGTAGGAATGGAGGTCATATTGATTGCGAGAACGAGCGGGTAGTGATTCGGAACCCAAGTGGGGGAGAATTAACTATCCTGAGTGAAAGACGGAAGAAGTTACCAAAGTTGTGTACGCTAGCTAAGGCTAGGAAGCATGTTCTTCACGGAGGGCATAGCTTCTTGGCGTATGTGATCGACAGTCGCGAAGAGGCAAGGAAGACGACAGTTGCAGAGGTACCGGTGGTCAGCGAGTATCCGGATGTATTCCCGGATGATTTGCCTGGCGTTCCACCCGAGAGGCAGGTGGAGTTTCGGATAGACCTTGTTCCGGGGGCGGCGCCGATAGCAAAGGCCCCGTATCGGTTAGCCCCACCGGAGATGCAAGAGCTATCAAAGCAGTTGGAGGAGTTGTTAGATAAGGGGTTCATTCGCCCGAGCACCTCACCTTGGGGAGCCCCAATCCTGTTTGTCAAGAAGAAGGACGGGTCGATGCGGATGTGTATCGACTACCGAGAGCTTAATAAGCTCACAGTGAAGAACAGATACCCACTTCCGAGGATTGATGATCTCTTCGATCAGCTTCAGGGAGCCGCTTGGTTCTCAAAGATAGATCTTCGTTCGGGGTACCATCAGCTGAAAGTTCGGGAGGAGGATGTGCACAAGACAGCTTTCCGGACCAGGTATGGGCATTTTGAGTTCGTTGTAATGCCCTTCGGCTTGACGAACGCACCGGCGGCGTTTATGGATCTGATGAACAGAGTTTGCAGACCGATGTTGGATAGGTCAGTGATCGTTTTCATAGACGATATACTGATCTACTCCAAATCGAAGGAGGAGCATGTGGAGCATTTGCGAGAGGTGTTGGAGGTTTTGCGTAAGGAGAAGCTATACGCAAAATTCTCCAAATGTGACTTCTGGTTACAAGAAGTCCAATTTCTGGGGCATCTTGTAAACCGAGAAGGCATAAAGGTGGATCCAGCAAAGGTGGAGGCGGTGATGAAGTGGGAGACCCCGAAGACTCCCACGGAGGTTAGGAGTTTCCTTGGATTGGCCGGTTACTACCGCCGGTTTATCCAGGACTTCTCCAAGATAGCTGTTCCGTTGACCAGGTTGACGAGGAAGAGTGAGCGCTTTGTTTGGGGTGAGGAGCAAGAAGCAGCTTTCGACACGTTGAGGAGGAAGTTGTGTGAGGCTCCGGTTTTGACCTTACCGGAGGGAGTAGAGGACCTGACGGTCTACTGTGATGCCTCATATCATGGGTTAGGCTGCGTCCTTATGCAGAGGGGGCGGGTGATCGCCTATGCGTCTCGTCAGTTAAAGACGCATGAGGTGAACTACCCGACCCATGATTTGGAGTTGGCTGCGGTGGTGTTCGCACTTAAGTTATGGCGACACTACTTGTATGGGGTTCGCTGTACCATTTTTACGGATCACAAGAGTCTTCGTTATTTTATGGATCAGCAGAACCTCAACATGAGGCAGCGGAGGTGGCTAGAGGTGGTAAAGGACTACGATTGTGAGATCCTCTATCACCCGGGAAAGGCAAATGTGGTGGCAGATGCTTTGAGTCGGAAGGGGAGCATGTTACTACTGCGAGTACCGTGTATGAGGTTGACCGTGTCGACTTCCTTGATAGAGTTGATACTTCAATCTCAAGTGGAGGCGATTAAGGCTGATAATCAGAAAAGGGAGAGGATAAAGGGTCAAGTGGATCAGTTGGCGGCCGACAGTCGGGGTTTGTTGACCCGATACGGTCGGGTGTGGGTTCCAGTCTCGTGCGAGGCGAGGCAGACACTTCTGGATGAGGCCCATAAGTCGAAGTTCTCAATCCATCCCGGTGCCACCAAAATGTACCGTGACTTGAGGACCGACTATTGGTGGCCAGGCATGAAGAGAGATGTGGCTAAGTATGTGGAGAAGTGTTTGACATGCTTAAGGGTTAAGGCGGAGCATCAGAAGCCACATGGGAAACTTCAACCTTTGGAGATACCCGAGTGGAAATGGGAGCACGTGACCATGGACTTGGTTACCGGGCTACCAAGGACGGTTAGGAGGCATGACGCTATATGGGTGGTGGTTGACCGACTGACGAAGAGTGCGCACTTCATCGCGATACGGGAGGCCTCTTCTTCAGAGGTGCTAGCGGACATCTATGTCCGGGAGATAGTGGCGAGGCACGGGGTGCCGGTGACGGTGATCTCGGATCGAGACGTTCGGTTCACCTCACGCTTTTGGAGTAAATTTCACGAGGAATTGGGCACTACGCTTCAGTTCAGCACGGCTTTCCACCCTCAGACGGACGGGCAGAGCGAGAGGACTATACGGACTCTCGAGGACATGCTTCGGGCATGTGTGCTAGATTTTGGAGGCAGTTGGGAATCTCATCTTCCCTTGGTTGAATTCTCTTACAATAACAGCTTCCATGCCAGTATCGGCATGCCTCCCTACGAGATGTTGTACGGGAGGAGGTGCAGAACTCCCATTTGTTGGGGAGAGGTTGGTCAGAGAGAGCTGGGGAGTACGGAGATCGTTCAGAAGACGACCGAGAGCATTCAGCAGATTCGTGAACGGCTGAAAGCAGCTCAAAGTCGCCAGAAAAGCTATGCAGACAAGAGACGTTCAGATTTGGAGTTTAGTGTGGGGGATAAAGTGCTTCTGAAGGTATCGCCATGGAAAGGGGTGATACGGTTCAGGAAGCGAGGGAAGTTAGGTCCAAGGTTCATTGGGCCGTTTGAGATAGTAGCTCGTATCGGGAAGGTTGCGTATCGACTTAAGTTACCGCCAGAGCTCAGTCAGATACACGACACTTTCCATGTGTCCCAGCTTCGGAAATGTTTAGCGGATGAATCGGCCTTCGTACCGTTGGAGGATATTGAGGTGGACGAGCGGCTTAACTACGCGGAGAAGCCGGTAGCTGTCTTGGAAAGAAAGACCAAGACATTGAGGAATAAAGAGATAGGGATCGTTAAGGTCCAATGGGAGCACCGGAAGGGTTCGGAGTGGACGTGGGAGCCCGAGGATGAGATGCGGAGGAGTCACCCGGAGTTGTTTCAAGCATAGGAGATTTCGGGGACGAAATCCCGGTAAGTGGGGGAGAGTTGTAACACCCGTTTTTACTTTTTCCCTTATAACTTGACTTAGATGGTTTAAGTATTTATTTGTCATGTTTTAGGAGTTGAAGGGTCTAAATGTGATTTTTGTAAGTTCAAGGGTGAAGGAATGGAGTGTATAGAAGAGTGAAAACCCTTATTCTCCAGGCAGTTTTCTCAGAACGTACGAAAGAGAGAATTAGGGTACGATTGAAGGAAGGCAGGCAAGGAGAAATTGAGGCTTGTGTTTGTCGAGTGTGTTAGCAATTACGCTAATTGCACGTAAGGTAAGAACTTTTGTGTTGATTAGATGTCTTTTTGGTAGTTAAATCGAAGTATTTTGATGGTTAGGGTTGGGTGTGAATTGATGATCTTTGGATCATCAAATTGTAGTAATTGGGAGGTTCTAGGGTCGAATTACTTGCATGTATTTGTTAGATATCGACCCTAGATGTTAAGGAATCATGTGTGGATGTGTTTTGGTATGAAATTTGGAGTTTTGGCACAGAAATCGAGGCAGGTCGCGAGAGAGAGTGCAGGCTGGAAAAGCCCGCGACCTGGCCCCGCGACCTGAGGTCGCGGGAGCAGGCCGCGCAACTCTCTGCCCGTTTTCAAAAATTTATTTTTCTCATTTTGGAAATTGGGTTATGGGATCATGTTAGGGATGTTATGAGAGGATGAGGCTTAGAGTTTGAGGTCAATCGGACTAGCCTAGCTATGTCTAAGGCTAGCTTTTCGGTTTGGAGTGTCAAGTGGTCCTTTTTGGACTAAGTTGATGAGTTATGTTTCTATGCTTACTTAGGTGTTTGCAAGTGATCGTTTTAACCTGTGGAGAGTCTTGTTTGCTAGCAACCGGCAGGTGAGTACCTCACTTAACCCTTGTTATTATGTGTACATGGTTATGTTTGCATGTGATTATGTGATGTGTTCCTTCGGGGACTTGGGAGAGTACCTATGGTGGTAGTGATACCCCTAGGGAATTTGGAGAGGCCTGGGTACCAGTGTCATATGTCCTTCCTTTATGGTGTTGAGCCGTAAGGAAGGTTGGAGTTTGCATGATATGTTAATTGCTTGTAAAGTGATTGTGTAGCATGGTGGTAAGTGGTTATGTGTGTGCTCACTAAGCTTTATGCTTACCCCGTTGTTGTTTTATCTTTTAGTGGCAGGTACTTCCCGTAAGGGAAAGGAGAAGGCTACCGTTTGAGGCTCCGGGACCGCGGTTCAGTCGGGATAGCTAGGAGGACAAGTTCTAATGGATGATGAACTCTTTTATGTTTCTAAACTGGATTTCTATTACTTTTTCGTAAACAATTACTTTTAAGATCGAGTTGGTTTATGGTTTAAAACTTCAAACTTGTTGTTTTGGATGTAAGATGAACGAGCTTCCGCTTGATATGAGAATTTTGGTTACTTTTCCTTTTAAAGAATGTTTTTGGAAAATGGGATGTTACATACAGATTGTGGCCACTGAGGATTAACTCAGGGTAGCATGCTTTAGCTGTCGGTGAACCATGCCAGGATTAGTCGGGGCAAAGCCTTAGATACTCTTCAAAAAAATGACTGATAAGCTAGTTGATGAACAATTTATGTTTGACAAAAACTAATTTATAAGTATGTAAAAGGACAAAAAAGGATATCTTAAGTAAATAATCAATTACAAATACTTTATAATATAATTAAGACAAATGTTTAACAATATAATTAATATAAAATTTTGTTTATATAATATGTTAGACATTAAAAACAAGATAGTAAATAAATTAAATAACATAATATATTATATATGTACTATAAATTTTAAGTTTAATGAAACAAATTTTAGAAAAATCTACGTTAATTTATGATTAAGGTTATGTTACAGTTAATAAAAATAAAATTGACCAACTTCACATATCCTAATTACTTAGTAATTTGGAAATAATATAATTAAGAAATAAATTTAATAATTTTTATTAAAATATATAGCATGTTTTAATTATCTATAAAAAATATAATTTTAATTCTATGTAACATACATAAACATTTTAACGATTGTTATATTCGTTTTTTTGAAAAGTAACACATTAAATAATAATTCATATCTTAATAAAAAAAGTTAATTAATAATATTTGAAAATAACTAATAACCAATATATTTGTATAATTTAATTTAATTAATAAATAATAAATTTTTTATATTTTATTAATAATAAATAATCATTAATATTTGTTATATATAATTAATTAATAATAGTTAATTAATATTAATAAAGAGTATAGCAATAAAAAAAAGTCATAAAAGCTTTTCAAAGAGTACTCCCACTAACATTTTAATAAGCTAGTTTATGATCATTTAAATATGTATTTCAAAAATAAACTAGTTTTTTTTAAGTACAATAGATTACATATCTGGCTAACATTTTTTTGTATAAACATAATATTTATCTTCAAAAGAATATATCATAGTTGTTTTAATCAATTAAATGATTTTTAAAACTATTCATTAATATAGTAATATTAAGTACTTTTTTTTAAAGAGTAATATTAAGTACTAGAATACTTTTATAAAATATTTACGAAATCAATTAATCAACTTATAAAGTGAGCTATTCTAGAATACTTTTAGATTGTTCATAAATAAGGATCAAAAATAAGAAAATTAAGTATACTCTCCAATGGATACCACCACCGTCCTACCCACCACCACCGGCGGTGGCCGCCGCCGCCGGCTGGTGTTGCTGCCATTACCACTCCAAGGTCACATAAACCCAATGCTTCAACTAGCAAACATACTTCATTCCAAAGGCTTTTCCATAACCATCCTTCATACTCACTTCAACTCCCCCAATCCCACCAACTATCCTCACTTCGATTTCCTACCGATTCCCGACGTCGGCCTCGAGAGCCGCTCGTTTTCTGAGCTCAGTGACGTTATCCGTTTACTCCGCCACCTCAACATCAACTTCCTGGGTCCCATACGAGATCGTTTGGCTCGGTTGATGTTGGAGGATGGCGGAGTTTCGTGCTTAGTCACGGATGCTCAGTGGTACGCCACCCAGAAGGTGGCGGACGAACTCAAACTGCCGAGGATCGTTCACCGAACTAGCAACGTGTCGTCTTTTCTCTCTTTTGTTGCGTTTCCGCTGTTACGTGACATGGGTTATTTCCGGCCATTTTCCGACGAAGGTGACATCTCCATCTACTTGCTATTTGTTTACAATTTGGGTTTTTTATGGTCAGGATAACTAGGGTGTTCAAGGTTCGGTTTAGATGGTGTAAACCGCTAAACCACAAACTAAACAATAATAGTGGTTTGAGAAAATTATAACACGGTAGGAAGTGATTAAACCGGTCAAATTGGACCATAGAACGGTCTGGTTTAACCGGTTTACGTTAAAAAAACGTAATATCTATATCTAACAGAACGGTCTGGTTTAACCTAGCTATCTCGTTTTACCTTATATGGAATTACGAAAGAAACATTTACATATGAATTTAAAAAATTTTCGAGCAAATTAATAAGAAATAGTTTAACAAGTCTATGGATGATAGTTGAAGTTTGGACAAACATTTAGGAACTCAAACGACATTTTAGAATTTTAGATTTGATTTATGATACATTTATCAATTTTATCAATTTAGGTAAGTCATCAATGGACAAAATGAAAACTAAAGCCATAATGTCTTGTACAATTTTTTTTTCTTCTAATTGGAGTATAAAAATTGAGCTATAACATGAATATAATTAATACATGCAAAATTTTGACCACCCAGAAAATGAGTTAAACGAACACATTGGAGTAGAGTAGATCGAACAATTTGTAAGTGATGTTGCCCTTGGGTGGGCCTAGGCTCCTCACAATCTAAGGTGATAAGCGCACTTTTAGCAAGTGTACATTATGCACCTCCCAACTCACAATATGTTTAAATCACGATTATACCAGAATAATGACGACACTCAAATCATCAAACACTATTTTCTTAGAAAATGCATCGGATAAAATTTATTTGACTTGAAAATGATTCAATGTAGAATTGAAGTCGGAAGCATTGGTCCCGGGTCTCCAACCACTCCAAATTAAAGACCTACCGAAGTTCCTAACCAACCTCCCGGAGGAAACATGTGAGCTAATAGAATTCATGGTCCAAGGAACCAAACAAGCACAAGCCGTAATATGGAACACATTCAAAGAGCTCGAAGAACTTGAATTACCAACTCTTAGACATGGTTTCCCGAACCCACATTTCCTAATCGGGCCATTTCACAAATACTCCTCAGCATCATCAAGCAGCCTCCTAGAACAAGATCAAACATCCATCTCATGGTTAGACAAACACCAACAAAACTCTGTATTATACGTTAGTTTTGGTAGTCTAGCTATGATTGAAGAATCCCAATTTTTGGAGATGGCTTGGGGTCTCGCTAATAGCAACCAACCATTTTTATGGGTAGTTAGACCAGGATCAATACGAGGCTTTGAGTGGCTTGAACCGTTGCCAGATGGGTTTTTGGAGAAAATTGCGGAACGAAGAGGGTATATCGTAAAATGGTCTCCACAACAAGAGGTATTGGCTCATCCTGCAGTTGGGGGATTTCTAACTCATAATGGATGGAACTCGACGCTAGAGAGCATTTGTGAAGGGGTTCCCATGATTTGTTCGCCTTGTTTTGGTGATCAACTACCAAATGCAAGATATGTAAGTGATGTTTGGAAGATTGGGGTGGAATTGGAAAATGGGTTAGAAAGGGGAGAGATTGAAAATTCAATAAAAAGATTAATGGTGGATAAAGAAGGGATTGAGATGAGAGAAAATATCTTGAAATTGAAGGAGAAAGTAAACCTTTGTCTAAAAAAAGGTGGTTCATCCTACACATCACTTGAGGATTTGGTCAAGTACATTTTGTCATTTAGTTGAGAAATGAAGAAAATTTAAACCAAAAATAGTGTGTGGTTAGTGAAGTTATGGATGCATATTGTTTTGGGTTTGGATATATGGAGTTAGAGTTACTATATAGGAAAGTTACTTAGCTTCCTAAATAAACTAACTCTGTTTTTGCATGTATACTATACAACTAGTAGCACAAGCCAACAAGAATCACATAGATCTTTTTAAAATTTTATCATGGTTTCAAAGCCTATAATTTAAGAATGCTAATCTTTTTTCATCTTTGATGCACAGTAATTAAGATATGAGTGTGTTCCCTTTGCTTTTTCGCAAGGTTTGCGTTATCTTCGGTTGGAAAAGAACCCAAAAATATTACATTAGTAACATTTATTTATTAGTCATTTTTTTAAAATTATTTAATTGGGTTTTTTTCTTATGAAGAGTAAAAACCAAAACTCAAAATCAAAAATCAAAACTGCACCCTAACCTTAAAACTCTGATTACCAATATACAAAATTGTCTAACACCTTACCTCCTTCCTACAACCAACACCTTGCTCAACTCACCCCATCGTCTAACACATCCTTACCCACTTTATCTCAACTTTATTCTATTTGTAAGTTCAAAGATACATCTAAAATACTGGATAAACATTGTTACATTTGTATTCTGTTGTTGACAACAACATGCAATGGGATTTTCTTGGCGTTTGGGGTTGGCTAGGCCACCATTGACGATGTGAGGGGGAGTTAAACACAAAGGCGAAGATTTTGTAAACCCTTTTATGCAGTGAAGCTCTAATTCATTTATTTGTTTACGGTTTTAGTTTGTTGTCAAATGTTCACTTCATATGACAATCTATTCTATTCTAGATCTAGGATCTTTCATTTTAATTACAATGATGTTTTAAAGTAATTTTTATACATCTATTGTTTATGTTTTCCTATTCTTCATGTTTTCTATGTTTCTACCTTGATGTGGCCGTATGCATAAGTGCATAGGTTTGTAATTTGATAGGAAGGAGATATTTTAATGATTTGAATTTATTTTTGCAAGAAGAGAAAATGGATCTTTGTTTTTCTCCCAATCATATGAAAAAGGGTGTTGCCATTTACACCCTAGTCTACATCCTTAAGACTATAACACTCAAATCTATGTATAAGTAATTAATTAAAAAAGTAAAAAAAGATTAAAAAGTCAATCTAGATATTTGAAATGATATCATTTATTATCCCTCTCTCTTTCTTCTATACTACCTTTTCTCTCTCTTGATTTATTTTTATTTTTTGTTTTTTAAACAATTGCTAATAATAATAATAATTGATGAATAATAGTTATTTTTCTATTTGTATTATATAAAACAAAATTTGTTAAAAACCAATAAAAAAACAAATATCTTGTTATTATAAAAATAATGTCATCTGTTTTTTAATCTCATAAAGCTTTAGAAATTTAGAAAATAACTGATCATTGTATCTAAGTATTTTTAATATTTAAAAAAAATTCATCTATTTTTTAACTTATTTTAAAAAACTAGATTACAATTTGTCACTCTTTAATAAAATATTGGATATAAATCAATTCATATTTTATTACTTTTATTTATAAAATATTACATTTGTATATAAAATAGGAATTGACTATTTTGACTATATAAAAATACGTCTAACACCTTCTAACCATTTCTCTGAAAAATCTACAAAATAACCAAAATCTTTGTTAAATATAATTAGCTATTAGCAGAGTTCGCTAATCTCAACTTTAGAAATTTAGAAAAATATATCATTTTAATCTCAAATTTTAATACAAAGAAACAAAAAATATAGTGATAAAAAAATGTCGTAATTATTTAAAAAAAATATAACAATAATAAAAAAAAAATATATATATATATAACAATAATAAAAAAGGTAAAAACTAAATAAAGTTATATATATTTACATGTTGATGTAATTATTAAATTGTAATAAATATTATATAGAAAGAAGTGCATTTATTTCAGTGTAAATGTTGTTATCCAATGAAAATGAACAAACTTTATTATTATGTAATTATTAATATAGAGTAGGGTGTGTTTGGAAATCAGGCTAGGGTGTAATTGAAAAAACCCATGAAAAAGACATGCTTGTGGTTTGCTTTCTTTCTTTGTCACAAAATTACTGCACATTCGTTTATTTAATGCACAAATGAAGTACCACTCACGTGCATTGGTCCCGGGACTTGCATACGGCTTTAAAACCATATTTAAATGTTTATAACTTAAAAAAGAATTATTTTAGTATCATGTCGATGATGTGAATTTTATAAAGGCGTAGTGGCATCGAACCAATGAACGATTATCATGAACATACGCATGCATGCACGTCTCCTTGACGGTATCAGGCATCCATGGGCAGCCTACTAATCTGCTGTTGTCCCAACCTAGCTTATGCTGAACCTAGAGCCCAACCACAATTTTTGACGGGGCTGAAAGGGGAGGGGGGGGGGGGGGGTCCCAGTCTATGTCGATTGGGAACTTTAGATAACGTGATCAATTAAGAAAATGAATTGAAAATTAAAAACATAATGTTGATTGGGCAAACTTTTTAAAATTGCCTCTAACTTAAGTGTACGACATAAAAACTAAATATACATAACACGTGTATTTTGACGGTCGGTTCAGTCTAAGACCGCTTAAAAAAGAGTCAAATCGCTTACCAAATCGAACCGAGAAGTTCAGCTATTTTGTAGACCAGGTTGGACCACATCAAACCGTCAAAACGTTCCCGTTTAACTTGATTTAAGTGGTTCAGTTATCGATACTGATAAGACGTGGGCAAGGCATTTTTGCAATTACCATCGATGCTGTAGAGAACGTTACGGTTGAAGCCTTGTAAACCATTTGGATTTGTTTCTTATCACTTTCGATGATAAACTTTTTTATTTAGATTTAGGATTTTTTTTTCTATTTACATTGATTTTGTTACACTGTTTTTTTTAATGAATTTTTAGCATGTTTATTATTTATTTTCTTATGTTATTCATATTTCTGAAGTTTCTAGGTTGATCTTATTGACGTTGATATTAGGTTTAGGATTGGATCTTGTCGGGGAGCTGGGAGGAGATGTTAGGATTTCATTTTGATTTTGTTTCCGGCATATTATATATGGAAAGAAGAAGAGAAATGGGATTTTGGGTTTTCTCTCCTTTCCATGTGAAAATTAAAAAAATATATATATATATATAGAAAGAAAAATACATTTTGAGCTTTTCCATCTTTTTACATCCTCTCACAAGATTATTGCAAATTTGGATGTTACTTGGTGCAGAAACGAAATCACCAATCAAACAAAAATAAAATATTCATATTTCACATCTTCTATGTAAGTTAGAAAGGTAAGAGCATTTTTAAAAGAGTTAAAATTTTTAAAAAATATTACATCCATCTTTAACAGATTTTTTATTTTAAAGATTTCTACATCAATTATAACATTAAAATATTATTTTTTTTCTTTAACTTTTTATTTTCAAGGTATTCTATTTGTTCATTCAAACGGTAATCATTTTTGGGATTATCTCCATGTTTGGAAAGAAACCCATTCCTCTCTCATACTTTCTCCATTTTGGAGATAGATATGATGATGTTGGAGCAACATGTTAGTCCAAAAATCTTTATATCCTCTTTTTTTAACATTTTAGAAAAACTCTTGGAGATGCTTTAATGGGACGACTTTGGATACGTTTTTGAAAATATAGTGTTTTTGAACTACGTATTATTAAATAAACATATTTAAATTATTTCAATATATCATTGTTGGGATTCAGATACTACTGCTGAGATACTACCGCTGAGATACAACTGCTGAAATACCACTGCTAGCTTTGGGTTAATACCGCTGAAGGCTGATCTGGAGTTACCAATGTAGTATGTTGGTTACCACTGCTGGTACAGAGTTACCACTGCTGATGAAGATTACAACTGATTCTGTTTTACCACTGCTAGAAGAGTCACGATAAGGAAAGGATTTTGAAGAATGAAGATAAGGATAGATACGAAGATCTTGGAGATATCTTAGAGATTATTGTGAAGATTTACTTTCTTTATTCTTATCTTGTAATTCTTATAAATAGACAGTTGATAGAAGGTTAGAATTACGAGCTCATTAAGTTTTGTGTTTAGAATATTGGAGCCTCAAGATTATTCTTGATCCTTGCAATTGAGAAGAATTGCACGTCTGGTTTGATCCTGTTAAAATCAGATTGGGGCTTTGGTTTGTATTCATTAAACTTGTGATAATCAAAATCTGTTTTTGCAAATTCATTGTTAAATCATTCAAAGTGTTATTCCGCAAACTTCTTTGAATTGTTTTCTGTTCTTGTTATTAATTTGATCCTGACAGTCATGTACAAATATGTTTCTTATGATAAGAATAAAAAATATTCACTTTAAAACTATTCGTCCTAGTTGTTATTTGTTAGTAGAGTGATGGCCAAAAATTGGGTCAGATCGGTCTTAACCGGTTAAGAACAGTACCCTAGTTGATCGGTCCCGGTTCGGTCATGGTTCGAGGAAGAATAAAGGTAAGCGGGTTAGGTTACGTTTAACCAGTCCTTGGGCCTAACCGATTTTTAATTTTTTTAATTAACATAAAATTATAAAATTATATGATTGGTTACTCAAATATACTAAAAAATATGTTTATTATAATTTCAATTATATATTATTATAAAACATTAATATGTTTAGAATCAGGAATGGAGCCAGGATTTTGTTCGAGAAGGAGCATGAGTTCTTAATGAATAAAATATATATCGAAACATCCATTGCTTGCCTTTTTATTGAATATTTATTTCATGGATGTTAAAGATACAAAGCAAACTAAAAACAACATTTAACAGATAGAAAACCAGAAAATTAGTATCAACAACTAACATGTACAAATCGGTCAAGACTCAAGAAGTAACAAAAAGATATCATGAGATAAGCATATTTAATTAACTTATTTTAAAATAAAATTAAAAAACAATATCATTCAAAATTGAAACATTACTTTTATGAGATTTCATCTTTTAAAATTAATTTATTGCATTCATCGTTACAATTATATGTAATATGATGATGATTTTCTTTTGTTATTTAGATTAAGTAACATTTATAAATATACATTAAGTATATTGTAATATTCATTTGTAGAATAGTGTAGGTTATTTCTTAAAAATCCATTGGAATATACGGGCTATAATATAAATTTGTTATGCATCATGTCTTCACTTTCCCCACCGCCTGAATAAACATGAATCTCCTTTCCTCTTACTTATCCACCACCGCCTCTTCTCTTACCTTATGTATGAAACTTTTTTTAAAGTTTGAGGGGTAGCAGCTGCTACCTCTCGTTACCATGTGGCTCGCCACTGTTTAGAATACAAGTAATTAAATTATTAAAAAGAATACAATTAATTGTTTATTTTTCTTTACCGTCCTTTGTTGTAATATTCGGACAGGTTACAAGCACTAACCCAACCCGTCGCTCACTGATTCGTGATCGCCTACAGCCCTCCGGATTGTTGAGCGAGCTAGGAATCGCTGTCGAAAATTGAGGACACCGTTGTTGGTCCGTCTCAAATTCTGATCCCGAACAGTAGGACGAGACTTCAATGTAGAAGGCAAGATACATAATATTCAATGTAATTATTTTAAAAATTGCACTGTATCCATATTTTGAACAAACATAAGAACCAATACCATGGTTTTGAAAACCGGACCGGACCGGCCGGTTTAACCGGTTTAACCGGGAACCGGCAGGGAAACTGGTTCAATAGAACCGGTCAATCCGCTTGGCATTGAACCAATGAGAACCGTTTGAACCGGGAGGTTAAACCGCTGAATCGGACCGTTTTGAACCGCTTTTAAACCGTTTTTTCTTTCTTTTTTTCATATACTTCCCAAATGCAAAGTTAGTATTTTCATGAACATAGTTATATTAGTAGACTTAGGATCAGGTGAGACCAAGCTGTTATCGTGAGACCGTGTGAGACCAATACCTAACGTATGAAACTTCACAAAAAAACACCGTGAATGTACATAAAACTCGAATACGCAGACCTAAAATTCACTTTCGATGCAAAAAATATCGAAAACAAGCTAAAAAACGAAACCTTCACAGTACAAGTTCTGTGAAGGTTACATATATATAATGCGAACCTTCACAAAAAAATTGCTGTGAAGGTTTCGTTTTTTAACCTTTTTTTGGAATTTTTTTTTCGATGGTGTTTTTTAGTTTGTTTTAACGATGAATGTTCAATTTTTTTTACCTTCACAAATGTTTTGATGTGAAGTTTCAAGTAAAATATGTTGGTCTCACCGGTCTCACCAAAAAGGCTTGGTCTCACCAGAACTTAACCCTATATTAGTATGCTATATATTTGTTACATCTTTTTATATATGATATTCTATGAAATTAAAACAATGACGAGGATGATGTACTTCCCAAATACTGTATTTAAGTATTTTTGATGTTGGAAGTGTTTTTGAACTTATTATAATTTTATTATTTTTAAAAATAACTATGACGTCATCCGGTTCTTTAAAACGGTTCGACCGGTCCGACCGGTTGAACCAGTGAACCACTAGGACAACCGGTTTGATGACCGGTCCGGTTTTCAAAACATTGACCAATACTATAATTACTTTATTTACGGTATGTGCAAATCAAATTTGTATTAAACTATCATATATATATAATTTTTTAAAATTATAATAAATTATATTTTAAGTTTCAAAATTATTTTGTCTAGTAATTTATTTTGATCTACACGTGTAATAATATTATTGCAATTTTGTTCCTATAGTTTGTTGTTTTTCTTGATTTTGAACTTTTGGTCCTTACAAAATTTTTATTGAAAAAAAAAACTTCTATAATATATACAAATGTTTGGTTTTAGTCCCTCTCAAGTCCCATTAGTGAAATCTGAATTCCATCTCTTAACTCTCCATATGTCATTATGTTGAAGAGTCGGAGCTAGGATTTAGATCTAGGGGAGCATCAATAAATGTAGTTGGAGGTTCATCTATATTAATAATCTATAACGTCAATTTAAGTTTGAATTTTCAAATGGATTTTTCCCGAATTTTTGCAATAGGTTCACATATGAACCTTTCTTTCTCACCTTCTCAATAGGGGTGTGCATCGGTTGATATCCAATGGATATGAGATGAATTGAACCAATCTCATCATCCATTGCATGTTGGAATTTTTTCAATGGAATGGATGATTGAATTGGTTTTGTTACATCTATTGGATATCCTTGTCAGATATCCATTGGATCGGATTGGATCCAACCAATACTAATAGAACTCGATTCATCCGACATCCAATGAATGATTAATTGGTTTATTAAATTATAGATATATATATATATATATATATAATTCAGTTATTAATTATCCTTTAAAAAGTATTAATCAGATGAATACTTGGATGACGTCTGAATGGATAATCAGATCGGCTTGGACGGTTTTGGTCGGTCCTGGACTATCATCCAAGAACTAACCCATCGAAATTGAATGTTGAAAATTCCGACCGATCCAATATAACTACAATTAAATATCCAACCAACATCCGTCGATTCTAATTGGATCGATTGAACTTCTGTGGATCCCTACTTCTCAGCCCCTAAGTTTGTATTTATCCCAAAAACTTCATCATATTAGATAGAACCCTTTGTGCCTTGAGTTGGACACAAACACTTAAACAGATCACTAAGTTTGTATTTATTCTATATGACTTCATCTGCATAATATGTTTGTTGATTTTTTGTATAATATGTTGACACCGATGCATAATTTTATTATATACTAGGTTTTATCCCGTGTAATACACGGGGTAATTTGATTATAAAAAAAATCATAGATAGAGATAAAATAGGTAGATTAGTATTTTGAATCTAAAATAGTTGAATTAATATGTTGGAGTTTAATATTTAATAGGATAAAGTTTAATAATTAAAATAGTTGAATTAATAGAATCTAAAATAGTTGAATTAATAAGATGGAGTTTAATACATTAGAATAATATTTAAATTGATAGAGATAAAATATTTTGAATATAAAATAATTGAATTAATAAGTTGGAGCTTAATATTTAATAGGATAAAGTTTAATAATTAAAATAGTTAAATTAATATAATCTAAAATAGTTGAATTAATAGGATGAAGTTTAATAGATTTGTTTAATATTTAAATTTTTAGAGATAAAATATTTTGAATCTAAATAGTTGAATTAATAGGTTGGAGTTTAATATTTAATAGGATAAAGTTTAATAATTAAAATAGTTGAATTAATATAATCTAAAATAGTTGAATTAATAGGATGGAGTTTAATATTTAATAGGATAAAGTTTAATAATTTTAAATTTTGATAAAGTTTAATAATTTTAAATATTAAAAAATTAAAAAATTAGAACTATTTTTGTAGTACAAAATAACACAAAAAGTGTAATCAATGAGCATAAATACAAAGTCACATACGAGAAATCAACAACTCCAACTTGGACTATAAACATGAATAGAATCATCATAATCATATCATCATGTGTGGGAAAAAATAAAAATTAAAGAGCGTTTGATTAATTACCTTTGTGTGTGTATGTGTAATTGGTAGTGGCTTAATTAAGAGAGTTGAAGCAATTGATTGAGATTGACAGATTGAAAGAGATATTTATAATAATTAATAGGTGTTATATAATGTAGAGGATTTTTAAAAGTGGTATTTATCTTTAGGGGTATTTATCTTTGGATTAAAACCGTTTGATTTAATTATGTAGAAGATATGTAGAGAATTTTTGAAGGATTTTTGAAAGTGGTATTTATCTTTTAGATGATTTTTTAAAGTGATGTGGCAGACACACATGCATGACATGTGGCGAAAACCGAAACCGACTCACCAGAACGCGACATGTGGCAGACCAGTTACTCTTTTATTATATATAGATTTATTAAAATATGTTTGTTCTATTATTAAAAGACCGTTTAATTATCAAACACTTACCAGGTAAGTAAAGGGTGTCACTTATCTTCCGGATAAGCACGACAAGAACCTAGAAACTTACCCGGTAAGATACATATCAAGGACCGAGAATCTTACCCAATAAGCACTTATTGGATAGAAGACGTTGTACCATAAATCTATTTTGATGGCCAAAAATGTTAGGCGATAAGGTAAGTAAGGGTAGTGCTCTTGCGGATAAACGCTTACAAGATAAGCGTTCAGTAAACCACATAATCCCTAAATTGAAGCTACAAAATCCTAAAATCTTAAGAGAGATTAAGGGCTTGAGGCATGAAATGTCACAAGAGGCAAATCCATTTTAAATGTCTATAAACCATTAGTCTCCATTATTATATAGAAATAACTATTTTTATATATTTTTTTTAAATCAAAACTTTAGGGAAAGTCGTTGCACCTCCTGGTGCCTTAACGGCTCCGTGTGTCACGTGTACGTAAAAATAAAAGTAATCATTTTATTTCTAAAATATAAAATGATGTTTGACATATACCAAAGTATATTTTTAATGCACCTTCACCTTAAAAACAATATAATAAGTTAAAGAATAAATTTAATATTTACATATAGAACTATACCATTTTAATGCAAAAAATATACGTTTACAAATGATTGAGGTCGGCCCAGACACTAAAACATGGTACAAAATTTTGGTACAAAAACTTGGAATTCAATCAAAATTTTGCTACGTAAATCATGTGGCCAAGCATTATTGTGGTCCATGGTGACGTTTATAAATAAACACCAAACCAACCACAAAAACAAAACAGAGGTACGAGACCAATGGCAACCACAACCGCCACCAACGCTGCCGTCACCACCACCACCACCACCACTGTCGCCGCTGCCACCGATGTCCTGCCCAGGAACGGTGGCGGACGCCGATTGGTATTGCTGCCGTTACCTTTCCAAGGCCACATAAACCCGATGCTTCAACTAGCAAACATACTTCATTCCAAAGGCTTTTCCATCACCATCCTCCATACTCGTTTCAATGCCCCCAATCCCACCAACTACCCTAACTTCGATTTCCTACCGATTCCCGACGTTGGCCTCGAGAGCCACTCGCTTTCCGACTTTGCTAACGTTATTCGGTTAGTCCAACACCTAAACGACAACTTCATGGATCCGATTCGTGATTGTTTGGCCCGGTTGATGTTGGAGGATGCCGAGGTTTCGTGCTTGATCACGGATGCTCAGTGGTACGCCACCCAAAAAGTGGCCGACGAACTCAAGCTGCCGAGGATTGTTCACCGGACTAGCAACATATCATCTTTTCTCTCGTTTACTTCCTTTCCTTTGTTACGGGACATGGGCTATTTCCGGCCGTTCTCCGATGAAGGTGACACCTTCTTGCTTCTTATATTTCTTACTCATTCAATTCAAACACACTTATTTGACATCAAACGTTATTTTTTAACATATCTAGAGGAGTTGACTTTAACTTGAGAAATATAAGAAGTGGATCTGAACTATGTGATCACTTTTAATATCATGCCCGCGTTACATTGAATTGTGATTTAGAAGGGAATATAGTTCACATCTACTTCGAATAATCATTTAATATCATGCGCGCGTTACCATGAATTGTAATATAAGCATTGTAATTGGAGAAGAAAACAAGAACTCTCCAACCTACAGTAATCAGTAAAATTAACGGAAAATTAATTTAAAAAACAATCATTTTATATCACTAAATTGGTGTTTTAGTTATTCATATCCCATTTTTATCAATGTGTTAATGAATTCTAATTTCCAAACCCAAGTCCATAAAAAATGTTAAGGAAAATTGATCAGATTAGTCTTTTTTGAGTCTTTTAGCTAGGTCGGTAAATTACTCATCCATATTTTACGAAAGTATTGATATTTGGGTAAAACTAGGAGAGAAACGACAAGGAATTTAGTAGTGTTAAATAACTATTTAAGTCCACTTCCCAAAATTAAATGAGACGAAGAAATAGAAGATATTTTCCTATTGAATATTCTAATAATAAAATTAATATTGTAAAAATATTTTTACAAATTTTAATATTGTATCTTGAAAATAATTTTAATGTAGAATTGAAGTCGGAAGCTTTGGTCCCGGGTCTCGAGCCACTTAAAATTAAAGATCTACCAAAGTTCATGACAAGTGACCCGATGGGATCATGTAAATTATTGGAAATCATGGCCGAAGCAACCAAGCAAGCACGAGCCATAATATGGAACTCATTTGAAGAGCTTGAAGAAGATGTACTACCAACACTTAGACATGGTTTCCCGTACCCACATTTCCTAATCGGACCATTTCACAAATACTTCCACGCATCGTCAAGCAGCCTCCTAGCACAAGATCAAACATCCATCTCATGGTTAGACAAACACCCACACAACTCTGTATTATACGTTAGTTTTGGTAGTTTAGCCATGACCGAAGAATCCCAATTCTTAGAGATGGCTTGGGGTTTGGCTAATAGCAAGCAACCATTTTTATGGGTGGTTAGACCAAGGTCCATACAAGGGTCTGAGTGGCTCGAAGCGTTGCCAGATGGGTTTTTGGAGAAAATTGTGGAAGGAAGAGGGTATATTGTGAAATGGGCTCCACAACAAGCGGTATTGGCTCATCCTGCAGTTGGGGGGTTTCTGACTCATAATGGATGGAACTCGACGTTGGAGAGCATTTGTGAAGGGGTTCCCATGATTTGTTCGCCATGTTTTGGTGATCAACTACCAAATGCAAGATATGTAAGTGATGTTTGGAAAATTGGGGTGGAACTAGAAAATGGGTTAGAAAGGGGAGAGATTGAAAATTCAATAAAAAGACTAATGGTGGATAAAGAAGGGATTGAAATGAGGGAAAGGGTCTTGAATTTGAAGGAAAAAGTAAATCTTTGCTTAAAGAAAGGTGGTTCATCATACACATCACTTGAGAATTTAGTCGATTATATTTTGTCATTTTAGTTAACAAAATGAAAATCTGAACCAAGAAGAATACTTCTAATTATGGATGCATATTATTTTGGGTTTGGATATGTAAGTGGTAATGATCTCCGATGTCTTAAAAGATAGATCGTTGTTCAAGCTATAATTGTAGGGTATCCTTCAAATGCAATATTGCCAAGAAAACTAGAATGTTATTATTGATATTTGATTATTAGTTGTGTTCATTTGACCATTTAAGTACGGTTCTTAGTTTAGCT
Organism: Centaurea solstitialis; assembly: GCA_030169165.1. NCBI lineage: Eukaryota > Viridiplantae > Streptophyta > Magnoliopsida > Asterales > Asteraceae > Centaurea > Centaurea solstitialis. The sequence continues at coordinate 72,287,125 of CM058045.1, forward strand.
TTTATATGTTAATGTAATTTTCAATATTAAAATTTGATCTTTCACTTTAATTAAACTTGAAATGATTCTAAACTTTCTTTTTCAGGGTTCCTAAAGTTAAAGTTATCATATTAGAGTTTATAGGATAAATTGTATCAAAGTATAACCAATTTTCGTCTTCATTAATAGTATTTAGAAACTATCTTTCAAAACTCCTCTTTTAGGGGGATTATAGTGGCTGAAAATAGAAACAAAATTTAGGGAAATAACCACATGCAATCAAAAAACTTATGTCAACTTTATATATCTATTTTGGGTACATTTTTTTGTTCCACTTTTCAATTATTCTGGATTTGATAAGTTTGCAATTGAAAGCAAATGATGGAAGGCAATCACATAAGTTTAACTATAATAACCATAATCTTAGTTTTTGTTGGTTATAAGTCCAAATAGACTTGAGATTTTAGACATTCAAGGTGAAGCAACATATGTATGATACAATGTTGATGCATGATAAGCTAAGAAGATGTCTCTAATCACATTTTTCTCAATCATCATCGCCGGTAAAGGAAATAAAATTGAGGATTTTGAGAGGGGTAATATGTCCGCCGACTAACACACAAATATATATATATATATAGGGGTGGGTTCAAATGTGAACCACTTTTTGGTTGTGAACGTGAGAACAGCCGAGAACGCGACATGTGGTGGATGACTAGGCGCCACGTCAGGTCCACGGCGGGTGACTAGGTGCGATTCATGGGAGGACATTGAATTAAAGGGGGGGACCACACTCAAATGAGAACCACTTTTTGGTTGTGAACGTGAGGACAACCGTGAGTGTGGTCCCCCCCCCTTTAATTCAATGCCCTCCAATGAATTGCGCATAGTCATCCGTCGTAGACCTGACGTGGCGCCTAGTCATCCGCCACGTGTCGCGCTCTCGGTTGTCCTCACGTTCACAACCAAAAAATGGTTCACATTTGAACCTGCCCTTATATATATATATATATATAGGGGTGGGTTCAATTGCAAACCACCTTTTCATTGTGAACGTGAGGACAGCCCAGAGCGCGACACGTGGCAATCTGAAACGGCGGGTAAAGGCTTATTCATTCTGAATAAACTCGCGGGTTAGTGTTATTCATACTGAATAAGCCTTTACCCGCGGCATTACCCGCCCGCGTCCAAGTCAAAGTGCAACTAAGCCTTATTCATACTGAATAACGCTTTATTCAGTCTGAATATAGTGTTATTCAGTATGAATAACACTAAAGTCAAAAAATTTTCAGATGCCACGTGGCGCTCTCTGGGCTGTCCTCACGTTCACAATGAAAAGGTGGTTTGCAATTGAACTTTCACCTATATATATATATATATATAGAGAGAGAGAGAGAGAGAGTTAGGTTCAAATAAGAATCAATACATTTTATAGGAACAAAGAAACCAACCACAATCGCATATGACTATATGAGGTGGGCCTTGTGGGTCCTACATATTAAAAAATCGTATATGATTCAATAGTAAGACCCACTACTAAATCATATATGATTTTTTAATATGTGAGACCCACATCAATATGCCCTTCGCAACACATGGATGATCTAGATTAAGCAGGCGCTATATATGGTAATATATTTCAGTTTGTGAATTAAAATTAAATAAAAATCTATTGGGAAGGGCATATCCGTCAATTACACCATGAATCAAATTAGGAATTATTAATTTCACTCCCGTATTACACGCTTTAGATAAACATAGTGCATTTGTTCTACACTAATGTGGCTGGTGATAAAAAAAAATACAAATGATTGGTTTTCTGTTATCTGGGTCTCTATTTATAGGATTTAAACAATCACTTGGCTGCATAAATTTGGGGTTTCAAAGTAATTGTTGTTTCAGCAACACCAATAATATTATAAGAGTTAATCTACTTGTTGGTTTAATCTATTTCAGTATTGCTTCATTGAGTCACTTCAATGTTTCATTGAGTCACTTCAATGTTTCATTGACTCCCTTCATTGGTTTAAGCAATTTCACTAATTCAAAATTCATGTTTCATGTAACATATATTATGACACCATCCAATCGAGATGAAAACGCAGTTGAAACATGGATGAGCCGAAATGAAAACAGAATTGAAACGGGGATAAACCGAAACGAAAACGGAGTTGAAAGGGAATGAAACGAGACAAAGCGCGATGAAAACAGTTGAAACGGGTGATGAAACGAGATAAACCAAGATGAAAATGAAATTGGACGAGGGATGAACCGAGATGAAAACGGAATTGAAACACGGATGAACCAACAAAAACCCGAGTCTGCCCCTTCCTTGTATCGTCCATCGGTATCCATTGGTATCCATTATTATATAGAAATAACTATTATCATATTTTAAAATTTTCAAAACTTTAGGGAGAGTCGTTGCACCCTGATGTGTAGTGCATCTGAAATTATGAAATGACATTGACATATACTCTAAAATATTTTTTTTTTTAAATTTATCCTCACCATATGGCCACATGGGAAGTTAGTAGATGAATCTAACTACCTTTAGTGGAAGGGATTAAAATAAATTATTTTAGGATATCATGAAAATGTTTGCAATAAAATTTTCTTAAGGACCAGAACCAAGACAAAACAAACAAATCACACGACCAAAATTGTACTTGTGTGGAATGTAGATGGTATTCCATTCATTCCAGCTTCGGATCTCTTCGTGTGTATCTTATGGCCACGCTTAGTCTCAGACGGCCGAATTCTCAGTTCCATATTGTCAATGATACTAGGCGAAGCTAGATTAACCTTATAAAAAATTTTGTAATTTACTCTTACTTAAAAAGATATTGTAGAAAATATGTGGGTTGAATTTGTAAAAACTAATAACTACCATACGATTGTTTATAAGTTACGTAGAATAAGAATACTATACCTATATTGTTTGATATTAAAAACAATATAATAAGTTAAAAGATAAATTTAATATCTGCATTACTGCATATACAGAGTCAGCCTTGGTCCAGGGTTATCCTGATTTTTTTAACTTAAAGTATATGCCCAGGGTTATCCTGATAAATTTAATAACCTTTTTTTGAGCACTTCTCGTAACGCGTCCTGGTATTGACTTACTACCATCCAATGGCCTAGATTGACCACTCTTTTTGTTTGTGATGTTCCTGATTAACTTGCGCAAAATACCTTTAACTACAAAACCAGTACGTGTTATTATTAAAATATCATACACTTATCTTTACAGTGTAATAAATAGTTAAAAGTCCTAATTTCTATACCTGCTGAAGATGGTTCACTTTCATTGTTTTCTTTGTTTTTCAATCCGTCCCCTTTTGATTGTACAATAAAATAGACAAAAATAAAAATAAAATAATCAACAAACTATGTTAAACAACATTAAAGTATATGAAGCATGTTTCATATGTAGCATGTTTGTCCGATAAGTCGCATCAGATGAGATCCTGTGTCCAAATTCCTTGTAGTTCAGTTTTGATATTTCGTGAACCCAAAATAAGGAATGCAGTTCGCCTTTAACAACACGATATTTGAAAAAAAAAAACTCTGGCGCATACTGTGTTCGTCGGGTCATCAAGTTGATAAGCATTTGAGCATCTTTATTACCTACAAATGCTATCATATCCCTTGATGCATTCTTATAGTCTTGAATAGATGCAGACACATTTTCAACACCCCCTCGTAGTGCTGATTGTATGTTGTGTGCTTTGGAACCACCAATCGATGACCCAGTTGCGTTATAGATGTTACGATAATTAGTGTATTGCAACTACCTTCGTCCACAAGAAACCTCTCTTGTCTGCGTTACTATATAACGCGTGATTGTGTCTCTCCTCAAATTTGTATACAACAAAACTCCTATCTTCTTTTCGAAAACGGAATTTAATACATGCCTTACAACCAGTTCTTTTAAAATGAGTTACGCACCTTCCCTTCTCTAACATTAGAATCCATACTATCGTGGTTCTTTTTTCCCGAAACACTTTGGCGGCTGCACAACAAATATCTCGTCTGAACAAGTCCATATTTGTTCTTTCTATTTGATTGCCTTACATCGAAACCTGTATCATCTACGTACTTTCGGTAAGCTATATTGGCTGCCTCACAGGAAGGAAACCCATCCCCAACAGAAAGTGTTGGTCCCAAGTAGGTGACCTTCAAGTAAGGATAGTGTTTGGGATTATAGAAGGGGGGGGGGTTGAATATAATCACACAAATTTCTCACTTTTAAATTCTTGTTTTATAAACAATATGAATTTACAGATTGTTGCGGAAATAGAGAAGACAATTAGTCTAAACTAAACAATCTAAGTTCTTTCACTATGCACTAAGTGAGAAGAGAATAAAGAAAGAAGATAGAGGGATAAAGAGAGAAAGGACTTGAGTATTTAGGATGAAGAAGAAGTATGGAGAACATCTCTTCACGTCCTATTTATACTCCATGCATTAAATGCATGCAGACCTACTATTGTGACGTGTCACAATGTGAGTGGTCTGTTGTACTATTTACTATAAACAAATACTCTTTGCATGGTGTGCAAAAGAGGATGTTTGTAAACAGTTGCCTTATGGTCTGATAAGTACGGAGGGAACAGTAAAGTAACTGCCCTTATGTACTATGTGTCAGAAAAGGCGTGTAATCCTTTTGTGCATTAGACTAAGACATTGTTCTAATCCTTCAGGATCAGGATACTGATCAGTGACTAGAGTCCTGAAACTGGGGACGTTCAGGGTCACGTGTATCCTGATGAATCTTCAGGATGTCATACGATAGTGAACAGACTGCTATCACTGAGTTCCGTCTTCAGATCACGAGCATGCTGTTCCTGTCATCAGCTATTTCTTCGACGTCGCTGATGGTTCTTTTTGTATGATCTTAATGTCTTCAGGAGGAGGTCTTCACTTCAGTGAACAGGATCAGTGGACTGCAGAACAGACTCGTTAGTCTCCTGATCCTGATCCTGATCTATAAAGTTAAGTTACAGCATAAGTAACATGGAATAACACTGAACAGACTCAGTGATAATTCCTCAAGCTATAACAGAAGTAAAAACCTATTCACTAAGTAAAGATTCAGGATCATTATCATTTCATCAGGTCTTAGGAGAGCTGGATCAACAATCTCCCCCTAAATGATAATGATAAGACAACAGAGTAATTGTCTTAATCTAGAAAGGTTAGAAATAAATCTAATTCTAGAACTAAACAGTAGGAAGTAGAACTCATAAAGGTACATGTCCCATTTACTGTTTTGAGGGATCTTTTTCAGTACTATGATGGAATGAAGTACAATGCACTGAATTGCATTCTCATTAATCTCATTAAATATTACAAGAGTAAGGAAAATACAAAAGTACATTACAGGAGTACTGAAAGAAGAAAAAATTACAAGACAACTAGCTATCAGATTCTTCGCTAAAGTATTCAGTCTTGACGCAAACAGGAACAGGAGTTTCGCTGAAGGCAAGTCTGTGATCAAGTATAGCTCTGACATTGCGAATGATCTCTTTGTTGTCTGGATTTTTCTTATCCTGTTGTGCAGTGAAGAGAACTGTCAAAAGATGTTCATAAGGCGCTAAGTGTAGCTCACTGAAGCGTTGAAAGCGTAGGATTGAGTTATGGCTAACACAAATGCCATGAACAGGTTCTCTGATTACTTGTCCTTCATAAAGAGTAATTCCTTGAGGGAATGAAAGATCAAGCATCGAGAGGTCCAGAGGTTTAACAACCATTCTGGGAAGACAGGGAGTTGGTCTTCTTGTAGAGGTGCCTGCGGATCTTCGAACAGGCTGCTGAGATGAGAGTGGAGTGTGATGGAGCAGGTCATCAGGTATTTCAGTTGTCCTTCTGATGCGAGCAATAAGTCCTTCAATGACTTCTTCTACTTCAGCCCGATAGTTCTTGTTGGCTTTAGGAAGCAGGGATCTGATTTCGTTCCACTCTGACAGGTTGTAGCGATCTAACTTGTCCAGAGTGTGCTCTACGTCCTTTACTCCAGAGCGTTTGACTGTGATCCAGGTTTTACCAGGATTACCTTTCTTGCCTCTTGATCGGCGAAGATGGATACCTGAGATGGCAGCACCATGCTTTCGAAGGTGTAACCGATCTCTGCACCAGTCAAGCTCAGCATTTACTTCTCCAGTCTGAATCTCAGCGTTTTTGTTGAAGACCTTCAGAACAGCCTTCTGTGCAAGGATAGGATCCGCACTTATTTCAGCATCTTGATCTACAAAATCCGATGCAAGCCTTCGAGCGGCTTGGGCAGAGAGGAAAGCTTCCTTCTGCTTCTTATTGTGCTCTAGTTGAGCCTGTACAGCCTCGTTGTACTCCTCCTGCGAGAGATAGGCGAACTCAGAGTCACAAGAGGTACGAAGAGGAATTTTTACTCTTGTACTCTCGAGTCGCTCTATCACGGCGTCTAAGCGCCCATCCCTGTCAATGGCAAAGGAACTGTCAGGGTAGTTTTCACCTTCAGATCTAGGAGAGTTTGAGGGAGGAGATCTGGGTGAAGAAGCAGGGGTAGAGAAGTCATCAGAGATGAATTCATCATCTGATGAGAGGCATATGGTTTCAGGGGTGGCTCGGATTTCAGGGGTTTGGGATGAAGAGGCTTCTTGGTTGAAACGGGTTGTAGGACGGGTAGAAATGGTTTCTTGGTTAAGGGGTGTGATCCTGAAGGTCATTTTAGCTAGTTTAGCTCTGGTCTGCTCATTGGGACTATTCTCCATTAGGCGAATAATGTCACCAGTGACAGAGCCAAAGTTGACATCTTGGGTTTCAGGATCGGATTGGTTAAAGGGTTCAGGTTCAGGGTGAGAAGTGCGTTCAGGAGTTGGTTCAGGAGAGGGTAGTTTAGGAGGTTGGTATATAACCATTTGAAGGTTATTAGGAGGGGAGTTTTCAGGTGAGGAGTCTAGGGTGATGGTTTCAGGGTAGGTTTGGTTTTAAGAAGAGAAGATATGGGTTGGTTATCAGAGGAAGAGGGAGAGGATGGTGGTAGAGACGTACCAGAAGCATCAGGGTTCTCCCCCTGAGGTTGTGCTTGCCCTGGAATGGGCGCAGAATCAGTAGAGATCTTCTCGATGAAGATGTCGTCAGCATCATCATCATCATCATCTTCATCATCATCATCGTCGTCTTCATTATTCCCCCCGTCTTCAGTGGTTCTCCAGTTTGTGGAGGGGGAATAGGCTGAATGGTCTCGGGGCTGTCTCTCCCCCTCAGCAGGTGCCTGCACTAAGGCAGCTGTTGTAACACTCCTTTGGAGGAGAGAGGCCATGTCACCCAGAAGCTTGCGCTGGATGAAAGACGATGTGATCAAGGACTGTAACACGTCCCTGTCCGCCGTGGTGAAGGACGGAGATGGCGCAGGAGCAGTGGTGAGGGCGTTGACAGCAGTGGAGAGCCCTTGCACCTGCTCCTGAAGGGCTCGGAGATCAGCTTCCTGAGCATCCAACCTCTGAACCACCGTTGTTTGAAAGGTGGTGAGAGAGTTGGTGCTGTTGATGATGTCGGTGGAGAGCGCAGGGAGTGCCGTGGCCTTCAGGTCATCAATTGATGCCTGAAGATTGGTGGAGGAGGAGGCAACTTGAGACACCTTGTCATGGATATTATCCAGACAAGGGATGGAGAGGGTGACGGCCGTGGGTGGCGGAGTCGCGGCGACGGCGGCAGCAGTGGCACTGGCGGCGGCGGCTTCAGCAGCGGCTGCAGCAGCTTGGGCAGCAACAAGTTCCTATTGTAGGGACTGGAGCTGTGCCGAGTGCTCGGCCTCCTTCTGCTGGAAGGCAGTGCGGGCCTCCTGCAGGGTCCTCTCAGCGGACTGCCTGCGGAGCTCAGCTGCGTTCAGCTGATGCTCGGTGTCCGTGAGGATGAAGTCGTTGAAGGGGTCATCCTGTTGAAGATGCCCTTCAGAACCTGCTCCTAAAGAACCTGTAGACATAGTAACTAAGTGAGCACTAGAAGACTCATTAGTTTTCATAGAAGAAGGAACAGTAATATGTTGCATAGAAATATTACCTGAGGCTTGGAGGGTATCAGGATGATTACCCACCAGATTCTCTGAGGGTTCGAGTTGAACCACCTCAGGTTCTTGTGTAACAGGGGCAGATGTAGAAGTATCTGCAGTGGAAGAACGTTTAGATAAAGGGGAAGGTCTATTAAAGAGCTGGGGCAGGGTAATGTAATATTTCTTACCAGCCGCCTGCGTCTTTTTCTTTTGCGCCCTAGATTTGGCGCGTTTTGTTGGAGGAGGAGGAGTGACAGATGATGGTTGGGGGCGCTTCTGGAGCGCAGAAGATGTGGTTGCAGCTGGGGAAGTCAGTATTGGGTTAGCTACTGACATAGCATGCATAGAAGTAGAAGAGTGTGGTTTGGAAGAGATGATAGAAAACATACCTGCAGTGGGAGCGGTGGATGGTTCAGCATCCTCCTGATCCTGAGCCTGAGCAGGTTCAGGAATGACCAGGACGTGGGAGAGGGGGATATCATCAGGATGATGAACAACTTGGTCCAGAAACCTGGGTCCCAGAGAGTAGTTGTTGGAGTTTCCAACCTTGGGGTAGTTTTCCCCCATGTGCAGCTCCAGGACGGCTGAGAAAAACCTGGTGAAGGCAACGTTGACGACCCGGTTCTTTTGTCGGACCTTCCTGACCATGTCGTCCCAGATGGAGCGAGCATAGTCGAACTCGCGATTCTTGATCGCAGAGTAGACCATCTGCTGGATGACCATTGGGAACTGCTCCGTGCTCCCTGTTTTGCCCGATAAGCACAGGCCAAACGTGTTCCATATGTAATAGAACACGGCGTTGAGTCCTAACTTATGGACAGTGGCACCGGTCTTGGGCAGCAGGACTCCTTCCTTGTTGACAGGCCATCTGTAGCCGATGGCGTCGAGGAACTCGATGATCTCGTCGGAGGTGGGGACAGGAGGGAAGCGCTTCTTCTTGGGAAAGTTCAGCACGTTCCTGAGTGTTCCGAAACCGAAGGAGATGAGGTTGTCCCTGATTTGGAACTTGATCACCTCGCGCAGGACGCCCTTGGTGTTCTTCTCCTTGGTAACCGTGGCTGTAGACCATAGTTGTTGTAGCATGGGCTTGTTCGGCTTGGGGTCCAGGGTGAAAGCCGTCTTCAGAGGGCTTCGTAGCATGAAGTCCTTGGCAGGAATTAGATATTCCTTGTTGTCAGGAATGTCAAACAGAGCAAGAACGTTGTTCTGTTTGAATTGAACGTCATGCGCAGGGATGACGATAGGTAGGCTTTCAGAGGATTGTAGTGGAGTAGCCTCGGAGGAGAGTTGAGCGTCCAGAGAAGAAGTAGTAGCAGCCATCCTGTTAGAAACATAAAAATAACATATATGGATGAATAAGAGTCCAAAATATGCATTTTTCTTCATTTTTCAATGAACACAAAGTATGTTCATAAAAATGGTGAAATCCTTTATACTTAGAATAGATTAGATACCAAAATTCACAAAAGGAATGTGTTTTGGTATTAAAAAGAACTTCCATTTTGATGAAAAGATATCAAAATGGGAGTTTATGACTGTTTCTTAAAAGAAATAAGAAAAATCATGTTAAACAGTTTTAACAAAAATCTTTGAAGATTTTGGGAAAACTAAGATCAAACGAAGTGATCTTAGGGTTTTTGGAAAAACGTTTATCAAAATAAGTTGTTTTTAGAGAAAGAATACCAACTTAGATTGTAGAAAGAACAAAGAACAAAAAGGAAACTTACGTTGATCTTGTTAAAAGAAGTGGTAAGTGTGTGTTCTTGGTGTTCTTGAGGAAGAAGATTCTTGCTTTTTCTTGCTTTGAATGCTTTGAGAGTATTATGTGAGCGTAAAGAGTGAAAAGGATTACGAATGAGGTTTTTATACCTCGTGGTAGGAGAGAGAAAAAGGATGAGAGAGAAAAGAGCGGCTAAATTCAAACGTTATGATGAAAAAGAAGCTCGACGCGCGTTCACGCGCCTGACACACGTAGTGGGGAACAGGAAACGTCCCATTACGTGTCAGTGCAGATGAAAGGTTTGTTTTATTAGAAAAACTAAAAACCACCTTTTCAGGGGTTGATTCCAATTTGGTGAAAGATATGTTTTATGGGAATCAGAGTACTTATCAGATAAGTACTGTTTTGGGAAAATCCTCTTATCACATTTAATGCGATAAGGTTTCAGTAGCAGAGGGAAGAAATACTTACCTGAGAATCATCAGTATTCGGACATTGAACAAAGATTTTGTAAGTACTGAATAGAGTCATCCTCTGAAGAAGAGTTATTCAGGAGTTGTTAATAAAAGAAGTCCTGAGAGAGTATAAGGATTTTAACAACTGTTTGTCCTGAGAACTTCTATTCTTCAGGATTTAACATCCCAAGTTCACTGAGGAGCATATTAAAACGCGTCACATCCAGTGGTTTGGTAAAGAGGTCAGCAAGCTGATATTCAGTAGGGACAAAATGGAGTTCAATATCACCATTCATCACATGATCCCTGATGAAGTGATATCTCACTTCAATGTGCTTTGTCTTAGAGTGTAAGACAGGATTGTTAGCAATGGCTATTGCTGAAGTGTTGTCACAGTAGATAGGAATTTTGGAGAGTTGTATGTCATAGTCCTGAAGTTGATTTCTCAGCCACAGGACCTGAGCACAACATATTCCTGCTGCAACATATTCAGCTTCAGCAGTTGATGTGGACACAGAGTTCTGCTTCTTGCTAGTCCAACTCACCAACTTGCCACCTAATAGGTGACAGCCACCAGTAGTGCTTTTCCTGTCGATCTTACATCCTGCAAAGTCACTATCAGAATAAGCTGTTAGATCGAACCCTGAGTCCTTGGAGTACCAAAGACCCATGTTAGGAGTTCCCTTCAGGTATCTGAAGATCCGCTTTACAGCGGTCAGATGGGATTCTTTGGGTTCAGCCTGATAACGAGCACAGAGACATGTAGAATACATGATATCAGGACGACTCGCTGTAAGATACAGCAGTGAGCCAATCATTCCTCTATAGAGAGTCACATCAACAGGTTTCCCTTTGGAATCCTTGTCAAGAGACAGAGGAGGAGCCATTGGAGTCTTCATCGGTGTACAGGATGTGAGATCAAATTTCTTCAGCATCTCATGTACATATTTACCTTGATTGATGAAAATTCCCTTTTCAGATTGCTTGATCTGAAGTCCTAAAAAGAATGTTAGTTCGCCCATCATAGACATTTTATATTCAGATTTCATGAGCAACTCAAACTTTTCGCAGAGTTTAGGATTGGTGGATCCAAAGATAATGTCATCGACATAAATCTGGACAAGAAGGATATGCTTAGGATATTTCTTCAGAAATAAAGTGCTATCAATCTTTCCACGAACAAAACCTTTAGAGAGAAGAAAGGTTGAGAGGGTATCATACCAGGCACGAGGAGCCTGTTTTAACCCATAGAGAGCCTTGTTTAACTTGTAGACGTGATCAGGGAACTTAGGATCTACAAAGCCAGGAGGCTGAGCCACATAGACCTCTTCATTAAGTTTTCCATTCAGAAAGGCATTTTTAATGTCCATCTGATAAACTTTGAAGTTCATATGTGCTGCAAAAGCTAGGAAGAGTCGAATTGCTTCGAGCCTAGCAACAGGAGCAAAAGTTTCATCGTAATCAATGCCCTCTTCCTGCCTGTATCCCTGAGCCACAAGGCGAGCCTTGTTTCGAATGATTGTACCAATCTCATCAAGTTTATTTCGAAAAATCCACTTGGAACCAATGATTGTACGTTTTCGAGGCCTAGGGACGAGAAGCCAGACATTGTTTCTGATGAACTCTGCTAGCTCTTCCTGCATGGCTGAGACCCAGGCAGGATCACGCAAAGCATCATCTATTTCTTTAGGTTCATTTTCAGAGATAAAATTTACATAAAGACAGACGTTACCAGCTTGACGTCTGGTTTTCACACCAGAAGAAGGGTTTCCAAGAACTTGATCAATGGGATGATCTTTGGTCCATCGGAGAGCAGGTGGTTGATACACCTGTCCTGAAGTAGATGCTTCATTGGATGATGGATCAGGAAGAAGATTTGAGGGAGAGGGTTCACTAACAGTGGTTTGAGAGAAGTCTTCACTGTTAGTAGGTTGATCAGGTTCAGGTGGAGTGATTTGAGAGAGAGGGGTGGCATTTATTAGAGGTGGAGTGGTTGTATCAGAAGGTGGTATTGGATTTTCTTCAAAACCATCAGGAAGGTCTTGAGGAGAAGGATCAGCAATAGGAGGTTCAGGGACTTGAAAGAAAGAGTCAGCCCACTGATTGATTTCAGTATTATCATTTGGGTGAGGAAAGGTAGGACCCGATTCATCAAACTTGACATGAATCGTTTCCTCAATGGTTTGTCTTCGTTTATTGAACACACGGTAAGTTTTAGAAATGGATGAGTATCCGAGGAAAATTCCATCATCAGATTTGGAATCAAACTTTCCAAGAAGATCTTTGTTGTTCAGGATGTAGCAGACACAACCAAAGATATGGAGATGTTTGATTGATGGTTTCCTGTTACGAAAGAGTTCGTAAGCTGTTCTTCTGAAACGCTTGACAATCAGAGATCTGTTCTGAGTGTAACAAGCAGTATTTACAGCTTCAGCCCAGAACTGAGTGGCAAGGTTGGCTTCACTCAGCATAGATCTAGCAGCTTCGATCAGCGTCCTGTTTCGTCTTTCAGCAACACCATTTTGCTGAGGAGTTCTCACAGAGGAGAAGTTTTGGGAGATACCTTTCTGTTCAAAGAAAGATTCCAGGGTACTGTTTTTGAACTCAGTCCCATGGTCACTTCTTATTGAACGAACAGTAAGGTTGTTGAGTTTTTCCATCTTCCTGACGAAAAGGATGATTTCATCAGGAGCATCACTCTTGGCACGTAGGAAGAACACCCAAGTATATCTGGAATATTCATCTACGATCACCAGAGTATATTTCTTTCCACCAATGGATTGGACATTAACAGGTCCAAAGAGATCCATGTGGAGAAGTTGTAGAGGAGAGCTGATGGAGGAAATCTGCTTGGACTTGAAGCTAGCCCTGGTCTGTTTTCCTTTCTCACATGCTGAACAAAGAGATTCCTTTGTGTAGCGATAGTCAGGAAGACCAATGACCAGGTTGTTGATGCAGAGTTGATTCAGCGTCTTGAAGTTGAGATGAGAGAGACGCTTGTGCCAGAGCCAATTCATATCAGTGGAAGCACGTGATACGAAACAGAAGTTATCAGTGGAAGTATTCATATTGATGATGTAGATATCTGCATGTCTAACACCATTGAGAATGACTTCCTTTTTCTTGTTCTTGACTTTGCACTTTTTCTTAGAGAAAGAAACTTTGTGATTCTTATCACACAGTTGACTGATGCTCAGAAGATTATGCATCAGGCCTTCAACATAAGCAACTCTTTTGAAAGTAGTTACTCCGTTGGTCAGAGTGCCGTACCCTCGGGTTTGGCCTCTACCGTTTCCGCCAAAGGTCACAGCAGGACCTCTTTCTTCACGGTAGTTAGTGAGGACAGATTTAGAACCAGTCATGTGTCGAGAGCATCCACTGTCCAAGTACCAGATGCCCTTATCCTGTAAAATACAGAGTTTAAGTTTTCTTTGGTACCCATAGAACTATGGATCCAGAAGTATCAGTAGGACTGGTTGAATCAGTGTCAGCCTTTACTGAAGTATCAGTACAGGAGGCTGGAGTCTTGACTGGAGGAACAATCTTGACAACCTTCTTTCCTTTGACTGATTTCTCAGTCTTGGGAATCTTCTTTACCTTAGCTGATTTTTCAGCTTTGGTAGCATCAGGACACTTACTCGCAATATGGTCATTTAATCCACAGTGATAGCATTTGCGATATTGAAAGCGTTTTGTGTGGTCCAGAAAGTTTTTGAACTTTAGGTGAGCAGGACCTGCACCAAGTATGCCTTTAGCATTGGACATTGGAGGAATTGGTTTCTTCTCCTGAGTCTTTTGCTTCAGGTCAATCTTCAGTCTAGGAGCAGGACTCTGAGAAAGAGACTTAGTTCCAGAGACTGAAGGACCACCACCCAGAACTTTGTTCTTGGGTTTAGGACCCTTGGTCTTTGAAGGTGTTTCAGTTTTGGATTTATCCTTAACTGTGTTCTTTTTGCTCTTAGGAGCACCTTCAGGGTGAGTGTTAGAAGAAGAAGAAGGGGTGTTTTCAGAGGCATTAGGAAGAGGAATAGAAGAAACAAATTTTCCAAATTTGAGCATGGAACTATCAGACTTAGGTTCTTCTTTCTTGTAGCCACGAAAGAATCCAAGACCTCTCTTGCTTTTATCAGGCCTCCCTGAAGCTAATATTTCATCAACTTTTTCAGAGGCGTCACTCCATCCTTTGATGGTGACTTTTTCAGCATTTAATTGGGCAAGGGCCTTCTCTTTGGCAGCAAGAGCCATTTCTCTTTCAATACAAAGAGTTTTGTTTACAGTGACCTGATCCTTATAATTTTCTTCTACAATGGTAAGCTGTTTTAATTTTTCTTGACATTCTTTGAGTTGTCCTCTAAGGTCAATATTCATTTTTTCAGCAGAAGTTTTACCATTAAGGGCTTTGTAAAGGTCAAGAGTGACCAGGTCTAACTGTGTTAAACTTTCAAGAGGGATGAGAGGAATAGGTACCTGACTGGAAGAATCAGTCGCAGAGGTGGAAGCTTCAGGAGTTGTGAAAGAAGAAGCTTCAGGATCCTGAGGAGGAATCTCTTCAGGAACCTCTTCTATCTTAGCCATGAGAGCTAAGGTAGGTTCCTCAATAATGGCCATGAGTGCCACTTGAGTATCTTCCTCATCAGACGAGTCATCAGAGGAGACATCATCCCAATCGCAGTCTTCTGCGATTAAACCTTTGCCTTTACGCTGAGTTTTCATCTTTTTGTACTTTTCCTTCAGGCGTTGGTATTTGGGGTTCTTGGAAGAAGATTTTGCAGAGGAGGGAGCAAACTGACTTTTTCTGTACCTGCAATCATTAGCAAAGTGTCCTTTGCCCTGACAGTTGTAGCAGATAGCAGTAGCCTTGTCAACAGGATCTGACTTAGGCTTGTCAGTAATAGAAAGATGTTTCTTTTTATGGAAGTTTCCCTTTTTGGCAAACTTTTTGAAGGATCTAGTTAAAAGAGCAAGAGATTCATTGAATTCAGGATCTTCTGACATGTCAGAGTCAGAAGATTCTAATTCAGTAATAGTTACTGAAGAAGAAGAAGCAGCAACAGGAGGAACTGAATCAGAAACCAACGCAACAGATGTGCTTTTGGATTCTTTAGAATCTCTTATGAGATTCTTTTTCAGTTTCTTCTGTTGTTCACGGTTCAGAAGAATACCGTACAGCTCACTTAGAGTGAGTGTCTTTATGTCCTTTGACATAGTTAAACAGGAGGTGTAGATTTCCCAATGTTCAGGAAGAGCTTCCATGAACTTGGTAACCACCTCAGAGTTAGAGTAGGTAGTACCGATGGTCTTCAGATCAATCAGAAGACAGTTGAATCTCTGATGTAGCTGGGAGAGAGTTTCATCCTTCTGATGAATGAAGCTTTCGTACTGACGAACCAAGAAAATCTTTCTTGATTCCATTAGTACGGCGGTACCTTCATATTGAACACAGAGAGTGTCCCATATCTCCTTAGCAGAGCGAAGGTGACAGACAGAATGAAAGACGTCATCAGGGAGAGACATGGCAATGAGAGACCTAGCCTTGGTGTCAATGTTGACCAGGCGTCTATCTTCATCATTCCAGTCAGTTACGGGCTTTACCAGCTGTCTTTCAGGAACAGCAGGTTGACCAGCAGCAGCAGCAATGAGGTGGACGGTTTGTGTAGGCACATGAGGTCCGTTTTCCAGAAAATAAGGAATCTGGGGATCAGAACCAGAGAGGAAAAGTTCCATTCTGGTTTTCCAAAGAGAGAAGTTGTCTTTGTTAAACCGAGGAGGCTTTCCAGCAGAGCCGGTATCAAAGTAGTTATCCTTAGCTTGAAGAGCCATAGAATAAGAAGAGAGAGGATCACAAGATTTTTCTAGAGAAGAAAATGAGAGCTTGTAACCGCTCTGATACCACTTGTTGGTCCCAAGTAGGTGACCTTCAAGTAAGGATAGTGTTTGGGATTATAGAAGGGGGGGGTTGAATATAATCACACAAATTTCTCACTTTTAAATTCTTGTTTTATAAACAATATGAATTTACAGATTGTTGCGGAAATAGAGAAGACAATTAGTCTAAACTAAACAATCTAAGTTCTTTCACTATGCACTAAGTGAGAAGAGAATAAAGAAAGAAGATAGAGGGATAAAGAGAGAAAGGACTTGAGTATTTAGGATGAAGAAGAAGTATGGAGAACATCTCTTCACGTCCTATTTATACTCCATGCATTAAATGCATGCAGACCTACTATTGTGACGTGTCACAATGTGAGTGGTCTGTTGTACTATTTACTATAAACAAATACTCTTTGCATGGTGTGCAAAAGAGGATGTTTGTAAACAGTTGCCTTATGGTCTGATAAGTACGGAGGGAACAGTAAAGTAACTGCCCTTATGTACTATGTGTCAGAAAAGGCGTGTAATCCTTTTGTGCATTAGACTAAGACATTGTTCTAATCCTTCAGGATCAGGATACTGATCAGTGACTAGAGTCCTGAAACTGGGGACGTTCAGGGTCACGTGTATCCTGATGAATCTTCAGGATGTCATACGATAGTGAACAGACTGCTATCACTGAGTTCCGTCTTCAGATCACGAGCATGCTGTTCCTGTCATCAGCTATTTCTTCGACGTCGCTGATGGTTCTTTTTGTATGATCTTAATGTCTTCAGGAGGAGGTCTTCACTTCAGTGAACAGGATCAGTGGACTGCAGAACAGACTCGTTAGTCTCCTGATCCTGATCCTGATCTATAAAGTTAAGTTACAGCATAAGTAACATGGAATAACACTGAACAGACTCAGTGATAATTCCTCAAGCTATAACAGAAGTAAAAACCTATTCACTAAGTAAAGATTCAGGATCATTATCATTTCATCAGGTCTTAGGAGAGCTGGATCAACAGAAAGATTCATATCATCTGATACGTACAGAATCCAATACTTGGTCCCACCTGGAGAAACAAACGTTTTGGTCCTTTCTGCAAACATATAACACCATGTAAAAAATCGAAATTAAACACACAAACATGTTCATTACTCATAATAAAACGAAATCATTCAATTTTTTACTTAATATCACCTGGTTGGATCGTTACTCCTGGCGAATGCAACCCTTCTGCTACTGCAGAATTATCGTCGTCACAACCCGATTCATCGTCCTCAAATCCTTCATCAAGGAACTCTTCTATCAAATGCAAATCAGAGTAATCATCCATGTGATCCATTTTCTCATACTCTAATGACTAACAATCAATATGAATCGAACACAGCCAAAGAACACAACTTAGTTACTATGAAACGTTGATATGTTTTACCAATTCAAACGCCTAAATTCAGGGATAAATTGAATCTTATCCAAAATTATGTTGGCGATAATTATGGAAATAGTTAATATTTACTTTTAATTGAAAAATACAATATATTCCCGATTACTGATTTACCCTTATTATTATTAAATTAATTAATATATCATGGAATTTCCTGATTGGTTAAGAGTGGTTCACAAAGTTTATAAGGAATTTGAGGTTTACAAATGAACCTCCCTATATATATATATATAATCAAGGTTCTAAATGGCGTGAGGCGTGGCATGGCGTGGCGGCGAGGTCAAGCCTCAAGTCTTACGAGTTATGGCGAGGCCATGGCGTTTTCCAAGGCGTGGCTTAAGGCGGCAAATCTATATACAATATATATGTATATATGTGTATATTTATGCCAATGTCTGAAATAACAACAATTTATATTCATATAACATGATAAACAAAAGAATTTCTTAATTCTAATCAATAGTAGTGGGAAAATTTTAATTGATACTAATGAAAAATTCAAATCGAATTTTGAAATACATTAAAAAGAAAATTCAAAAAAAAAAAATTGTATCGCCATAACGCGCCATGGCGGGCCTTGGCGAGCCATAACGATCTCGACGCCTTGCCTCGATGCCAAGGGGGTTAACGTGGCGGCAAGGCCATGCCTCGACGCCATGGCGACGCCAAGGCGCGTTTTTTATAACCTTGATATATATATATATATATATATATATATATATATATAAGTTGTACGCTTTGGTGAGAAGATTTTTCACATGGATCCAAATTAACTTCATTGATGAATAGCTATGGTTCTTCACTAGCTATTATTAGCATAAAAAACAAAGTTTTCTTTTGTTATACTGAACTTATATGCATTCAACATGGTCGTTTATATGAACTACGGTGCAAGAGGGAATCTCTTGGATGAAGGAAGCAGCAGGGAAGTCTTCTTATCAAAGTCAATTTTAAGGGAGGGGGAAGAAAGATGAAGATGTTAATGTAAGTTGGGTAAATTTGATATTTGTGTATTAGATTAAAAAGGGTATAATAGTAATTTAACTATTTTTTAGTATTAAATCTGATTTAAAATAATTGAAAATTGATAAAAAATGATATTTAGATAAATATGATATTTTGATTGGTTAGAAGGGGTATATATGATATTTATAGTTTAAGTTGGGTAAACATGATATTTTAAGCTTTAATAAGGGCATAAATGAAATTAGCCCTTCTATAATATAAATTTCAGTTGTGGCTTATAATCAATTTCTAATTTTTAAAACAATATTTTTCCTATAGCTGATTATTGAAAGGAAAATAATTGATGTGTTTAGAAAATAAAAACTTGTCAGCATATCAATCATATAATTGGTTATATATATTTATACTTTAATAGATCACTTCATCAATCATTGATATAAAACTTCATCACAATACAATTGAGTTTACAAGATGTCTAAGATAAAATATTGCATTAGTGTTTTAATAGAATAGAATTTTAAGATCAAATTCTAAAGCGTCCAATCTAAAAGTATTATTATAGGTTTATGAGATGTTCTTGAATGTTTTAACAAGTTTTTGTATCGTTTTTTATAGTAGAGTTTGTATTAGCTATTTTATTAGACATATTTGTTATGACATTTTTCAAATAATGTCGCATAAAATGACTAACATGAGAGTTTATTTTAAAAACATGTTAAAATGTCTAAAAACCTTAAACATTGTAACACTTTTAGACATCAAACTTTTTTTCCTATAGATGTAAGTATAATAAATCATTTTGTTAGGACGTTTAGATGATTTAGACACTTTATAAATCTAATTTCGTTATAATGTATGTATCTAATTGTTTCTGTGTATTTCATTAATGTATTTATAAGGCTACATTAAAGATGACCACCCTCATCACAATTCCTGGCTTCGCCCCATACAACTATACCATTTTAATGCAAAAAAAAAAAAGAATATTGAATATACATATACAAATGATTGAAGTATATGTACAAAATTTTCGTACAAAAACTTGGAATTCAATCAAAATTTTGCTACATAAATCATGTGGCCAAGCATTGTTGTGGTCCTTGTTGATGTGGTCCTTGTTGATGTTTATAAACTAGTTATTAAGAGCCAGGGTTTTGCGCCGGGTTATAAACTGTGATAGATTTAATAATAAGTAGTAACATGAATTTATATGAAACATAAAGTTTATACATATGTTGTCATACGAAAGGTTTAAAAAATAAATAAATAATTTTAAAAAATAAAAAAATTTAATTCTAAGATATTTTAATAATACTAACAATTACCAGGAATCCAAAAGACTGTTCATGAACAGTAACTACCGACACTTTAATATATTTTAGTCAATATACGATATATATATATAACTAAAAGGTAAAATGAAATATAGAAAACTAAAAGATATAAAGTGAATAAATAATATTAGTTTAGGAGGCTAAAATGTAATTTCTGCAAATGCCGGTAGCTGCTGTTCATGAACAATGTCTTGACTTCATA
This sequence comes from Centaurea solstitialis, assembly GCA_030169165.1. Taxonomy (NCBI): domain Eukaryota; kingdom Viridiplantae; phylum Streptophyta; class Magnoliopsida; order Asterales; family Asteraceae; genus Centaurea; species Centaurea solstitialis. The sequence goes on from CM058045.1 coordinate 72,307,118, forward strand.
TAATCGTATTATATATAGTATATAATAAAATAATTATATCAAAAAATATTCAATATTAGGCTCCTTTCGAACGCATTGATGATACGATTATAATGACGTAATTTGTTAAAACTAAAACGTATTTTTAACATATTCTAGCAATATACGATATATTACTAAAATGTAAAATAAAATATAGAAAACTAAGACGTATAAAGTAATGAAATATTATAAGTTTAGGAGGCAAAAATGTAATTTTTTGCAAATGTCAGTGTTTTGGCTGTATATAATCGTACTGTATATATAGTATATAATAAAATAATCACATTAAAAAATATTCAATATTAGGCTCATTTCGAACGTATTGACGATACGATTATAATGACGTAATTTGTTAAAACTATAACGTATTTTTTTAAATATATTTCAGCCAATATACGATATATGACTAAACGTAAAATTAAATATTGAAAACTAAAAGGTATAAGATAAATAATTATCATAAATCTAGGGGCTAAATTTGAAAATTTGGTTGAAAAATGTAAATAAAGAGATTTGTCGGTGTGTTACTGTTCATAGTTACTGGTTTTTGTTATATATATATGATAAGGGAGAATTTCTCCTATGTCCTTGCAAAACTTTTAAATTACTCCTATATCCTTATCAACTTTAAAATTATTCCTATATCCTTTCAAACTTTTAAAATCATTTTTTATGTCCAAATACCTATTTTAATACTTATTAAATCATTTAAATTACTATAAACATTATCAAGTTACTATATTACCCTTTTAGTATCTAATTAAAAATATTAAAATAAAATAGTAAATATATTCTCCTAATCCTTCTCTCTGTTCTATTTCCCCATCTCATGCAAATGTGCATACATCAACTTGTTAAACCCATCTCGCATGTGGGTAGTTGGAATAGCTTGTTAATGGGGTTTTTTGGTTTGTTATAAATTATAACATATATGTATGTATGTGTAAAATACATATATAAATTGTTCAAGGGAAAGGGGATTTTAACCTACCATCTCAATTTGTTGATGCTAGGTGGTGGATTGTGCAGGTATTAAGTTGAAACTTCCATTGATATGGAGGAAACTTACACAGATTGGGTTTGGTGTATGATGTATGGAAAACTTTATTATATGCTCATTAGCTTAATGGAACGATCAACTATATGAGCTTAATGAGCCTCATTGTTAGCAACTTAAAACTGAATGACTATAAGGGTATGTTTGTTAGCAGCTTAATAAGCTTAATGGGACGGCTAACTGTAAATGACTGTTTGGTAGTGGCTTAATGATGTAAGAAGTGGTTTATTCAGCAAGCTTTTAGGAGAGCTTTATACAGTAATGCTGTCTCTCTATCCCTCTCTCTGCATCAAATAAATCGGATTATTTCATAGATTTTGAAGAATGTGCATGTCATTCATCCAACCAAGTTGTTGACTCAATTTTGCGAACTAAAAACACATATTGAAGACCATAGCAACCAAAGATAGAATTGGTTTCTTACTGATTGAACTATAGAATTGCTTTCTTGACGATTGAACAATTGAATCGATTTCTTGCTGGTTGTTCGTGCAAAGATGAAAGAGCGGGAGAGAGCTTTGTTGGTCGATGAATTTTAGAATGGATTTCTTAGTTTTTTTAAGGATAATATAATAATTATCTAAATAATTAAATTTTATGATAATGATTATTAATATCTAAATGATTTAAAATAGATATTTGGACATAGAAGAGAGTTTTAAAAGTTTGGAACCCATATAGAGATAATTTTAAAGTTTGAAAGGATATAGGAGTAATTTGGGAGTTTTACAAGAACATTGGAGAAATTCTCCCTATAAATAACGACCAAACCAACCACAAAAACATAACAAAGAAGGTAAGATACAAATGGCAACCACCGCCGCTGCCGCCACCACCGCCACCACCACCACCGCTACCACCACCGCTGTCCTACCCAACAATGGCGGCAGCCGCCGATTGGTATTGCTCCCGTTCCCTTTCCAAGGCCACATAAACCCAATGCTTCAACTAGCAAACATACTTCATTCCAAAGGCTTTTCCATAACCATCCTCCATACTCACTTCAACTCCCCCAATCCCACCAACTATCCTCACTTTGATTTCCTACCGATTCCCGACGTCGGCCTCGAGAGCCGCTCGCTTTCCGACATCGCTAACATTATTCGGTTTGTCGGCCACCTAAACGCCAACTTCATCGATCCAATCCGTGATTGTTTGGCCCGGTTGATGCTGGTGGATACCGGGGTTTCATGCTTGATCACGGATGCTCAGTGGTACGCCACCCAGAAGGTGGCCGACGACCTCAAACTGCCGAGGATTGTTCACCGGACTAGCAACATATCGTCTTTTCTTTCGTTTGCTTCCTTTCCATTGTTACGGGACATGGGCTATTTCCGGCCGTTCTCCGAGGAAGGTGACACCTCCTTGCTTCTTATTTTTCTTACTCATTCAATTCAAACACACTTATGTGACATCAAAAGTTACTTCCTAAGAAAATTAGAGAAGGTAGACTTTAACTTGAGAAACGTGAGGAGTGGATCTCAACGGTGTGATCACTTTTAATCTCATATGCACACTTCCATGAATTGCGTTTCAGAAAGGAATTGATCTCGTACATCTTACTGTATATTTGGTGAATCACTTTCCCAATATGCATCAATTTCTTATCCGATCGTTGATAAGCACTTCTCACATTTCTCGTATATATTAACCTTAACTTTTTATCGGAATTGAACTCATTTAGACCATATCTGTTAGCAATTTTAAACTGGAGAAAAATAAAAAGTAATCCCTTCTAGAAAAGTTATAGAAATATGTCGAGATGCTCTTTGAGTTTCTTTCCATGGGCATGTTCTCCAAACTTCTTATAAGGATTTCCTTTTTCTTTTTTTGGTAATCTAGAAGAATTCTTTTTTTTTCTTTTTATGGTAATCTAAAAGAATTCTTCAAAATTAAATTAGGGGGAGAGAGAGAGAGAGAAGATAGTGATCTTTTAGGAAAACTCTCCAACCTAAGTAAATCAGTAAAATTAAAGGGAAATTGATTAAAAGAATATTCATTTTACACCATTAAATTAAGGATGATTGACCAAATTTTTCTTTATTGTATCTTTTGGCTAGATTTGTAAACTATCAATCTATATATTTTATAGACATAGTAATATATAGGTAAAATCCGAAGAAAAACGATAATAAGACCAATTTGGTAGTGTTGAATGACTTTGAGTCGACTTCCCAAAATTAAATGTGAGGAAAAAATAGATGTTTTTCCTATTGAACATTCTCATAATAAAATTAAAATTGTTATATATATATATATAGATTTTGATTTTTTTGTGTGTTCATCTTGAAAATTTAATGTTGTACCTTGGAAATAATTTTAATGTAGAATTGAAGTCAGAAGCTTTGGTCCTGGGACTCGAGCCACTTAAAATTAAAGATCTACCAAAGTTTATAACCAGTGACCCAATTGGCTCATGTAAGCAATTGGAACTCATGGTCCAAGCAACCAAGCAAGCACAAGCCACAATATGGAACTCATTTGAAGAGCTTGAAGAAGCTGAACTACTAACGCTTAGACATGGTTTCCCGTACCCGCATTTCCTAATTGGACCATTTCACAAATACTTCCACGCATCGTCAAGCAGCCTCCTAGCACAAGATCAAACATCCATCTCATGGTTAGACAAACACCCACGCAACTCTGTGTTATATGTTAGTTTTGGTAGTTTAGCCATTACTGAAGAATCCCAATTCTTAGAGATGGCTTGGGGTTTGGCTAATAGCAAGCAACCATTTTTATGGGTGGTTAGACCAAGGTCCATACAAGGGTCTGAGTGGCTCGAAGCGTTGCTAGATGGGTTTTTGGAGAAAATTGTAGAAGGAAGAGGGTATATTGTGAAATGGGCTCCACAACAAGAAGTATTGGCTCATCCTGCAGTTGGGGGGTTTCTGACTCATAATGGATGGAACTCGACGTTGGAGAGCATTTGTGAAGGAGTTCCCATGATTTGTTCTCCATGTTTTGGTGATCAACTACCAAATGCAAGATATGTAAGTAATGTTTGGAAGATTGGGGTGGAACTGGAAAATGGGTTAGAAAGGGGAGAGATTGAAAGTTCGATAAAAAGACTAATGGTGGATAAAGAAGGGATTGAAATAAGGGAAAGGGTCTTGCATTTGAAGGAAAAGGTAAATCTTTGCTTAAAGAAAGGTGGTTCATCATACACATCACTTGAGAATTTAGTCGATTATATTTTGTCATTTTAGTTGACAAAAAGAAAATTTGAACCAAGAAGAATACTTCTAATTATGGATGCATATTGTTTTGGGTTTGGATATGTAAGTGGTAATGATCTCTGATGTCTTAAAAGATAGATCATTGTTCAAGCTATAATTGAAGGGTATCCTTCAACTGCAAAGCTACAATAAATCTTTGTCGACATCATAGAAAGAAAACTAGAATATAGTTATTGATATTTGATTGTTAGTTGTGTTCATTTAAGTACTATTCATAGTTTAGTTTTTGTATCTTAATGTTTCAATATTACAATATTACAATTTGTTTCAGTATTACTTTTAGTAAATTTGGAATGATTTTAAACCCTTTTTTTTCAGGTTCCTAAAGTATTTTAACTTTGACTAACTATCATATTAAAGCTTATAGGATAAATTGTATGAAAATATAACCAATTTTTGTCTTCATTCATATTATTTTAGAAACTATCTTTTAGAACTCCTTTTTAGGAATTCTAGTGGTTAAATGCATGTCCCCAAAATAAAAACAAAAGTATCATTTATTTTGGCACAACCACATGCAATTAAAACTTATGTCGACTCTATATATATCATTTATTTTGGCGTACATGTTTGGGTCTACTTTTCAATTATTTGGATTTGATAAGTTTGCAACTAAATGCAAATGGTGGAGGCAACCATACAAGATTAATTCAAATAACCATAATCTTAATTAACGTTGGTTACAAGTCTAATTAGATTTTAGATTTTAGACATCCAAGGTGAAGCAACATATGTTCATACAATGTTGATGCATGCTAAGCTACGAAGATGTCTCCAATTACATATTTCTCAATCATCATGGCCGGTAAAGAAAATGAAATCAAGGATTGCGAGAGGGGGTAATATGTCTACGGACTAACACACATATGCTCTCAAAGAGTACATCATGTATAGCTGACCCAATACCGTCACAAACCCACTACCTTCATGATAGTTGGGAGCACAAAAGCTTAAGAAATGTCTAAACCTAGTATACTAAGTAGCACAAAGGACATACTTGATCAAAAACCTAAGAATAAAAGGTGAACACATTTAGCTTCATACCTCCAACGTGTAATTTCTTTCTACACACAAACATGAACAAGATCCTTGCTCACTTGAATTTTCGTTACCAGAGTTGAATGCTTCGAATTCTTGTTTGCATTACTCTGCTCTTTAATAGAATCAACACTTTCATTTAGACTCTAGAGTGGACATATATAACCTTCTAAAAAGGTTGGCTTCTTTTGCATAATTAAGAAGATACCAAAGAGAAGATTAAGTTCTAGCAAGACTAGAAAGCTACAAACAAGGATTGAAATTAACAAGACATTATTAATTGAAAGAAAAAACTTATTATGACTTGATTTAAACACCACACCTCCTTCCTTTTTTATACATATGTGTTTGATTTTGGGTAAGATTTACTTACCCATGTGGAGATTCTTAGGAAATTGACTGAAACTGATAGTCAATCGCCTTTCACTCTAATTCAGTTTATACTATTTTTTTAACGACATTCCCTTGGCCTTATAGCAGAATTTTACCCATGGTTTTACAAAACCACATTTTTCCAATTTAAAAAGGACTATGGCAAATTGTGAAAACACTTTGCTTTATTTGTTTATACTTTATATCCTTATTATTATTATTATTATTATTATTTTTTGAACGACATTATATCCTTATTATTAATTATATAATTTATTTTACATAACTGATTTTTCAATTTTTTATATCGCTATTATATTAACATGAATGATCATTTATTAATTAAAATGCATCAAAAAATATGTTTCTCGTCTTACAAATTAGGATCGTGTTCCAGTTTAAGAAACATGAGAAACGGATTATTAACAATTGGATGCTCATTAAGATGAGATGCACCGGATCAATCCATTTATCAAGCACGATTCATGAATGAGCTTGAGATTAAAAGAGATAAGGGTTTGAGATGAACCATTAGAGTTGTTTGGTCAATAACTTTAACTTGAGCTCACTATTAAATATCTTTTGGAAGAATCATGTCATTTAATATCATAAACTAGTTAATGACCCGTATATTATACGGGCATTTGAAACATGTTATTTTAATTTTTAATAAGAATAGACATTTACATGACAATTGTCATTACCATTTAAATACTTATGTAAATTATATGTTATACGACAATTGCCATTATAATTGCTTATTACAATAAATATTTTAGTTATCTAATAGCTGTTGAAATTTTAAAAATTGAAAATTTATTATTCGTTTGTCAAAAGATTTGAATTTCGTGAATGATTTTAAAACTGGAGGGATTCAGAAATAAAATATGTGTAGTGTTTTGATTTGTAGGATTTTAAATAAAATAAAATATAATTATTTATAAATAACCTACAAAAATAGTTAGATTAAAAAGATAGAATCTTTAAATTTCAAGAATATTAGCAATTGAGTTTTAAATAAAATAATATTTCATTACTTATAAATAATATATAAAAATAATTAGGTTAAAAAGATGAAATCTTTAAGTTTCAAGAATATAAAGAATAGAATTGTAATAAAATCTAAACAAATTAATTTATATCTATTTTTATAACTGGAAGGATTCAAAAATAAAATATGTAGTGTTTTTTATTTGTAGAATTTTAAATAAAAAATTAATTACTTATAAATAATCTATAAAAATAGTTAGATTAAAAAGATATAATCTTTAAATTTCAAGAATATCAACAATGGAGTTTTAAATAAAATAAATTTTAATTACTTATAAATAATCTATAAAATACTTAAGTTAAAAAGATAAAATCTTTAAATTTCAAGAATATCAAGAATAGAATTGTAATAAAATCTAAACAAATTAATTTATATCTAATTTTAATAATATAGTAAAAAAAAATATTCAATATTAAACTCATTTTGAAGGTATTGTCGAGACAATTATAATGGTATAATTTATTTTAAAAAACACTAAAATTTTAATACATTTTAATTAATATATATTATTATCTTAAAATGATAAGGATGTAAAGTGAAAGATGAGAAACTAATGGATAAAAAGTAATTTAATCAAATAATTCTAAGGATAAAAAATGTAAATTATAAAGATAATTATGGTATTAAAATAATAAGAATAATTGATGACATCATCATTTAATGATTCTTTTTTAATTGGCCAATCAAATGGCTCAATTTCATAATTATGACATCAGCAAAAACCTTTCTTATATATATATATATATATATATATATATATATATATATATATAGGGTTGAGTTCCGTTGTTAACCACAAATAGTGTGTTAACTGTGTTAACCCATCACAACCATTAATAATCTAGATCCAGGGTTAAGATTAAATCCCTATAATTAGGGAATTTTTAATAACTAAAAATTAAAAATTACAGCAAACACAAGTGCACATGGGTATTTTGGGAAAGCCACCTCCATCCTCCTCCTCCACCCGGTGAACACATGTGCACACCCACCACCATCACAACTACCACCACCACCATGACCACACCCAACACATGTGCACAGCCACCACCATCACATCTACCACCACCACCCGGTGAACACATGTGCACAACCACCATCATCACATCTACCACCACCATCACCACCTGTTGAACATATGTGCACACCCACCACCATCCACCACCATCACTACACCCACCACCCGGTGAACACATGTGCACACCCACCACCACCACCACCATCACCACACCCAACACATGTGCACAGCCACCACCATCATAGCTACCACCACCACCACCACCATCACCACACCCACCACCCGGTGAACACATGTGCACAGCCACCACCATCATAGCTACCACCACCACCACCACCATCACCACACCCACCACCCGGTGAACACATGTGCACACCCACCACCATCACAACTACCACCACTACCATCACCACACCCACCACCCAGTGAACACATGTGCACACCCACCACCATCACAACTACCACTACCACCATCACCACACCCAACACATGTGCACACCCACCACCATCATAGCTACCACCACCACCATCACCACACCCACTACCCGGTGAACACATGTGCACACCCACCACCACCATTACTAGTCCACCACCACTAGTCCACCACCACACCCACTACCTCCACCACTACTCCCACCACCACCATAACCACCCCACCACCATTAGTCCACCACCACCACACCCACCATCTACAAACCACCACCACACCCACCACCACACACTTCACCACCACCATGTACATATTTACATTTTCAAAATAGAAAGAGAAGTGGGTCTGACCAAAAATTGAATACACCATCGAGAAGCGATCTGGTCATCGTCCTTGTGCACAGCTCCGAGAAGCACCGGAAATTGAGGGCGCCGGCAACGGGCTCGAGACTGAACCATAGGGGGAGGGACGGTCGATGCCGGTCGGAGACGGTGAAGGTCGACGGTGGTGGCGCTGGCGATGGGATAGGGCAGATCTGGACGATGGTGGTCGTGGTGGCGTCGGCGACGGGCTAGGGCAGATCTGGAGGGTGGTGGTCGTGGTGGCGTCGGCGACGGGTTAGGGCAGATCTGGACGGTGGTGGTCGTGGTGGCGTCGGCGACGTGTTATGGCAGATCTGGAGGGTGGTTGTCTTGGTGACGCCGGCGACGGGCTAGAGTAGATATGGACGGTGGTGGTGGTGGTGGTGGAAGACGGTTGTGGTGGACGGCGGCTGCTGTGGTTGTGGTGGTGGACGGCAGCTGCTGTGGTGGTGGTGGAAGGCAGCGGTTGTAGTGGTGGTGGTGGTAGACGGCAGCTGCTGTGGAGGTGGTGGTGGAAGGCGGCAGCGACGGTGGTGGTGGTGGTGGAGAGATGAAGATGGTGAGAGAGAGAGAGAAAGAGAGAAAAGATGGAGGAGAGAGATACATAAAAAGGGGATATGGAGAAAAGAGGAGCTCATTCATATTTTTCCAGTTTGATTTTTGACTATTTTACCCCTAGTTGAATTTGGTTAACACGGTTAACACACTATTTGTGGTTAACAACGGAACTCTCCTCTATATATATATATATATATATATATATAGAGGAAAGTTCAAATGTGAACCACTTTTTGGTTGTGAACGTGAGGACAGCCGAGAGCGCGACACATGGCGGATGACTAGTCAATAAAGACGGCTTTGAGTGTGGTCCCCCTTTTAATTCAATGCCCTCCCATGAATCGCGCCTAGTCATCCGCCGTGGACCTGACATGGCGCCTAGTCATCCGCCACATGTCGCGCTCTTGACTGTCCTCACGTTCACAACCAAAAAGTGGTTCACATTTGAACCTGCCCCTATATATATATATATATATATATATATATATATAATATAGAGAGGGTCCTTCAAGGAAAAACCATTTTTTTGTAAAAACTTGAGAAATAATCTAAGCCTTTGATCTAAAAAGGGCATGATCATCATTTTAGATTATTCCTCAAGTTTTTACAAAAGAAGAGGTTTTTACAAAATATATGGTTTTTACAATATATATATATATATATATTCACTTTTTTGTAAAAACTTAAGGAATAATCTAAGCCCTTAATCTGAAAATCGCAGTTTATTCATTATATGAATATTCACTATCATATTCACCATATCATATTCATCATATATTCACCATATGAATATTCATATTCATCTTATGAATATTCATATTCACCAGATAAAAATTATATAAATTCACCATCATATTCACCATATGAATATTTATATTTACCATATCATATTCACCATATGAATATTCACCATATATTCACCATATGAATATTCATATTCCCCATATCATATTCATCATATATTTACCATATGAATATTCAATTTCACCATATCATACTCATCATATATTCATCATATGAATATTCATATTCACCTTATGAATATTAATATTCACAACATAAAAATTACATAAATTTAAAACAGATCTGGATCAAAACAGATGATGAAATAAAATGAAGATTGATGAACATAAACAACACCCTAGAAATAACACAAAAAGGGAGAAAAACCCCAATTCAATTCTCGAATTCAGAACCCCAAACCCACTTAATATCGAGATTTAAACCCAATTAAACACAATGCGAGTCGAAATCAGTACAGATTGATGATATTTTCTTTAGAAAGACTTTTTGTACATTGAAGAACTCGTGAATGTATTTAAAGAATGATGATGAAAGAAAGCTCACAAGGAAGCAGATCTAAAAAAATAGCACAATAAATGAAATAAAGAAATCATAAGTATTTGTGTACATATATAGTTGATATATCTATAGAGTTTGTTGGAAAGGAAGAACTTATTTAATGGGTTGTGAATACCCAACTCATTATTTTCCAAAAAAAAACACGCAGATGGAGATGTTCAATGAGGACGATTGAGATGCTTTCATAATTAACACCATGGTGGTGGTGCGACGTGGTGGTGATGGTGCGACGTGGTGGTGGTGCGACGGTGGTGCGGTGGTGGCGGCAGGTGGTCGAAGTTAGATGCTCGTTTTCAGATCTGGTGGTGGTGCGACGTGGTGGTGGTGGTGCGACGGTGGTGCGGTGGTGGCGGCAGGAGGTGGTGGCCGGAGGTGCGGCAGGTGGTGGAAGTTAGATGGGGAAGAAATGGGGGTTAGGATTGTGGTTGTAATTGAAAAGATTGGGGGTTAGGGTTTGGGTTGGAGAAGAAGATATATGTATTTGGTAAAATACCCAAATTGCCCTTTTGGGTTATAATCAAGTGTGGAACATGTGGTTGTAGTAAAGTTACAAAAAATGCTATCTATATTATTAACCACTAGTGTCAGAACCGCGCGTTGCGCGGTAGTGCAAGTAACTTTGTAATAATATTTAGATTGTTATTTGGTTACATTTGTCCTAAGCCATTGTTACAAAATCAGGATGCTTTCATATAATATTGGTTTATATAAAACGAAAAAAATAAAATGTTAAACTGCATGAAATATTTTTTTCAAATAAATAAAACTTAGTATTCAACAAAAAATGTATCCAAATTTTGATGAACATTCAAGCTACTACATTATTCTTTATATATTCATTTTCGATTTCAACATTTTTCTTTTACACATTAATGTGGGATAATCAAGAAATTAACATTTGATCAATACTTGAATCTTATTGCGTCGTGTCATCTTTCTTAGTTTTTTCTATTAATATATTGATTGGTTGTTTGCATATTAAAGTAATTCAAGATTTTTCAAATAAAATTAGTTCAAAAATAAAGGTTTAACTATTACATGATTTTTTTAAATATAACCAATAACTATTCAATCTATTATTGGATCAAAATTTGAATGAACATTCAAGCTACTACGTTATCCTTTATATACTCATTTTTATTGCCAACATTTCCAACATTTTTATATTAAAGATATGTTGAAATATATATATATATATATATATATTTAATATAAAAAAGAATAAATGTACTAAAATAAATTTATATAAAGTGATTTTAGTGATTAAAATTTTAAATAACTGAAAATTGAAAACATATATATATATATTTCATTTTATATATATATATTTCATTAAATAACTGAAGTCAAAGTGAGAGAAATAATGCCACATATATATATATTTCATTTTATATATATATTTCATTAAATAACTGAAGTCAAAGTGAAATATATATATATATTTCAGTTATTTAATGAAATATATATATATAAAATGAAATATATATATATATGTTTTCAATTTTCAGTTATTTAAAATTTTAATCACTAAAATCACTTTATATAAATTTATTTTAGTACATTTATTCTTTTTTATATTAAATATATATATATATATATATATTTCAACATATCTTTAATATAAAAATGTTGGAAATGTTGGCAATAAAAATGAGTATATATATATATATTTCATTAAATAACTGAAAATTGAAAACATATATATATAATATTCTGATTAATGTTTGACTTTAGATTGAACATAAATCAAAGTGAGAGAAACAAATATATAAATATGATTAATATTCTGATTAATGTTTTATCATGTAGATTTAAATGTATTAAACTGTCACAAAAATTTCATTTATGTATATTAATTGATAATAATAAAGAAGAATATGAAAGGTTACGTTAATTAATGGTATTGTATTAATTTATAAAAATTATAAATATTAATGAAATTTTGTTTAGAAAAATATAAAAAACTAAATAATGGATAAATAATAAAACAATCTTTCAATCGTTTGCAAAATATCAACCCCCGTTCTTTAATCCATTTTACAATACTATATATTGATAATAATGTATCGGTTGGTAACAAAATTATTTTTAAATATACAGATTATTTTAATAAGAAATAATGGTAAATAAACATTAAATGTGAAACTAAGAAAAGACAATATAATTTTATTCATATTGATTGTTAGGTAAATAAAAAATAAAATATATATTCAGTAATTAATGTGTAACATTTAGAAATTGAAAGGTACATACACTAAATGAGATGTTATTTTGAAATTATTTCCAAAGAAAAAAATAAATACTATTTTAAATTCTCTCAAAATATAGTATCAACAATTTAAGTTTCTCATTAATTTTTTATCACACATATTTAAATATATTAAATTATCATAAATATTTCATATATGTATATATCAAATAATAACGTTTAACTTAAGAATATGAAAGATTAAATTAGTTAATAAGAAATATATTAATTTATAATAATTAAAATAATAATAAAATATATTTCATCTATTAATGTGATATATAGACTTAAAAAACTAAAAACTAATGTTGTTGTATCATTAGGTGTGAAAATAAAAATTAATAGTAAATAAAGCAAAAAAAATTTAAGTATATTGATGGTTAACCTAACAAAATAAGCTACAAATACATTGACGAAATACTAATAATTTTTATCACCCTTTACAAATGGACTATTGTCTTTTCTTAAATAAAATTACAAATAAAAACTACTATTCTTAAAAAAATTATAAATAAACAACACATAATAAATGAGAAGTATACGTAATTTTTTTCCCGAACTCATTACAAACCAGAGTTATGGAGTTTTTCTACAAGAAACATTTTGACGTTTTGTTATGAAAAAATGTCAAACCCCTAATTGAGATGTACTTACATCTATGAATTATCAAATAGAAACCTTGTAAATATGAGTTTCTAGCCAATTCTATACTTTGAGATAGTAACAACACACATGCATATAAAATAGAAATTTCAAAATGCAACATATTGAACTGAGAAGTATTTTAGAAGTTTGTAATATTATGTATTCATGCTCGAGATAAAACAAACACTAACTAAAACCTATATAAACCAACAAAAAACAGATCCACATAATCTACATAACAATAACGTTTTCTACTAACAATTATTCGGAATGCGAATTGAGATAAATAATGCCACAAAAGCACGATGTACACGTATGGCTATATCTTCAAATTCTAGCAACCATTGATTGTTTATCACTTATAGAGTTTGTGGTCAACCTGTAAAAGTCGATTAAAACATATTAGATGAAAAACCAAATTGGAAAGAAAAGAAACTAAATAAATCAACCAAACAATCGCTTTGTAGAAAAAATGTAGATTTTGTAGATTTTTACCTCTCAAGCGTAGGTTGTTCGATGATGGCTACTACAATCCCGACATGCTCTAGAAAGGAACAATAGAAGCATAAAAAAAACCTGAAATGTAAAAGATAAAAGTTGAAAAACCATAAGCCAACATATAGTTGAATTGATTTTTACACTCAAGGCTTGACTTGATGCTATCTTTTTGTTGCAACTCACATTATATTATTGAAAACCTGATTTCGGAAATCACCAAGCAAGAAGGTGGGGACTTTATATAGAGGTGTGGTTTCTCCTTTAATAATGAAGATGACGTTACATAAGATGAAAAGTTTTCAATTTAATGTAAATGAATTCTAATATAGAGGGTGTGGTTTCTCCTCTAATAATGAAGATGACGTTACATAAGATGAAAAGTTTTCTAATTAATGTAAATGAATTCTAATATTGATTAACATTAAATTAAAATAAAATTAAAAATTGAAAAAATGTAGAAAAAATGAGAGAGTGCCACATGGCAATGCCATGTTTGAGCTTTATATATATATATAGATTGATGTAAAATAATTGATGGTTTAGATTGTTCCTCTAGTTTTTACAAAATATGTGGTTTTTATTTGATTATTCCTCTATATATATATATATAGATATGTACAAATCCAAGGTTGTCACAGAGAAATCTAAGGTTTAACAATGAATCCACATAATATTGAAACTGTAGACGAAAACAACTTATAGAATGAAATCCAAGGTTGTTACAAAGATGGCAACCCAATGGAAATAAAGCATCACACAGAATATTGAAACAGTTGAGGAAAACAACTCATAAAATGAAATCAACAAACATAGAAAGAACTCAACACACGCAGTGAAGATGGAAAACAAAAATAAACTACCTTGGTTGCAATCGACAGAAAAGAAAAACGATGAACCAATCGAGTGAATTTTGTTATAGGAGCAATGAAAGAAATTACCCTAACCTTATGCATATATCTTTTTGAATTAGGAATAACCATATCAGAATTTGAATTGGCATTTTGGCCTTTTGGGGAACCGGTTTCTTCTGAATTGTCGCTTGGGGAACGATGAGAGCGTGTATGGCATGATAGCGTCTTGTATAAGAAGTTGTAATTAAGATATTTTAAAGCCATCAGTAGCCGAGCCCTCGAGCCCTATGCGCCACATCAGCTTTTTCATAAGCCCTTTGGAGCCCTCTCTAAGCCCTTTGGAGCCCTATGTGAGCCCTTTGGAGCTTTCTCTAGTACCCCCGAACCCTCTCAAACCAAATACCCAATACCATTAAAAAAGAAAAAAAATGAGAGAGAGAGGAGAGAGCACGGTTAAATTGGCTTGGGTATGCCGACCTAACAGCCAACCCGCGGGAAGGTGAACCTGAGCCCGCCGAGCCTTGGCAGCCCGCCGGCATGAAGACCGCCAGCCCACCTTACCGATACGGATGGCCTATGACTTTATGCATAAAAGTGTCATATTCTATGCTTAAAGTGGTGTTTTTAAAAGTTTAAGACTTTTACAAAATCAGTTTACAAAGTAGTATAGAATAGATAATATATGTTTTAACATTGGGTTAGACTTGTTTTTTTAGGTTGTTCAAAAGTTTTATCATTTTTAATGTATTTCTTTTAGTAGATGGGGAATCATGACATCAAGGAATGAAATTGCTTCTTGCATATGATCCACATTAGATGAACGTATTAGGTCATCCTTAACCGTACCCCTTATACCTGTTGCCACCTCAGCGCAGCGCCACATCAGCTTTACCACCATCTTACCAACACCATATATACCATACCATCCTTAACCATACCAATTCATACCACTCTAAATAATTAATTAAAAAATTAAAATTAAATAAAAGAAGAGAGAGAAAGAAGAAAGAGATAGAGAGAAAGGTGGGATGGGTGGGGTGGGGTGGGGTGGGGTGGGGTGTAGGAGAGAGAACGGTAGGGTGATGCCAATCCCCGTCCCTGTCGGTTCGGTACCGACTATCCACGGCGTGTTACCGCCGGTACCGACTCCCCTACCGCCCCATTAAGGATGGCCTTAGGATCTCCGGGCCGGCTCCATTGGCGACTTCTTTCGGGAATGGAGGATGAGATGCTCCACCTTCAAGTTTCACCTTTGGTTTTCAAAGAAATGAAATTTTAAAGATTGACATAAGAGAAAAGATCAACGAAATCATGCAATTGCTAGAAAAAGGATATCAGGATTAATCTCCTTTTCCCTAGATCAACTATGATACTGCACCGCTAGAAACAAGAGATTAGTACAGACCGATTGTAACACCGAAAATGACCATTACAAGACAAGTGTTAAAAAATCTAATGGTTGAGACCAGCATACATGATCTTAGTGTGTTAGATATTAAATTTATATAGTCATAGTTGTTATCTATCTTTTCATCATTTAGAAAAAAACAAATATTAGAGAATATATACTCTCAATGACCAAAATGATTTTTTTTTCATATCGATATAACTCGGGTAAAAAAACAAAATCTTGTGTAGTGTTGTAGCATGTGAACAATTAAGTCGAAAGCTCAAACGAACTTTCTACTTAGCGTATACAAGACAACATAATATTTACAAAATAAACATATAGTAAGACATGAATATTTTAAACTTAATTCTTTCGTTATTCTCCAACCATCTATTTATCTATCTCTGGTGGGATCAAAATCCACAACCTTCGAAGCACCAAACCTCATGCCTCTACTCTTGGAGGCAAATCGAGCACTCTTGGTGTCACTACCCACAACATCATCCTCGATTTCTTGATCGACAACTTTCTTTAAGTCACTAGGTGGCAAGAAACAGTCCATCGAGAGACCCTTTATATTAAAATCCAACTCCTCGATCGTCCAAACCTCTTCCATTTTGGTCCGTGATTGGCTCTCGGATTTCTCACCACAACGGGACAACGAGACAGTCATGTGGCCACCGTGAGCAATGTTGATCCCATCGACAACTCGGTAATCTTGAATCAGTGATTCCATGGTGGTATCCCAAAAGACTAAATTATCACTTCCAAGTGCTTTGATTTTAATTAGATTTGAATCTTTAAGATGGTGCAAAAGACCTGTTCTTTGACTAAAATACCCCCAAATAGTGTGGTGTATGATCTCCACATTGTTGCTGCTTCTTTGTTTCAGAGATGAAGGCTCTGCCTCAAGCTTTAAAACAAAGCAATCTTCTCCATTGATGGTCTTTTCTCCTATGCAAATGGAGTTTGTGAACAAATTGGCAGTTGATCTTGGATCAAGACCCTATAATTAACATTCATAAATTGATTTGGTTACATAATTAAATATAAAAAGTATAAAATATATGATATTATTATATCATAACTTGAAAATGGATGGCACATCCTAAGATGATGTAAACATTTTGAAAGTCAAACTATAACAACCCAAAATGTCACGAAATCATTTATATTTGGTGCATCATCCGCAACCAATTTTAGATGGTAGATGCCACCCAATTAAACAACTATTGCTTAACTGAAAAAACAAAACTAATTTGACTTAATAATATTAATTAACAACTAATCCCCGTGCCCATAAACCGCCCTATGGACTGGTCCAAGAGCTAGGTACCGCAGCAAGTCGTCCCCTGCGGGGTTCTAACCTTGGCCAACTGAGGATACCATCCCCTGAAGACAAAAGGGTGTTACCTCCACCCACTAAACTAGACCATCTTTGATTATTAATTAACGATATTACATTGAACTAAAAACTGTATAGTTAGAAGGTTAATCACTAAAGTTGTGAACCTTTTTTTTCTCGCTAGCAAATTTGCTAAATAAACCATTATGGCGTAATGGTTAAAGCTTATGGCGAATTTTGTCTTTTCTACTCATTTTATAAACTTTTGATTTCCATTTATGCACCGGTTCACGTGTACCTGTAGGGAACGACGGAGAGGTCTAGGTGGTCCACGAGAGGCATGGGAATGGTGCCATGGCGTCTGCCTCCACGCCACCTTGCCATCGCTACCGGCGCTCATCTTGCAACCGGAAACCACCAGCTCTAGAGACCAAAGGTTGGGCCTCTTCTGCCACAACACAAAACCCCCCATTTCACCACCTCCATTGTTATTTCTCACACTCTTGATTTTCATGACGCTACCCAACCCATTGCAGCCCATGCTTATTCCGTCTCCGTCGATAAACTCCGATGCCACCATCTTCACCTTCCCCACCGCAAACATGTTGTCGACCGAATTCAGAGACCTTTCTCCTCCCGTAGCCGCTATATATTGCGCAACAATATATTTCGCCATTGAAGCCTCCTATATAAATATATAGTTACATAACACAATCAATCAAATCCGTTAATTAAATCATAAAGATAAATAAATATATCGGCAACCCCAACCGGCCTATGGGGCATACCTGACTCACTCAGCAGCAGGAACAATTCTGTTTTGGACAAACTAGGCCCCATACATTACCAGCTAAGTTACGCACCATTGGCAGTTAAATCATAAAGATTTATTTGAGTTATAAAAATGAACGAAACGACTTACGATGGGTTGGTGGTTGTTGATGATGATGATGTTGGAATGAGGGGAGGGGATGGGAAGAGGGATGAGAGGTGCTCCAACAACTCCAAGCAACAGCTGAATTTCGGCATTCCGACCACCACTGACACCGTAATCGGTGGAAGGACGATTATTAGCATCGAAGGTGGTCTCGTCGGGCAACGGGACTTCGAGGACGGTTTCGAGAGCATCTTGGTTATCTAAGTTTGGACACAAAGTCCTCATGATGTTTGTTAGTTAGTTTGAAAGAGATAGAGAGAATTGAATTTGAAAGAAGGAAATGAGAAATGAAATGGTAGTAAATTTGGTTGTAAAGTGAGGGAAGGGGGAACAGAATTTGAAAAGGATGCAACACCTGCCGACCATCCACTGTTTTTTCTAACGTCAAACTCTGTCTAATGTGTATCGTGTCTCCCTCTATATATCAATATTTCACTTGCCTCTTGCCTATATATAAAACTAGTTTTATATCCATTACCCCCTTATACGAGTATGGATAGATGTATATGATAAAGTTTACGTGAAAAGCGTAAAAAATGGTTACCAACCGTTAAATGAGAAATGAATACACATTAAGATTAGTTATTATCGAGATTAAATACACTGGATGAATTATGTTATATTATGGGAGTAGGGGTGTAAACAGTCGAGTCGAGCCGAGTTCGAGCTCAACTAAGCTCAAGCTTGGCTCGTTTAAGTGTATAAAGCTCGAGCTCGTCAAGAATTTAGCAAGCTCGAGCTCGGCTCGTTTACCTACAAATCAATATTTAATATGTTTATTTATTTTTTTTAATATTTTTGTTATTTAGTATTTAATTATTCAATATTTGTTATTTATTATATATTTATACTATATATTAACTAAAGCCCGTTTAGGCTCGTTTAGGCTCGCGAGCTTTATTATAAAGGCTCGAGCTTGCTTATTAAATGAGCTTAAAATGAAGCTCGAGCTCGGCTCTGGTTCGTTTAACTCGAGCTCGAATCGAGATTTTAACGAGTCGATCCCAAGTAGCTCACGAACAGCTCAGCTCACTTACACCCCTACATGGGAGAACATGAGACTAAAAAAATCTAGGGTTCAAATTTACTTCTCACCTTTTAAATTTAACTTCTCATGTGATTTTTCATCATTGATTATAACTATTACATATATTACATTTAGCTGTCATAATATACTGCTTGTTAAAACTCAAGTTTGTAATAAGTGTAACATATGTTTATCTTTTCTTTAAGAAATAGACGTAGAGTTGTCCGCCGTAATATACGATATTAAATAAGTTGATTGGCCTTTCATAGGCTTCTAACAAAATATTTTTAGGACATTTTTAAATATCCTCATATTCAAATATCTTTTTTTTTAATGTTGTAAAAAACTTATTATATTGTTAAAAATAAACTACGGTAATATGTTATAACATATTTATACATATCATACAATTGTTTGCTTGTTATAAATTTTAAGGTTGTGTTTGGCAAAATTAGTTGGTAAGAAAGCTTATGAATAATTTATGTTTGACATAATCTAGTTTATAAATATTTAAAATGACCAAAGAGAGTATCTTGTAGTATAATAACTAATACTAATAAAGATATAATTGGAAAATGCTACAAAAAGTTCTTAAAACGCTACTCCAATTTGCTTATAAGCTAGCTTATTTTTATTTTTGTTTTTTGTTTTTTTTTTCACATCCTGACACGAAGTCGACGAGGTATCTAGGATCCATATGGACACCCGATTAATCTTCGACGATCATAGACCGACCAAAAGCCGACCCATGGTCAGGGTATCCCACATGCTCATCCTATGAATCGAACCAGGGTAGACAGGGATGCCATCCACTATCCCTCCCAAGAATGTTACCGACCACTACGCTAATCATGTGTTGATATCAGCCAGCGTATTTTTGCCAATATCAATTGCAAGAACCCCCGATAACGGAAAGAGATGCTGTGTATGAATCACTCACATATTCTTTTGAATTACGAACCATTTTTTCGTAAAATCTTATCTAATAACTAATAATAAGTTAAGTTTCTATTACAATACGGATAACAAGTCTAAAGGTTTTGATGATATCGATATTGATGAGATTGACGATATTAAAGAACCGCTGAGAGCATATTTGTGTAGCGTTGGACGGAAGACTCTCTTCATATTGAGCCGTAACTTTTTATTAATTTGAATTGAATGTTACTTTTTTGCATTCAACCTAAGTTATATGACATTGTTTCTGTTACCTCATATAACTGTTTTTGTTTAGTATAACTTTTAACGGTTGGAATCTTATAACTTATAAGGCCTTTTATGTTGGTTATTTTAAGGTACATTTCTGTTATGGAATAATTAACTTTAATCAGTGGGACATTAGATTACATTAAGGAATCGCCGGCGAGTATATAATGGAATCCATCGACATTTGCATGTTAATAAAAGATGCCGATGTGCACCGGCGATTAGTTTGGCCGTTTGTAGGCTGTGGTGTTGACACGTGTTGAGGTTGAGTATTGGAGTTTCATTAATTATTTTGCTTAAATAAATACCTTAATCATGTCATGCACGTTCTCTTAGATTTCTTTTTTGTGGGCCAAACTTCATAAATCCATCCTCGCCGCTTCTTGTTTCACATATGGTGAATTGTTTGATGTTGCATGATTAAATGGTTAGAATGATTAAAAGGCTTTTATACTATGGTGTAAAATGAAATATGATAGTTTGGTAATTGTTGAGCATCAAATTAGTGCTCTGAATGGATGGATAAGAGACGTTCAGGATACTAAATCATTTAGAGGGTTTTAGAACCATTAAGATGCGGTCCATTTTTTTGCCAAACAAGATTCATCTCTTAACGATTTAAAGATTATCTCTTAATGGAACCGTTAAGAGGTAAATAAACAGTGACACCGATGACCAGTCCCGACGTAACTGAATATGGGCTAGAGATGGACAAAGTTGTAACTGGGTCGGGCCTTAACCGGTTATCAACAGTGACACCGATGATCAGTCTTAACGTAACCAGTCATGCATGGGTTGGGCCCGGCCTTGAGGAATATGGGCTTAATCGATTTACTTAGAATATAACTGGACCTTACTTTAACCGAATTGTCGTTTTTTAGTTTTTTTTGTTAACATGAAATCAAAAAACTAAATTTATTATATAAATCTAAATTATAAAGTGAATTTAATTTATAAAATCAAACTATAAACAAATTTATTTTCTAAAATTGAGTTTATTTTATAAAACTAAAACTAAACTATATAAAAGAAATATACTAAAAACATATATCCGTTTTTAACTACCAGCTAACGGCCATATATTTAAAATTTTTGATTTAAAAAAAAAAAGATTACAACCGGTCTTTGACCGGGCCACACTTTTGATTGGTTACGAGCCTAACTGGTCCTTCGTTTTTTTTCTCTCCAGAAACTAATAACTGGGCCTTTGACCTTGGGCCTTAACCGATCCCTTGACAACCTTTTATAACCGGTCCTTGCCGGTTAATTTGTCATAACCGGTTACGTTTGCTCGACTTGTCGGCTAAACAAAAGTCTATTTCAAAAAATAAATAAAATAAAATGAACAAAAAATATTAAATTAAATTAAGCTAATTAGGTTATATTTTGGCAATCGTGATTATGAAAATATAACATTTTATTACATCAAAATCTCAACTTACTATGATGGATTGCCGAATCATTTGTTTGTAAAATTCCACGGAATTTGAATAATTCTTCCTTAAAAAAGAACAGATCAAATAAGATAATAAATTTTGATAAAAGAAAACTTAACATTTAATTCCATTAAAAAAAATTCAAAATTACAAACCAAATACTACCTAAAAGAAATATGTATAAAAACACCCACAAAATTTACCATTATATAACCCTACAAAACCCAGGAAAAGCATTTTTATAATAAAATATTAAAGTAAATTACGACTTTAGTCCCTGTAGTTCATATATATGATACTTTTCATCCATAATCTTTAAAAAATTGTTTTTTATCCATGTAACTTTTATTTTATTTTATTTTCAGCTCTTTATCCAACTTTGTTAAATTGAATGGTTAACTCATCCAAAAAATGTTTGATTAAATTACATATTTGGTTTTTATAGTAGACCAGTGTTTATATTTTTTATTCTACATTACATAATTCACATTTTATTACTTTTTAGCTTCTTTATTTATTTTATCAAGACTTTTTGTTTTATCGGTTAATTATAAACTATTATAACTTTAATAAAAAAAATAATCAAATAAATCTCTTAAAATTAATTTTTTTTATTTATTTCTTAAACTTTTTTATTAATTTTAAATAACTATTGACATATAAACACACATATATATATTGTCGATATTGATGAGACCGTTATTGTGTATGTTAATAAAATATAATAATTTGAATCAGCTGTATGTTGGAGGAATGAAAAAGAAGATTAAATTTTGGGGTCAAAATGAAAATATGAAAAAATGTTGTGTTTTTGGAGTGTCTACTTGATGGTGATGATAGTGGATGAACATGAGTGTGAAAGAGAACACAAAGTAGAATAATATATATTTATTTCTAAATATAGATGGAAAAAAATGAAAGAAAAAAGTTAGAATTATATTAACAAGCATTAAAAACATTATTTTTTGTCCAAAACTTTGCTTTAAATTTGGAAGGAAACATAAATAGAATCATGATAATTTCATGTGCTATATGTAAATTGAGAAAAAATATTAAGAATTTAATTGAAAGAAATATGTGATATGGTATCTATTGTGTGTAAGGGTATATAATAAAAGCATCTCCAACATTTATCCTATGATTTTTCTTTATAATAAACGTAAATTAAAAATATAGACAATATTTAAAAAAGTGCATTTGATTTAATTAAACTAAATTTATAATAATATTTTTTGAGGAAAGTAGAGAATGGACATAGGCTAAACACCTAAGACAATGTATATACTTAAACACCAAAGACAATGCATGAATTCCGTCATATTAACATTCATATTACAACATATGTACAAACTTATGTTTCATATAAATTCATCTAACTACTTATGATAAAATCTATATCATTTTATAACCCGGTGTGAAACCCGGGCTCTTAATAACTAGTTAAATATAATACACATAATGCAAAAATTCGATATCGATCACATGGCTTGCATAGCCATGTGAAATCGTGGCATTTATAATGTAACAAGAGCTTGAGAAGCATCACCATCGTTCACATGAAAAATGGATAAGGTTTGGACTTTGGAGCAATCTTACATCAAATAATCTCTTCTCTTTTAAGTTTCATGTCTACAACCTTTTTATGTTAAAACAAACCCAATCCAAATCTAGTTTAGTGTTATTGTTTTTGTATGTTAAAAGAAAACCAATTTATTGCAATTGGACTGTCCTGTTAATTGTCGCTAACTTTTCCATTAAGCATAATTAAAAAGGGATATGATATCTTCATCGTTTGACTATTTTTTATTAAGATATTAAAAATACAATATATACCCCACATTATATATATAGAAGAAAGTTCAAATGTGAATATATATATATATATATACCCCACATTATAAAAATACATTTAACACCTCTTTATCTTTTTCTTCCCCACGGCCTAGTCCCCTCACCCAAGGTTGTCAAACTCGCGATCAAGATCGTAGGCTCGTACGAGTTTACGATCCTAGCCCACAAAAACTAGCCGGCTCGATTATAGGATCGTTTTGAGGTAAGATTGGGTAGGCTCGTAAGCTCGTATCGTAAGATCGTAAGCTGACAGGATCAATGATCAAGATCAGAAAACTTAATCAAAGAAGTTTGCGGAATAACACTTTGATTATAGAATGAAAAACAATGGATTAAGAACAAACTGTATGTGTATTGATTTCAACAGCTTAATGATTACAAACTCAAGCCCCAATCTGTTTGAACAGACTCAAACAGACGTGCAACACTTCTCTATTGCAGGGATTACAATAACAATCTTGAGGCTCTTAATTCTAAACAAAAGCTATGAAAAACTTCGTATCTAACAAAGATAAACCTATCAGCTATATATACGAATTACAAGATAACAATAAGGAAACTAGATTCACAAGATAATCTCTAAAATATCTCCAAGCATATCGTATCTTGTCCATATCTTCAATCATCGCAATCCTTTCCTTATCTTCATCTTGTCAGCAGTGGTAAAAACAAAAGCAGTGTTAACTTCAAACCAGCAGTGGTAACTTTGTTCAAGCAGTGGTAATCTTCAAGGACAGTGGTAATTTGATCTTTATTGAAAACACTTATACTGGCAGTGGTAACCTTCAGATGAACTAGCAGTAGTAACAACTCCAAAGCCAGCAGTGTTAATCAACATATCTCCAGCAGTGGTAATGCAACAGATTCAGTCCTAACATAAGCTCGTGTAGAGAGCCGAGCCTATGGAAACAATTTTCAAGTTTTCATAAAAGTCTAAAACAACCCCTCATTTATTAAAAAAAACTTTCAATTTTAGGTTTAAAACTTTCTGTGTTGCTTATTTGAGTTTTTGACTTATGACTTATGTTATTTGGAGTATTATTAATACTTAAAGAGTTAAGAGTTAAGACTATGTTATTTTGAGATGTGGATGTATGTTACTTTGGATGTGGATGAATGTTATTTTGAAATTTGGATGTTGAAATATGGATGTATGTTTTCGAAATTTTAAGTAGGATCTGATAAAATTTATACTGACTTGTAGTAGGTAGGATCTTACGATCCCGAGCCCGAGCTTACAATCCGATCTTCCAAAGACAAAAACGATCCTAGCTAGGATCCCGAGCTTAACAACCTTGCCCTCACCCAATTCTAGTCTAATCATCTCCTCTGGTGTTACCACCATCAACCAACTTCGGTCATTTCCTCGGGTTGACGCCACTGTTAAAATGTAAGATAGAAGTCTCTTGTTCATTAATTAGTTAGTGTCTATTAATAGCGGTTAAAAACAGTTGTGTTAGTTTGTATTAATCGCAATTGTTGGTATGTCTATAAATTAGTTGTCATCCTTTATACATAAGACAACGAAAAGTAAAGAAGATGTATGGTTTACTTATATTTAAAGGCAACCTACATTGATTTCCCCAACATATTGGTATCAAAGGCAAATTTAATGGCATCAAACACCAACAACATGACCACAAATTTCAAAATTAACAGGAGGAAATTACTACCGTTGGAACATTCAAATGATGGTCTTATATGAATCATAAGACTTTTGGAATCTAGTCGAAAGTGGATAAACCGCATTAACACCGATTCAAGGAACAACACTTAAACAAAATCTCGAGGACAAAGAAAAAAACTAGGACAAAAGGTTTGTTCTTCTTCTTTCAAACAGTAGATCCAAATATTTTTGAAAGAATCTTTTCCTCAAAGACATCAAATCTTAATAAAAGTTATTATGCAGGAGATAGGGTAAAAATAGTAAGGTTGCAGACCATGAGGCGAATTCAATGATATAAAGATGAAAGAGTCCATGGAAGACTTCTATAACCGTGTGCTTATCATGTAGCATAAAATGACACTCAATGGTGAGATGATTGACGACATAACAGTTGTAGAGAAAATCTTGAGTTTGACAGGAAGATTAGAGTACATCATAGTGGCCATAGAGGGAATCTAAAGATTTATCCAATCTTTTTTTTAGATAAGGTTCACTTGGGTTTGCCCAGACTACGTCCTTGGTAATTTTTACCGAGAGCTAAAGCATGCTCCCCTGGGATTAATACTCAGTGGCCCCTGGTTGCTCACCCCGGATTCGAACTTGGGTGGGTTTTTCCCCAACACCAAGCCTTAGCCGGTAGGCTGCCCCATTGGTGTTTAGATTTATCTGATCTTTCTCTTGAAAATATTTTAGGCATCCTACAAGCACAAGACTATTTTTTGTTATCCCGTCCCATTCCATTCAGATTGTGAAACAAACATATCCATAAGGTGTTTTCTATCCATGTCCCCTATAAAGTGGGGTATAAATAGATGGTGTATGTCATCAGGAAGTCAAGTGGTAGGAGCCTAGGAGGTATGAAAATATATGAATATAAGGATGTGAGAATAACAACCCCTTCTAAAAAAATATGCCCGAGGTTTTCAATATTTTCATCAACTTTATCGACCAAAATTAAAGTTGAATCTATAAAATTGTATATAGAATACAAATGTTTGAGAAATTGAAGTCCAAATAGAAGATTTGGGCCAACAAAAGTAAAAAGAAAAATCTTACTCTTAAATGGGCCATAAAAAGCATTTGTCCATAAAAATCTCACTAGAAACCCTAAAACCAGCCCATTTAACCTCCACATATATAAACCATCATCAAAGTAGGTGGCTTCTAGGGTTTATAGTTTCTTCTTCTTCATCGGCGCAGGCGTTGGTGATTGATTGATCGATTCTACTCTCAATCGAAAATGGTGAAGGGCCGCCAAGGTGAACGCGTCAGGTACAATACTTTCTTTCCCCCAAATCAATTTTACAAATCCTCCATTATAGATACATACATATATACATACACTTAGATCAGCTTCTTAACTATATCATTTTCTGTAATTTTTTCAGACTGTACACCCGAGGAACGATTCTCGGCTACAAAAGGTACCTTTTCTATCGATTCGGCTTTCTGTTTTGTGTGATTTTTGGATTGAAATCGAAGGTTTACTGAATCGATAACATCATATACAGAGGAGTAATAACGAATTTTTAAGTATTATTGAAGTAATTGAAGGTTTAGTGATGTTAGTAATGGTTTTGGTTAGATCATATTCAGAGGAATAATAACGAATTTTGAAGTATTATTGAAGTAATTGAAGGTTTAGTGATGTTAGAAATGGTTTTGGTTAGATTATATTCAGATGAATAATAACTAATTATTAAGTGTTATTGAAGTAATTGAAGGTTTAGTGATGTTAATAATGGTTTTGGTTAGATCATATTCAGAGGAATAATAACGAATTTTGAAGTATTATTAAAGTAATTGAAGGTTTTAGTGATGTTAGTAATGGTTTTGGTTAGATCATATATAGAGGAATAATAACGAGTTTTTAAGTATTATTGAAGAATTGAAGGTATAGTGATGTTAGTAATGGATTTTGGTTAGGTCGAAATCGAACCAGTATCCGAACACATCTCTGGTTCAAATCGAAGGAGTGAACACGAAGGAGGAGGTCTCATGGTACCAAGGGAAGCGTATGGCTTACATTTACAAGGCTAAGGTGAAGAGGAACGGGTCGCACTATCGGTGCATTTGGGGAAAAGTTACTAGACCTCATGGTAACACTGGTATTGTTCGCGCCAAGTTCAAGTCCAACCTCCCTCCCAAATCCATGGTAATCATGTGCTATTTGATTGACATTTTAGCAGCATTTTGTGTTTTTTTGGTGTGTTATGTTGAATTTGTGGTTTACTTGATGTTATTCTTTCTGTTTTGCAGGGATCTAGGGTCAGAGTGTTTATGTACCCAAGCAACATTTAAGGTATTACACTAATCTTTTTTGGTTATATACTTTCTTATTATCTTGATTACTTCACTTACATAGAAGATTGAATAACATAGTGTATTCTTTGTGTTGCTTTAAATATCTTCACACACGAAGTTTTACTTGCTATTTTTTGTTTCTCTTTGTGAGTTAACATCTTTTGTTTTAAATTTGTTTTTTTATTTTTGTTAGATTGATTGGTGTCCAGTATTTTTACCATTGGCTTGTTAAGTGATATTATAGGTATTTTGATTATTAATGAAAGATTTATAGGAGGTGTTTCGTATTGCTTAGCTAAAACAACTTATGTGTTTGTGTAAAAGTGGTTATCAACTTACGTGTAGTCAAATTGGAGTTTTATAGAAAGTGTTTGCATTAGCTTATGGTGGTAGAAAAATGTAATAAGTTGATAAGTTTGTTTTAGTGTTTGGCAAATAAGGTAAAAGAGTGCAACTTATGGCGGTATCACATAGGAATTAGTTAATAAGCTAGAAGGGAGTAACTTATCAAAAACTCATCATAACCGTGACCAAAACACTATAAGCATTTCTTTTTTCTTTCCTTCCAAAGACTAGAAACTCTTTATTACCGATAGAACACTGGAATAAGTTGATACACATTTTAAATAAGCAATCCTTGTAATTAAACCATGTTTTGTCAAGCCATGCAGTTTTTTGGAATGGAGGGAGTATTACTTGTTTTATGAACAATATTTGTTAGATAATCTGTAAAGAGAAAGGAGTTTAAGGAACATGATGTTTTATGTATGCTACCAGTTGAGCAACTGTTAGACAATTTTATTGTCAATAACTCAAATTGTCGTAAGTTGTAGATGCATTTAACATATTTCAATTATGAAGGCTAGCTTACCATTCTCTCAAGCATCGAATTTTTGATTTGCATCTCTTCAACAATCCCATAACAGTAGGGTTCACAGTTTTTGTAAGGCGTTTTCTTTCACATGTGTGTTTGAATGCCTATATACATCATTCTTATAGTTTCATATAAGATTTGACATAACGGTTTGTGTGGTTCTAACCTTTTTAGTAGTTAATAATGCATTTGGGATTTGGGTTATATGTTGATTTTGTTTTCATTAATGGTTCATTGTTACTTGGTGAACATTTACAATCTTGTTAGGCAGTGATATCTGTTCTCTTCTTGATCAACGTGAGCCATTTGATCTGAATCTCGTCTGTTTTAGTTTTATTGCAGAGGAGCAACAAGAAAGGAGGATTTCGACGCCGGTCTCCAAATGGTTGTTTTAAACAATTTGGTAGTCAACGTTGAGAGCTAGTGTCACATGAGCTTTAGGATTTCTTGTATCTTTTTCAGTGGCAACAGTGATTGTCTTTCTTTCTTGGATGTTTAGTACAATTTTCCTCTTTATTAGTTGATTTCAGAAAGTTATATTACATTGTGTTTGGTTGAACCATGAATTTTGCAGTTGCTTTGAGTAAGAGGTCCTGAAATTATATGTTTGCTGGCAGCAGAATAACCCATGGATCTCTTGTTATGCTAACAAGGACAAACTTGTCTTTGAATTATTTTTAGTATTTTGTTTTCTTTAATTCAATAGTTGCAACTAAATTGGAAAATGGAACTACTTATTGGTTAAGGCCCAAGGGTGATAAAAATTTGTATTTTGATCACTTTTAATATCATGGGTGATAAAATTTTGTATTTTGATCAGTTTTAATATCATGTCATACTCGCGAATTATGCTTTTAAACAAATTTAATCTGGTAGCAGCTAATATTTAATTATTATGGTTAATATTAGGATGGAATCAAAATTTTCAAATTTTATGTGACAAGTATTGTTAAGAAAAGTTGACTTATTGTGACGAGCTTAAAATTTGCAGTACACAATGACTAGTAATTTCGAGAAAATCGAAAAATCATCGGTTCTTTCACAAACACAATATTTTGTTTTTATTCTTCATCAAAACTTTAACTTAGGTAAGTCTTACCTTTATGGTTTTTAGTAAAATAAAATGAAAATCATAGTAACACAAAAGTAAGTTCTAAAGACTCAGATTAAAATTGTAAAAACAAATTATTAGGATTTGTTTATCTTTTTATTTAATGTATACTTGTATAGAATCGAGTTTCGGTGGAAAGTGGAGTTATTGTAAGAAGGATCTTCAACCTTAGACGTATATTAAGAGATGCACAAAGATATTCGGTAATCTTTACCAAGCGAAATTAGTGAGTTGGTTTTGAGTTATTACGAGAAGGGTAAAAAAAGATGTCCATTCTTAAATGTATTGATGGTGATTTACCCCGACTTGGTGGGGAACCCAGTTCATCCGACCTTGACGCCAAGATGGGTCCAAGGGATTAGGATCCCTGGTAGGCTCAAATTGAGGCTGAGTAACATACCCTCGTCCCGCCCTGTACCCGGTATATATATTATATTTAATTTATCATTTTATATAAGTTTTATTTAGAATTGGTGATTCGTTCTTTCTTTGATATTAAGAATTGTGTGATTTCTATTTAGCATGATATTTTTATATAATTTCTTTTATATCTAATATGTGTTTTTGACGTTGGATGGTGAATTTAAATGGGTTTAATGTAATTTTGTTGGGTTGTTGGGGATGAGGGTTTGATCGAATATTGATTGAGGGTTGACCATCAAATTGACCCGAGGATGGGAGCTTGATGTTCATATCCACCGAGGATCGGGGCTAGGGGCCTTTATTCTAAATTGGGGCTATGCTTTGGAGTTAGCTCATCATTGCGGGATTGTGACCCTTTGTCCCGGCCATTGTAGCACGTGGTCAGAGCTGTAATTGTACGTACTTGTAAAGAAAGATCAAATTCGCTAGTAAATACTAGACAAATGGATTTTCTACATATATATCGTTTTAAACAATTTCCAACAGAAATAATAAAAAAATTGATCCGTTGCTCTTCTTCTTAAGACACATTTGGCATGGCAAATTCGATCCACATATTGGACAAATTATTCACCCTAGGGCCTTTACTCTAAACCGGGATTAGATGTTAGCTCAATTGGATTGATAACATCCATGGGGGGTGTGCCTAGGGGTGTGCACGGTTTGGCCGAAACCAGATAAACCGGCCCAACCAAACCAATTTTTTCGGTTTGGCCGGTTTAGCCATTATTATTCAGGCCGGTGGTTTGAGTTTTTTATAAACTATTAATATGGTTTGGTTTGTGGTTTTAGGGACAACCGACCGTTTAAACCAAACCGGACCGGATATGTGTGTATATATAATTATGTATATATATATAGGGGTGGGTTCAAATGTGAACCACTTTTTGGTTGTGAACATGAGAACAACCGAGAGCGCAACACGTGGCGGATGACTAGGCGCCACGTCATGTCCACGGCGGGTGACTAGGCGCGATTCATGGGAGGGCATTGAATTAAAGGGGGGGGGACCACACTCAAAGTCGCCTTTATTGACTAGTCTCCAACACGTGTCGTGCTTTCGGTTGTCCTCACATTCACAACCAAAAAGTGGTTCACATTTGAACTTTCCTCTCTCTCTGTCTCTCTCTCTCTCTCTCTATATATATATATATATTGTATATGATTAAATATACAAGAGGCAAACGAACAATAACAACTCTTTGTTATTCTGAATCTTGATAAAAGCAAGTCAAACCGTCAAACCGGCCAAACCAAACCGGCTTATATTGGTTTGGTCGGTTTGGTTTGACACAATAATTTGGCCGGTTTGGTTTGAAAAATTATCAAACCGGGGGTATCGATTTGGCCGAGATTTTAGGTTCAAACCGGTCAAACCGGACCATGCACACCCCTAGGTGTGCCGGTGTGGGGTGTAAGCCACACTACCAAGGTTCGATTCCAATGGGTGACACTTCTGAGATATCCAGACTTTAGATCTGGTCCTTACTCCTTCGAGATTGGGTTCGAGGCCGATATGGGAGGATCCAGTCTATGGGATCCATTTCCCTGCTGGTTGGGTTCAGCCATAGGTTGAGACCAGATCGCAGCGAATTAATAGGATTGTCCGATTAAATAAAGGTCCGATACCATTGGAACATGTGTGAATTAACTTGCCGTTAAAAAATTTTATTTTCCCAACTTGAAGCTTTGTTGAGTTGAGTGTGGATTTTGGCACGTGACTTGTAGACTATTTGGGTGAATTGGTCATTTTAATTTTCTGCTTCCATCCCAAACCAGTCTCCCTTCGTCCTTCCAGAGTTCGTATCAGAGCAGCAAAAATGGCGACTTCCTTCTCCCATCTTCATAACATTCTCATTCCGTAAGCTCTCTCTCTCTCTCTCTCTCTCTCTCTATATATATATATATATATACACACACACATACTTTATTATTATGTATCATCTTCTTTGGAACGCAGATTATCAGAACAAATCCGAGAATCACTCTCCAAAACTCCCTACAAACCACCGGATTCATCCAACCTTTCCATCAAACTTTACGTTCAATCTCTTCTACCTCCCATAAACAACAACAACCTTGAATCCGATTTTCAATCTCAATTGAACAACTTCAGCCTGCTATGTGCAGCTTTGGCATCTTCTCAGACCTCCACCTATGATCACCTCTCATGGATTCCCCTTTCTCTTTCCAATTCAGCCGATTCCGCTTTCCGAGAACTCCGTAAAGCCTTTTCGGATGATCAGGAGAAGGATTTGGTGACTGAATTGATGCCTGCACTTTTGCCTTTGATTAAAGCCAGTATTAAGGAGAGTTCTGTTGATAAGGTGGATGCTGATGGTGATGAGGTTTCTGCTGCTTCTGCTCGGGTTCCGGTTGCTTATGCTGTTCTGGCTGCTTATCAGCTTAATTGGTTTGTCACACAGGTTGGGTGGTTTTGATTGTTGAAATACATATATGTTGGAAATAGAAAAACTAGGGTTTGTTTTGTGCTTTAAGAAGTTTCATTATGTTTAATGATAGGTTGATTTATTGCAATTGGGGAAACTGTGTTGGTTGATTATTCCATGTGCACTCACAGCTCTTGATCATTGGTCTCCAGAAGTCAAGGTATGTATCAATTAATGTTTACTCTTATTAAATCTTTCATCTTGATGTTGTTCTTGAATGTGTATGGTTCCAAGTATATTATGATGTAATTGCTTATAGGTTAATTTCAGCTTCAATTGGGAGAAATTGAAATTTCACTAGTCTTGAAACCATGGATCTCTATGCAACCAATGGGATTTCATTAATTGCCTATAAGGACTTAAGCAATTTATATGTGTATGGAAATAAACTTGTTTCCATTAAGAGGTAGCCTCTGAATTGTTAAGAGGTAAATCTTGTTTGGCAAAAAATGGGCTGCCTCTTAATGGTTCCAAAAACCTCTGAATGATTTTGCATCTTGGGCCTCCCTTAACCATTCAGAGCCCTGATTTCATTCTCAACAATTACCAAATGACCATATTTCATTTTGCAGTATATCATAAAAGCCTCTTAATCATTCTGACCACTTAATCATTTAGCACCAAACCATTCAGCAACTGCCAAGCAGCCCCTTTACACATAATAATTGTTGCACTCTTAATGGTTGCAGCATACCACATTGAAAAAATAATGTTTTTCGACCTTTTGTGGCTACATCGGACTACTTTCCTAGTTATATTATATATATGCTCATGTGAGCTTATTTGATTGCAAGTGAGGATATTTATAATATTGATAAGTAACACTATAAAGATCATTTTGGTCCTTGAGTCTTATTTTAATTTTTATGTTGTTTTCTTGAACATGATAATTTACTTCCGCTTGTGAGATTCATTATCTCGCTAGCCTGTGAGCTATGCTGCTGAATTGCTGCAGTTCCTATTACGTTAAAGTGTATTAACTCTTTGCTGTGATTCTTGACTCTATCTATGCCAGGGTCAGGGAATGATTACCTTCATACATCTAGCAAAACATGTGAATTCTTCTGAGTTTAGTTTGTATGAAGATGTGATCTTAGATGCGTGCTGCCAAAACATTGCTTCCAGTGATGAAATATGGGAGCACGTGGTTGAGATGTCGGTGCTCCTTGTCACTTCTACCCAACAGAACAATCCTCGTAGCCAATGGTATCGTTTTATCTCTACCCTTTCTCTTTTTTGGCTGGTTGGCTCATCATTCATTAACACTCCCGCCCCAAAGAAATTAAACTGAATTGAAGATAATTAAGAGGAAAAAGAAATGCCATATCGATTTGTGAAGGGAACAATATCTCAAAATGGAGTTCAAATATGGAGATGGTGGATGAAATACAGCAGAATGCTAAAATACATGTTTATTTAAAAGGAGATAAATGGTCTATTTGCTAAGATGAAGGATTGTGTGAAATTAGGAGTTAAGGTGACAAGGATAAGAAGGGATTTGGACCTTTGATCATTTTTAATTAGTGTTGATCTAACTGTTTAAATTAAGTCCCAAAACAACCCATGAATTAGCTTAGAAGGGTATTTTCCGTTCATCTCTTAATTAGGATTGATCCAAGGGTGGAGATCCCTTCTCACACCATAACTACTATTCTTACCTGAAACCAGCTGATTTACTAATAATTAAATGGTTCTGATTTTCCTGAATAGTATATGTATTTCCAAGCTTGCATGTGGTCTCTTTTTGAATTTATGTTGTTTATTGGTTTGATATTGAACTACTAGTTTAGTAACTAATTTTTCTGGGGAGTTTATGTTTATAAATTGATATTCTGTTCGGTGTTTCTGTAGGTATGAGAAGCTTCTAAATGAGATGTTAAGCCACTTATGGCGACAACCACGCTCTAAGGAGCGGCGTATCCCATGGCTTAAGCACATTGAGCCACTTCTTATTGGCATGGGTCTTGTATTGTTGGCTCATTTCAGGCGCCTTTTTCCGCTTTTCTTCAAGTGGATGCATGCTGATGATGATGAAACAATTCTACTGGTAACAACTAATTGCACTTAAGCTTTTTGGACCACATGTATTTTTTTCCTGTTGATTTGAATGATGATCTTTAATCTTTTGCTTTCCCATTTTTCTCTCAACCATTGGCATGCAAGATTGTAACATGTGCATCTTTAATCCAACCCAAATCAATATTAACGATTGTCAGCAGGATATGTTTTTTACTCACTTGGGAGATTACCTTTAAAATATGTCTTAGTTAATTCATGTAGTTTAATGTCTCATTTGAGGCTTGAATACCCCCAACTCTAAGGTTGCTTGGGGGAAAGGCCTATTGGTCCTGTAACAGCATTGATCCTCTATTACAAGAAGTCGAGCATTTATGTAGAAAAGGAAACATTTTATCACTAATTAATTATGGATTTTCTTTGAAATTGGGAAGTATTTGTAGGTTGCTTTTTCTTCTTCAAAGGCATATCTAGGGGACTCAAATGCTTAGAATTCATTGAAATTTACTATGATGGTTGGCTGGAATTCACTCTTGTTATCTAGTGAGTAGTGATGTTTGAGATTGGGAGGTTGAAAAGGTAGATAGGAACAGTTGTGTATAAATTTTGAAATATGGCATACATATTCTTAGCAACGGATCTTGTTAAACCAGTGTATGATAATGGGAAAGATCTTAAATTGGTTACAGGTCCTTGACAGTGTGAAAACAGTTATAAAGTTCACTTGGATAAGGTATTCACCATATTATGACAGGTAAGGTTTCTCGTCTCTGTCCGCTGAACCTAGTACTGAAAATGGAAAATGCACAAAAGTCTTATTCCATATTGTTTTTATTAGATTGGTAGATGAGTTGGTGATACTATACAAGGATGCATCACTCAAAGTTGAAAGAGAAGAGATACGAGCTCGTATCCTTCAGATCCTCATCCTGCTTCAACAGTATAATACTCTAGACCCAATTCTACTTTTACTTGTATAAATCATATCCCTAATCCATTCATGTTTATTATTACTGTTTTTCAGATGCAAAGCTGACCGGTTTGAAGCAGCTTGGCTAAAACACGAAGACGATCCAAATTTGTCGACGCTTTACCCCTCGTTGACTCCCAAAGAACCAAATTCTTGCCCTATTTCAACCTGAAACACACACTAGAAAGAGGCTTGGGAAAGAAGTCAAGAGTTGATTTACAAGTGTCATTGTTTTTCAATTTTATGATGAAAATGTATGCAACCAAGCTGTGTAAGATGAAAGAGTTGACTTTCTACACAAGGAATGAGTTTTACAAGAAAAGAGTTGATTCTGTTGCTTGTATTGGTCAAGTTTTCATATAGATTTTATTCATCCTTCCAAATTGCAATGGAGCACATCAACAAGCTTATTTTCCTCAATAATTCTATAACAAATGGTTTTTAGATGGCATAATCCTACAATAAGGCTATGTTTGGCAAAAATAAGCTAGCTTATAAGCTAGTCTATCCAAACATGTACCATACGGTAGCTTATTGAAACTTTATTTAGAGTAGCGTTTTAGGAGCTTTTTGTAACTTTTTCCAATTATACCTTTATTAATATTAATTGGTAAATTCAAAGATATCATTTTTGGTCATTTTGCATACTCATAAGCTGGCTAGTTTTGGCTAAACATGATTTGTTCATAAGCTAGCTTATCGATCAACAACTAGCTTATGAACTATCAACTAGTTTGCCAAATATAGCCTAAATCACTAGTGTTATCACAACTATTTGAAGAAAAAGCAACTGAAAGTCTGAAACCAGAAAGTTACTTGGAAATGGTAACAAAAATTAAACCACCATGGCTGCCATCATCTACAAGAACAACAAATACCAAGCTACTTAACAACTGTAACATACCAATATACTATAAATCTTCCCTCCCAAATATATTTACCTAATCCAATTACTAATTACTACTCACCAGATTATCAATGATTTCTCCCTCCCTAATCACCATCTCTACTCTCACCTAATCATGTTATAAAAAATTTAGCAAAAATTAACCACTAGAACACCAATAAACCAATTACCAGTAGTAGCCATCCGAGAACCACCTTCACCGGCGCAGCCGTGGTACCGCCGCCGGAGAAATCGATTTCGAACTTTAACGACATGTTAGGGTGCATAAACCCCCAATTATACCCAGTCCCCATCCTCATAGCCACCTGGTTCTCAAAGGAAGTGTAATTCGTATCGAACAGCTCGTAAATGTAAGCCTCCGCCACGCCTTCCTTCCTCAACGGCGTACCTCTACCGGATCGGAGATGATAAACGAGACCTCGAAGGTACATTTCGGCGTAAATCTGATGATTTTTGGCTTCGTTAGACGAGTCCGAGCTCGGCCATCCGGTTTCCGTCACCACCACCGGAATGTTCTCGTGTCCTGAGATCGTCAACGCCGCGATCACGCCGTCCACCATGAGATCGAACAGGTTCCGGTACCTGACGCCGGTGATCGCGTCGTCTCTGAAGTTGTACGCCTCCTGCTGAAAGAGCGCGAAACCGATCGGGATCTCAGGGCGGAGCTTGTAGACGAAGTAAGGATAGAGGTTCACGAAGAAGGAGGAATTCGTTTCGGTTAGGAACTGAAGCAAGGGTTTAAGGACGGCGGAGTTCGCCGGTTCTTCGAACTCGGCGGAGGACGGCGGAAATGACGTCATCATGATGTTGACGAACGAGAACGTCGTGGAGACGGTGATTTTCCGGATTCCGAGATCCATTAGCGACTGGTGGACGTTGCGGACGGCGCGGAGGAGGACGTCGCCGGAGGTAGGGTCGCCATCGGCGACGGCGTTGCTTCCGACGGAGATTGCTGTGATGAGCGCGCGTGGATAGAACGGGACGACGTGAGTGTAGAGCCAGAGGGAGGCGGCGGAGCGGTTGCCGGAGATGGAGCGGAGGAGGGAGTTAGGGATGGAGAGGAAGAGGGAGATGTTGGTGTAGAAGAAGGCTCGGATGACGGAAGGCTCGGCGACGGGGAGGTGGACGGCGGTGATTTTTAAGGAGTGGAGGACGGCGGCGACGCGCTCCGGCGGTGGTAGGTTTGGTGCGGGGACGTAGGTGACGCCGATTGTGGTGGCGGAGGCGGTGGCGACGGCGGAGAGGAGGAGGAGATGGAGGAGAGAGAGGGAGTGGGACATAGCGGAAGTTTTTTCCGATGATGGTGGTTGGGGTGTAGGTTTATAATAATAATGCGCATATGGCGCATTTTAGCAGGGTTTAATTCGTTTGAAGGAAAATGAATGATGCATGTGTACATCCACGTAGGAATTGGCGGGTTTTTTTGTGTCCATGTGGTCGTAAAACTTGTTTCCAATCGCATAATAAGATACTTGTTTAAAAAAAAAAAAATATAATAACATACTTATTTATGATGAAAAATATTTGCCCAAAAAACGTAAAAAGTTGCACTTTTTATTTTCCCCAAACACGATAGAATGAAAAAATTGTTAAATCCTAAAGTAGTTCAGGGCATAATGTGGGGATCCGGTCTCCTAACATAAAATCTCAAATTTGCTCCGTTCCTATTTTGTTTCCCGTCAAGGATCTTACCAGGACGCTCCATTAGGGTTACGGTCTAACTACAACAATTATGTTATCTTGTATGTAAAAATATAGCAAAGATAAATAAAATAGTTAAATATTTTTAGATTTAGAAAAATGCTTATAATAACAAAAACAATTTTCCCCGACCAATGAAAACATTGGAGTTAGAAGGATTTGAAAGAGAAATATTATTTTTTTTATTTAGTTAATGATAGTATTTGTTAAAGATAGTTAAAAACTTATTTAAAGATTTTGACAATTTCATATTTTATCGTATGAAAAAACTTGAACATAAATATTGAAGATGTTCTTAAGCCCTTGCTCTTCGCAACTTTATTTTTTTTCCGCAAAAACCTTGTATTTATTATAGTTACAAGGTGTTAGTAATTTTCTGTTATATCATGACAACAACAAGGGTTGAAAATAACTGCTATTAATTAATCAATAAATTAAAAAAAATCGTTTATCATATACGTAATAAAACTCACTTTTAAGGTTGTCATTGATGGACCATAAGCTAGCTTATAAGTTAGGTACATGTTTTGACGGACAGTAAGCTAACTTTTTGAAAAGTGACTCTCATTGGCGTTTTGATGACTTATGGAGCTTATTATTATTTTTTATTCCAAATATACTTGCACTAAGTTTTACACTACCAATTTTTAAAATTTTTCCACATTTGTTGAAATTTACACTCTTTTCCTTAAAAAATTTCATTCTAAAGAAAGTTTTGAAGAATACACTGAATTAATTTTTTTTTACCTAAAACAGCTTGTCTAGCCCAGTGGTAGAGGTAATATCCTTGGAAAAAGGGGGGGGGGGGGGGTGTCAGTGATACTACCAAGTTCGAAACCCCACAATAACAAGTGGAGTTATCCAGGTTTCGAGTTGGCCTTTAGATCGGTTTGAAACAGACATAGATTAGTCGGGTTGGGTGTCCGAATGAATCCAAATACTATGAGAATATATGTGCAACTTTATTTGTCGTTCGAGAAAAATCTATTTTTTCCACTTTAAAGAATTTATTAAAGACATAAGTAAATTACGATTAAAAATTAGAGACAAATGAAACACAAAACAAACCTTAACGAATGGGCTTCCAACTTTTTCATTTCATAGGCCCATTATTTAAAAGCCTAGCCCCAATCCATACCTACCAGCCCATTAACTGAATTAGGTTTTCTGTATAAAATAGCTATCAAATCACCCATTTCTTCTCCATAGCAAATTAGGGTTTTTAGAGCTTTTTATCTTCTTCTTCTCCTCCGCCCCCAAAACCTGAATAGAAGAGGCTAAGGTGACGGCGCCACCGCTGTCCGCCTTGACTTAGCACCGCACCACCGCTGCTCGGTCTTGGCCCTAGGTTTTGACCTCCATTCATCTCTTCTCTTCATCTCTAGGGTTTTATACTATTAAATTTTATCAAATTACTTTATAGCAAGCAATGGGAAAGGTATCAAAGGCTGATAAGAAGATCGCTTACGATCAGAAGCTCTGCCAGCTTCTCGACGACTACACTCAGATCCTTGTGGCCGCCGCCGATAACGTCGGTTCCAACCAGCTTCAGAACATCCGCCATGGTCTCCGAGGTGATTCCGTCATCCTTATGGGGAAGAACACTATGATGAAACGATCTGTTAGGATGCACTCTGAGAAGACTGGAAACAAGGCCTTTTTGAACATCATTCCTCTTCTTGTTGTAAGTTTAAAACCCTAATTCTTCCGTTTTGTACTACAGTTTTAGTTAACTATTGTAGATCTGGTTATTATATGATTTAAATGTTCGATTTTTGAAGACAATTGTTACTTATTTTGTTCAGATTGATATAATTGAAATGATTTTTTTGTGAAATTTAGGGAAATGTTGGCTTGATTTTCACCAAGGGTGACTTGAAGGAGGTTCGTGAGGAGGTTGCCAAGTACAAGGTGAGGTTTTTACTTCATAATATTGAATTGTAATTTTATTGATACTTTAGTATTGTATAGTTATGTTTGTATATGGGTTGTTGCACTTTCTTTTTGTTCAACAATATTGTGGCATTTTGATTGTATATTGAGTTGCCATTGGTATAGCCTTTTAGTTGGTATAGCCTTGGTTTGGATTTTAATATACATTGCAGGATGAAGTTTCAACCTGTTTCATTTTTTTAGTTTTAGCTTATTTAGATTGTACTACTGCAATTCCATTGCCAGTAGGCTTAGATATGTTTTCTATTTTTATATGATTTTGCTGTAATTAAATGTGTTTTTTTTATTTGGAGATTCTGTAATCAAGCATTTACTAAAGAATTATGCATTGTTTTGCATGGCATGCATTTTTTTTATCTTTATTAGTTTTTTTTTATCAAATCAATATGTTACCAAGTCCTTGTTAATTCTCTAGTTTTATGCATGTTTCAAGATTTATGCTTTCTGATAGTTGTGGCTTATGATGTAATGCTATGATGTGATCAGGTTGGAGCGCCTGCTCGTGTTGGATTAGTTGCTCCAGTTGATGTGGTTGTCCCCCCTGGCAACACTGGTCTTGATCCGTCACAGACTTCTTTCTTCCAGGTTGATACATCTCATTACTATCCTCTTTATGCTCACATTATATGCTTTTGAAGATGCTACTAAATTCAGTAAAGCATTCTAACTTCAAATTCCAACTGTTAAGGTCCTCAACATCCCCACCAAGATTAACAAGGGTACTGTTGAAATCATTACCCCTGTGGAACTCATTAAGAAGGGTGACAAAGTGGGATCTTCTGAGGCTGCTCTTCTTGCCAAGCTTGGCATTAGGCCGTTCTCATATGGGCTTGTTGTTCTTACTGTGTATGACAATGGTTCAGTCTTCAGCCCAGAGGTGCTCGACTTGACTGAGGATGACCTCATTGAGAAGTTTGCGCTTGGAGTCTCCATGGTCACATCTCTTGCATTGGCCATCCATTATCCAACAATCGCAGCTGCACCCCACATGTTGATCAACGCTTACAAGAATGCGTTGGCCATTGCTGTGGAGACAGGTTATTCTTTCCCATTGGCAGACAAGGTGAAGGAGTACCTTGAGGTATGTTGATGGTTGAGTACTTTTTGTTGTTTAATTTTGTGTTATAATGATGGGAGGGGTAATTGAGTAAATTCAATATGTGAAAAATCTTGCAGGACCCAAGTAAGTTTGCTGTGGCTGCCCCAGTTGCTGCTTCTAGCGGTGGTGGTGCTCCAGCTGCAGCGGCTGCTGCTCCTGCTGAGGAGAAGAAGGAAGAGCCAGCTGAGGAGTCTGATGACGACATGGGTTTCAGTTTGTTCGATTAGTGATCTATCTTTGAATGCTTTTTATCTATCCTTATCAGACAATTTCTTTAGTTTATCCGTTGAGAAGCTTTTGGTTGTTTTGCCTCTATTTGTACTTTGAGCAATTTGACTCATACAAGTGTTTTGGTTAAATGATTTTGTTTTGACTTTATATCATATCCTTAGATTGGTTTGATGATTTTAACAAATTATGGTTTTAGCTCTCTCTAAACTGCTTGATTGTGACTTAGCATAAATAATTTTATGAAGGCGAGCTTCACTCATTTCAAAAGAACATATGTTTGAATTATGGTATTCATCAATCGCAAACATAATGACTTTGAAAATACGAGATTCACTCACCATTCAGAATTTGCGGTCTACTATCTCTCCTACTTAACCAGAGATGATGGATCAAGTTGATGTATAAACCAAATAAATGTCAAATTTAATCTAGAGTAAATTACATGATTGGTCCCTGTGGTTTGTATAAAATTTCACTGTTGGTCCCTAGTTCAAAATAATTATAAATTTGGTCCCTATGGTTTACATTTTCTCACTCTTTTGGTCCCTTTACCTAACACTGTTAAAATGATTTGTTGAATAAGTTAAATAGAGGGACATTATCGTCATTTTACTCCATTTCATATTTAGTTAAAATTTTGAAGAAATTCACAGGGACCGATTATGTAGTTTACTACAAAACATGAATGACAATTAATATATCCTTTTATCTCAATCATAGTATATCGAGGTCTGAAAAAAAAAATATTCAGGTTTTATCTTGAAACCCCCTTTCCAGATCTGAGGTTCGAATTTCAAATCGCCATTGGAGTTCGAATAGAGACAAAGAGAACCTCATTTGGAAGATATTGTTCTGTTATCTAGCCAAGATCTTGTTTTTAATTTTTAATTTTTAATTTTAGGGTTTGATTTAGGGTTTATTTGAGTTTGATTTTTGATTTAGGGTTTATATAAGGTTTTGTGTATAGAGCTTGATTTTAGGGTTTGTATCACACTTTTCTTAAATGAATTTATACAAAATTTGATGTTGATGTCTTATGTTGGTGATTGTATATATAAAATTGTTGTTGATTTCTTTTGAATTTATATAAAATTGTTTGTATCACACTTCTCTTGATTGAATTTAGATTGTTGATTGTGTTTTTTTTTTCCTTCTAAATTTGGTGTTGGTGGTGTATGGTGGTGATGGTGTTTTAGGTATATAAAATTGTAGAATATATAATAATAGAATAATTTATATTTTTTGATTATGTATGTATTTTCTTGTATGTGTGTGAGTTTGTTTTTTAGGAACAAAATTTTTTGCAGGTATATAATTCTGGAAGGGAAGAAGATGGGTGGGATTGGGGTGGAGTGTGGACACGTGGGGAGGTGGGGGGTGAGGTGTGAAATACTCAAAGTAAGGTTTAGGTTTTAATTACATATTTGGTTCCTTTAATTTTAATATTAAATGAAGAAATTATAAAATGACTAAATTATCCCTCTAATAAATATACTTAACAGAATATGTTAACGGTGTTAGGGTAGAGGGACCAAAGACGAGAGAAAATGTAAACCACATGGACCAAATCCATAATTATTTTGAACTAGAGACCAACAGAGAAATTTGTAAAGGGTATGTTTTCACATGGTAAGATTTAGGTGTTGTTTATTGAATGCTTATTGGGTTGGTGTTAATTGATATTGTTTGCATCACTGATTAAGTATGATAAGGATCAAGAATCTTATACATTAAGAGGCATAACGATGATCAAGAGCCTTACATGGTATGTGAATAAAAAAAGTTTCTTACTTGGTAAGTTACTCTGTAGGTTTGTAGGAATAGAATAAGATGGTTTGGGTTTCAAGTAGGAACTTGGATTTGAGAGGATTTGAAATCGTTTTATATGTTTGATTTGTAGGATTTGGAATTAATTTGAATTTCATTATATATAAAAGGATCATTAAAATTATATTTTATTTAACTGATAACTAGAAAACAAATGTTTTTAATATGTTTTAAAACATTGTTATATAAATTCTATGAAATCTCTTGAAATCCTAATAACCCTTTTGGGATTTCAAAATCTCATATTTGAGAAATTTCAAAGAAATCAAAGAATTTCAAATCCGGACAATCCTACAAACTAAACATCAAATCGGAAAGAATTGAAATCCAAAGTCTCCCTGCAAACCAAATAGCCCTTTTAGTTCATTGTATTTTGGGTGTTTAATAGTTACAAAGTTTTGTATTATACCTTGTTACAAATAAGGTTTAATGCTATGAAATACATATAAATATGTTTTTATTACAAGAATTAAATCAACCGTCTTTGTTTTATTTCCTCATAGAGAATTTATATCTAGGAGTTTATTTGTAGGATGTAGCAAAATGTATAGTTTAATTATAAATCTAAAATCGAATTGTTATAAATTTAATTTTAATGGCTTTTTGTATTTTTGGAAATGATTCAATTGTGATGAGCACTTCGAAAATCTCATATATATATTTTTTAATTTGGTTGTTATCTAATTCTATAAATGGAATGAATCTTAGATTGGATAAGAATTAAAATTCAATTTTACCTCAACGTAATTATTTGCAATTAAAATTCAGAATTCTCGTTAAAATCCCACAAATATAAAATCTAGAAATCTCAAAGTTTTTTTTCTTAGAATTTCATTAGATTTTATGTGTTTTGTTTATAATAATCCGTTAACAAAAATATATATTATTAATTATTAATATAATTTTCCACCCACGGTTAAAGTTCCGAAATCCATTAAAGATTTATTTAAATTCCTTCTTTATCTATTGAAAAGATAATTTATAAATAAATAAATAATATTTCAAGAATTTCATTCCAATCCAATTTCTAATTCCAATTCTTTTCTTTTATATAGGTTACCGAAACCCCCTAATTGTTAATTCAACTCACCCTTAACTTCACTTTTATTTTTCACCATTTTTCTCTGTTGTTCTCTAAGTTTTCCACCATGGATATCAAGAAAGCAAAATCCGATGAACCTACGCTTATGAAATATGTTTCGAGAAGCGTTGGTTCTTCGCCCAAAAGACTACACTCTCAGTTCGGTCTTTTGGGTTCAAATCGAATGGATGGTCTCGATAAAAATTTGTATTGTAGAGCGGATGAGATCGACTTGAAGAACTGGGGTTTACAACTGGAGAAACACTTGGCGAAGGCGTTATCGAATGAAAGAAAAGGTGGATCGAAGATGGAAGA
Source organism: Centaurea solstitialis (assembly GCA_030169165.1). NCBI lineage: Eukaryota > Viridiplantae > Streptophyta > Magnoliopsida > Asterales > Asteraceae > Centaurea > Centaurea solstitialis. The sequence goes on from CM058045.1 coordinate 72,351,988, forward strand.
ATGGGAGATTGATTTGGGAAGATTGGATATCAAGAATGTTATTGCTCATGGTACTTATGGAAGTGTATATAAGGGCATTTACGATGATCAAGATGTTGCAGGTAAACCTCCATTAACGTTTCTTGATGTTGCATTGCAGTAAAGTTGGTTTACAAGTTTTTAGGACATTTTTTAGAACACTTATTATAAGATATTTGTTTTTATGAAAACTTTCTCAAACGCTCTCCTGCTAATGCGTTCTAAAAGCTTGTTACCAGTGCTTACAAAATCTCTTATAAAACTCATTTTATCGTATAAATTAAGTCTCATAATCTTATAAAACCGTCTATTTGACTATCATATAACCCTAATTTTCTTCTATTGATTCTTATAAATAAAGGTTAAGTGTTCATTAAGGGTGCCTTTGATAGCTGGACTAACTAGAACAGAACAGAACAAAGAACTCTTGTCGTATGTTTGGCAAGACTTAAAGTGGAACAGACACGAACTAGATGGAACCCAAGTGAAACAAGTGTATTCTATCAAAATTGGTGAAATTAATTAGAACAAACCATTTATTCCCAAAACACCCTTCTCCTCTTCTCCCCCTGCCTAAACATCATCCTCTCCCAAAACATCATCCTCTCCCAAAACACCATGGTTGGATCTCCACTACCACCGCTGGCCGGCAATCTCCACCACCACACCCTCCTCCTCTTCTCCTCCCTGCCGGCCGACGATCTCCACCACCACCACCGCCTCCTGCAATGGCGGCTCCAACACCACCAGCCGCCACCTGCGACAGCGGCTCTAACATCACCGGCCGCTACCTGAGATGGCGGCTCCAACACCACCGGCACCACCTGCGAGGCTGCGACGGGATCCTTCCTGCCTCCCTAGTCGGCGACCTCCTCCCTGCCTCCCTAGCCGGCGACCTCCTTCCGGCGACCTCCCTTGTAGGCTGGTGGTGCTTGTTGTGGCTGTGGTGGTGCTGGTGGTTGCGGATCTGTGGTGGTGGTGGTGGTGATGGTGGATATGTGGTGGTGCTGGTTGTAGGCTGGTGGTAGACTGGTGGTGGTGGTTGTGGCTGTGGTGGTGCTGGTGGTGGATCTGTGATGGTGGTGCTGGTTGTAGGCTGGTGGTGGTGGTTGTGGCTGTGGTGGTGCTGGTGGTTGTGGATATGTGGTGGTGCTGGTGATTGTGGTTGTAGACGGGTGGCGGTGGCTATGGACTGCTGGTGGTGGTAAAAAGAACATAAACAATGTAGGGGTAAATTGGTCATGTAATCATCTTGTCTTGTCTCATTTAGTTTAGCTATGTCTTATTAAACGCTGAACGACTGTCCTGTCCAATCCTATCCTGATTTCAAACGCACCCTAATCAGGAAGATTTTAACATTAAGACAGAAGATTATACATAATGTTTTTTTTTTTTGTTCCAAATAATTAATGTAAAATATTTCAAGATGTGATATCAATCTTTGATGATTTCAATTTTCAGTAACTTCATTTATTATTTAGGTTCTATATATAAGAAATTACCAAATAATAAATTACTAAACTACCCATTTCATATATTAAAACCTTAAAATTTTCTTAAATTATTTCACTTGCCTATCTCACTCTCATCTATAGTCTAGTTCGTTTGACAAACTAATCCAACGTAAAAGAATCATTGTATGTATTTTTTTTTCACAATTGTGTTTATGCTGATACAAACGCGATCAATTTTTCAGTGAAAGTATTAGATTGGGGCGAGGATGATCATGCAACGACTGCCAAGACTTCCACTCTCCGTGCATCCTTTCAGCAAGAAATTTCCGTTTGGCACAAACTCGATCATCCAAACGTCACAAAGGTCGGTACTCTTCTAGGTCGGTACTCTTCTAGAACATTCTTAGATAACTCTAGACAATGGCGGAACACAAGTTGTCTTACCGGATGGGCCATACCTAACCTAACTTGGGATTTGAAAACATAATTATTTTAGTTTGTACATATAGAAAGTGTTGGTTATAGGGTGAAGATTTATGTAACTTCGTCAAACCATAAATTGCTAATTAACAAGATAATCATAACATTATAAAACGCCTAATGTGTTTTAGTGTTTCAAAAGTGTCTTATAAAACATCATATCTATAAGTGTTACAATAAATTTATAGTTAGTTTTTGGGAGTTGTAACAAGTTTTTAAGGCCGTTTTAAAATAAAGTATCGTATTACCTGTTTTATATAACGCTATTTATAAAAATGTCTTTTAAATACAACTCCTATAAAACAAGGGTTTATAGAAACACTTCTCAAAAGTGTCATAAACTAGATAATACGACATGTTGTTTCAGAAGCTCCTAAAAATCTTGTTACGAAGTCAAAAGCGTCTTATAAACCTATTAGGCCATCCACAGCCGTACAGGTCATACCACCTGTACAGGCTGCCACCTCAGCGCCACATCAGCGCCACATCAGCTTTACCACTACCTTACCATTTCATCCACAACCGTACAGGTCATACCACCTGTATTATTTAAATAATATATATATATATATTCTGTATGTATATATATATATGTGTGTGTGTGTTTGGCATTTGTTACCGCCTGCAAGGACTCACCGTTGAGCTCCCTTGCAGGTCCACCACGGTGGTGTTACCACCTGCAAGGCACCTGTACAGCCTCCAAACCGACTTGGCTGCGGATGGCCTTATGACACTTAGATGCTTTTACTTTTGTTGTAGTGTAAACTTGAGGACATAATTAATCGATGATCTCATTCGAATATATTAAGATCAACATCATGAATTTCCTTTGCAGTTTTTTTTGCATGAATTCCTGATTATTGAAAAAATAGAAGTAAACACATTCTTTATCCTTGTTGTATTTGAGGATCTTTATATCTTTTCTAATAAAAAAAAGTATTAATAATAGATTATTATTTTTTTACCTTAATCTACATGTGAAAACTGAAAAGTGTGATTATCAATATTAAGATGAGAAAGTCATTATAGCTTTTTTAATTATTTAGTACAACCTAATTAGTGTCCAATTTCCAAAATTCACTAAATCGTTAATTATTTTAATTTCTAAGTCTTACACTCTAACACCATATACTATCTCAAATCTAATCCTCACAAAAGGGCAACTACAGCCTTTATCCAACAATAAAAACCAAGGAAATATGGGTAAAAAAGGAGGGGCCTAAGTGAAAAATAAAAATACATTCATTCTCCTCAACATAAATGCATATATACCACATGAGAAAACAGGGGGGCCTTGGCCCCCTATTGCCATCACATAGCTCCGCCTCTGACTCTAGATCTTTCTTGTCAACTAATAAACGCTTAACTTTGATACTTATAGTTCATCGGCGCTTCAATGGGAACATCTGATCTCAAGATTCCGTCAAAAAACGATCCAAATCTTCACCAGAATCCCGTACCCTCTAGAGCATGTTGCGTTGTCGTCGAATATCTTTCGGGCGGGACCCTCAAGAAGTTCTTGATTAAAAATTCTAGAAAGAAACTTCCTTTCAAGACCGTGGTTCAACTTGCGCTTGATCTTTCTAGAGGGTGAGTCTGACTTTTTTTTTTTTTTAGAATTTCGAATCTATCATTTAACTAAAACGTCGTTTTTTTGTTGCATAGATTAAGCTACCTTCATTCCAAAAAGATCGTTCATCGGGATCTAAAAACCGAAAATATGATGTTAGATGCAAATAAAGCGTTAAAAATCGTGGATTTCGGAGTTGCACGTGTTGAAGCGCAAAATCCTAGGGATATGACAGGCGTAACGGGAACACTCGGTTACATGGCTCCCGAGGTACGTATTGTTGCAAAATTTTCTATTCGGGATCTGATTTTACTATTTTTTCGCCATTTCTGATTGAAATAATTTATGAAAACTTTGTGTGTTTTAGGTTCTTGAAGGAAAACCGTACAATAGGAAATGTGATGTTTATAGTTTTGGCATATGTTTATGGGAAATTTATTGCTGCGACATGCCGTATGCCGATCTTAGCTTCGCTGAAGCGTCTTCGGCCGTTGTTCATCAGGTAACATATTGAAGTATTATATTATCATTCGTTATTATTGAAAACAACTTTTAGTCTTTATGTATGGTTTGTGTACCTGTTATTAGAGATGGCCAAATTGGCCAACCGGTTAGAGGCTACGGCTTTCACTTATATTAAACTTCAAAGATGACTTAGGACCGGTTATGTTTAGCCTTTCATTTTTTAGACAATTTTTTAAAATTAATATCACAAGTTTTTTAAAGATTAGGCTCAATTAAAAAAGGTTTTATAAATTTTATTACAGGATTTTAACTTTCTCAAGTTATTATCTACTTTTGCATTATTTAGCTATACTTGAACAATCTTTATTATAAAAACATGCATAACATTTTGTGTAAAAAAGTTTATAGCTTTTGTTTTAACCGCAACTTTTACCCATGGTATATCCATGGGAGTGGGTTCTCAAGAGGGTAAAATTCAGATCCCACCGCTCAAGTGGGATATACTATTTAGCGTTATTCATGAAAACAATTGATTTACCTTTTGGAGTTGATATCATGTTTGTGTACATCTTATCCTCTTTGAATCCAACCTCCATGTGGGATATCCTATATATGACATATTAGACTATTATTGGTCACAAACAATTCCTCTACTTTTGGAATAGAGGGGATTGGTCTGTGTACTCCATCACCATATGTGCACTCACACTCCATCTCAAAGTGGAACCTACTGGATTCATTTTACTTAGATACTGATCAATTTTCGACTGCAATCATTCTATATCTTCTAAACCGAATTCTTTTTGGTTCCAGAGTTTACGTCCGAGCATCCCAAAGTGTTGTCCAAGGTCGTTTGCGAGCATTTTGAAGAAGTGTTGGGACTTGAATCCAGAAAAGCGGCCGGAGATGGAGGAGGTAGTGAAGCTGTTAGAAGCAATTGACACCAGTAAGGGTGGTGGAATGATACCTGAAGATCAAGCCGGTGGCTGTTTTTGTTTCTATGGAGGACGTCATGGTGCTTGATCTCTTTCTCAATCCACCAATAATAGAATTTAGAAGCGATTTATATTTCTAGAAGGTTCTCTCTCTCTCTCTCTCTCTCTCTCTCTTTTTTTTCTTTTTCTCATAATATGTTGATAAAAGAGTTTAGGTATCTTTTTTAAACTATAATGTCGAAATTTTTTAGTCCATAATGTAATTTAATTATAAATCTAAATCAAATTGTTTTAACCTTATTTTTGTAGCTTTTTGTATTTTTGGAAATTGTTCGATTGTGATGGGCATTCCGAAAATCTCATATATATCTTTTTTATTTGGTTATTTGATGTTATATTATGGGAAAGGTATTAGTAAAGGTTGGTTTTGTTATTTAACATTTGAAGGACAAAATTTAAAAATTGATGATTTTGTATGGATTATAATTTGTAGTTTATGTTTTACAAGTTGTATTCTTAAAAAAATTAAGAGATGCATGATGATAGAATGGTTTTATGATTAATGTTGTGAAAAATAATTTCAAATCGGAGGGATTGTAAATTCTTTATATCTAATTGACAAAAATAAATTATAAAAATAACTTTTGATTATCTAATTATTACAAAACAAGAAATCATATAAAATCATTCAAACCAAATGAAATATTAAAATAAAAGTTGATTTCATACCTAATCTAATCCTACAAACCAAATGATTCTTAAATCGGATAAGCATTGAAACTCAATTTTTTTCCAACATAATTAGGTAGATTTACAATTTATTTTATTACTTAGGGTTCGATTTGGAGGGGGAACGGAAGACGACACCTCAGTTCATGGGTCGACGTTCGGGCTGGGCATGGACGAGGCTATGGGCCGGTAACGATTTTCATGGTCGAAAGGATTAATCGGGTGCCCGAATGGATCCCGGATATTTCGTCGACTTTGGTTAGGACGTGTGTGTTTATCTGCCGTAAAAAAAGATTTACAATTTAGATTTCTTGTTAAAATCCCACAAATATAAAATCTATAAGTATCATAGTTTTTTTTTCTTTAGCATTTCGTTGGATTTTATGTGTTTTGTTTATAATAATATGTTAACAAAATAATATATTAATTATCAATATATTTTCCCCCAGAAGGTTAAAGATCCCAAATCCAATTCAAATTCAAATTCTAACACAAAAATCCAATTCCACTCAATTTCTTACTCGTTTAGCAAAGGATATATTTTGAATATGATTTTTTTGGGTTAATTTGGCAACAATATCAGTATAATTCTTTTAATATTATTTTATAAAAGTCATTAAATTAATAGAACATATCCTACTATAATTATGTAATTATCAAATTATCCGTTATATCAATTTACAAAGGGAAATGAATAGTGAGTTATTTTCTAAATAGGTGTATTTTTAAAACTTAATTACCAAAAGAGTGTATTTTTAAAATTATTTACCATTTAGGTGTTGTTTTAATTGACTTTTTGTAATCTTTCTTAATTAAATGGTAAAAAAAGAAGCTAACTGTCCCTAAACTAATCGAGGCTCACTCATGGAGCTATGTCATCATCGACGCTATCTTCAAATCCTCAAGAAATAAGAAGGTTAATTAAAATAACACCTAATTGGTAAATATGTTTAAAACTACACTCTTTTGGTAAATAAGTTTTAGAAATACACTTGTTTGGTTAAAAAGTCAATGAGTAGTAAACATATATAGTAAAATACAATTTTAGTCCCTATAGTTTGATATGAAGTAAAGTATGAATTACAAAGGGAATTAAATAGTAAACATATATCATAAAGTACAATTTTGGTCCCTATAGTTTGATATGGAGTAAAGTATGAATTTGGTCCCTATAATTTGATATTTAGAGTGCTTTTAGTCATTAATATTTTAAAACTTCCCTTTTCATCCTTATGAGTTTATTTTATTTCATTTTCATCCCTCCATCTAACTTTGTTGAATTAAGTTGGTTAACTCATCCAAAAAGAGGTTTGATTAAATTACATATTTGGTCCTTATCGTATACCATCTTTATATTTTTTATTCTCAAATTACATAATTCACATTTTGTTACTTTACTTTATTTATTTATTTTATTATGACATTTTGTTTTATGGGTTAATTATAAACTTTCATAACTTTAATAAACAAAATAATCAAATAATTTTATTAAACTATTGATAAGTACATGATATCTTTTTTCAAAGTTTTATGTTAAAATCTTCTTAAAATTAATATTTTTTATTTACTGATTTATTAATTTTTTAAAATAATCATTAACATATACCCCCTCCCTCGGCACACACACACATATTATCTACATGCTAACAGTCATGTAAATATATATATCAGCTACACCATATATACATCTCTTTTTTATTGCAAACATATAATTAAATTCACAACACAATGCATGAAGTTCGTCATACAAATCCATATAACCCGGCGCAAAACCCAGGCTCTTAATAACTAGTTATATTCAACTACTATTTACATCTCCACATATACACAACTACTATTTACTTTTATATATTCTATTAAATTAATAAACTAATTCATTTTCTAATATTTAATTGCAAATCAAAATCCATAATCTATATAATGGTAATCTACCTCCATCTTCATCAAAGATTACTTGAAAAGATAATTCATAAATAAATAAATAATATTTCAAGAATTTCATTCCAATTTCTAATTGCAATTCTTTCATCTTATTTATAGGTTATGAACCCCTAATTGTTTTTCTTAACTCACCCTTATTTCATAGATCCAAAAAATTTCCTTATTTATATTACACGTGACTTTATTTTTCACCATTTTCTCTATCGTTCTCTAAGTTTTCCACCATGGATTTCAAAAAACCGAAAATCGATGAACCTACACTCTCGAAATATAGTTCGAGAAGTGTTGGTTCTTCGCCCAAAAGACTAAACTCTCAGTTCGGTCTTTTGGGTTCAAATCGAACGGGTGATCTCGATAGAAATTTGTATTGTAGAGCGGATAAAATCGATCTCAAGAACTGAGGTTTACAATTGGAGAAACGCTTGGCGAAGGCATTATCGAACGAGAGAAAAGGTGGATCGAAGATGGAAGAATGGGAGGTTGATTTGGGAAAATTGGATATCAAGAATGTTATTGCTCGTGGTACTTACGGAAGTGTTTATCGGGGTGTTTACGATGATCAAGATGTCGCAGGTAAACCTCGATAAATGTTTCTTGATGTTGCATTGTAACAAAATTAGGTTTACAAGTACTAGTATCTATGCATCGTAATACACAGTTTTGTAAAGACTCGATTTATAAGTTTACAGAATCTTTTTAAGCGTTTTATCAAGTTTTTTAGAATACTTTTAATATAAAGTGTGATATTAGCTATTTTATATATATATATATTCATGTTTTTATTATATATTTGTTTATTTGTTTTTATGAAAACTTCTTCAAACAGTTTCTGTATATAGCTAATATGAAAATTTATAGTAAAAAGTGTTTTAAAAACTTGTTACTAGGGTTGATCTTCGGGTTTCTGATGCCCTGTGCGGAAAGGCTAAAAGATGCTCCCACGTCATTTATAGATCAAACACAACATACTATCTTTAAGTGGTTTGGACATCGTTAAGCTAGTCTGCTCAATTTCCTGTTGATTTCTATTAAATATAATAAAATAATACAACTAAAAGAGAACATAAACGAAACCCTGAATAATATAATATAAACTTACACCGTCTAAAAGGATGCATTTATGCATTTCTTAAAACAAAAATAACAATCGTATATATATATATATATTATATTTGTGCTCACTTCAACATGTAGAATTTGAAAGAAAATAAAATAAATAAAATAATTTTTAACTAAAATAATAAAGTTATATTAAATTACGGTAATGTCACAAGTTTAAAATAATATGGAGAAAATCATTCAATGCATGTACAAAAGTACATATACTGGCCACTAGTACCTGAACCGTTGAGCCCTACGTGCCACATAGCGGCGGAGCTACTCTTCATGGTATGGGGTCTCATGACCCCAGTAAACATCTATGAGAGTACTAATTTAGCTTAAATATTATTTTTTCTAACCCAAATAGGTAAAGACTTTTGCTATGAGACCCCACTCAAAAATTGACTGACCCCACTAGTTCTCTAAATATGCTCTTTTATAAAATGGAAATCTAACCAGACTTTTAATATTGCTCCCTTAACTATGCGCTTTTGTCTTCCCTGCGCCCATGATGCCACTAACCAAGTAATATATTATTTGTTTTTAGTTCTTTTTTAGTTTAAGTTTGTTTATCATTTGTATTTATGATTTCTTTTGTTTCTAATAAAAAATTATTTAGAGTTTTATATAAAATAAAGTTAATGTGTTAACTAGTTTTATTATCTCAATAAAAGATTAAGGAAAGGAAGAATACCAACATTGGAACTCAATAATGGTGGTATTTCATAACCTAGTTCTACTTTTTGATGCCTCAAGAGCTTGATTGAATGCTTTTTATTAAGAAGAATCCAAAAGGAAAAAAAAATAGAAGCATTACACTAATGAAGGTGATCAAATAAGATGAAAGTATTTTGATTAAAGGATTTTTGCCAAGCTTAATCGAAGATATGAACGTAAGGTAAAATAATTAACTAAAGTTTGACCCCAGTTACCAAAATTTCTGGATCTGCCACTGGTGCCACATCAGCTTTTTCATAAGCCCACTCCCTCTCTGTTAGTACCCGAATCCTCCCAATCCTTTCATTTTTTTATTATTATTTAAACACACAACACACACCGTGGTTTCCTCGGCTTCCCCATGTATTTGATGCCGGAGCCCGCCAGTCCGTCGACAGGCGAACAGAGTTCGCCGACAGCCCGCCAGCCGCAACCTGCGAACCCAGGCCTTCCACTACCAACGTCCTTAGAAATCATTCTATGAATCAAACATCCTCTCTAACTCTTAACATATTCATATCTCATAAGTAGAGATGGCCAAAAATCGGTTCAGGGCGGTTATAACCGGTTAGGGATTGGTTCGGTTAAAAACAGTAGTCGCCGTAACCGGTTACGGTTCGGTTACGGTTAAGGAGTCCCGAAGTCTTATGGAAAATATTGCAGGACCCAAGCAAGTTTGCTGTGGCTGCCCCAGTTGCTGCTTCTAGTGGTGGATATCCTTGAGTAGTATTATGATTTCATCTACTCCTAATTATTTGGTTTTTGGATATTATTTACGTTTGTTGGTATTGACCCAATCCAATTTTTCTTGTTGAACTTTTGGCAAAATTTAAAAATCGTTACCATTTGTAGATTCTATTAAGAGATATTTATGACAGAATCGAACGTAAATCACGTTTCCATTTGTATTCAGCTATTAACCACCACTCGTTTCCGTTACAAATACCGTAATCGGTTTCTAGAGAGAGAAATTAATCAAACAGAAAAAAATGGAGGGAATTGGAGATGGCATTCACCGATATGGCGAAAGACGGCCATTGGGAACGGAGGTCCAGATTCACGATAAAGATTACAAAGAACCTCCGGCCGCTCCGTTGTTTGAAACCGCCGAGCTCCTCTGCTGGTCCTTTTACAGGGCCGCCATCGCCGAATTCGTCGCTACTTTTCTCTTCTTATACATCTCCCTCTTGACCTTTATCCAAGTCACCGATGCGCCCTCCAAATGCTCCTCCGTCGGAACCCTGGGTATCGCATGGGCCTTCGGTGGCATGATGTTCGCTCTCGTCTATTGCACCGCCGGCATCTCAGGTAATCAATCTGTAAATTTCCTGCGATATCCAGACTCTGGATCTAGTCCTTTGGGGCCGGGTTTAGGACCGGTTTGGGTTGGTCCATAGGGCCCCTAAAAACCCGCCGGTCAGGTTCAACCATACGTTGGGCCGGGTCGCAGCGGGTTAGTGGGATTGCCTGTAAGGAGGTCCGATACCGCTGGAACGTGTGTTTACGTTAACTTGCTGTTCAATTTTTTTTTTTTTTTTTTTTGATAAATGAACTGTAATTGTAAGTATAGGGGGTCATATTAATCCGGCGGTGACGTTCGGGTTGTTTGTGGGAAGAAAATTGTCGTTGACGAGGGCGTTGTTGTACATGGTGATGCAATGCTGTGGCGCGATTTGTGGCGCCCTTGTTGTTAAGGGGTTTAAAGGAGACCGCGTGTTCGATCTTCATAGCGGTGGTGCTAACATGGTTGACGACGGTTACACCCACTTGGCTGCCCTTGGGGCGGAAATTATTGGCACGTTCGTCCTTGTTTACACCGTCTTCTCCGCCACCGACGCCAAGTTCAATGCCCGAGAGTCTCACGTTCCCGTACGTATACAATTTCATTGATTAACTGATATAATAGCTTGATCAACAAGTTATCACAATGGTTGTGTGGCATACTGGTTGAAGCCTGTGGATGTGGTGGAATGAATATCCCATCTGCCCAGGGTTCGAATCCACGCGTACCGAGCAATTGTGGCCATCGAGTTATCAAGCGGCAGATGCCTTACAGACTACCAGTCATATTGCTAGGAGTAGTCTATGCATAGCCTAGGATACCTTTCCAAAAAAACCAGTTATCGCAATGATCGATTTTGATTGATTAATTTTGACAGGTATTGGCGCCCTTGCCGATTGGGTTTGCGGTGTTTTTGGTGCATTTGGCCACCCTTCCGATCACAAGAACCGGGATTAATCCGGCCCGGAGTCTGGCGTCTGCTCTCATCTACAACAAGAAACACACATGGGATGAACATGTAAGCGCCCATAATAGTTTTTAGAGTATATTACGGATTTGGTTCCTATGGTTTAGTTTATTCTATGGATTTCGTCTCTAGGCTTCACTAATTGTGGATTTAGTCCATGTGGTATGCATTTTCTTTTCGATTTTAGTCCTTCGGCCAAACGGCCATTCAATAAATTTGTGCATACGATAGGGATCAAGTCCAACATAAAATGCATACCACAAGGACCAAATCCAACAAAAATCGCATACCATTTTCATATATAGAAGGAGCAACTACTTTATTTGGGATAAACATGTTTGCAAAAACACGGTTTTCTGCATAAAGCTCTCCTGTAAAAGCTTACTGAATAAACCACTTTTTGTATCATTATACCACTACCAAACAGTCATATGTAATTAATTGAATAAGTTGTGAGTCAAACATGCTTCACTCCTAAAAGATGGTCACCAATTAATTTTGGTTAACATAAACAGAAAAGTTTAATTAGCATGAAGAGTGTCATAAACACACAATGAATGAATGTGATGTAAGATATGTAATGTCTACTTTTCAGTGGATATTTTGGGCAGGACCAATGGCTGGGGCAACATTGGCAGCAATCTACCACCAAGTTATAATAAGGGGATTTCCATTCAAGTCTAAATAACTTTCCCTTTTACTCCTTAGAAATATCATCTAAACAAGAACAACCCCTTTGCAAAATCATTCTAGTTGTTCTTATTATGTAACATCTAATAGGACTAGGAGCATTGACTTTTATCAAACATTATAATAACTTGTTATTTTGCAATAGTTTAGTTAGATGTTTGTATAAACTTTCAGCAAGTTCATGTTGATATACATTGTAATAGTTAGCTTGATGTTTTATAGACTAAGCTTTCATTGTATATTAACTCTAATATTATAAGGTGAGCATGTCTTGGAAAGTGAATGTTATAATTTGTTGGCTTCGTATTGTTTCGTTCTAACCTGTGCATTAGTTGTTTCAAAATCTGTATTGCAATCAATTTCTACCGGAGAAGACTGTCTGCCATTGATGGCACTTTGATAGGAATTTTAAACACAAAAGTTAAATTCTTTAAAAAGGGTGGTAACCTTGCAATCAGAACATCATAAATTTGGCATTGCCTGGGGTTATCCATAAAACCATCTAGTCGTAAGCTTGTTGCCTTAACTCCAAAATATGTAACACGATCAAACAAACGTTTTTAATACTAAAAAGTACCTTGTGTTTAACTTTGTGATACTATTCATGTTCATTTTGTCTCTTTAATTATATGTATTCATATGATTGGTGGACATGAACATTTAAAACAAGTGATTTTCATCCTCCAAGTTATGTCTATGACTTGTCAACTCACTTTCAGTAATACATGCCATGTGTAAAGTCCTAGGATTTGGCTAAGAGAATTTAGAAAAATGGGCGACGAGTTAGGCGATTTGTTTGGTTGCTGAGAAATCATATACTGGCACCATATTGTATTTATACTAATTCTCGGTTATTTTGTATCATTAGTAGTTAGAACGAAGATTTGTTTAATTATATGTATTTACCATTTGTTATTGTTTATCACTTGGTAAATATTTCGTACTGTAGCCTCTCATTTAGTAATACACATAATCTTGTATTCATTTAAAATCATCATGTTTAAGGGTAAAAGGACTTACTTGTCATTTTGTCAATATCTAGTGAAGTGATTTTTGGATCCAGGTTGCAATTTGTATATCATCAAAGCGACCGAAGGACAAGCCTAACTAAGGTGGTGTTGGTTTTTTTAAAATAAGCTCTTATTGTCACTTCTCAAATTTATAAAAACACAAAATATTTAAACAGTTGATCAATTTTAATTAATATTGATTTAATGATTCAATTAAGTCTCAAAGTAACCAACACTAATACAACATACAACACTAATAAAGTCCTCGACTTCACGTTTGGTGCCTTGGTGGCCAATTCCCGATTACGGACCGATCAAAAATAGTACATCGACTTAACCGGTTAAGCCGTAACCGGTTACGGTTAAGGAGGTTTTAGAGTATAACTGGTCAACGATAAACTTTGACCAGTTATAACCGGTTAAGATCAGTTAAGACTTATATAATTTTTATACTACTTTTTAAATAAAATTAATGATAATTCTATAAACTTAATTTTTTTTGGGTCACTCTAATTATTTTAAAAATACGTTTTTATTATACTATTAAACTAAATACATTAATTATACAAAAATAACATATCACTTAAATATTAAAAAAAATCTATTTTTTTTAAAAATATACCATACCGGTTATAATCAATTATGCAGAATCCGTCAAAAACCTTAACCGATGGTGTCGACTGGACTTTTAACCGGTTACCAACCGAGCCGGTTATCGGTTACCGAAATGGGTCACTTATTACCGGTGGGGTTTGGCCATCACTACTCGTTACTATTCTCGTTTTCCTAACCGGAAAGGAAAAGAAAAGGTGGAGAGTTGTATAGTTTGGGCCTGGGCCTGGGCCAGACCCGTTTAGAGAAAGAAGCCCAATATATCCTATTTAAATTTTGCAAATACATTCTTTCCCACCTATTCTCACCTTCAACCTTCTCTAGTTTACTTGTTCTTTATACTCTCCGATCACCAATTTTCATACATAAACCAACCCTAGCAACTGAGAATCATCAGCAAACATGGCATCGATCGACCAAGTAATGTTGCAGTTGGTGCCCCTTTCGACAGCAAAGCTTCATCCTCTTGTACTCGTTAACATCTGTGATAGTTTCGTCCGACGACCCGACCAGGCCGAAAGGGTCATCGGAACTCTTCTCGGATCTCTTTTACCTGACGGAACGGTTGATATTCGTAATGCGTATGTCGTTCCCCATAACGAATCATCCGATCAGGTTAGCTTTAGTTTAATGTGTTTTTTTAATGATCCTACTTTTATAAATTGTTCAACAGGGTGTTGAATATTGACTGACAATAATAGGTATTAGACACGAGGAATCAATCCAAGTAGACAAATATGTATATATAATTATATAGAGAGAGAGTGGAAAGTTCAAATGTGAACCCATCTTTTATTGTGAATATGAGGACCAACAAAATCGTGCCACGTGGCAATCTGAATCAGCACCTAAGGGTTCCAACGAGTGGAGTGCCCAGGACCTTTATAAGCACATTACAAGTTCACTTTGTGTCCAATGTGGGACATTGCTCAACACATACAAGAACAACCCAAAGGAAACAAGGAAATCACATGTGATTTTGTGCTGCGATGGAAAAAGTGTGTGTAGGCCACGCTCCGACAAGGCGAGTGGGTGAGCCGCGAGTGGGCGTCCATGCACAAAATCACGTGTGATTTTGTTGGTTCCTTCATTCTTGCAATTTGGTTTTGTTCTTGTTTGAACCTAATTCTATGTATATATAGACTGAAAAATCTTGTACAAAAACACATGATTCTAGTAGAAATCACTATAGAACAATTATTACAAGTAATTGAAACTAGAACAACCATCTGACAGTGTTCTAAGACAATATTTCGTCTTGGGTATTGGTGTTTGAATTCAAGGTTTTCACTTGAATCTAGCGAATTCAATCATGTTTGAGGATGGATTTCATGCGAAGAAAAAGGAGAAATTAGAGAGAATTAGTATATGCAAATTCTAGAAATTGATTAAGGGAGAAATTAGAGAGAATTAGTATATGCAAATTCTAGAAATTGATTAATGTTTATATGTTTTGGTCCAAGGGACGCTACGCGACTTTTAGGGTTTTCTGTCGTCTCGCTTCGCGGGATATATGCCTTAACTCGCAAGTCATGCAAATCCCAACATAGACCAACTCGCGCCGCGAGCCTTCTACCTCGCGAAGCATGTATGCCAATTTCCAGAAAGACAGAAGTCATCTCGTCCCACGAGCCATAAACCTTGCACCAAGAATCATACATGCCAAATTCAAATATACCAACCAAGAGACTTAAGGTCCATCTTTTGACAATTAAATGTATATATGGATCAAAGGGAGCCCACTATGAACACCACACTTCAAAGCCCAAACAATTATTTGATTCATTAAATGCGCAATGATGGAAGTTTATTAGGTGCTCTAGATTTCATCTTGGCTCCTATGTGGGACTAAATTCCTCTATCCTACACTAAGTTCCAACATTAGAGTACCATTTAGCGTCAATGTTGATATTCCCGAGAAATTAGAGGATGAAAGACGGATTTGTCTGAAAATCGATATTCCATCCCGAATTGCTGTTACTGTATTCTGAACATGTTTCATAGAAGCCAATGTGCATAATTCTTTTTTTTTTTAGCAAACATGTTTTATGGATGCATAAATTGGCAATTCATAAGTGTGGAACTGTAGTTGTGTTCTGTAGACAAATGACAAATAGGTTAACACCCATGAATGAGAATTAGAAAACAACAAAATTTGGATGTAAACTTTTTCTTGAACTTAGAATAGTGGTTTTTAGAGAAACTTACTACCTTTTGAAGTGTCTAGATGGTCACTTTTGAGTTATGTTTGTTTCAGTTTTGTAGCATACCCAACTAGTTTTGCAATATAAGCTTTGTTGTAGATCAGTAGATCACTATAATGTATGTCCTAGCACCTAAAGGGCTAAGAAATTATATTTGACTCGGAATTTCTTTACCGTAAAGCAATACATTCTAGCTTTTCTATTGATGAAAGAAAGAAAAAGTTGTGTCTTGCTCAACATCTTCTTCAAGGGGTTTGGTGTATGGTTTGATAACTCATCTTCTACTTGATGATCTTTCCCGTTTTCATAAGCTTATTCTTTATATTATATATTTATATTGCATTGTTGTTTATTCCTTTTAGTATTCGTGCACGAATTAGTGGTTGTATCTGACTTGATGTCCTCATTTTTACGGTGCAAGGTTGCTCTGGATATAGATTACCATCACAACATGTTGGCATCTCACCTGAAGGTTAATCCTAAAGAAGTCATTGTCGGATGGTAATTTCTCATCTAATGTAGTACGTTCTTTCTATCGTCATTTATCATCCATCATTTTTGTGTATCTATGCAATATGGCGATAATCAAATGGCAGGTGACAGGTTGCGATAACTGTGTCTACATGACGATAATCATTTCTTGATTATTTCCATCTTTTTTGTATGCAACATGTTTTTGGGATGCCCGTTTTATTTGATTTGATTGTTCATGTTAATATTCTCCAGGTTCTCCACTGGCTCTGGCGTCACTGGCAGTAGTGCGTTGATTCACGAATTCTATTCTAGAGAAGTCGCAAACCCGATACATCTTACAGTTGACACGGGGTTTACCAGTGGGGAGGCTTCTATAAAAGCGTTCGTATCCATTAACTTGTCTTTAGGAGATCAACAACTTGCTGCTCAATTTCAACAAGTACCTTTGGATCTGCGCATGATCGAAGCCGAGCGTGTTGGATGTAAGTGTATATATAACCGACTATAAAACATTTGGCTCAATAAACAAGATTTCTTGATTTGATGAAATCTTGAACCCAAAATTGATGCTTTGATTTGCGGGTGTAGTTGATATCCTCAAGACCACAACGGTTGAGAAACTCCCAAGCGATTTAGAAGGAATGGAATCCACAATGGGACGGTTGCTGGCACTTATCGATGATGTTCACAAATACGTTGACGATATTGTGGTAAAATCAATTTTCTGCTAACTGATTTTATCTAAGCACAAATGGTTGTCAACTTTTTCATTAATCTATATGTTTCATGTTAAACAGGATGGTCGCGTAGCAGCTGATAACAGTGTTGGAAGATTTATATCGTTATCCTCTATTCCTAAACTACCCCCACCGGCTTTTGATAAGCTTGTTAACGACAGGCTTCAGGTCAAGATGTTTTCCATTTTCCGTTTTCGATTTACATACAAATTACATTGATAGTTTGATACAAATGTTGTTGATGTGTAATTAATTGAATATGTGGCAGGATGAATTGGTGTTACTATACTTGTCAAGCATTACAAGGACACAGTTGAGCTTAGCAGAGAAGTTAAACACTGCTGCACAGATTCTCTAAACAAAATCAAGAATTTATTTTTATTTTTTGTTGTTATTAGAAAATGGTTGGAATAGTTTTAGGTGGTTTGTTACAATTCATGAAAAGTTGAGGGGTTATCCATGGGTTGAAAGGGTCAATTTCTCATTGTAATTCAACTTGGAATGTGAAGAGTAGATGAGTATTGTTTCTATAAGGTTTCAGATTCTGTGATTTGAATTTGGTTTTAGAAAAGACCAAAACAATCTTTACATCCAATTTTATCATCCTCCGCCGCCACCGCCACACCCACCCAATCCTCGCCTATCGCTGCCACCGCTACCACCATGTCACCACCAAACGAACTTATCTACAACAAAAAGTAGTTCTTGGATAATTAACACTTTTACGTATATAATATTAATAAGAGTAGAAATTTCAGTTGTGACTTAACATAATCGTTTTTGGAATTTGGAAGAAGATTTGATATGAACCCGTTAATATGAAACATTTTTAACATATTTTAAAAGTACAAGTGAATCTCTCTTCATGATATATTGCAATTTGCAACTAGAAGCATAGAATTATTAGATCTAAACAATGGAGAAACAATCGTAAAAAATGTCAAAAGAATGAAGAAGACAATATGTGAAAGTGAGAGATTTAAGTAGATTTGATAAAAAGGTGGGAAAGAGATGCAATGAAAACAATTGGAGACATACATGAAAATAACATATATGTCAATTTCAAAATTCAACATCAACTATTTATTACTTTTATGAACATTATGCGATCAAAATACTTGATTGATTATACAGGGTACAACTTTATCATTAACACAAACATGGTTATAAACTAGTTTCTTACATATGAAATTATCTTTTTAGAGTTACATTTATATATATTTCATTATATAGATGACAAAGTCTTTATGGAGCAAACTAATGATTATCTACAAAAAGAATTGTTTGAATTTGATTTCATGTCAAAACTCTATATTGATATTGTTTGACCAATGTCATAAGTTGAAGAGTATATTGTGTTAGTTGATTTTTGGTTGTTAAGAGAATATTGTTGGAGGAAGAATTAGAGGGATAGAGTTGATGATTAGGTATGGACCATGACATATAAGGTTCATTGCATCATGAGGCCAACCTACAAGGAATGGGCATATGGCTCTCCAAATCACCACCATTCCCCATTCTTTTCATTTTTATTTTTATTGTTCGGATTAAATATTTATGACTATACATATGATTTTAACCAGTCATGTCATAATGATAACTGACGTACAATTGCTAAATACAAAACATGTCTGTGTATATAAGGTTACATGCATTCCATGTGCATAGGCATGTCCACCGGTGTTTTTTTTTTTTTTTTCAAACTTGCAAACCAAATTGCAAACCACAATGTGTTAGGGTTTATTTCTAACACTTATTTAAATATATAATAAATTGAATCACAATACCTATTCATCAAAGTTGAATATAATACAAAGTTATAATACACATAATGCAATTATATCACTGACATACTCCAAAGTTTGGCAAACTTTTAAACTAATCTACAAACAATATTCAAAACAAACTTAAGATGAGTGTAATGGTTAATTATAAGAATATCTCCCGTAATTTTTTTGCAATTTCTTCATAATATATAAGCACAATTTCAAAATTTTCAATAAAAAGTACGTTCAACTTCAATAATTTCTTATTTTATGTTTAAAAATCTAACATTTATTATATAATTCAAATTTAAATATATTTAACATTCTAACAAACCTTTATGTAAATGGAAATTTTATGTTGTCTCTCCAAAATTTAAAATACTCATTTAAATATTCAACATTTAAGGTATTTCTTTTTTCTCTTCAAAGTTTTAGATTTAAAGATTTTTTCTTTAGGTCAAGTTTAACAACTAAATGCTAATTTATTTTTCAAGCATTTTTTAATTAATACTATGATTAATTTCAAATGTTATTAATTACTAATTATTAATAAAAATATTAATTACAAACTATCTATTAATAAGTATTATAGACACATTGACTTGTATATATATATGTATATATAAAGATGAATTTATACGAAAATGCTAATTATTTAAGAAAATAAGAAAAATTCGTCAATATATAAAATATCATATGATTCATGTGCAAAAATCATATATCATTCATGTACAAGACCATGTATCATTCACATATATGATTCATAGGTTGGTTAAAGACAATTCTATTAAATCCATTTATTAAGCTTAAGAATAAAGGTCAATCCATTCCTCAACAATTTCATATAATATAAGAGGATGCTCACAAAATTACATAAGATTCAAGAGATTTTACCCGCAACTTTAAGTTTCGAAAAAGTCGTTCACATCCAATTTTTATATGTCAATATAAAATCATATTTGATTTTATACAAGTGAAGTTTCACGTTCTAGTTTGAATATATATATATATATATAATGCAAATATTACACACTTGAAGAAACCCCAGGGATTTATTTTTTAACTTCATATTATCATAAAATACTTTTTTTTACACAATATATTATTATATTAAAAATCTTAATAAATTAGTTCATATTGATGTTACTCTACAGATCCAAAAATATATAGATGGAGATTTTTAAATTATTACTTGTAGAAAAAATATAAACGCTTATATTGAAATTATTTATAATATACATTCATAATTAAAGAATTGGCTTAATTGATCATACAAATATATATTATATATATATATATATAAAGGTTCAAACGAGAAACATATCAATTTAACAGAAATGAGAAGTAATTTCAGCCACTTATCCGGTCAACAAAGGCGACTTTGACCGGTCCCCCCTTTAATAATCTCAATCCTCCCATGAATCGCGTCAATCCTCCGTGATCACGTTCACCGTAACCGCGAGATGAGTGGCTGAGATTGCTTCTCACGTTCTCATAAATTGACATGCTTCTCGTTTGAACCTTCCCTTATATATGCATATAGTTTTAATTGATACTATAATATGTAAAATAATATATTTTAACATTTCACGAACAAATGTCACAATATTCGTGGTACTTCTTTTTCGCTATATACTCATCACAGCTCAAATTTCTTCTTGGACTCTCATGAAACTTAATAGAATTAACATTAATAACATATCTTATATTAACATTTCATTTAAATAACTTCAATCTAAAATCTTTGAGCCCCCTTTAGATTACAATTCTAGTGACGGACCATGAGAGGTCCCTTTCTCTCATAGTGCTTTTTTATGTCAAGTTCCTTTCATGCTTCTCTCCTCTTTCACGTATAACTTGGAGCTCGGAGAACCATTTGAAGACGAGTTTATTTTATATGCAAGTTGTTTATAAATATTCTTTCAGGATCGAATTCGTAACAAGAATTAAACAACTCAGAAAATTAAATTGATGAAGTTGTGGAAAAACACTTCTATTCAGAAATAAAACACAATGGATTGAAACTATCAATTGTATTGATAACAAATTGCTTAATGATTACAAACCAAAATCTCAATCTGCTAAAACAACCTCTCACAGACGAGCAATACTTCTCTATTGCTAGGAAATTCTTGAGGCTTACTTTTCTAACTCTCAAACAAATCTGATATCTCTCGTAATCTAAAACAAAAACAACTATCTACTATATATACAGATTACAAGATAAGAATGAAAAAAACAAATCTTCTAAACAAACTCCAAGATCTTCGGAATCCTTGCCTTATCGCTTCAACTTGAATTGTTTCCTTATAGCAATCTTAGAAGCAACAGTAAAACATAAGAAGCATTAACTGAAACTGGAAGTACAAACTAGCAGTAGTAATTAGCAGTAATAACAGTAGCAGCAATAACTCCTTAGCAGCAGTAACCATTACTGCTTCTAAGTCTTCTTCGGCAACATTAACTTTGAACAAGCAGCAGTAATAATACTTCGTCTTCTTTTTCAACTCCGATACTTCTGCTGCAGCATTAACCCTTGTTCAGCAACATTAACTTCAAAAACCCAACATATTCTCTATCTTCTACGTCTTTTCTTTTAAGCATGAGCTATTGAGCATGAGTGTAAGCCAAACCCAAGAGTTTAACATGTAACAATTGAATTTGTCGTTTTTTATAACTCTGGTTTGTTCATTCATATTGAAGTTTTAACTTAACGTAGACAAGTCGATCTCTTGTATATGTTAATATCAGATCTTTGACCCGAATATGTCAAAATACGGCTTGAATGAATCAAGGAGATTTGTGAACATTTTCCTGAGATATGAATACTATTTATTCATTTTGATGAATATTGTGCTTCTACTTAATTAATGAAACAGATGTTACAATTACAAAAATACAAAAACAAAAAAGTACAAAAATTTATAAATTTGGATTTACATAGAGAAAAGGTACTAACTTAAAAAAGACTACAAACAACATAGTACTTCACAAACATACAAATCAACATTCCCCCAAAACATATTGCATGAACTCCGGGTCGGATTCAATGCCCGCCATTGTCTCCGGCGACAAAACCACCTCCAAATCAACACTTCCACCGCCTTCCCTCCCCGGAAACGCCGATATCTTACCGTCGAACTTGTTCGCTCTCCCGCTCCGAACCGCCACGGGCTTTCCCCACCCAAAATCGTTGTCGAACATCGGGAACCTCGGCGAGCTCCCCATTGTCAGCATTGCCCCGTCGAAGTTCCCCAACGGGAAACACCGCGGATCGCTCTCCCAGCTCCGCACGTACTGCCGAACCACCGTGTCGTCGTGCGACGACACGTTCCGGTTCAGCTGCTCCGCGCACCACTTGAGATCGTGCGACAACACGTCTCCCGCGGTCGCGTACGTCGGAATGCTCTGGATCGCGTTCCCGAAATAGAATTTCTCGAGCTCCGGACGCAGCCGGTGCCGGCAATTCACCGCCATCCGGAACGTCGTCGTTTTCGAGTCCGGAAACTTCCGGGCGCGCGTTACCGCGCGCCACAGCAACGCGCATAGCGACTGGAAAGACGAAATTTCCGCTACCGGTACCGGTTCCGCCTTCGAAACGACGTCGTTTCGTATCCAATTACCGATATCGTCATCATTCGAGACCGTAATTCGGTCGTAAAAATTCAAATTCATTCGTTTTCGGTTATTCGTCCTGTCTTTCAATTTCGAAATCGCTTCTCGGCTAAAGCTAAAAATCCGCTCGCGCAGCGGCGCATTTTCATCGAACGTCACTTTCGGTCCGCCCGCGGGGAGTTTAAGACACGCGGGCGAAATCAACACGGAGTCGCGAACGAAAGACGGGCGTCTCGAGACGAATTTCGCCCCTCTGCAAACCTCGGCGAAAGTATTGATAAAATTCCACAACGAGGTCCCGTCAACCACGGCGTGGTTGACGGAAAACCCGACGAAAACACCGTCTCTAAGCTCGGTCACCTGGACCGCCAAAAGGGGCTTAAAATGCCCCTCATAGCTCACGGTTCCGTCAAAGGCGAAAAACCCCTTGACGGAATCGGGAACGTGGAGAGGACCGATCACGTCACGGGTCGACAAATGAAGGGCGCTAGCGTGGACGAATTCGACCCCCGCGTCATTACACGTAACGTATACGTATCCGTCGGAATCGGTGGTGAGGCGGCCCGCGAGGGGCGGGAAGTAGGTGAGGGCGCGGGAAAGGCCGCATTTGAGGAGAAACACGAGGTCGGAAACAGCGATCTGAGGGCGATCGAAGAGGTTTCCTTTCTGAATGTAGTGGCAGGAGAGCATGGGGAGATCGGAAACGGAGAGTTTGAGATTGGGGAGGGTGGAATTGGTGGAAGGGAAGAGGGTAGATTTGGAAATGATGTGAATTAAGGATTGAGAAGAAGGCATTGTTGTGATTGTGCTTATTGATTAAGATGATTTTGGGGGATGTTAAGCTGAGTGAATTGAAATAGGGAGTGTGGATGGATGGGGGTTTATATAAGGGGGTTGGGTTCATGCATTTGTTGGATGGAAGGATGAAAGGGGGGGCTTTTTGTAATTTTGTTTTTGGCTGTGTGTATTAAGACTGACTGACTGTTTGAGAGTTGACATGGTGAGATACGTTGGAGGAGAATGAATATGACTGTCTGATTGGCTGTCACGTGACATCCCATAAGAGGATGAAAGCTGTATCCTTAAAATCACTTCTTTTTTTTACTCTAAAATCTAAACATTTGTATTTGTAAAATTTCTGTATGATTAAAGATGAACAAATTGTATTCAACTTTTAACAATTTTTGCATTTTAAGATATTACAATTTACAATACTAGTGCTTAAGGCCTTTTTATTAGTAGAATACACATGTTGAGGAAACTTTAAATGTAAACTTAATTTTTATTGTGAACGTTAGGAACATTAAAATTACATTACGTGGTAATCTGAATCTGTATCTAAGCTTTATTCAGATTGTAAATATGACTTTATTCATTCAGTTTGAATATTCATGCTTTATTCAGACTGAATATTGCCACGTGGTGCGATACTAGTGGTTCTCACGTTCACAATGAAAAATGGGTTATCATTTAAACCCCACCTTATACATACATATATAGGAAAGTTCAAATGTAAACTCAATCTGAATAAAGATGTTATAAATGGCTAGCTAGGTGTGAATCAAGATGTCATAAAAAAAATCCGAAGAAAAATGGAATGATGTGTTCTAATGCAAATACTTCATTTGATCGATATAAAATTATTAATATTGGATTTAAACTTTAAACTTGTTTCCCTCTTAAGTACTTTGAGTTGAATGCTTTCAAGTAGATTTTTTGGGTTTAGTTCTTAAAAGTAGATGATCTATGGTTTTGGAAAAAAATGGGTTTTACGTTGTATTTAGTGATTAAAATTGGTCTTCCAACGTATTAGGAGGTTTAAATGTATTGATTAGATGTTAGATTGATCTTTGATTAGAGTTTAGGGATGAGGAATGATATTTTCTGGTCTGGCATCAAGTTTTGGAGGGTATCAGCTCGAACATAAGTTGGTGCAACTTGGTGCATGACTTAGGTCACAACACAAGTCATGTGAGGCACTATTTCGACGCGTTTCCAATTGTTTCGTTTCTCGATAAAGGGCATGTTGGAGCATTGTTTAAATGGGTTGCTTAAAGGGTTATAAAAGATATTTTGTCGGATTATTAAGTTGATTTAAATTTTTTCCTAATCCAACTAATTCAAGCAATCGGTTTGGACATTTTAGTTGTTAGAGTTCTTTGTGGAGTGTCACTGTAGTGTCGGATAACTAGTAAATTCTCTTACTCCATTTTATAAATATGTGATTGATTATTATGCATTATAAAGCGTCCAATATTATTATTATAACTCTCTTTTATATATCTTATTTACATTACTAGTATGCATTAATGTTGAGATGTACTCATCATGAGTAAATGTTGCTTATTGGCCCTATAGCAGGATACCATGGGGATGCCTAAAAGCTTATAGAAGTGTAGTTTTCATGTGCATTGAATACATTTCTTGAGCACTTTAGACTGGCATCTATCAGGAGCCATATACAATTATGTCATGGGTGGGTAACAAGTTTGTCTACAAATGTTGCACAATGTTCCAAGGAAATTTTGATTATTTGCACTTGATTTTGTTGTACTCTATGGTATCTTGTGCATGAAAATTATTTTACTCAACTTTCGCCACATAAGGCCATCATTAGCCGGCCCGGCACCAAGTCGGTACCAACCTGGTACCGACGGTAACACCGCCGTGGATGGGCGGTATGCTTCCGGCAGTGAAGAGCGTCGGCACCTGCTTGCCGATTGAATTTGGACGAAGCACCCCACCCCCTACCCCCATCTCTCTCTCTCTCTCTCTCTCTCTCACTTTTTTTTCTATTTTTTTTTCCAATTAATTAAGGGTATGGTATTGGTATGGTTAAGGATGAATTGGTATGGTGTTGGTAAGGTGTTGGTAAAGCTGATGTGGCGCTGAGGTGGCAACAAAAATGAGAGGTATGAGGGGTACGGTTAAGGATGGCCTAAGGAAATTCATTAGAATTTTCAGTCTAATCAAGTTTTCTTTAAAACTAAACAATTTTCAGGTAAATTCATGTAGAGAGTTCTTCTAAAGGAAAATAGAAAGATGTGATACTTCTCCTAGAAATGGTTTAATGGTTTGACCGTAAATATATCGTTTAGCTATGTAAACTTTCATCTATGGAAGTTATTTACCTAGTGCAACTCTTGAGATGGAATTGAGAAGTTATATAACTCATTGATTTTTAGGATTACTTCTTCAAAATGTATCTAACTATCCCCAATATACTATTGTTTGTATCAACCTAAAAAAATTCCTTTTGTATATATCAAACTTTATTTTTTAGTCTATTATGTGTATTTTTGATACACACAATAGTATATTGTGGGATAGTTGGATACACATAATAGACTCAAAAATAAAGTTCGATATATACAAAAGGAATTTTTTTAGGTTGATTCACACAATAGTATATTGAGGATAGTTGGATACATTTTGAAGAAGTAATCTCTTGATTTTTTTGGTGCCAATTTAACAAAAGATATTTATCTTGTTATTCCTTCAATTTTTAAGCTGTTAAATAATTTAACTAGAACAAGTATATAAAACTATCTTATCATGAAAACAAATAATTTACACATATTTAAATGTTTGTTTTTTTTTTCTCAAACTATATATAGTTGTAATGATTTGGAATTTTTTTGAACATGTTATAATTTTCTTTCAAGTATTTTAGATGTAAGTTTGTTAGATAATAATTGATAATCACCTAATTTATTAATTCTAAAAACAATAAAAAAGTTTGAACCAAATTTTAACATATTTTATATTTTAATAAAACAATTCAACATCTCTTATATGATCAAAAATATTTTATACTATGTTTTTTTCTCAAAATAATTGAATAGAAGACAGAAATAAAAGAAACTCTATTTTTAAGGTATTCATTTAGGAATACCTTAAGAAACTCTATTTCTATTCATTTAGGAATACCTTAGAGAATCTTTTAGGAATACCTTATGAAATTTATTTAAACAACAAAGAAATTAATGTTTCCCATTAATGAAATCATAACCGCCTTTTATATGATTTGTCGGCGGTAGCTTTTTTTAAAATGTGACAAGTGATGGGGTTGGGGGTTAAGAATCTTGTATCAAATAAAACCAACTTTTGCATCTTTTATATTCAAAGGTCCGGAAAATAAAATGTAAAAGTCAGGCGTTTGACTCCTATCGAACTTCATTGTCGAGATTTTTTCTGGACGAATGTTGGGTTCAAATCTCAGCTGATGTCTTGAAGCCCTTTAGATGAAAACTGGATGAGTAGACTGTGAGCGGTTATTCTACTTGGAGATGCTTCGAACTTGGATCATCGTGATTTGGTGTGATGATAGCATTATGATACTCCGTTGCACCAACATACCGTTCGAAAAAAGAAAAGAAAAGAATTTTGTCGAATATATAATTTCATCACCAGTTTTATTTTCATTATGCAATGTTTTAATACAGAAGAGAAAATGAAAATGTAGACGTATAAATATTATATTTTTAACTCAAAGTTACGAATTCAAAAATAATATCCCATTAATCGTTTTTAATATAAAAAGTTGAAAAAAAAAAATATTATTTTGTCTTTTAATTGAATAGAAGAAGTTGAAAAATGGGGAAAAGCGTTGACATACTTTGAACTAGGACGCGCCGGCCACCCCCACTGCTGCAACACCCTTCCAAACTTTCTTAACATTTTTCCAATTTTATTATTATTTTACTAATATTTTCTTCAATTAAAATAAAATAAAATAATGTTTTCCTTTCTGTAAATTTATAATATATTAACTTTTAGCCTCAAATGTACAATATGTTTCTTTGATTACGTAAAAAAAAATACCGTATGTTATATCATTTCATGTTCTCAATATGAGCTCACTAAGTTGTTAATTGTTATTTTGTATTACATATAGTAAGATAGAGCATTTTTAATAGCTTTTCTAAAATGAAGAAAATAGAGATTTTATGCACTTTTGAGCTTTAATAGATTCTTCAAAACTTTTTCTAAAATGGAGAAAGTAGGATAGAAAGTACAAAAATATCCAAATTTGAAGAAAACTCCTAAAATCTCCAAAAATGATTATCATGAAAAAGAAAATGGTTATTTATTATGTTCCACCAATAAGAATTCTTGAAATAAAGTGTTGAGAAAAGAGAAATAGTAATATTTTAATACATATATGTAACATTTTAATAATTCAAGCAATGATTTTATCCCCAAATGGAGAATTTGTTGGAGTAGAATGGTTTTTTTATAGAGATTTTGGATTTTGGTTCTTCATTTTGAAGATTTTTTAGAGAATATGATGGAGATGCTCCTAGACCATGAGTACGGATACCTTCCTTACCATGCCATCGGGCACTTTTTCTTTTTCTTAACCTCCTTATCCTAAAGTGGAGTATTACACCATACACTTTCGTCTGATAAGCGTATATATAACAATGACTTGTATTTCATGTAATAAAATTTGTACTTAACGACATATATAATAGCAACAGTATTGAGAAAAGGACCTTGATATTTATTCAAAACGTCATTGTCCAATTTGAACTTTTGGCCACTAGCAAATTAGCAATACAATGCATTCATCTACCCTAAATTAAGAAGTGAAAGGAAAAACTATTTTGCCAATCATTTAACAATACTTGTATTTTTTTTCAACATGGTAGAGGTTGTCAAATTGTACTCATGGCCCGTTGTGTTTTCAGTAGCAGACGACGCTTACATCTGTGTTCGAACTCAACCTTAAATAACATTGAATTGAACTACCATCTTTTCATAGAGGTTGAAATCACACCAAATGTATTAATGCAAACAATTCAATAGTTGTCTGATAAAGTGAGTTATATGACATTAAATATTGTATAAAATAGATGTATCACTGATAAAATAATAATATCAGATAGTTAGGGAATTGGTCCCAACGCCAACCATATATCGTAAAATAAAAATACTAAAAAACATCTTTTATATTATAATAATAATAAATATAAAAATATACTAAACTTTTAATCTATTTTTATTGGGAAAAGTCCAAAAAACCCCAACAAACTATTCCATTTTAAATGGTTAAGTCTCTAAACAATTTTTTTGAACAAAAAAACCATTAAACTTTCTCATTTTGAATGATTAAGTCACTAAACTATTCTTTTGAATGGAAAAACCATTAAACTTTTTCATTTTGAATGATTAAGTCCCTAAACATTTTTTCCAACTAAATAAATCATTGAATTTTTAAAATTTTGCTACTTATATTTGTTTAACTTAAACTAACATAGTTATATTTTACCTTTAAAACCTTAATAGTCGGTTACATTTAATTTTTTTTATTTTTATTAAAAGGGGGTAAGTAACCAATTTCTGAAAGTTTAATGGTTTATTTATCAAAAAAAAAAATTGTTCGAGGACTTAATCAATCAAAACGAAAAAGTTTAATGGTTTTTTCATTTAAAAGAATCGTTTAATCACTTAATCATTCAAAATGAAAAAGTTTAATGATTTTTTTATTCAAAAAAATTGTTTAAGGACTTAACTATTCAAAATGTAATAGTTCGTTGGGTTTTTTGGACTTTTTCCATTTTTATTTTTAATGTCTTAGTGTTTTAGCGTTTGCTTAAAAAGAAAACCATTTTATTCTTATGTTTTAGTCTTGAACATGATTTTAGAAATAAGTAATTAGTCCACCTATGTTTCTGGAAGCTGAGTTTTTTCATGATTAAATGAAATAATAATAAAATAATAATAATAATGATGATGATGGTGCCTACCAATCATTCATTTGAAAAAAAGTTCAACTTTCTCTTTTTAAATTAATCCAAAAAAATGGGGTGAAGTCTCCCACAAGTGCATTATTTGTGGAGAAAAAAAGTCATATTTAAGTATTTATCTAATAAATAAATCATTTTAGGGTAAAATACATTGGATAGAATCATTTTGTGGCTCAACATAAAACATTATCTTAAAAACAAAAGATAATGCAAAAGAACAAAATGGGTAGGTGTGTTGTCTATTCTCTACCATCATGTGTAATTGTCTCATTCATACATGCATACATAAATACATACACATTAATCACTCTTAAAATGATAAGTAATATAATATAAATGTTGATATTTAAGTTTTCTAATGCAAGGGCAAAATTCCAGCTTGCATCACAAATTCACAGTATTAAAGAATGCATTCAAGCCAAGTAAGACACTAAAAATCATATTTTATGTAACAATAAGACACCATCCAAAAAAAAATCGATCGACTTTTCTGCTAAAAAATCATTGATAAACTTTTAGCATGTATAAAAAAGTCAATCTTTGTTAACTCTTGTCACTAATCCATCGAAAATCTACCACTTTTTTTTAGAAATATCAATTAATTGTCCAAATAGATTATTATTTTTTTATTAATTTTAAAATAAATTAATTAATTTATCTAACTAAAAATACCACTGGATTTTAATTATCTATTATTAAATTAAAATCTGTCAGAATTTCCAATTAATAAAAATTAATTTTTTTGTTATTTCTTAAATAACTTTCTAAAATTTACCAACTTATTTTATTTTTTAAAATTCTTAAACAAAAAATTAAAAAGATTTGATTTTTTTAAATATGTTGGTAGTACTGTTGATCCAAATTCTCCCAGTAATTAAAGATGAATTTTATACTTGGCGAAAATTATTAGTTCTGTTTTTAATGTTTCAATTTCAGTGAATACATGGACGGACCTGATGAGGTGGCCACGGTGGCACGGGCCACCGTATCATTCCTCCGTCACAGTGTAAAAAATATAGGGTGCTATCGTACTATTTTGTTTTATGCCACTTTATATATTTTGAAACAGCAATATTAACATAAGCTCCCTTGGCTTAGTTGGTTAGTTTCTTGGTTTTCATCAGTAAGGTCTTGGGTTCAAATCTTGTTAGACCCATTTTTCTAATTTTTTAGCTTTTAATATTATATTTATTATGTTTCTAAAAAAATTGTTAACAAGATTCGAATCCGAGATCTTTTATTTAAAAAACAAGATCCAACCACTAAACCAATATAAACTTTGTAAAAAATATCTCTATATATATTTCTTATACTCAAGTGGTGTCACCGTTTAAAAATTTATCTAGGTCCGTCCTTGAGTGAATAACAATATTGAGGAGGCGTTTGGTTTATTCCAGAGAATGAAAATGAAAATGGGAATAAGAATGAGTATTACATTGATGTTGTTTGGTTAACCAATATAATCAATGAAAAATTGTTTAATATTAAAAAAATATTTTTCTAACTTGAAAATACAAAAGATGTTTCATTAACATCAAGAGATGAAACGACATATTGGGAAAAAAACTAAGTAGAAATAAAATTTCCATTCCCCCAATTTGGTCAGGAATGAAAATTAATGAATCTGTAAGAATGATTCTCTTATATAATATCATAACAAACAACAATTTTCATTACAATTCTCAATCCTTACCCCCAATACCACCAACCAAACGCTCCCTAAGTTCGTTCAGTGATCACTGAACATGCATTATAATATATTCGAACTAGGTAATCTTTCAAGATAAAATCTATACCAAATAAACCTTCAGTGATGTCAAATAAGTAGCTGGAGAAAGAGAGATGTCTACTCGTGATTTGAAGCGAAATTCAGTGATATCAAGAGCATCTACATCATATGTGAAATTTGATCAAGCTTCTAGGGATATCTGTAAGAATCCTAAGCAACCCATCTCTATAGTTGATCAGAGTCTTGAACATCAAGATTGTTTTTGTTTGATTCTCTTGCACAAAATGACATACCCCGTGCTTCTTCCTGACAAAAGTACAATTACAAACTGTTTTACTATTTCCCAAGGTTCTTACCAACTACCTGAAGCTACTGTTCAGTGTTCATATGCGAAAAAAACTTTCATAATTCGAAAAACTTATATGCATTCCACTCATCTCTTGACATGTGGATTTTATCCTATATGGTGCAATTAATGTAGTGCATATAGATGTTTTCCTCTTCTCAAAGATTAATTCCAAAGTTGAAGGTTGACCTAAATTCAAAAAAATATGAGAAATAAACTATTCATTGGAGATCTATGGAAGAAGGTATTCTTGGTCCAAGTCTTATTCCTCTTAAATTTTCTAACTCTTATGCCTTTGCTCCTACAATTCTCTTCAACTATAGAACATGTTTGTGGCAAGACCAATCATATCGTCAGTAAGTGTCCCAAAGCCATTGATACACACTATATATTTAGTGCTTTTACACATTTTTGTCTAGTTTAGATAGGTCATTCTCCCATTTACATCCCAACTTTGACTCATTATATTCTTTTACTTTTCCCTTTTTGTGTTCATGGAGCTAAGGAATATGGTTTGCTTGTTTTACCTAATAGATAAGACAACTTGGATGAGACACTAAACACACACCAACTTAGATGATATAGAATTCGGCCCAATATGGTGAATTTTTGACAAAAAGATTTGTTAGTCCATATATTTCGAAGACTAAAATGCATTATCATTAGTCCTGATTCAATATAGTCTGACTGGCAATCTTTCCGCCTCTACTTCTTCGAGTTCTTAAGTAACAATGACTTTGGCTTAGCTCCCAACGTCTACCAAGTCACTAAACCTTAATCCTTAGTAGAGAGGGTACATTCTAAAGCCCATCTTAGTCCTCGAAAGAAGACTAAGAAACCTAAATATGGAAAATCCGCACAACTGAGTAGGTCTCTCAACAGGCTCAATTCATTGAATTTGCCCTCAACACCAAGGCATATGTAGTTATGTCCATCGAAATATGTATTCAAAATATAAACTAGCTTATATTTATCAAACAATTTCTTAAACCCTCAAACAAGAATATTCATCTGGCGGGTAGGGCTGGTTCGGGTGGAATCAAATACATGACCAAACTTTCGATATGACAACCAAGCCCAATTTTTTGGGTTTTCGATTACGGGTTGCTTCGGGTTCAAGTTCGGGTTCGTCAGTTCTCGAGTTCGGGTGCGGGTTCGTCGGGTATCGGGTTCAGGTATAGTCATAATGCAAAATATATATATATATATATATTCAGTCGATTTTGAGAATGAATTCAATTTTATTGAGAAGATTGGTGAAAACTGATGATAGTTTAAAAATTAGAAAACAATATGAAGTACTAAAATTTAAAATTTTCAAAAGGTAATTATACAATATTTAAAACATAGAGGGAGTTTCATTTGTAAATCTCAAATATCTTGTAAACTTTGTGAACCCATCGTGGCCCTTGATAAAAAATATCAAATGAGGATATGGATTCATAGAAAATATGGAAATGTAAAATATATGGTAAGTCAATGATTATGGAAATATGAAAATGTGAAATATGGAAACGTTTTTGAAAATCAATGGTGTGGATTGGTTTACACGGTTTACAAGATATTTGAGGTTTACAAATGAACCTCCCTCTTAAAACATATTCATATATATATATATAAGGAAAGTTCAAATGTGAACCACTTTTTGGTTGTGAACGTGAGGACAACCGAGAGCGCGACACGTGGCGACTTTGAGTGTGGTCCCCCTCTTTAATTCAATGCCCTCCCATGGACCGCGCCTAGTCATCCGCCGTGGATCTGACGTGGCGCCTAGTCATCCGCCACGTGTCGCGCTCTCGGTTGTCCTCACGTTCACAACCAAAAAGTGGTTCACATTTGAACCCACCCTATATATATATATATATAGAGAGAGAGAGAGAGAGAGAGAGAGGAAAATTCAAATGTGAACCACTTTTTTTATTGTAAACATGAGAACGAATCTCAGCCATTCGTCCGGTCAACAAAGGCGGCTTTGACCGGATCCCCTCTTTAATAATCTCTACCATCCCATGAATCGCGTCAATCCTTCGTAACCGCGGGATGTGTGGCTGAGATTCGTCCTCACGGTTCACAATGAAAAAGTGCTTCACATTTGAACCACCCATATATATATATATATAATTAGGTTCAAACAAGAACAAAACCAAATTGCAAAAATGAAGGAACCAACAAAATCACACGTGATTTTGTGCATGGACGCCCACTCACGGCTCACCCACTCGCCTTGTCGGAGCGTGGCCTACACACGCTTTTTCCATCGCATCACAAAATCACATGTGATTTCCTTGGTTCATTTGTTCTTGCAAATTGGGTTGTTCTTGTATGAACCTCCCTCTAATTATATATATATATATATAAGTGTCTTCTAGAGAAAACCATTTTATTTGACATTATAAAGTAAAATTTTGACATTATAAGTCAAGCTTTGAAAACACCCTCCCTTCACCGTGGGCTTGAAGCTTGGCCTCGCCGCCAAGCTATGTGTCACGCGATTTAGAGCCTTGATGAAAATGTATTCTCATTAAAACTTCTAGTTTTTAATATATATATATATATATATATAATACATTTTTATTTATTTATTCAAAAATTCTAGAAAAACCTAATATATAAATCATCGAATTTTTAGAAATTGATTACCTACATCATTTGTATTGTCCATGATTGTTATAAATAAAAAAGGGACATAAATACGTTTTATTGTTCCAAGTTCTACGTTATTCAAACTCCATGCACCCAACGCCATTCCTCCCCTTCACCGCACTATTATTGTCACTCTCTATCACCGTCGATTACCCTTGCCATCAATCTCCCTCTTTTTGATCATTTTTTTTTCATTTTTCGGCGTTGCTTCTTTTTTATATGTCCTACGTACTCCATTGAATTGCTGTAAAATATAAAGAATCAAATGACTAAAATAACATATGAGAGAGAGAGGTGGGACTAGGACAACGATGGGTAGTAAGGAGAGCTAATGGTGTTTTTTTGAAGAGGTATCCCAGACCACATTGGGCCCAGACTAATCCTCGGCAATTTTAGGCCGAAGCCCGACTGCTAAAGCATGCAGCCCGGGGTCAAAGCCCCCGTACCTCCAGAATGCATCCCCCAGGGCTTGAACTCGGTTCACCACTATGTAGTGCCCAAGCCTTACCACTAGGCTAACACTCCTTTGGTAAACGAGCAATGTTGTTGGTGCGACGGGTTTGAATGGTGTAGGGTTTGCGAATGGTAAAATTGATTTAATTTTATTTTTATTTAAAAACCTTTCTAGCAAGTTACATGTAACTTTTTTTTGTTAAAGAGATTTTAGATCTTAGTTAACCCATTTTTAAATGATCATTACTTTATTTATTCAAAGAAATACTTAGAGACTTAACCACTAAAAATTAAAAACTTAAATGGTTTACTAGTTATAAAAAGTTTAACAACTTAATCACGTAAAATTGAATAGTCTTTTCAATTCTCTTAAAACTTGACAAATATAGTCCTAAATATACTAATAACTAAATAGAGTAAAGTTCACCTTTTGTCTTTTATGTAGATTTGTCACTTTGATCGACTTGCGTCCCTTATTAACATATTTGTTCTGCACATGTCACACCTTGCAAATATTTTCACCCCTCCTTCAAACGACGGTTAACTTTATCTATTAAGTCCAATTAAATTAAAGGTATTATGGTTATTTTACTTTTTTGCTAATTTTATTTTTAAAACTTGAATTTTATAGATATATATATATATATATATATATATATATATATATATCGTGGCAAGTGACGAACACAACCACCACCATAACCATCTTTTGATCAGTAAACCTACAACATCTATGTTTTTTCGATCACACACAACAACTGATCAAGATTACAAACAACATATTAGATAAGGAGAAAGGGTCGATGTATCCGTTTCTCATGCCTAGACTTAGGCACAAATCATGGAAAACCCTTATAGATTCGAAAAGGGAATCCCGAAAGGGATGGGAATAGGGTGGGTTTTCTCGATTCACAGATCTTCGACACGTTAGTCTGCATTTGAGCGTTCATCGGGGAGAGGGTGTTCACATGTGTTCATCCAAAGGGAACCAAATCAATAACAACCAATCCTAATCATCCATCGAG
The DNA here is from genome assembly GCA_030169165.1 of Centaurea solstitialis. Taxonomy (NCBI): domain Eukaryota; kingdom Viridiplantae; phylum Streptophyta; class Magnoliopsida; order Asterales; family Asteraceae; genus Centaurea; species Centaurea solstitialis. The sequence goes on from CM058045.1 coordinate 72,387,703, forward strand.
TGAAAATGAAAATCGAGATAGAGAAGAAAATGAGATGGATAGATCTGCGAGAGTGTAATCGTAGTGGTCTGGTCAGTTTTGATCTCTTTGTCTCTGTTTTGATCTCTCTCTCTCTCTCTCTCTCTCTCTATTTCACACACACACACAATGTCACATGAAAGGGAGAGGGTGAAATGGGTTTCATGGCAAGGGTGGGTTCAAGGTGTTTCACGATAGGGTAGGAAGGTGGCTAATGATAATAGTTATGATGTTTCAAAGGGTTTGTTGTTGCTTATGGTGTCAATAACAAAAACGGAGGGGGTGGGGGTGGGGGAGGAGGATGTGGTTGGCCGCTAAGGTTAGAAGCCCACCTACAAGTTTGTTACACCGTGTGTAGAAACCCATCTATCGATGATAGCTTAGCAAAATTTCTAGCCTTAACATTATAGAACCTTCATTTTAATGATACATTTAATATTATAATATACAATATATATATATATTTAATTTTTATAGAAAACTAAGAAATATGTAAATGACTAAAATACCCATCATTTAATTTGATTTAACAAAAGAAGTTAACGACCGTTTAGAGGAAAGACGAAAAGTCATTGTGAGATGTCAAATATGAGGCTGGATTTATTAAAACAAATTTAACGTTAGGTACCAAAAATGAACTTTACTCAAACAAAAATCAATACAATAGTACTTTATAAACTCATCAATTATTTTTTAGATGCCTCTCTTATAAGTATCGACTCTTTTAAATGTCATAAATAAAGATTAATTGCAAAAATTATTATAAACAACTATTATTCTTTTTTGTGTTCACATTATTTGTGCAAATAATTGTATGGTTGTAATGATTAGTGATGATTAATCTTAATTTGGATTTTTAGAGTAGATTAGGAGCTTAATTTGAAATGGAATCAACAACATTTTAATAATTGAAATTTAAAGAAAATCAATTTATATATAAAAGTTATTTTTATTTGAACCGGTCCATATTATCATTTACTAAAATATTTGTGTAAACACATGAAACAATTATTTTGTTATAATAATTATTCATATTCTACATAACTTTTAACTTATTAGGGGATGCTTGGTTAATTTTGAAGAATGAGAATGAAAATAAAAATGAGAATACAAGGGAATGAGAGTAGAAATGAGTATTGTATTGATACTGCTTGGTTAAATTATTATAATTAATGAAAAACTGTTTCATATAAAAAAAATATTTTTCTTCAACTTAAAAATACACAAGATGTTCCATTTAACATTAAGAAATGGAACAACATATGAGAAAAAAAACTAAGTAGAAATAAAATTTTGAGTAAATTACAAATTTGGTCCCTGAACTTTGTAAAAAATTACGGTGGAGGTCCCTGCAGTTTCAATTTCATGAATTGGGTACCTGAACTTTTAATTTAGTTATGAATTGGGTCCATGAATTTAACGCCCGTTAACTGGCTCCGTTAAGTCAGGGGTATTGTGGTCAACTTATAACTTTTTATTATATTCTTTTAAAATGTAAACTAAAACCAAACCACAGGGACCAAACTTGTAAATATTGGTCAAAGAGATCTTCTTTTATTCTTTCCCCTTCGGCAACGATTTGCAGGACCAAAACCACAGGGTTCTCCGGCCACCGCCTTCACGCCGCCAGTCCGCCACCGCCTGAACCACAGGGACCTCCGGCCACCGAAGGGACCAAATCACAGGGACCTTCGGCGTTAGTTGCAGGGACCAAATCACAGGGACCTTTGGCGTTTCTTTCCCTGCATGCCCCCATCACCTGCACGCCTCCATCGTCGGCCGCCTTCACGTCTCTACCGCCAACCGCCTGTACAACCGCAAGCCTCATCGCCATCTGCACAGCCGCACGCCTGCACCGCCGCACTCCAACCCTAACTGCAGCTACGAGAAGACCATTGTTGATCTGATTGCTGTCGAGAGCACCTCCATCACCGTCATTCAAGGTAGATCCGAGCTTCTCAATGTTCATATAAGTCTGATACCAGATCTAGATCTTCCGGTAGCCGAAAGTTCACCTCGGAGTGTGCACGCCGGTGGTGAGACGACCGGAAAGGAAACGACGTCGCATTTGGAGGCTTGGAGTTAGGGCTTGGAGGCTTGGTGGTGTGGGTGTTGGTGTTGGTGGTTGTGATGGTAAGTGTTGGTGGTGGTGTGGGTGTTGGTGTTGGTGGTTGTGTGTTGGTGATGGTGTGGGTGTTGGTGTTGGTGGTTGTGTGTTGGTGATGGTGTGGGTGTTGGTGTTGGTGGTTGTGATGGTAGGTGTTGGTGGTGATAGTGGTGGTGGTAGAGCTGGTAGTGGTGGTGGTGGTGGTGGTGGATTGGTGGTAGAGGTGTGGTGGTGGGTGTTGGTGTTGGTGGTGGGTGGGAGAGAAGAAGAAGACAAATGGAGAAGAGGGAAATGACCAAAATACCCTCACGTGTGGGGCACGTGTATTGGGTTAACGTTTGAATTAAACGGGTGTTAAATTTATGGACCCAATTCATAACCAAATTAAAAGTTCAGCGACCACCATCATGAAATTGAAACTACAGGGACCTCCACCGTAATTTTTTACAAACTTCAGGGACCAAATTTGTAATTTACTCTAAAAATTTTATTTCTCTAATTTGGTTAGAAATGGAAATTGATAGTTATGCAAGAATAATTCCATTATATAATATCAAATCAAGCAACAATTTTCATTATCATTCTCATTTCTTATCCCCAATATCCCTAACCAAGCACCCCCTTAGTTTTTGAGTTGAAGCTTCAATTTTTATATTAATTAGAAAACTATTAACTGCGATTGAACAATAAAATTTCTCAATGAATTTCTTAGAAATCTAAGTAACAACATCACGATTAAGATGAAGTCTCGACAAAAAGGTTTAAAGTGTTCAAATCATTTATTAGTTGCATTGATCGTCGATTAGTTATCTGTTTAGCCTCTGGTTTATAGCTCAACTGATAAAGGATTAGGAAGATTTTTCCCAGGTAAAATTCTGAGTTCGATCCAGGTCTCATTGTTAGCCTCAACTACTAAGGCTTTGTTTGGCAAGCATAAGCTAGCTTATAAGCTAGCTGATAAGCTAGCTTATAAGCTAGTCCATCCAAACATGTACCAGGAAGCTAGCTTATCAGCTAGCTTATAAGCTAGCTTTTTGAAACGCTACTTTGAGTAGCTTATGAGGAGCTTATTGTAGCTTTTTCCAATTATACCCTTATTAATATTAATTATTAAATTCAAATATACCCTTTTTGGTCATTTTACATATTCATAAGCTAGTTTTTGCCAAACATAATTTGTTCAACAGCTAGCTTATCAGCTACTAGCAAGCTTATCAATCAACAGCTAGCTTATCAGCTATCCGCTAGCTTATCAGCTACCAGCTAGCTTATAAGCTACGCTTGCCAAACATAGCCTAAGTAAGCTAGAAATTATCCTTCTACATTGATGTTTTTAAAGATGAATTATGTAAAAAACCGACTAAAGATTTTGGTAATTAACTTTTTGCCCAAGTTGATTATATATATTATTTGAATCTTGTTTAGCTCATAATATTCATATGTTCATGAGCCCATTAACATAGACTTGGGTAGTTGTGTATATAAGCCAAATTTTATACCTAGGCTTGGCCCATCATTTCTCACATTTCGTCCCATCTACAAATCATATGTCATGCTGATCTTGCACCATGTTCCGTAACATAAGTCTGATGTCTTATTTTATGAAAGAACATGGAAATATTACATTCTTATAATCTCACAAAGGATTATATGAGACGTGGATCTGAACTCTTAATTACTTTAAGTCTCAAGTCTATCCATGAATCAGGTTTTGATACTTGGATTGATCTGGTACATCTTACTCTAATATACATCCAACAGTTGATAATCACTTCTCATGTTTTTCACCATTAAACTCAACTTCTCTTTGGGGAGAATTGATTATAGTCTACTGTCAAGTCAAATGATGTAATTACTTATCTGTAAGATATTGACAATATTTTGATAGCGGAATTAAAAATGTCATCTTCTAGTAATATTAAATGACATATCAATGTTGTTTATATCCGATGCTTTTACGTTCCCATTAATCCGTACTAGCAGTAACAGTGCGGGTGTAATGCATATGCGTGAGTAGAGATGGCAATGGGAAGGGGAATGCAATCCCGCACTCCGCCCCTGCTCTAGTTCCACTACCTCATTTCTGGTCCTCGGCGGGTGCAGGAATTGAATTCCCTTGATTTTTGTTGGGCCTATCCCTGGTCCATCCCTCCTTTATCCCCAGTTGAACAATAAATATTTTATAAAATAGTTTAAATTGGTTGAAAAATATAATATATTATAGAGAAAAGTAAAAATTTTCAACCATTTTTAAGTAACTTTACCACCTTTTAACTATTTTTTCTTTAGATGTATGTACTGATTTACCTCTCTATGATGACAATAGGACCGATACGATGGGGACACCTCTAAGGGTGTCTACCTTTTTTGTTGTTAATATAATTTTGAAAAAAATAAATAAATGAAATGTTCGTTATTTTTTCGCATGCTTTCAGCTACATGCTTAAACATGGTTTTGTTAACAAATAACAACTATTTTATATCATACTAGAAACGTACCCGCGCGTTGCAGCGCGAAGTATGTATCAATTGTCCGATTTTTATATACACCATTGTAAACATCAATTTAATCATATGTGTTCAATCAATTAACCTCCTAATGGTTTATTGAATAGTCAATCTCGAAAATTGAAATAAAATTATTATCTTTATATAATAGAATATATAATATAATTAAATAAAAAATATTTAATATTGGGCTTGTTTCGAAGGTATTGACGAGACTATTATGATGGTATAATTTGTTAAAAAAACGTAATTTTAATATAAATTTTAGTTCATAATATATGATTATTTAGATTATATGATAAGGGTTTAAAATAGAAAATGAAAAAGTAAATGACTAAAATAAGATTTAATAACTAACTATGGGGGTACAAAGTGTAAATGTATAAAATGAAATGTTGAACAAAAGAAACTGTCATATTGAGTATTTGCTTTTATATATAACTAGATACTTACCCGCGCGCGATGCAGCGCGAAAAATCTTAATATCAAAATCAAAAACTCGATTTAGATATGTTAATTTTATTAATCTATGTGGTCTTATGTCGCAAATGAAAAGTTAATATGGTGGATTGTGTCGTATTTTTAAAAAGGTTGTTGATGGATAATGTGGTTTTTAAATTCAAAACATTGGTGCTTAACATTCAATGACCAACTTACACATTAATACTTTATGTACCTATTACTACAATGCAGAAAGATGTAAATTATTAAAAATATTTAAAAAATAGTTGGAGTAAAAATCCTATGAATAACATTTCTAATTTTATATTTTATTTGTCATTTTATTTTATTTTTCTTTGAATTTGACACCGGCATAAACCATACAATTCCAATAGCTCGTGCCGCATTCTTCACGGAAAGCTTTGATGTATGTTGATCCAATAAATAACTTCAAAACCGAAGACAAATTTTCTTATGTAGGGTCAAAAAGGCTTTATATATTATTCTTGGTAATAACTAATAAGCAACCAACTTACAACCAATTCATAACTATCAAGTTTCTCTAGAATGAATGAACTCATTTTTCTTCAAGGAAGGACATCAAGTATACTTTTTGGAACATACGCAAAAATTAAAAATCATATAATTGTTAATTAAAACAATTCTACAAGGGGCTAGTTACACATCCATCTTCAACTCGATTCTTTTATGCGATTCTTTTATGAGGAAAGGTACTAATGAAAAACAAAATCTTGGAAGTTATAAATTAAATATTATAGAATGAATATTTAATAATCTTGAAAAATTGAATAGTCAATCTTGAAATTTGAAATAAAATTATTACCTTTATATAAAATAATTGCATAAAAATATTCAATATTGGGCTCATTTTGAAGGTATTGACAAGACAATTATGATGCTATACTTTGTAAAATAAAAAACGTAATTTTAATATATTTTAATTCATAATATATAATTATTTAGATTATATGATAAGGGTTTAAGGTAGAAAATGAAAAACTAAAGGACTAAAACAAGATTTAATAACTAACTACAGGGGGGGTAAAGTGTAAGTGTGTAAATCAGTTTTGTTGAACAAAATAACTAACATATTGAGTTATTCTTTTTATATAATAACTAGTCCAATACCCGCGCGATGCGGCGGGTATAAAAGTTAGTGTAGATCAATAACATATAAATTAGCAACTCAAAAGGGTTGTAAGCAACTAAGCAATATAGATCGCCCCTCACTCTCTCGTGAAAAATGAAAAAGTAATAGATTGAATGTAAATTAAATTAATTAATTATACGGGTATTAAGCGTGAGTTATAAATTAAAAATGATAGAATGAATATTTAATAAGGGGGCATCTTGAAAAATTGAATAGTTAATCTTGAAAATTTAAATAAAATTATTATCTTTATATAATAGAATATATAATATAATTGCATAAAAAAAATTCAATATTGGGCTCATTTCGAAGGTATCGACGAGACGATTATGATGGTATAATTTGTAAAAAATAGAAACGCAATTTTAATATATTTTAGTTCATAATATATGATTATTTAGATTATATAATAAGGGTTTAAAATAGAAAATGAAAAAGTGGAGGACTAAAATAAGATTTAATAACAAACTATAGGGGTACAAAGTGTAAATGTGTAAAATCAGTTTTGTTGAACAAAATAACCAACTTTATGAGTTATTCTCTTTATATAATAGTATAGATAATAGTATAGATATAGATAATTATCTCAGTTAAACTATTAGTGTCGAACTTTAAGTTAATAAACTTAAATGGTCATCTTAAGTCAAAATTATCAAATAAAGTGCTATTTGATAAATAAAATGTTAATCATTTCCTTGTCAAATTTTTTTTTAATCATTTCAACTATCATTATTTATTTTGATAAAGGAATATTATTAATAAACCCTTTTCGCGTTAAAATGTCAATAAACACATATTTATCTAATATATACAAAAGGCAGGCGCCCTGGCCCAAGACGCCGCCCGACCCGCCCCGACCCACGACTCGCTCCGACCCGGCCATCCCTCTATCAGTTTTTGACCCAGACCCGACCAGACCCGCCCCTGACCAGCCTTTAGATCCACGCGTCCTCCATTCCATACCCATCTCCTTTTTTACATCTTTGGCCCCCTAACTTATAAGCTTTATTCACTTTATACCTTGAACTTTTCAATATTTCATTTTATGTTTTAGCCATATATCGTGTATTGGCTAAAATACGTATAAAAAAAACGTTTCAATTTTAACAAATTACGCCATTATATCCGTATCGTCGATACGATCGAAATGAGCCTAATATTGAAAATTTTGACGTAGTTATTTATTATATACTATATATACGCTCCAACCAATCCGAAATTTATATCATTTTCAAGTTTACATATTAGCCCCCTAAACTTAAAACTTATAAGATTTATTCACTTTATACCTTTTACTTCTCAATATTTCATTTTACGTTTTAGTCATATATCGTGTATTGACAAAAAGACGTTAAAAAATACGTTTTAATTTGAACAAGTTACTTCATTATATTCGTATCGTCGTTACAATCTAAATGAGCCTAATATTGAATATTTTTTATGTAGTTGTTTTATTATATACTATATTTACGCTCCAACTGACCCGAATCCTATACCCTTTTTCACATCTACATATTAGCCCCCTAAATTTATAATCTTTATTCACTTTATACATTTACTTTTCTATATTTCATTTTACGTTTTACTCATATATCGTGTATTGGTTGAAACATGTTAAAAATTATAATCTTATGGTCGATAAGATCGAAATGAGCCTAACATTAAATATTTTTTTCATGTATTTATTTTATTATATACTATATATTCGCTCTAACCGACCCGAATCCTATATCCAGCTTTAAACTTACATATTAGCTCCATAAACTTATTATATTTATTCACGTTATATCTTTTAGTTTTCTATATTTCATTTTACACTTTAGTCATATATAGCATATTAACTGAAATATGTTAAAGTGTCAATAGCTGCTTTTCATGAACCCACTGCAAAGCCCGGACTTATCAACTGGTTCATTATCATTTATTAGAGAAATGGGCTTACGGAGTTAATGTGAAAACCAGAACGGAGGCCCATTAAATTAATGGGGCCATGTTGCACTGTCCCCCTCAATATTAATAATATCAATCTTTTATAAGCCAAAAATTTACTAATTAAAATGTTTTTGATGATGTACTTGAATCCTGACCGCTGATCAAAATTCTAATGCCTCGATTACCGAAAGAACAAAGCAAGGGACTATATGCGTGATAGAGGTGGCAATTCGCGGGTTAATGGGTTGGTGGGTCATGGGTTGACGAGTTGGCGTGTCAGAAACCTCAACCCTGACACGACCCATTTAGCTAATCGTGTCGAGTTCTTCAACCCTTACCCATGAGGGGTTGTGTCACGGGTTGACGGGTCAGTGGCAAGTTGGTGGGTCATAAATAGGTTGACGGGTTAAAATTCATACTTCATACAATTCAAATAAAAACAAAGTCCAAATACAACCAAGTTAAAAAAACAACCAAATACAACGAAATTCCAAGTTCAAATAAACTTAGAGTTCTTGAATTTTAGTTTTTTTATTATATAAAAAATATATATATATAATAATTAATTTAAATATAAATGGGTTCGCGGGTCAACCGCCACCCCGTGAATTTTGGCGGGTTGGTGGGTCACAAACCCAACCCAAACCCATTTATCTTCGTGTCGTGTCGGGTATCTCCATATGCTCACCCCATGAATTGAACTCGGGTAGACAAGAATGCCATCCACTTTCCTTCCCATAGATGTTACCGGCCAGTAGGCTACTAATGCTTTGATATAAAGTACTGTTTATTGATGCATATTGCTTAAAATTCAAGATTACAAGTAGATTGTGCGTTAATACAACTTATTAAAGCTCCATATTTGAATTCGTATAACTAACTCCAGATTAATGATAAGGGTATTTTATGTAACATTATCTGCATCATTTTTTGTTGCATTTTGTACATAGTTTTTAGTAGACCTGGCAAAATCTAACCCGACACGAACTCGACACGAAATAAACGGGTTTGGGTAACACATTTTAACCCGTTTAAGTAAACGGGTTGACACGAAAATGAAACGGGTAAGGTCATGGTCAAACATATCAACTTGAAAATGACCCGACTAACCCATTTATACATATATGTGTGTGTGTCTGTTTGTGTGTATATATAAAGTTTTCTTTTTACCTTTTTACTAATTTACGATTTATTTAGATTTTTAATATAATAATGTAAATAAATTTGGTTCAAACTTATAAGTTTGAATTATATAATTTGGATTCTTAAACTTTTATGAATTTTTTATTTTTGGTTTTTAATTTTATAAATGTTAAACGGGTTACCCGTTTATTAAACGGGCCGGGTTAGGGTTGTGATTTCTAATCCGTTTATTAAACGGGTCGGGTTATGGTCAAGCATTTTCAACCCGTTTAACTTTGAACCCGATACAAACTCGACACGACACAACACGCTTGCCAGGTCTAGTTTTTAGTTAAGTTATGATTATTTTATTTAACTAGAAATATACCCGCGCGCGTTGCAGCGCGAAGTATGTATCAATTGCCCGATTTTTATATACATCATTGTAAACATCAATTTAATCATATGTGTTCAATCAATTAACCTCCTAATGGTTTATTGAATAGTCAATTTCGAAAATTGAAATAAAAGTATTATCTTTATATAATAGAATATATTAATATAACTGAATAAAAAATATTCAATATTGGGCTTATTTCGAAGGTATTGACGAGACGATTATGATGGTATAATTTGTTAAATATAATAAATAATTAATAAAATATAAATATTAATATTGGAGATTTATGATTAAGGTTTAAAAGAAAATGAAGTTAAGGATAAATTGATTTAAAAATAAAGTGGGATTATAAGTGTAAATTTGTAAAGTATTAAAATAACTAATGAGTTATTTAGATTATATATAGAGTTTAACATAGATTGTTAGTGTAATAAATATAGAATAAACTACTATATAAATAATGTAAAGTATTGTTGAAAAAATAATAACTTTGAGATAGCATTTGTTGCGTAGTCAAGATAGAGGCCGTTTTTGTATAGTTTTTGAATAAAATCATATTTTAGATTACAGAAAAAATTTGTGATTTCAATGAAACATATCGATACTTTTGCAATACATTGTTGGGCCGATAGCGAAATAGAGCAGGGTCCGGTTATTTTGTATAATTTTAACAACAGATTGTCACTTTTTTGGGTTGTGAAATTTTATTCGACCAAATAAACATGGTGAGTGAGGCCGGATTCTTGGGTTTATTTGGGGCAAATCCGGTTTTTTAACTATTTAATTACTTGCGTTTTCACCTAAGTAAAATGATTAAGTTTACGTTTCGTTTATTTCACGATTTACCGTCCAGTACGATATTAGTTGTTTAGTTCGAACCCTAAGACGAACCAAAAGGCCATTAGTCATCTTGCATGGGCCAAATGCACCCACTTGGGCCGGCCAAACTATCATAAGATGGATTAAATTCATGGGCTTGATATTTCATTATGTTGGGATGATTAAATTCGTTGGCTTAATACGGTTTTCAAAGTAAAAATATATTCCTAATTCAAACCAAATTATTGGCATTATTATTGCATTTGAAATAAATCTTAAAAAAAGTAGTGTTATACTTTTGCAAGAGAAAACAAAATACTCTAGTTGTTATCTTTTAATTGTCCTGGTTTGATACTAAATGTTAAACACCATTAATTTAAAATTGATATTGATATGAAAAAACCAATAATTATTACAAAAAGTTTGATAGATATTATAAGAAAAATGAAGGTCGGTGTCACAAATGGTTATTAAATATAGTTTTTCAAACATAGTATTTTTTTCATAATGAAAATCATATGTTAATTGGTCATAAATGTTTTGGTAAATTACAAATTGTCTTTGTAGTTTGTAAACGATGTAGGTTTAATCCTTATAATTTATAAATTTTTAATGGTTTTTGTAATTTTGATTTTGTTCTGAATTTGGTCCCTGATATTAAGGTAGGATTGGTATGCAAACATAATTGGATAAGATGGGACGAGACAGAACTGGACGAAACAGAACATGACATGACAGGAGACTAGGATTGGACGAGACAAGATCGAACATAACAAGTGTCTGTCTAGCGTTTAGTACGAGTAGGACTAGACATGACAAAACTACATAAGTTTCCCCTAAAAGTTATTTGATGACTTTACATATCATAATAGTTATAACTAAAACAAATAATCTAATTTATAAACATTTTAAAGAACACAATTTTCATAACACATAAAAAAATTTGAATGACAAGCACGCATTATATTAAAACCAAACCAATAACAACAAATACATCAAGAGAATACCAACCCGAAACATACAACCGACCACAAACACAGATTACAAAGTATAACCCCAAAGAAAAAACCATAAAACAAGAGTAACACTTATGAACCCACTTCATAAAACATAAATACATACATATATAATAGGACCCAATTTGAATGAAAAATTTATAAAACTAATGGTGGTGATTATGGTAGAGGTGGAGGTGGTGGATGATAGAAACTACTTGTGGTGACGATGGGTGGTGATGGTCATTGGTGGACGATGGTTGTAAAGAACGTAAAGATAGTAGATAGTAGCAGCGGTGACGATCGGCAATGATGAAGAAGGTAATTGTGACCAATATAGTGGAGGTACTTATGATGGTTATGGTAGAGTGGTGATAGCCAATGATGCTAATAGAGTTAGTGACGGGCAGTGGTAGTGGTAGCCGATAATGGTGGTGGTTATGGTAGAGGTGACGTAGCCCACAATAGTGGTAGTGGCAGTGAACGGTAGTGGTCAGCGGTCAATGATGGTTGTGGTGAGAAGAAGGTGGAGGAGGCCAATGGTAATGGTGGTGGCGTTGGCAGTGATGGATGTGGTCTCGGTGGTTGTCGAGGTGGCCATGGACTGCAATGATCGCTGGTCAACAGTGGTTGTAGAGGTGATGTTATTCTGGTAAAGCCAAGGAGATGGTGGACGTGGCCAACGGTGGTGCCGGCGGCACCGATGGACGGTGGCCAACAATGGTTGCAGGTGGCGGTAGCAAGCACAACTAGTGGTGGTGACTGCTAAAACAAATGTTGTATTAAAGTGAGCGAGTGCACAAATGAAAAGCTTAAAAAATTTAAAGAAAAAGATGATTTCATCGAAATAATAACAAGTTACCTATCTATAATTGATGTATATGTGTTTTTAGCCGAATTTCGTATTTGGGGGATTTTTTTTAAGTGTTTGGCTGATTTTGAAAGAAATTTTTTTAATTCTGTGATTGATTTTTAGGGATCCTTTTAAGGCTTTGTTTGGCAAGCATAAGCTAGCTTATAAGCTAGCTTATAAGCTAGTCCATCCAAACATGTACCAGGAAGCTAGCTTATAAGCTAGCTTTTTGAAACGCTACTTTGAGTAGCTTATGAGGAGCTTATTGTAGCTTTTTCCAATTATACCTTTATTAATATTAATTATTAAATTCAAATATACCCTTTTTGGTCATTTTACATACTCATAAGCTAGTTTTTGCCAAACATAATTTGTTCAACAGCTAGCTTATCAGCTACTAGCAAGCTTATCAATCAACAGCTAGCTTATCAGCTATCCGCTAGCTTATCAGCTACCAGCTAGCTTATCAGCTACCAACTAGCTTATAAGCTACGCTTGCCAAACATAAAGTAAGTGTTTTTATTGATTTCAATATACTTTTTTCGTTTTCTTTGTTGATTATAGAGAATTTTTAGGTTTTTTTTTTGATAGATTTCAATAGAACTTTTGGAGTTTTAAATATGTTTTATTGAAAATGTTGATTAGTAGTCATAGTTTTAAAAGATTTCAAGTTATACTTCTATTTTAAAAATATTTATAACAAAAACAATTTTAGATTAATCGAAAACTTTAAAAACTTTTTAAGAATATTTAAAACCAAAACAATTTTTGAAAATATGAAAATTTTAAAAAACTTGCAACTAGGAGGGCTAGAACTTTAAATATTTATAGCAAAAACATTTTTTCTATACAAGAAATTTTTAAAAACTTGCAACCAAGAGGACTTGAACTTGTAACATCCACGTTAGAAGCTCAAACCTTAGCACAAAGACTTAAGTGTTAAATATTGTATAGTTCAGGGACCCTTTTGTAACCTTTGTATCTATATATTGTTATCAATACACGCAACCCTAATCACGGGTTTCCACATATTCTTTCATGGTATCAGAGCCAAGGTCTACCACTCTACGGACTCACATGCCGGCACTCTCGTGACCTTCTCCTGGTCCTCTCGTGACCCTTCTAGGCTCTCTAGCTAGCCTCTGTTGGAGGGGGCGTGTTAGAGTCCCACCTCTCTTGGTCCTCTCGTGACCCTTCTAGGCTCTCTATCTAGCCTCTGTTGGAGGGGGCATGTTAAAGTCCCACATCGGCTAGACTTGGACCAAATCTTCACTGTATATGTTGGAACCCCCCTTCTCTCCTCAAGGGCTCTTTTGGAGATTAATCTAGGGGTTCCACATATTCTAACATGGTATCAGGCATATTCTAGTTTGAGTGGTTTTAAATATTATGTACTGTTTTTGGATGATTTTTCTCACTTTTTATGGGTGTTTCCTTTACGTGCAAAATCAGAGGTGTTTTCTGTTTTTAAAACGTTTCGCGCCTATGTTCTAAACCAATTTAAAACGGACATTCAGCTTTTCCAATGTGAGAACGGTCGTGAGTTTAACAATCAACCCTTCTTGGATTTTTTCAAAACTCATGGCATCAAAATACGTTTTTCTTGTCCCTATACGTCTCCACAAAATGGAAAAGCTGAGCGCACCATCCGCACTATTAATAACACCTTACGCACGTCTCTCGTACAAGCCTCTCTCCCGCCCAAGTTCTGGGTTGAGGCTATTCTCTCTTCTGTTCACACCTTTAACTTGCTTCCGTCCACCACCATTCAGTACAAAACTCCTTTTGAGGTGCTGTTTGGCTTCTCACCTACCTATTCTCACCTTTGTGTCTTTGGTTGTCTCTGCTACCCCAACACCTCACCAACTGCTCCTCACAAGCTTGCCCCGTGATCCTCTGCCTGTGTCTATCTTGGTCCAAGCACTGATCACCGTGGCTATCATTGTCTAGATCTTATCACCCAAAAGGTAATCATCTCGCGTCATGTCGTCTTTGACGAAACGCACTTTCCGTTTCCTGACTTCCAGCCTCACCCATCCGCCGAGGACTGCGACTCGTTTGCTGTTGACGACTCTATCCCTTCTATATCTCCTATCATTGATACTTCCACTACTCCGCCAGAAACTGGTACTACTTCCTCTCCTTCGCAGTCTCATCATGATGAGCCTTCTGGCACCTCGTCCTCTTCTTCTGCTCCTTCGGCTGAGCATTCTCAACCTTCTTACTGCCTCCTCTCCTACTCTTATTTCCATGGTTATCTCTAAGTTATCCTCTGAGTTTCCCATGTCTGATTTGGGTCCGTTATCCTTCTTCTTAGGAATCGCTGCGTCTCGTAGCAAGTCCGGACTCTTTCTTTCTCAATCTGCCTTTGCTCAGGAGATTCTAGCACGAGCTGATATGGTCTCGTGCAATCCCTGCAGCACACCGGCTGACACCAAAACAAAGCTTGTTGTTGATGGTGAGCCTGTTCCTGATCCCACCTTATATAGAAGCCTTGCTGGTGCCCTGCAGTATCTGACATTTACTCATCCTGATATTGCCTATGCCGTCCAACAGGTCTGTCTCTTTATGCATGACCCGCGTCTTCCTCATCTCAATGCGCTTAAACGCATCTTACGGTATGTAAAGGGTACTATGTCTCATGGTCTTCATATTAAGGCGTCAACCGTTGATCGCTTGGTTGCCTATTCGGATGCCGACTGGGCCGACTGTCCTAATACACGTCGGTCCACCTCAGGGTTTTGTGTCTATCTGGGTGACAATCTCGTATCTTGGTCCTCCAAACGACAGCATGTTGTTTCCCGCTCTAGTGCCAAGGCCGAGTACCGGGGGATAGCCAATGTAGTTGCTGAAACTGCTTGGTTGCGAAATCTCCTCCTCGAGTTGTGTTGTTCTCTCTCCCGTGCCACTGTTGTCTTCTGCGATAATGCCAGTGCCATGTATCTAGCATCTAACCCTGTTTAGCACCAGAGAACCAAGCATGTGGAAATAGATATACATTTTGTTAGGGAGCGTGTTGCGATTGGTCATGTGCGTGTTTTGCATGTTCCATCCGCTTATCAGTATGCTGATATTTTTACAAAGGGTCTACCTACGAGTTTGTTTCTAGATTTTAGAAATAGTTTGAATATTCGTTTACCTCCCGATCAAACTACGGGGGTGTGTTAACTATTGTATAGTTCAGGGACCCTTTTGTAACCTTTGTATCTATATATTGTTATCAATACACGCAACCCTAATCACGGGTTTCCACATATTCTTTCATTAAGCCATCCCAAAGCCTTGAAACTTTTTGTTTTAAATTTGTGCTCCAAGTATATATGACACTTTCAAAATTAAGTGCATTGTTTTAAATTTGTGCTCCAAGCCTCCAAGTATATATGACACTTTCAAAATTAGGTGGATGCATCTTCATAACGTCTAGTTTTTTTTCTTTTACGAAATGAAGCTTAGCGGGTGCACGGGACCCCCTATCCAATGGGTAGTTTCGTCCATATCCCTGTCCCATGTTGCACCAAACATAAGATAATAAATTATTGTTTTGTTCCTTGTGTTGTGGTACCAAAAATGGTTCTTCGGAGAAAGGAGTACCAGGGGAAGGTAACATAGGGTCACTCACTTAGCCTAACTAATGGTCATTAATATTAGAGGCTACATCTAAAAAAATGAAAATAAAAAAGAAGATGTTGTAAATTTTAATCTGTAAGGACCAAGCCTACAAGGCTACAACTACAAGTTTGCAAACCATGATAACAAATTTTGTAATTTAGTCTAACTTTTTTTAGCTTTTTTAATACTTTAGTTGTGTGACGTGAGTATTTAAGTAGTGATGCCAAAAATGGGTCAATGTGGTGAAGTCATCATTGTTTAATAAAAATGTTTTAATAGTTTAATATGAACTTATAAATTACAAAATAAAATAAAAGGTTTTTATTTCAAAATAGCCCTTGGAGTTCGCATTTTTTAAGGTTTTGGTACTTGTCATTAACGGTGTTAACTCAATCCATTAGGTGAGGGGCGTTTTGGTCCTTTCCCATGTCTTCACTTGGAAACAAGACCAACTCCTACCCCTCTTCGGCCTCTCCAACCAAAAACTTTCCCATTTATATTCTCTGGTCAACCTATTTCTCCAGTCATGTTTCTTCAATATCCCTTTTTTGTTCATCTTCCTTGATCAATTCCTTTCTCTGACCAATACACGTCATATCATACACTCCAAATAGTAAAACAAAACCCAAAATCCAAACATTAAAATTAAACCCCAAATCCTAACTTTAACCACCAAAGTTGAAATTAAACATTCAAGCTCATTTTAGCATATTACATATCTTTATATTAAGCTTGGGATTAAGAAAGATTACACAACACAATTTACATGGCTAAACGCAATACACTCAAAGCACAACAAATAACAAACAAATAGAGAAAAACTAGCCTCCTCCTCTTTCAACAACCACCCTCTTTGACAACCTTGAACCTCCTCTACAACCTCTTTGACACAATGCACCTCCTCTTCCATAACCACTAGTATCCTCTTTTCTCCATCTGTTATCCGTCTCCTCTTTATTATATATATATTTTTATCTTAGACACAAAGAGACCAATCACAATGTTAATTTATAGAAACAAATAAGGGTTATTGATTTGCATAAACACCGAAGGGTTTTGATTAATGATAAATGGATTTTGATCGCCAAGGAAAGGATATCTTTGATCATTACCTTGGTTCTTGGATGTGGTCACATGTGTGCTTGAATCGACAGGAAGGGCAAAGAGGTCTAGGTTCGGGAAGACAGAGGGGGTTGAGGTGAGGGAATATGGTATGTATATTTTTTTATATATAATATAAGTAATTGGTATTGAATATTGATGTGTGTATATAATAAATTAATAATAATACTTTATTTATTTAAATGAAAAAAAAGCAATGATTATATTGTCCATCAGTTAGCGAATGAAAATTAACGGTTATTAATGTAGGAACTAAAACGTTAGAAAAAAATAAACTTTGCGAGATATTAAAAGATAAAACTAAATCTAAGATAAAATAAAAAACACATAAATCAAATCCGTGATTTACTTTTTTAAATATTGTAATCCACACTTGTCTCGTAGATTTTATGCCTCTTAACGTATTTTTAATGTACCTTAAAACATGACATATTTTAACTCTATTTGTTTCAAATAAAAAATATATATTTTTTAATCTGACGTCTAGTTTAACAAAAAGACATTTAGTTATTGATAGATTCAAAAAAATTAAAAAACTAAAAATTAAAAAATGTCTATAATAAGAATAATCTAAAAACTTATGACAACGACTCCGACTAAGAGACGAAAGAAGTAGAATATATCCACAAAACTTCCTAAAAATGTTGTATTTTAAATTAACCAAAAATAAAGTTATTGTAACTTCTATAGAAATATAGGGGTATTGTCGTAATAAAGTGAGAATAGACATATAGGGGTATTATTGTAACTTCTGTAGAAATACAGGGGTATTATTGTAACTTCTGTAGAAATATAGGGGTATTAACGTGATTTTTGGGTAGTAGGAAACAAATGATTAGTAGGCTGTGACAGCGAAGGGGTTTGGCTTTACGGATAAATGTTACAGATAAGCCCTTAGAGTATGGTCGAATTACATATAGGCCCATACTGTTTTCATTTTATATTCAAATTTGGTTAGCTGTTTTCGTGGTGGTTGAATAAATGCTGGAATATGATTCAATAAAGATTTGATCAAAGATTATATTCTCAATTGGATTCATGTTTTGGCTACAACCAATAATAAAGACAAAACTCCACCTTCTTTCTTTTTCTTTTTATATTACTTTTATAAAAAATAAACAAACTTGACTCATCTTTTCTTTGAAATGTTTAAATTTTATTGAGTTAAAGTAATCACTTGCTTGAAGGTAATAAATCTTGAAAGTAAATTATATATGTGTTTTTGTGAAAACTATTGGATAATGTAGTTAACATTTGTTAATCTTATTTTTAGTCACCAAATCTGATGTTTCATATTTGGTATAACATGAGACAGATAAAAACTCATTATCTCATATTTAATAGGATACAAGACACTGAAAAGAATTGGGATAAGGACTAGTACATGATGGTATAAGATTAGACAAAAAAAGTTTTTTCTTATTACATCAAAATAGGTGGAACAACGTTGGACAAGAATAAAACATAAACCAAAAAATTACTAATCTATCCTAATTTGATGAAGAACTCCAATATAGTGTTTTTTTAATGGTCAACACCGCCATCACCACCAACGGCCACCGCCAACCATCGTTGGCCACTTCCGTCTCCTCCTCCACTACCACGACTACCATCGTTCATCAATCACTACTACCACCGTCCATCACCACTACAATTACTATTCTCGGCCATCTTCATTGAAAACCACCCCACATCGCCGCCCACCCCTACCTATACCTCATCCACATCGGACACAACTACCTCCTCCACCACTATCGAACACCACCACCATTGCCCACCATCTTCATGTCCTCCACAATCAATGGTTTCAATCTTGGTTAGGTCTACCTAGATCCCATCCTTGGAAACAATATTCCCCAAGAACTGGACCTCCAATAATTAGAATTCACACTTCAAGAACTTCGCAAATCCTCTAAAACCAAATCCTCAAAGTTTTTCACCAACAATTGATTGTTTATATACATTACTATTAACATATAATCATCACAAACCTCCCAAAATTCACATCAAATCCAAGAATCATTCAAATCTATTAAGCTTTAGGTCAATCCCACCCCCAAATACCATGGGAGCAGGGCAGATGTAGTCTATTGATAGAGGGGGGACAGGCCCCCACTTGAAAAAAAAATTAGTTGTTTGTGAAAGGTAAATTTTTTGAAAATTCATCAGCCTACAAAAAGTCCCCCAGTAAAATTTTATTGGGACCCCACAAAACTCTAGCCAACTAACCTAAGGTGCTTGATGGAATGAAAAACTTGAGGGCCACCACTATTACATGGGTTTACTCCTTTAAATTTGATATTTTTAATATATTAATAATATTAATTTAAAATCAAAGTTTTATGTTGTCTGCACATTCAAAACTCAAATGTTAATATTTTTATTTTTAGTTAATCAGTCTTCAAATAATTTATTAAAATAAATATATCAATCAATTGTCTACTTTTTCTTATTAGTAATAAGTAATTTTTAACCATAATTGTAATACTTACAGTTTTAAGTAAAATTATAAAAATAATTGTAATAAATAACTTTTAAACATTATAATTTTTAATATTAGTTAATTTATATATTTTATTTTAAGATATTTTATTAATTGTTATAAATGAAATCTTATAGTTGTATATTATATAAATCATGAACCGATTCATAAATCATGATTGGGAGTGAAAATTTATAAAATGAATAGAGAAAGAGAAAACTGATGTGGCAGGCAAAGTCATGAACCTCGAAAGAGGTTCATGACTGCCGATGCTCTTAGTAGTTGAGTTGCATTTGACTCAATAAAAGTATTTTAGGTTACCTGTACAGTTTCCTATTAAAGCCTGGTGTTTGACTAGCCCATCAATAAAAATAATTGTTTAAAATCAACTAAAACGTTAAAAAAAAAACTTTTGATATCAACTAAAAAAGATCGAAAAACTCTCTTGAAATTGAGAAAAAAACTCAAAAACCTAAATAATCCCTTGAAAAAAACGGTTGATATAGGGTAAGAATACATCGAACAACTTTACAGGCATAAGCTACCTTAAAGATGTCCCCACTATGAAAAATTCTTGGATCCTCCACTGCATGGGAGGTCGATGTCACCAAAAATCCCAAATGAAACCCACTATTCTCACTCCATAGATTCAATTTCTCACTCAAAACAACATCCAATCACTTAAAATCTAAATCACTAAATTAAAACCTACTTATGAATGAAATGACATGAAAATATGAGATTCTTACAAGAGATATGACATGAAAAGGTGAGTGATTGCAAGATGGTGGAGAGAGGCCAGATGACTTGAGCAATTAGGATTGGGATCCAATTTTTATTTTTATTTTGGATTTCTAAATGCAATTCTCTTTTGTAATTTTGATTTACTTTTAGAAAAAATAAATTACTTGCCTTTTAGACACACTTTACAAAACATGATTAAAAACTTTTAATTAGTGTTTAGAAAAGCTTAACAAAGTGTTACTAAACTTTTAAGTTTGACATTTAAAGAAGATTTTTTATTAAAGCGTGATTAAAATTTTAGAAGTACTTTTTAATAGTATATAAATATCTTCAAAATTATGGAAATTATGATCATACAACTTGAACAAACATAATGTATACATGGATATTCACTTATCGAACAAAAGTTAACAACGTTTGACTTAGAAACGAGGTACGTAAAAAAATAAGACTATAAATTAAATGTAATAAACAAAATGTATGAAGAATATCCAATAACTTACCATAACACAAAGGTAATAAAATTGTAGTTTACTCTAAATTTTATTTTGCATTCCAAGTTTCATTTTCATGAAGCATCCTTTCACACATAGGATTAATAATCATTTATTTTGTGTACAGTTAGATATAGTAAGGTTAAACCAAATAAATTACTTCCATTTGTTAAATAAACCCTTCTGTTATGTTAAAATCAAGCATTTCTCTTTTTATATCTTCAGTGTATTTATTTGACTTTATGAGAGTTTGTTTAGGACACCCAATGTTATATCACTTTGAGATGGTTGACACATCTATAATCAAATAATTGATGATAACATGTTACATATAATCCATTAAGCATCGAGTACATTTTATAATTATTGTACTTGCGATATTATATCGGGACAAATAGCACGCTTAGAAAGGTTCATAAACATTTTTATTTTATGTGATATACATTTACGTCTTGTTTGTTTTTAGTTTTCTATTCTTATTTGTCATTTCTATCTAATTCGATCAGATATAAGATAATTCAGATCGTTTGTTAGTCTCTTTTTTAGAGTCTCTTAAATTGAAATATCATCTAATAAATTAAGTGATAACCTAACCACTTAATTAGCTCTTAATTCCATCCAACATCATTCTTTCAAATTCAACATTTGTTTTAGCCCAGATGCACCCATAATTTGCAAAGATGCAAAACACGAACATTGTAGTTTTGTGTATTGACTTTCTAGAACATCTTGAATCACATAAATCGGGCTTCGATGTATGAGATATGATTAAAAATCCACAACCTCGTAAATTTGCCAACATCTTTGTTTTGTTTTTTTTCTTTTTCTTATCGTCTATCAATCGTCGGTTGTCAATTTAATTGACGTATTCAAGTTGAATTTTGAGAAATAAAATAGAAAATTATATATATTCAAATGTTTATCATTTTACAAAAACAAACAATCTTATTGATTCACATTTTTGACTTCAACGCCACCTATTAAAAATAAGAATTGCGATAATAACTTTAGAATTCAAACACCTCTAAGAAAACAAACTATCATCTTCTATTTTGCCTTTTCAAAGAAAATCACCTTGATATTGTTCGTATTTTCGCAAGTACCTTTTTTTTTTCAAAAATGATGTTTGCTTTAATACAAATCTAAAAAATGAAATTAGGAAATATTATTTTGATAGAGTACTTATAAAAGAAAAACTTTATTAAATGCTTAATCATTTATGAACACATTAAATCCTTTTAAACTTTCGTAGACCCATCAAAATATTTGTTTAAAAATTTAATAGAATTTATGAGGGAAAGCGACCTCCGGGTACGATCATAGCATAGCTCCATTCATTCGTTGAACCTTGGGGATAACCATTAGCATTGAGGTCAATCACCACACCACCTCTATCATACATACAATATTACACGACGTGAGAGTACATGGCCAACACACACCTAAAGTGCCTACGTTCCGCTAGCAGCCAATAACCAAACTTCCTGATTTACTATCCATTTTTTTTCCTATTTTTATTAAATATTCATTAGGTCTGTTAAATTGATTCCATTAACCTAGCAAAAAAAATTAGATTTATAAAAAAATAAGGATAGCTGACCTAGGTCCATTTTTAATAGATCTGAATTCGATTTTTAGTTGATCTGACCATTCAACTACTTTTTTGTTATCTTTTAGTTGGGCCCGTTAAAAATGGACCCTATTTAACGGATTTGGTGGTTATTTTGCAAAAGTTGGGAAGAAAATGAATAGGACACCATTAAGGGGGCTAAGTTTTTCCACTGCAACCAATTTTCCCGTTTATGATAGCCTCCATGTCAAATCATTATTAATGTTAGAGCATCCCAGGTGCATAAAATATCCAATAACTTATTATTTTATCCATGACAGTTTTACACTAACTTTTTCCACTAACAATCTATCGTTAAAAACTTTCTCCAATATATTAACTTTTCAAAAGCTTTTCATCAATTACATAATAATTTATCTGCATCTTTAAAATGTTTATAAAAAACCCTCATATAGTTTGTCGTTTTAATGTCTTTTTTTCAAAAACAAAAATTAGTTAACATTAAAAAAATGAATTTTTAATAAAATTAAAAATCTTACTATAATATATGATTTTTATATTTTTTCTAGGTATTCGATATTGGGGTCAGTATGATCGTCTTGTTGAAAGCTTTCAATAATGTATTTTGTTGTAAAATATTTTTATTTTATTATAACTATTTAGGAATTAGATTTGTTAATAAAAATACAATAAAGTATAAAATGAAAATATGATAAAAGAAATTGTGGAAAATGAAATTTATTTGGAAAAAGTTTTTTCTCAAAAGGTTGGTGTTCTCCCAACCCTTTCACTCTTTCATCAAATAGTCTTTAACTCCAATACATAAAGAGCTTTTTAAAAACTTTTTGTTATAGTAAAAACTTCTTTAAAGATTATACATTAGATATGAACCTAGTTAAATTTGTTACATTTTTACATTGGTTAGGATCATTTTACTCTTAATTTTCTTTTGGGGAAGGTATAACGGCATCAAACCAACGAACGACTACCACGAACACACACACACACGGACGCACGCATGCATGCCTCCCCGACGATATCGGGCATCATTTCACTCTTAATGTTGGGAGTCTTCGTTCTTTTCTCAATGCTTCTTTTGTAGAGTATATATGATAATTTCACACATATATTCTCACGTTTTGCAAAATATTTGAGTAATTTGTATATGTATAAAGTATAAACTAAATGGCATAGAACTTGTTGATAGAAGCTCAAACACGCACATGATCAATAAATGAAATGGTTCTACGTAATGTATGTGTAAAAATACGAAATGTTACAACGAACATATAATACTTCACATAAGTTTAATATTTTATTTGTCAAAGTATTTATATGTAATAGACCATATGGTCCTTTTTTCCGTAAAAAACGATGCATAATCTTTGATCATTGAGTACCTACATGATGTTGCCTCACCCGAAGAGCCATGAATTACGACATGCACGTTACATTGATTTTCTTGTAATATTGAATTGTCTTTTAACTTATACAAATTTATAAATGCTTAAAAGAAAAGAAAGTTTGTATGTTTTCTCTAATAACATCTACCATCATCATCTATTAGGGCTTAAGTTATTTAAAACTAACTAATCTCTAGCATTAATTAAAGGTGTTTGGCCATGCCTAACACTATCCCAACATTTGACATCTTCAGAGATCAAGAGTTCAAGTTTTATTAAATTTTAAGGAAATTGTGTAAGTTTATTTGTTATATTTATTGTATACAAATATTAATACACTTAAAAAACCGAGTACTAACCACATAACCATACGATGGATCAATTTAATATAGAAGAAAATAGAACTTCCATTTTGAAAGATAAGAAATACATTAACTGAGACTTAGTAAATCTGTCACACCACAATAACCGAAAGAAAATTTGATTGTCGATAGTTTCCGCATAAGTGTAAAACCTAGTCAAGATACTTCCAAGGAGTCATGCCTCACTACCAGAGGATTAAACTTAAACATTGAGAATTTTTATGTTGCTAAATAGTAAAAAATATTTGGTAAGAAAAATTGTGTAAAACAGGGACATAGAAAATAAGATGATGCTACCATCAACTTTAAGTCGTTTTGACAAAGACATGTCGATATTCCATTATTAATAGGGACCTATTACGCATTCTTATATCATCAATACTAAATTTCTAGAAGGTTTTGGTATCAATATATGCCCTTATGATGTGCCTAGGTTTCTCTTTGAGACTCTATATATTATGATAGTTGCTACCCAACTATCGGGTTCCTTCAACTATTAGATTCATTTGCTTTTGATTGAATTGAGGTTCCAAAAAAACCATAATATGTATTAAAGTCACATGAACAATACTTAACTTCAAATATTATATGTGTGTATATATATACCAAAGAGAAAAATAAAAATAGAAGGCAAGTACTTGATTGGAACAAACCATTATTATTCGGTTGGCAATCAAATATCTCTTGATGTTTACTGAAAAGTTTTTTAATCAATCGAAATGATAAATAGCTTAGGGCATCTTCAACAACTTTTTTAAATTTTCTTCAAAATGAAGAATTAAAAATCAAATTTTCTAAAAAAAAATTGCATCTATCTCTAACAATTTTTCCATATTAGAGATTTCAACATTGATTTAATATTAAAATATTTCATCAATTATATAAATAATTATTTCTCTCTTCAAATTATTACTTTTCAAGGATTTCTATTGGTCTCTCATATAATAATTATTTTTGGAGTGATTTTCAAATATGGACAAATTTATTTTTGCCATGGATCTTATGACTGAAAAAATAATTTCTCTCTTCAAATTATTTTAACATTCATAAGATACCTTATCAGCTACTTTTATCAAACATAACTTATTCATTAGCTAGCTTATGAGTCATCAACTACCTTATCAATTATAAACTACTTTATCATCTAATTTGCCAACCGAAATAAAGTGAAACAAATAATTAGTGTATTCTTAGGACAACCGAAATAATGATGATTATTTTGGATGAACAAAAAATGATTTTTGCGATAATCATGGATTGCAAAGTAAATTCCGCATTTTTGTCCTTAAGATTTATTTACAAAGAAGTTTTGGATCTAATGATATTAATAAATTTTGATAACTAAATCTAGGTTATGGGTATTAAAAAATTATTAACAGATTAATTTAGAGTAAATTATGATTTTCATTCATGTGGTTTGATGATTATAACTAATTTTGTCTTTGTAGTATAAAAATTGTTATTTTTGTTCTTGTGGTTCTAATTTGTTTCTATTTTCGTCCTTGCCTGTAACTCTGTTAATAAAAGATGTTAAAATGTCAAAATTTTTTTTGAAAAGTTACATATTCAGTTCTTGTGGTTTGTAGAGTTATAAATATTTCAAAAAATTTAAAACTTATAATATTGATTTTTTTCCTTTTTAGTTTATTATTATTTGAGTAAAGTGCAATTTTGGTCCCTGTGGTTTGACAAAAGTCTCACTTTTGGTCCCTACAATTTAAAAAATACACATTAGCCACTGGAGTATGCAATTTCGTCCAATTTTGGTCCCTCTGACTAACAGCCGTTAAATGTGTGTCATTAATGCAGGGGTAGTTAAGTCTTTTTCCATTTTTTCTTATTTTTTGCTTTAAGAATAAGCACAGGGACCGAAAGTGTAATTTACTCTATATTTACACACACACACACACAACACTTCATCTTCAACATCCACCCCCTACCATACACCACCCAGATCTGACCACCACTCACCCACTACCACCACCACCACCACTCACCCATCACCACCCACCTCCCAAATTTGACCACCACTCACCCACCCAACACCACCCACAACCACCACCAAATCTGAATGAAAGAAACCACCTCCACTACCACCACCAAATTCATCGTCCTCCACCCTTCCATCCACAAACACGCCACTGCCGGCGCCGGAGCTGGAGCCACCATCACCGGACCTTTTCTCTCTTCACCACCCTCCCCTACACCCGAACCACCGCCAACCCCCTACCCAAACCCATCTTCGACGCCCTCCTCCACTACGCCGGAACCACCCCAAACTCGACAAACCCATCTTGGATATCCTCCACCGAGTTCAACGCTATCGCCGCCGTCCTCTGCCACTGCTCCGCCCCCTGCAACCTCGTCGTGTTCGGCTTGACTCACGAAACCCTCCTCTGGAACGCCCTCAACGTCAACGGCCGAACGATCTTCGTGGACGAGAGCGCCTAATTCAGATCTGGTGGTGGTTGTAGGTGGTGTTGGGTGTGTCTTTGTGGCTCCAGCACCAGCGGTGGCGTGTTTGTGAATGGAAGGGTGGAAGACGATGAATTTAGTGGTGGTGGTTTCTTTCATTCAGATCTGGTGTGGTTGTGGGTGGTGGTGGTGGGTGGTGGTGGTGGGTGAGTGGTGGTCAGATTTGGGAGGTAGGTGGTGGTGATGGGTAATTGGTGGTGATGGTGGGTAGTGGTGGTCAGATCTAGGTGGTGTATGGTGGGTGGTGGTGGTGTATGGTGGGTGGTGGTGGTGATTGGTGGTTGAGGAAGATGAAGTGGGGAGATGTGTATATACATATATAAATAGAGTAAATTACAATTTTGATCCCTGAGTTTATTGTTTATGCAAAAACAAGAAAAAATTGGAAAAAATTAAATTAACTCCAAACTAACGGCCTTATTTAACGGCTGTTAGTCAGAGGGACCAAAATCGGGCAATTATGCATACTGTAGGGCTAATGTGTATTTTTTAAACTGTAGGGACCAAAAGTGAGACTTTTGTCAAACCACAGGGACCAAAATTGCACTTTACTCTTATTATTTCTTTATTATATGTTATATAAACTTTTTAAAAGACTATATTAATACATATATATATATATATATTCTTAATTTAAATTATTTTGTTTGCTTTTTAGTTTTTTATTATTCTTTATTATATTTCTATACTATATATAGAAATATATATATATATATATGTGTGTGTGTGTGTGTGTGTTTGTTTTTTATACACAACATTATATATATGTATGCTTTTTTTTATTTAAATATTAAATATTAAAATTAACTAATAAAAAATAAAGCATAAATGAGTATACGGCTTAGTATGAGTAA
Source organism: Centaurea solstitialis (assembly GCA_030169165.1). Lineage (NCBI taxonomy): Eukaryota > Viridiplantae > Streptophyta > Magnoliopsida > Asterales > Asteraceae > Centaurea > Centaurea solstitialis. The sequence goes on from CM058045.1 coordinate 72,415,184, forward strand.
AACGTATTTAACAAAAGCAACTAATTGGTATATAATAAACTAATTTTTTTTCACCAGTAATATTAAACTTTTCAAAATGATAACTTAAAATAAATAAAAATTAATAGTTTTATTTATTTATTGATTAACTTAATATCTTTATTACTATATAAAAATAAGTAAAACTACTAATTTTTATTTATAAGTATGAGTAAAGCGTATTTAAAATAAATAATGTTTTTATTTATTAGTTTTAATTTTATATCAACTGATTGGTATAAAATAAAACTAATTTTTTTCACGAGTAATATTAAACTTTTCAAATAATTATTTTAAAATAAGTAAAAATTAATAGTTTTATTTATTGATTGATTTACTTAAGATCTTTATTACTATATAAAAATAAGTAAAATTATTAGTTTATATTTATAAGTATGGAGCGTATTTAAAATAAGTAAGATTTTTATTTATTAGTGTGAGTAAATCGTATTTAAAATAAGTAAACTATTAATTTTTACTTATTGTAGATTATCATTTGAAAAGTTCAACATTACTCGTGAAAAAAAATTAGTTTTATTTTATACCAACCGGTTGTTTTTGTTAAATAGGTTTTACTCACATTAATACCTATACTCATTTATACTTTATTTTTTTTAATTAACTTTAGTATTTAATATTTAAACCACAGGAACAAAAATAGTTATAATCATCAAACCACAATGACGAAAATCGTAGTTTACTCGGTTTATTTATTACAAAAGTTATATGTTGAAGATGTATTAGTTTGAACACTAATTATATATATATATATATATATATATATATAGAGAGAGAGAGAGAGAGGGGGGGGGGAGTTCAAATGTGAACCACTTTTTAATTGTGAATTGATGACAGCCGGGAGCGAGCCACGCGCCAATCTAAAACATGCTCGACTAAGCTTTATTATGCAGTATGCATAAAGCTTAGTCGCACTCTGACGCGGGCGACTTAGCGCGCGGGTTATCTTTATTCAAGCTTTATTCAGTTTGCATAATAGCTTTATTCAGACTGAATAAAGCTTGAATAAAGGTAACCCGCGGGGTTTATGCAGACTGAATAAAGCTACGTCACGCAAATTAGATTTCCACGTGGCGCGATTTTAGTGGTCATCATGTTCACAATGAAAAAATGGTTCACATTTGAACCTGAGGGATTTTCTTTTGTGAATTTTTTTTTGTGTGAACTTGTGAACTTTCTCCAAAATGACGATTTCATAGGTTAAATCAATGAAATTGGTTCATGAAATTGTTTAATATGATGAAATTATATTATATGAATATATATATATATAAAGAGAGAGAGAGAGATGAAAGTTCAAATGTGAACTCAATTTTTGGTTGTGAATATCAGGATGAATTTCAGCCACTTATTCGGTCAATAAAGACGGCTTTGACCGGGTCTTCTCCTTTAATAATCTCCACCCTCCCATGAATCGCGTCAATCCTCCGTGATCGCGTCCACCATAACCGAAGATGTGTGGCTGAGATTCGTCTTCACGTTCACAACCAAAATTGAGTTCACATTTGAACCTGACCCTTTATATATATATATATATATATAGAGAGAGAGAGAGAGAGAGAGAGGAAAGTTCAAATGTGAACCACTTTTTGGTTGTGAACGTGAGGACAGCCGAGAGCGCGACACGTGGCGGCTTTGAGTGTGGTCCCCGTCTTTAATTCACGCCACGTGGCGCTCTTAGTTGTCCTCACGTTCACAACCAAAAAGTGGTTCACATTTGAACCCACCCCTATATATATATATATATAGAAAGGTTCAAATGAGAAACATATCAATTTAAGAGAATGTGAGAAGCAATCTCAGCCACTCATCCAGTCAATAAAGGCGGCTTTGACCGATCCCCCCTTTAATAATCTCTACCCTCCCATGAATCGCGTCAATCCTCCATGATCACGTCCACCGTAACCGCAAAATGAGTGGCTGGATTGCTCCTCACGTTCTCTTAAATTGATATGCTTCTCGCATGAACCTTCCTCTCTATATATATAATTTTGAAGGTATTAAGACAGTTCAAATTATCGATATAAACAATAGTTTTTGTATATAGTGTCGGTTCATGTTAAAATAATTTTTATTATAATATTAGTTGTGTTATTTTAGCAATGCTATTGATTTCATGAGCTCTAAAAATAAAACAAAAACTTGTATATGACAAGTATTCATTTTCTTATAAACTATGAAGTTATCTTACAAAGTTATATAAATTTGATTACATGTTTTCCAAATAGCAGAGAATGATTTATACTTTAGGAAGTTATTTGAACAAATTTCATTATAATATCAACATGATTTTATATCATCTATGTCGGATAGGAGATGTTTGTTTTTTTAATATCAACACTTAACAATCTTTGAACACTTTTTCGACCAGACCTACTCTAATTAAGAGTTTTTACTTTTTTTTTTCAAAATATTATGAGCCTTTTATCACTTGAATTTATATGGAAAAAAAGTGAGAACCTAATCACTTAAACACCTCTTATTTTTCCCCAAGTCGCTATCTCCCTCGACCCAATACGATTTTCAAATCGATCTCCAACTCTGGTGATCTCCAAATCGATTCTCATCAAATCAATCTTCAAATTTTGTTGATCTCCAGCTATGTTGATCTCCAAATTGATCTTCATCTTTGTCGATCTCCAAATTGATTCTCACCAGATCTCCAAATTGACTCTCATCAGGCCTCCATCGCATCAAGTCTTGTTTGGTCAACAGCATGGTTTTCATACTGATATAGTTTTATATTTTATTAGGAACCTTTGTTAAGATAAACATACGGCAACAATAAAAAATAAATCGAACATGAAATTAGAATCTTGGGCTTAAAGGCTTGGCATTTGATATCCAAAGAGAGATTCTAAATTTATTATACATCATGGGTATCTCAATATAAGAAAGTGAAATAAAGCTAAGAAAGTCTAAAGTGACGTTATTGTCGACAACAGATTGAGTTTATTTTTTGATACAATCAGAAAACAACTGTCAAAGTATGATTTGCAGAATTCGTTTTGGTGTACCAAATGATACTTGGGTCAGGGAAAGCTGATGATCATTTTAGTAATTGAAACATTATCATATATAATTCAATTTTATAGTCTAGTAGTACGACAATTATATTGCTCTCTCGACCCCATTCTTTTTTGGCTCAGACAACTACTATTTCGTTAAGTGGTACCACAGGGACCACACTTTGCTTTCAACGACAAAACTAGTTTTATTGTAGTGGCTGATTCATCTCGTTTATAAAATCGTAATGTCGTAACAACTTTAAATAATTTCATTTCTCTTCATTTTGAACACATTCTACAGAAATGAAAATTTCATCGCCTATATAATTTAAAAAACAAAACGTTGATTTGTTTGTTGAAGTGTTGAACAACTGAAAGAATTTTTAAAAATAAAATATACCATTTTTAGAGTATTTTCAACAAAATTTTCAAGATTTTAAAGATATCGACTTCAAACATATTCTCTAAAAATATGTCTAAAAATGAAAGGACGAAATTCTGTAATATGATTGCTTAGAAAAAAAGAGTGATTTTTATACTTCGAGATTTATTAAACGTAAATAATCAAGAAATATAAACAATATTGGAAACCACAAGACTTAGGCATATTGGTTAAAACTTGTGAAAAAAGTGACTTGTTAACTCTTCTACACTATGTTTGAATCCAGACGCTCTAGATTGTAGCTATTGGAAATCAACTTATGACAATATGATTTAGCTGTGGTGAACCTTGTTGGGATTAATCAAGACAAAGCCTCAACAATATTGTATGTATTGTTATAGTTTTTAAAATTAAAAAAAAATGTAAAATTTTTAAAGAATGTATCGAAAGAATCTAAGATCAATTTAGTTGGAAGAGGTAAATATAAATATCAAGAAAAGAAAGAAAGAAAAGAAAGAAAGAGAAAAAAAAAGGTGAAGTCTATACTCTATACTTCTATAGAAAGAAAGAAGGGTAGTATGGTAAAAGTAGAAGAAGGTAGCAGCAGCAACAGAAAAAAGCATCTTGATTTCCCCCAATTACCCCTGGAGACACTCTGAGAGAACTTTGTTGTTCTAACTTTCCATTTTTATCCCCCCACACAAACCCTTCCAACTGTCGCCCTTCCATCTCACACTCCTTATCACTCTTTTTTTCCTTCAATTCATCCATCCATCCATCGATCTCCCCAATTTTTTCAACAATTTTCAATCCTTCTTTTATTCAATCCATCTATCAATCTTCATAATCCAATCCATGTTCACTTTCCTAATCCAATCCTCTTTTTCCTCATCCAATTTGGTCCTATATATATACATATACACTTGTATATCTATATATTTGAATTGAATTGAATTGAATTGTGGTGTATATATATATATATATGGAGGATCGGAGTTACAACCACCGTCACTGGAACCCGGCGATGTCGGATGTGGCCTTCGAGTGCGTAATTCCTTACATCCACGATTCGCGGGACCGCCAGGCGGTCTCGCTGGTCTGCCGTAGGTGGTGCGAGCTGGAGGCGCAGACGCGTAAGCACGTCATGATCGCGTTGTGTTACGCGGCCACGCCGAAGCAGCTGTGGCGGAGGTTTCCGTACCTCGAGTCGTTGAAGCTGAAGGGGAAGCCGCGTGCAGCCATGTATAACTTGATTCCGGAGGATTGGGGCGGTTTCGTGACGCCGTGGGTGGAGGAGATTGCGTCGTCTTTCGCATGCTTAAAGGCGATGCACTTTAGGAGGATGATTGTGAAGGATGAGGATCTTCGGCTGCTCGCGAGCTCCCGTGGCCATGTTCTTCAAGTTCTTAAGCTTGATAAGTGCTCGGGGTTTTCGACCGATGGCCTGCTACATATATGTCGATCCTGCAGGTAGTTTTTTGTTAATTTGGTGATTTTGTTAAGTGTTAAATCTTATAATTCATTAGTTTTTGGTTAACTTCTGTTTACTAAATTACTTCTTTATGCTCTGTTTTTGTTTACTTTTTATGTAAGAATAGCTTTTCCCCTGTTTGTAGATTGTGTGGACTGGTGCTGCAAAAACCATAACAGTTTTATAAAAATCTTTATAAACATTGTGTCTTTTTAAGTACCTATTGATCAATGGTACCTCTGTGTTTAATGCAGGTGGGGTGTTCATTTTATGCAGAATGTATATAATATTATTGAGTTCCCTCTTTTTACTTTTAAATTAATCTTATGTTGCATTGAAAAAAGAATAATTAACTTTTCACCTTTTGAGATTAAAGGAGTTTCATTTCCAGTTCACATAGTTTGATCAAAATATAATATGTTTGAGGAGGATATTGGTGCATAAAATTCTACTTGTTGCTTTATGATTTCAACTCAAATAATCAAAGTCCTTGACAATTTCAAGAATTTACCATCATTTTCTACAACAACCAGCAGCAAGTTTGAGCTCAAAAGTCAAAAGTTTGTCTTACTAACATGTTGAACTTTATGATTTTGAGCTGTCAATTAGGTGGAGTTGTCTACTTGTTAGGCCTGATCATTTATCATTTCACCTTTTTTGCTAGTAATGTGGTAAGAAGAAGCATCTTAATGATCTTTAGTACTTGATGTCATGTGTAACAACCCTTGAGGTACTTGCCTCCATTCTATGTATCATCTAGAACATTCTGAACCATTCAGAAAAAAAATGGCATATTTGTGATGCATTGCATCTTGAAGTGAAGGAAGACACCATTTGTAAGTTAAGAAAAAATGGGGTGAATGTCTTACTCATAGGGAATAAGCTAAAACTTACTTTATAGCACATGAGAATGCAAAACAAACTAATAACGCCAAGTGCGAGATAATTGCTAATGATGTTGTTAGAGTCTCACATCGGCTAGACTTGGACCAAATCTTCACTATATATGGTGGAACCCCCCTTCTCTCCTCAAGGGCTCTTTTGGAGATTAATCTAGGGGTTCCACATATTCTAACAGATGTAGCCTGAAGGAGAAGAAGACAACTACTGTCAACGGATATAGATCATGAGTTATGATAGATCTGCAAAAGCTTGGGTTCTGTTTGTTTTCTTCTTATATGATGCAAGGAGAAAACACTCAGATGAAAAAGTTTACATTTTTACAGTTGTATACGTAACAAACATGTATAAAGGTGACACCTTTATAGACGTATGTGAAGAAGTTTACATTTTTACAGTTGTATACGTAACAAACATGTATATAGGTGTCCCCCTTTGATGACGGTCTTGGGACTTGGAAAATGAAGAACAAAGAACACTTGGTATGACTAGATGAAAAATTGATTCAACACATGGAATGAGGAACTTTTAAGTACTCTGATCAATGATTAGAGAATTGCGAACGTAATGTTCTACATATCACTTATATATGTATATAGATGTGTGTGTGTGTGTGAGTTATTGGTAAGGTATCATGTAGAACTTATCAAAACCAGAAATTGTATCAATAGTTAAGGGTAATATTGATTGATCATTTTGTTATGGTATCAAAAAGTTAGGAAGGACGAAAGAGTTCATGGTGGACATCGTGGATGAATATTTTCTCCTCAACATCCCATTCATCAAATCCCTTTTATGTAGTGTCATATTTATCTTTTTTTCTAGCTAAAGTATATTACATCATTTGACTCTCATTTTTTGGATCTAGATTGTTAGTTTCTGATTTATATGTAGTTGATGATGCAAAATTTTTATGCTTTTTGATATTACAGGAGCCTCAATACCTTATTTCTAGAAGAGAGCCAAATAATAGAGAAAGATGGAGAGTGGCTACATGAGCTTGCTTTGAATAACACTGTTCTTGAATCACTGAACTTCTACATGACAGATCTTTCCAAAGTTAACTTTAAAGATCTTGAACTCATAGCCAAAAATTGCAAGAATTTAGTCTCGGTCAAAATAGGTGATTGTGAAGTCTTGGACCTTGTTGGTTTCTTTCAAGCTGCTGTTTCACTAGAAGAATTTGGTGGTGGATGCTTTAACAATCAAGCAGAAGAGTATGCTGCAGTCTCCTATCCCTCAAGATTGTGTCGCATAGGTCTAAATTACATGAGTACAAATGAGATGCCCATTGTGTTTCCCTTTGCATCCAGGCTCAAGAAGTTGGATCTCCTCTATGCCCTTCTTGACACAGAGGACCACTGCCTCTTGCTGGAACGGTGTCCAAATCTGGAAGTTCTTGAGGTAGTATGTCATTATCTTTTTCGTTTTCCGACAGTCATATACTCTCCCCACAAAACAAGAATAAGCTAATTTCCAGCTTGATATGAATTCCTCAAGTACTAGTCTACAACTGGTAAAACAAAATCTATCAATTTTGTGATTAGCAAATGATGGGATTTCTGTATAATTCAATCTATAAACTATTTCTGTGGAGATAAGGGTTTTCTTTTACTTTTTATGTTTACCAAATCATTATATGTTCTTCACTGAAAACTGTTTCTGTTGATTGTTACCTGATCTATCATCTTGTCTTAGCATAATCAACTGATTGACTTAATATGTCGTTGTTGTACTTGGTACAAGTTTGGATTGCTGTTTAGAAATGACTAACTTGTGAAGTTCAAACATCTACAATTTTTAGGAACGAGCAGCCTTACATTTGGATTATGAAGGAAACTGGAAACATCTACTCTCTTTTAGTGACATTTATAGAAAATGGTTCTTATTGTTGTGCCATATTTAAATTAAAAAGTGTCTTGTGTTATACTTATGGACAGACTAGGAACGTAATTGGAGACCGGGGGATGGAAGTTCTTGCACGTTGTTGCAAGAAAATGAAGAGGCTTAGGATCGAGCGAGGTGCTGATGAACAGGAAATGGAAGACGAAGAAGGCATTGTTTCTCAGAGAGGTCTGACTGCCTTAGCACAAGGCTGTATTGAGTTGGAATATATTGCTGTATACGTATCTGACATCACAAATGCAGCTCTGGAATGCATGGGCATACACTTGAAAAACCTCTGTGATTTCCGTATGGTGTTGCTGGATAGAGAAGAGGTGATAACTGACTTACCTCTTGACAACGGAGTCCGATCTCTATTAAGTGGCTGCCATAAGCTTAAAAGATTCGCTCTTTATCTTCGACCAGGAGGGTTAACAGATGTTGGTTTGATATATATTGGTCAATACAGCCAAAATATAAGATGGATGCTGTTAGGATATGTTGGGGAATCTGATGCAGGGCTTTTAGGATTCTCTAGAGGTTGCCCTAGTCTACAAAAGCTAGAAGTGAGGGGCTGCTGTTTCAGTGAACAAGCACTGGCTATTGCTGTTTTACATCTTAGGTCTCTAAGATACCTATGGGTACAAGGGTATAGGGGATCCCCCACTGGATATGATCTCTTAACAATGGCACGTCCGTTTTGGAACATCGAAGTAATTCCTTCTAGAAGAGTTATTGCTGGAGAAGACACAGAGGTTGAGCATCCTGCCCATATACTTGCGTACTACTCTCTTGCTGGACCAAGGACAGACTACCCACCTTCCGTTATCTCGCTTGATTCCATTCCCATCCTTGATGAATAGGCATGTATATATTTGATTCCACGAGTTTAAATTTTCCCTTCGGGGTGAAACATATTCCTTCTTCAAAAGGGCTCCAGATGCCTGAGTGGAACTGGTGACCGTGGCTTCATTTGTTCAGTCTATCATAGGCTGGAATAAGTTCTATCTGTTTTTTCCCATTTCCTGTATTTTAGTTGTTCATAGGTAATGTTTTATTTTTCCTTTTTTGATATGTTGTCACCCCACCCCCCACCCCCAAATTAAGTTATTGGTTTTGTTCTAATTCCTAGAACAATGACCATGTAATAAGGATGTTGTACTTTGTAATTTTGATAGCTTTTGTGATGTTAATGAGCCATATTCACCAAACCTCCATACAAAATTTGTTTGTTTTTAAAGTGAACATGCATTCTCATAGTTTTGTTGCATAGAGATTGTCAGATGGCTAATCGGTGAATTGCTCGTTGAGAATGAAACATTTTCAAATTCCATCATACTAGCACACACGAGGACATAAATTGTCGTTCAGAATTTTGTGATTTAACTATCCCTGAAATTGAGACTATAGTTGTGAAGCATACAGATTCATACTAACAGATGGTTTGGTGGTTCTGAAAAGTAGATTTGTCTCTCAAGATCTGAATTTGCAGCTGACTTGGGTAAGCCAGACATTTGCTGTGAACCATCTATGGTTCAGACCAATCAGGTTAGTCAACCTATCACTCTTTTGTTATGCCATGAAACTTCCTGTTAAATTTATCGCTGTAGAATTGGATCTAAAGTAATTGTTTTGCATGCTTTTTCACAATCTTTTGGTTACAAATTCTTGATTGATTTAAAGAATTTTCGTGCCAAGGAATCTGGATTGCTTCATCTCTACTACTAATCTACTATAATTATTGTTCCTAACTTAATTAAATCTCTTCTAGGCTTCACTTTTTCCTGTTGTGATGTTCTTTACAAAAGGGGGTTGTTACCTTCCAAGAGGACTATCAAGAGTTATCATCAAGAAAGTATAATAAGCTTTGTGCACATGTCTTAATACTTGAATTATTTTTTCTAGATTTTTAGGTTCTTCTGTTTTGAAGAGGATAAGGATTCAATAACTAATCAAGGCAGTCGTGGATGCACGAAAAGTGACAAGTTTTGTGACTTCACTCGCATTGGTTCGTAGAACCTTAAATATCAAAACGAAGTTGTCGCTTTCCTAAAATTATTGTTTTTAACTGAAATAAAGTAGTCCCCTTTACTCTACGATGAACAAATAAAAATAGTATTATTTAAGATTAGTGGACATCCCTCTATGAGATTTTTAAATGATTTTTACCTTAGGAACTTCTCCTGAGAAAGATTCATATACTGGATGATGATGATTTAACTAAAACTTGATAGTGTTCTTCCCATCCAACATATCTATTACCTTCTATTGAAAATTTATCTAATCATATAGTATATTATAATACAATTTGCAGACTAGAATGTGAATCAGTTTCCTTGTACACACACACACATACACACACACAGACAAATATATATATATATATATATATATATTCATTAACATAATTCTGACACTATATAGGTGAGATGAAGGAAATGAAAAAAAGGTGTATGTTATGAGGCTCTAACATATGTGGGCCATCCCCACTAAGAAAAATTGATCAAAAATAGAATAAAGGGGTGGAGCTAAGTGGTTTCTCATGCAACTTGCAGAAAGGTTTCTCCAATTAAAAATTTGATTTATGAAGTGAGGGCCTTTGTCATACTCCAAATAAAAGTTGAATTAAACCAAATAGTACAATATATATGCTTTTTTTTTATTGCATACATCTGTGGCTTATGTATGAAATCAATAAGGTGGACGTTTGTGTATGGGCACTTAGTCTTGGCCTTTTGTGGAATCATCCTTCATCCTTGTTTTTATAGTTGGCAACATTGGTGGCAGTAATATCAAACCACTATGTTAGTATAGTACCCATTAGGAAAACCAACAGTAATCATCATTAATTTATGGGTTAGTTTTTGATGGGATCCGTTGCATTAGTGTTGGTATGATCTGCATAAAAAACAAAGGTCGACAGACAACATGACTGATATGTTAACCTAACCTACCAAACGAGCCAATCATATAGTTTAGGAACTCCTCTGGCACCATGGAATGGAACTAAAACTAGAACAAAACTTTGGTTAGAACTTGAGCTAAAGAAGCTTTAATGCTGATTCCCTACCATATTCGTATATTACTTCTTGAGATATCTTCCTACTTTTTGTTGGCAACCGAATTCAGGTTGGTGTAAAGTACTTTTAAAAGCTAATCCATGATTAATACATGTAATTGTTTTTCCTTAGGTCAAGGAAATGTCAAAATCTTGAGTTTGACTGAAATAAAAAAAAAAGGTTGATGCATTAATTGATAGAAAAATCAATAAAGTAAAACCCTCTGTAGCCATTCCAAAACCAAATGCTTGAAACATGAATATATGCCTTGGATTCTTTTCTAGATTTCCATTTTATGGTCAAAACTTGCTTCTTTGTTCTATTGGGATCAAATGAAGGAAAACTGGAAGATAGGAAGGAACAAAACTAGGGGTTATTAAATGAAAAACAAATAAATATGTATCTTTTATTCTATTTCTAAAGCATAATAACACAAATATGCTTGTGGAATGCAGACTCAGCCACTTCTATTCTAAAGCCAACAGTCAACATGCTTGTATTCCTGTGCATATATACTATATGCATTGTTGTGAAAAGGATGCCAATGGCAAACTAAAGCTAGATTTTAGAAATTAGATATTCTGAAAGTTTTGGCAAGAGTGGATGTTGAGTCAGCCGCTGACATGGCAATCTAGCAAACACATAAAGAGATGACTAGGCTAGCTCTTTAGTAACAGAACTGCCCCAACTTTGCTTTAACTTTGATAAAGAAAGGCACTCTAGAAGATTTCGTTATGTAAATCCACAATTTCGCGTTCTATACGTGTGAACCTGATCATGAATAGCCGGCTATATAGATATATATATATATATATATATGATATGTATGTATATATTCTTTAGAATTTGAAAAGAATTCCATTCCTGATGTTGGGTTCAAAATTGAAATCTGGACTTTTGATTCTCCAGAAATGGATCACATTTCAGAAACTTGAACTCAGATAGAGTTTCTAATAAGTTCTAGGAACTTGTATCGTTATCATAGACGTTGTAATCACTAAGACAGAGAAATTAATACAACTTACTACTGAAATACAAAGAAAGTACAAGTACATATATAAACATGATCGTTAACGACAAACACAAACTTTGCTTTCCTTAACCTTGGACCTGGTACCTTGCAGGTTGGAAACGGAGGCCAGAATTGTAAACTCGGATATTCATTCCGTTACCACCGTTTCTATTCAGTTTAGCGATCTCAAATGGATAAGTCATGGCAGTTTCTTCACTCGGGGTGCTCCAGTGCAGCAGGCCTTTTGGTAACCCGAAGGGTTTAGATGATCTCTCGCTGCCATCTGGCGAGTTAGTATTGTCCGGGAGATTGACCATGGTGATATCGTGGATGCTAGGTCTCCTCTTCTCTTTCCCATCTGCATTTAGTCTCGCGTAGTACTTCTGAGCATGACTTGCTACTTGTGTCGGTGTTTTCGTCATTACAAAATTACGAGAAATGCTTTTCCAGTCTCCTTTCCCATGAACTTGAAGACCCATCAAGAATCGCCTAAAAAGATCCGAATTGGAACCTTATTTTCTGCTAAGTAACAAAATCTAGAACATAGAAACCAAAATGTTACCTGTGCTCCTCTTCGGTCCAGGGCACGCCCTTTCTTTTCTCCTGATCGAAAGATCGGAACTTTGAAGGTCTCTTTTTGAAGATACCGAAACCATGATCTTCCACGAGCTCCAGTTTGAAAGCGGAAGTGAAATATCCCGGGATCGGAACCAAACCCGCTTCAATATTATTGATATCGGCTTTCAATACCTCATACTGTGTCTTGACGTCGTGTTCCGATTTCCCAGGGACCAAAGCGGCCACATTTGACCATCGGTCGGGTGTTTCCGTATCGAATATAGCAAGAGCGCTTTCGAACCACGTGTTCTGTTCGTCCGTCCATTGTTTGTTCTTGCTATCTTGCATCACCGTGCCGCTTGAGCTCAAACTGTTGGAAGATGGAGACAATGTCTCCATGGCTGCTTCAATCTCCTCTAGAAATCAGAATACTTTAATCATTTCATGGAAATCAGAATTTTATTTTTAAAAAAAAAAGAAACTTTTTTTAGTGGTATTACACTATTACTAGAAACATGTTGAAAGTTCTTGAAAAAAATACTCACCAGATCAAGAATCAAGAAAATCTTGAAAAACACAGAACAGTGATCTCAATCTGCTTATATCCTGCAAACCCATACAATTCAAACACATAAATCAAGAAACAATGAAATACCCATATGAAAAAAACAAGTTTAAAGATGAAAATTAGTGGAATAAAAGCAAAAAAAAGAATCTGACCCTTTTGAATTTATGGATGAATTCATGTGTTACAGGTTCAAGAACTGGAAAAATCTGGCTTAATTCTGATCGTGGATGAACCCAAAAGATAGAAGAATTAGAAAGAGGAAGGAAGACATTCAAAGTGATTGAAGAAGGTGGCCACTTGTAATTGGGAGTCTGGTCTTTTGCTGTTTATATACAAAGTTTATGAGTGTCAGTGTGTGTGTGTGTGTGTGTTTTGGTATTACCCCCCATGGCTGCTATTAGCGCTGTTACTTTAACACACCTTTTATCATGCCAATAAAAAGTTTGTAAGATTTGCCAACACAATGCTTTATATTATTTTTGTTTTGTTTTTATCTTTTATGTTACTATTTAATAAAATGAAAGGTCGACGTCTATTCAAATTCGAGCCAACAACTGTACAAAAGTCATGTTATGATCTTTACGATGGCCTTGGCATCGCTTTTCATCACTGTGTTCTATGCATGTGGTTTGTATCGACTATGAAAGTGTCAGTACAATCTTTTTTTATTTTTATATCAAACATATTTGAGCTAAGGATCAGCTTTTTTACCTTACTTTATAAAAAGATTAAACTACGAAAAGAAAAAAAGGTGAAGATATATTTTAAGGAATGGCCCAACATTATATTACTATTTCTTAAAACTAATGTTAAAAATGGTCGACAGTTTGTAAGTTAGAAGTTTTGTGTATTAGTGTGTAGAGATTTAGCGTATAATTATAATGTATGAATTATTAATAACAAATAGCGCCTGTAGCTCAGTGGATAGAGCGTCTGTTTCCTAAGCAGAAAGTCGTAGGTTCGACCCCTACCTGGCGCGATTTATTTTTATAAAATTTTAGATTAAATTACAGATTTAGTCCTTATACTTTGGTACTTTTATAAAACTAATCTCTAAACTTCATTTTAGATTAAATTACAGATTTAGTCCTTATACTTTGGTACTTTTATAAAGCTAATCTCTAAACTTCATTTATCATAAAAGAGGAATTATGGTGTGTACCTTTCTTTCTTTTTTGTCTTGATTCAAGGAACCAATTTGGTAAAAAAAAAAAAAAAAAACACAGACACAAGCAATATGAACTAAATTCGTTGTTAAGTCAAAAAACTTAAAAAGTTGACAATTTCTTATACTTTAAGTTTGTTAAACCAATTAATTATTATACTTCAAACGCATAATATATATTAAAATTAACCAATTTAAGGTATAAAAATTAATAGTTTTCTCTCTTGGTAAAAAGTAAATGAAAATTTTGTTTTGGACTAATTTATTTCTCTTTGATTCTTGTTTATATTTTAAATCATGTATTATCCATTTTGATTATTGTATTATTCATCCTGACTGATACATTATTCATGATGAAAATACATGAAAGACGCATGAAGGTCTACATGTGACACACTTTCTTTTGTCCTTACATTCACAACGAAAACTTGATTTTTGTCTGAACCTGGTTCTCTCTCTCCTTATACACACATATGTGTGCATATGCATGTGTGTACGTAAATATATATTGTTCTTGAAAGAAAATAAATAAAACTTAAAGTCTAATAAGTAATGTACTAAAGTATAACAATTAGTTAATTTAATGAAGTTAATGAACTTATGATTATAAATGTTTTACACTTAGTATTTTTTAGACTTAATTATGGATTTGGTTCCTGTCATTTTTTATTTTTACAAAACTAATCCCTTAAGAAAAGACAAAAAAAAAGGACAAAAATGTCCACGAGGTTAACGGAGGAATTGATAGTCATTAGAGTGAGAGACCAACTCGTTACAAAACAACATACCACGTATTCCTTTTCTTTTCATTTTAAAAAAAATGTAAAAGAACATGATATTTGATCTAACTTATTTCCTAATCTCTTATTTGTTAGTAAAGTCTAAGGCATGTCATGGTGTAATGCGTAATTTTTGTAACGTGATATTTGATTTAACTTATCTTTTTTATATCTTATTTGTTAGTTCTTAGTATATAAGTTGATTAAATTGTTTATTGTCATTGATTCGTTATAGTTGGAAACATATGTTTTCACATATAATATTATATGTAGTATAAATATCTGCAACAATAAGTTGCGTATTGAAAAACACAATAACCTCGTCATGACTTTTAAGGCTTGAGGTTTCACTTTGTCGTTACACCACACCTCATAATATTTAGAACCTTGGTTTTGACAGATGTTTAAAGACCTTTTTAACCCAATCATTTAATTTTTATTTGACTCATAAGTGAGTTGAGTTCATACCTACTTATTATCTCTCGTGATGTTGAAAGTTGAAACCTTGGTTTCTCAATCAACAACACCATAAAAAGCTATTATAAAAGAGGACAGAGTTTGGCTTTTGGTTACATTTGTGCAAATAGATTGTTTTCATGATGTGGGCCAATAAAACCGAACAAAATATGAATGAATTGTTTGGAAGGTTATGTACGCATATTGTTTTTTGCCTTAGTAGTCGGAAAGGGACTTGGTTACCATTATGCACCATTCCTCAAATTTAAAGTGTATTTTATGGGGCAAGTGATCGACAACTACACATGATAATTTGGAATGAATGGAAATTGTGTAGTGTTTGAATGAGAGATGAAGAAAACACAACTAAAGAAAACCTTGTCCTCTTAAATTTCAAAGCCTATAAAAGATGAAGATATCGTTTTGACCTTTTAGTTTTTATGGTCTCGACTCTCTTTTTTCATCATTTCGTAATAAAAAGATATGAAACTGATCTCAGCTAAAAGTCAACATATGGACAATGAAACAATCATCGTCAAAAGATTTGAAACATGTTAGTTCCGCAACAATAGATAGTTGTAACAGTCCTAATGGACTCACTTCTTCTGTCAATCTAAACAAATAAACAAAACGTTTAATATGACATAAGTTTATTCAAGTTTTTGGTGAATAATTGAATATTTAAACATTAAAAAAAAACAGTATTGAAAAGTTTAAAATTAGTTAAGAAAACATCAAGGGGTGGTGGCGCAGTTGGCTAGCGCGTAGGTCTCATAGCTAAAGAGTGATCCTGAGGTCGAGAGTTCGAGCCTCTCTCACCCCAATGGTTTTTTTTAAAATATTTCAAGCCTATTTTTAAATTATATAACCATGTAAATTTCTTTTGCAATGTTATTTAATCACAATTATTGACCAATTATAATACTTTTTCCCCATGTTATATATAGTTAGCCATATAATTATAGGGTTAGGTTCAAATATGAACTCAATTTTAGTTGTGAACGTGAGGACGAATCTCAGTCACACATTTTTTGTTACGATGGACGCGATTCATGGGGGGTGGAGATTATTAATGGAGGGACCCGGTCAAAGTCGTCTTTATTGACCGGATAAGTGGATGAGATTCGTTGTTATGTTCGCAACTAAAATTGAGTTCACATTTGAACTTTCCTGTATAAATTGTATTACTATTTTTATGACTGTAAATTAATGAGTTTCTCACTTAAATACAGCTTTAAAATATAATATGAAATGTGTTTCATCTCACTTTAGAAAATACTATATACTGATTGGTTGAATACTTTCATCTTTTAAATACAATACAATAAAAGCTATTATAAAATATTCGAAGCTCCAAGTTCAACACTGCTGATATATTGAATGTTTCTTATATCAACCTAACACACTAAAGATTATACAAAATTATGAGTCAAGTTCACTTGCTAGTACTAGCACAAGAAACCATGCATCTAGGATCTATATGAGTTGACAACATAAACTAGAATTTAACTTCGGTGGAATCACGATAGCAAATTTCATAAGCTTTACCAACATTTGTTTGATGTATATGTCAATATAAAATGCCATTAATTATGTTCATCTTCTCGTCACTCAGAGAATAGTATTTATTAGGGTCACTCAAAACATTCCTAATGTCAATAAATTGTGATACCACTTGACCACAAGTGGACTACAATGTGGAAATAAAATCGTATAACCTCATGTGTGGTATGCTCAAGTGTCATATACTTTTTATTCTTGTAAAAACTTTTCCCTTCATGGTGGGAGCTTGTTGCGATTCTTTGATGTGTGAGTAGTTGATGAATTAGAATGAGATCCTTGTGCATCAAATACTTGTTCGCCTTCACTTTCAGAGAAAAAGCACACAAACACATTCTTATTGTTACTGATATCCTCTCACATTTTTAGCAAAATCGTTCACCAAGTCTATTTTAAGCATGTATGGCAATATCATTATTAGTGTAGAAAAATGCCGCCGACATTATGAAAAGAAAGTTATATGATAAAGAATAAAATCAATAGTTCCATCCACTTCCTTTTTTACAGTAATTATATATACCATTGTTTCTACAAATATTTGTGTGCTCGAAATCATCCAATTGGCATCCACTTTGCATAAACATTGCAAAATTAATTTATATTTGTTTGAAGGATCTTTGATCTTGAAGTCGATATGTCAAGGTAATGATAATAATAATAAGATATAAATAATTATTGCTATGAATAATAATTCAAAATAGTTAATGATTAATAACCAAGAAAAAAAAGGATGGAGCCTGTTGTTTCAAGAAAAAAAGGAGAAATATTATACAATACTTAATTATCCATTGAGAACCCAATCAAACCATTGGATTTGGAGAAAATTTTCTTCTATAAAATCAAGAATTCTTTATTGAATTCAAATTAAATTTATATATTTGTGCTACAATGTGTCTCAATAATAGAAATTTCTTAAGGGGTTATTTGTTTTATAAAATTTAATGGAATTGGAATGAAAAAAATTATTTGACAAAGTTCTAAAGGATGTTTTTTAGCGTAAAGCAGCTATCTGCGTTGCTTCACAACTCGTCAGTTTGAATGTAGGTGTAAGCGGTCAAAGCTTTTGGAGTAAACTTATCCCAAGAAAGGTCAATATCTTCGTATGGCGTCTTCTAAATGAAGCCATCCCTACCAAATGGAACCTTTCAAAAAGAGGTATTTTGATCGCTTCTTCAAATTGTGTTCGGTGTGACAGAAGTGTCGAAACGCTAGATCATTGTTTCTTCACTTGCCTTTTCTCAATCAACTTGTGGCGAAAAGTCTGTGCCTGGTGGAATTTAAAGGCTCTAATTCTATCATCGATATCCCCCTTCAAGAATATGCTTTGTAACGACCCAAATCTCAAAATAAAGAATTAAAGTTAATAGGCGAAATTTAACAACTTTTATTGATAGCTCAATATGTAAATCAAGCCCAAACTGGCCTTTTACAAGCATTTTCTTAACAACGTTCGCTAACTCATTCCGAATACCTGGTCGTTCTACTTTCAATGCGGAAGCTAACCTAATACAGCTGAGAATCTAATGGAAACTGAACTATCGATGCGACACGGTCATACTCGACATCCTCTTGCTTTGCCTTAGAACCTCCCTTTACAAGATACATGCCTGAAAATGTTTTTAAGTTTGAAAAGAGAGTGGGTTAGACCGAATGGTCTAGTGAATCCCCTTGAAAGCACTTGGAAACCATTTGTAAACCATAATTACTTTATAAAAGTCGTTCACAAATAAAAACATCATTTTCAGAATACAACACATCGTAAGTTCAATCATTAGTTCAAAACATGTATTATACAATCCATGCAATAAAGCAACAAGGTATGAGCTCATGACCTCTATTTAACTTTAGAGTTTGCCATTCAAGGTAGGACATTCACCCATCGCCTCCCCTTCGCGATGAAACATAATCCCACTCCATAGGCGCACCCCTAGATCATATACACTCCTCCATGATCTAGACATCACATACCTTCCCAAGAGGTCGTACGACATCAAGGTACTCTACCTTGAAGGCTTACTCAAAACCAAAACTTACAATCACATTTCATGTCTTAAATCATTCGTAATCCAAATCGTAATACCATCTTAATCATTACATGAGTAATAAGCTTTAAAACATTTAATTCCACCAATTATTTACAATCAAAACATTTAGCATTTTCAATGGCACGGATAGGTGAAATGCATTTTAAAACATATAAACATCTCCATGTAAAAATATTTAGGCGTAGGGAACTCACCTGAAATACGACGACCGGCTAAACTCACCTGAAAGACGACGACCGGCTAAACTCACCAAATTGTCTAAGTAATCCAAACCGAAACCTGAATTTGATATACAAATGTGGTGTTAAAACCCCTTTAAATACCCTTATTGTTCTTCTAATATTGCCCTTAGATAAACCCCTAAGCTAGGCCTCGAAACCGGCACAAAACGAAGGAAATTGAAAAAAAAATGAAAGCTGAAACAGCCCTAACGGCGGGTCAACCCGCGGCTCCAACCCGCGGCTGACCCGCGGAAACACCAGAATAACACATCGGCGGGTTGTCCGGCGACCCTGACCCACGCGCGTACCCGCGGGTGCGCCTGAACCCCCCTATCAGCTCAATTTCATCCATTTTCTCACCAATTTTTCTCATTGCTCAAGGTTTCTCAACTCCAAATCAAGTTTAACAAATTTACCAACCAATCCCACTCAAACCCAATCATTTTAATGTCAAACATAAATCAATTTTGTAGAGTTTAACAATCACCATCATCCAAAATTTATGAAAAACCCCATTAAACCTATAAATGGGTTTTTACTCAAAAGTTTTCAATTGAATTCCAAAACCCCAAATTTAAGGAGAAATCTTACTATCAAAAATAGCTAGGAGATGAAATGAAATCAACCTCAAACATTCTCAAATCGTTGACAAGGTGTAAATCTATAATCCATGAGGTGATTGAGGTTCATCCATTGAAGGGGATGACACCAATTTCCAAGAAACTAAAGAGGAAGAAGATGAATAAAAATCATACCTCAATGATGTCTTCCTTGAATCACTTTGCCAAATCCAAAAGCTCCAATCTCTCCAAATCCTCTTCTTCTAAGTTTTCCTCCCAAATACCCTCTCTTTTGCCTCTCCCCAAGAACACACATTTCACCATTGATGTTTTCCTCAAATGGGTTGAAATGAAAGAACCCTTCCCCTAGCTTACTAATTAAGCCAACTATTTACACAATAGCCCTTAAACTTACCAACAAGTACTTTTTAAACACCAAACTTTCTAGATTAGATAAAAACAAGGATGGGATGTTACATGCTTTGAATGGGAAACAACCGCAAACTTCGAGTAATTTTTATGTCTGTCTGCATGGTTACATTATGGCAAATCTGGAGGTGCCGGAATAACACCCTCTTTGATGGGGATGGTGCGGCTAATCGTAAGAAGTGGGACGACCCTTTCCCGGCTGTTCAAAACCTGTCAAAGTTATGGATTGGCTCTAGGAGCAAAAAGGGGCATCTAAACCTGAGTTTGTGGAATTCGGTACCTGGATTCGACTAGTTTTGTTTTTTGGCTTATTCTGTTGGGTTTTGTTTTATGGGGCGTTAGTTCTCGACCCCCCCCCCTTTCTCTCTCTCTTGGATTGCGGTTGTACTCTTTTTTCTAGCGTCTTGCTAGCTTGTGTTTTAATAAATCTCCTCGAGCTCGCTTGGCGGGGGTGATGACTTTGCTGAAGCTCTTTGCCTTGTGTGGTCTTGTTTGCTTTTCAAAAAAAAAAGTTCTAAAGGATGTTTGGTTCGTAAAATTGAATTTGATGGAATTTGACTATTATTGGTATAAATTAATTAATTCACTTAAGTCATAGAGTTATGAATTCCTTAAATTGTGGAATTCAAAGGAATTTAAGAGATTCATCAAACTCATTCCACAATAAAGAGTTTGTCATTCCAATTAAATTTCTTTGAATTCCATGAACCAAATTGTCTCTTACTGATGTTTGGTTCTGATAGATCTGAATATCAATCCACCATGATTAAGAAGCTTCAATTTCAATCACACATCTCACTTTTATTAATATGAACAATATGAACACTATACACACTCTTGACTTTCTCTCTCCTCTATCAATCTCTAGATCTGACAAATACGTATTTTCTCTCAATTCTATGAAATCTAACTAACACAAAAGCTTTTATACCCCTAGGGTATTTACACTTAGCTCCCCTCAACTTTACAACAAATACAAATATAAACCAAACTTGAATACAACTATATTTTTAACCCTAACAATCTCCCCCTTTGTATTCAAGTTGGAAATAACCAACTAACACAAAACTTGTAAACATATACAATCTTCTCAATTTTCACTGTATCAGAATCATCAACGATCAAAACTTTTCAGCATCAGAAATCTTCACAAAATACATGTAACCAACTTGAAAACTTCTCCAATGAATTTAACTCGAGAATCTCTTGACTTTAAAAATCATCAACGTTCTTCAGAAAAATTTCTCAACCTTTTCAAAGTAAACAATCTCCCCTTTATCCGCAAAATAGAATTATCTTCTTTGAATTATCAACTTTCAATAAGCTCATCTTGAATCAGAATTCACCAACTGATTTTCACTTAAGTATCAATCTCCAGATATTTTTATTCAATCAATCTTCAGAAAATAACTCATCTCTTTTTTCTTTATAAAACTTCAAACTACTTTCTCAACTTCAGCAAATCAAACCATTCTTTCATCAACCTTCACAACTCGAACTCAATCTTTAAATCTAAAAGCTTTTCAACCATAGATTCAAAAGATTTAAACTTCGATCTCTCTTTATCTTCCCCTTAATACTTCCTTTCTTCCCTTAACTGTTACTTCACAAAACATTTCTTCACAAACCAAAATATCATGTACTTTCAACTGATTACATCTTCAACTCTTGATACTTTCGTCTTTTCTTCAAGCAACATCAACACTTGTATCATGATTAACATTATTACTTCACATATAACCTCAAAACTTGATTAAACCAACATCTTGGAACCTTTAATCAACCAAACTTGATGTCTTGAATTCTTCAACTAAATCTTGACTTCTTCAAACGAATATTTGACTCTTTAGCATAACTCTCATATCTTCATCATGTCTTTGATACAACTTCTCCCCCTCATGATGGTTAGGAGAATCCGAAACATCATGAACAATCAAAGACAACATCATCAAATTACTCAAAACATGTTGCAACAAAAATTCTCCCCCTCAAACAAATATCGCATCCATATCAGATTACTCCCCCTCAAATCCGGCTCAAATTCCTCCCCCTCAAATGATGGGTAATCAGCTAACATAGAAGCACAATGAGCAACTATTGACACAACAACTCATAGAATTGTGTGGCCTATTGTCAGTGTTGGCAATGGGGTAGCACTGATAGGACTTCCAGTCATCACTGAATCAAAGTTATAAAACTAAGTTCTCAGACTGTTCCGGCAATATCACAAAGATATGCAATTGGAATCACAAAGACTCGTGCAAGTGTCAAAGAAATATCATCAGAATCATTAGGCTCAAATATTGATTCAACCTGGGACGCAGATTGAAAATCAATAGACTCTAGTGCATAGAATATGAAGTTCGGAGACCGGAGAGGATGTCTTCCTTGGTTAAATATCTAAATCTTCCGAGTGAAGATTAGATAGATGATGTGCTAATTCTCCGTGAGAATTGAAACAAACATCTTTTAAGAGATATTTGAGTAGCTTGGTGGGGTGACACAAGTTATCGACACTGGGTCCATGTCTTGTTTCAATATTCATCTCCAAAGAATCGAGAATGAATAGATGATGTGGTTACCCGGATAACTGAATAGGTTTGGGAAGGATCTTCTTTTATTCTTTTTGATCGTGTCTCACACTCACCATTTTCTTTTAACTCCCGCTACACTCAAGCTCTCGGCATTTTACCTCATTCACACCCTCACAAACTAGGTCTAACCTAGGGATGTGTTTCTTGGGTAGATCCTCCGGCTCTGGATTGATCATAGAAACTTCTATATCCTATCACACATAAGTTGATATCATGAAATGATATTCTTTGAAATATTGAGTATAGTCATACCAGAACGTGATATGACGGTGATTCATATGTGATACAATATGTATATGGGGAATATATGTTGAACAGAAATGGAAAACACTTATTGATAAAATCATATGTTGAAGAAATTCAGTCAAATGCGCTAACAAGTGATGATTGATTGTAGAAATCAAAAAATCTTGATCATGAATTCCAAAGAACAAAATTCAAGCGCGAAACAGATAGACTCAGTAAGCACAGTGTATTCAAGAAATGAATCAATGATTAGAAAGTGTAAATGTGAAGAACAATTCACAATTAATAATCTGAATAAGAATTGAATCATTGATATGAAATAACGTGCATTGACATCAAATTGGAATGCAAGCGAGTGTATTTCCACCGAATAATTTCAACGAATATATGAGATGTGGAAATAACAATGTCAAGAAAACTATAACACGTGGTAATTCGTGAAACGATTTAGAATCGGAAAGGAACGAACACAAGTAAGTTCCTGAAGATGAACACCACGGTTAAACACAATTAAGCGCAAGTTATGAACTAAGGTTTAGAGGGATACTTACAATAACGCCCATATAACACATTGATGCTCGGGTCTTGAACTGATTTATTCAAGAGCCATACACCTGCAAAAACAAGAGAAACAAGATTTTGGTATCCACGTGGATGTGGATCCTCTGTTGTTAGGTGCAATAGGTTTATAAGAATAAATCTTGTAAATCCCAAATCGGTCATCGATATAATCTTCACACACAAAATCATTTCTGTGAAAGTAAGAACCATATGAAGTTCTATTGGAAAGACTAAGAAGTTTATTTCTAGAATAAACTAATCGAGACTTACCAAAAGAAGTATCTTGAAAAAATTTGTTCTTTAGAACGTTAGATTCTGAAGCAAAAGATTTTGTATGATCTACATTTGCATTTGATCCCTTAACTTGCGAAACAAACTTGCATTTAGAACAAAGATGAATACCTGAATAATCAACACGACTATCATAGAAGAGATTTGTAGGACGAATATGACCACTTGATTTGATGTTACCGTGAGTAGGAACATATGGATGAATGGAACCATAAGCTTTAGAGATTATCTCTACAAGTCCCTTCACTTTGGTAGAAAGCATGTTCCTTTCGACAAGAAGATCATCAAGCTTCTTCTGTTGAACCAAGCGCATTTGTTGCTCATTCATGATATCTGTTGATAAACCAGCTAACTTGCTCGTAAGTTTCTTTATTTCATTCTTAAAGGCTTTCTTTTGATCCTCAAAATCTTTTTCCACAAGACTTAGCTTCTTAGGTTCAGCAATTATCTGTTCCAAAACAGTCTTTTCATGTCGAAGAACCTTCTCTTTTTGTTTAAATTGATTTCTTACATCAGATAATTGATTTTGTAAGACAACAATCTGCTTTTGAAGCTCAACACTTTTCTTTTCATCAAATTTCCTCTCGGATTTAACAACTTGGATCTCTTCGTCAAAATCATGCATCATATTTTGATATTTCCCAACACGAAGACTCGGCTTCTTCAAAGAATTCTTCTTACTCTCAAAAACACTTTTCGTTTTCTCAAAATCTTTCCTCTCAAACACAATTTGGTTCTCTAAATCAGAAATCTTCTTTGAAAGTTTAACACTGTTTAATTCAAAAGATTTTCTCTCATTCTCAAAAACCTTTTTCTCTTCTTCAAAAACCTTTCTCTCTGTCTCAAAATTGCTTCTCTCAATGATCACACTTTGTTCAAATTCAGTTAGTTGCTTTGAAAGAGCCATCACTTTTGATTGAGAAGAGATAAACTTGTTTTCGAAAACCATCTTATCTTCATCAAGTTCAAGAAATTTCTTTTGCAAACATTCATTTTCTTTTCTCAAAGAAGTTACAAGTTTTAAGTTTTGAGCATTTCCAAAAGAATGCTTCAACATTTGATCATGCTCAGTTTGCAAATCCTTTTTCAAACTTGTAATTAGACTTCTTTCTTTTGCAAGAGAATCTTCAAGATCAGTAACTTTAATAAGAAGTTCAGCGTTTTCTCCCTGTGAAACAGATAAAGTATTGTTTAACTCATCTATCTTCAGTGACAATTTAGCAATCTGTCCTTCAAATAATTTTCTTTGATTCTCAAAACTCTTTGTCTCCCTTTTTAATGTAGAAGCCATTTTTATCATTGTCTGATGCAATTCCTCTAAATCCGAATCTGAATCTGGATTATCAAGTTGTAAAGCTTCTCTTGTTGTCATGATGAATTGTACGGATCTTTGGATCAGTAGATGTTTAAATCTGAAATTGTTGAAAAATTCACCGAACGGTTTTCCTTGAAAAACCTGAAGCAAAGTGAAATACTCTGAAACACTTAAAACAACTGAAAGTTAGTAACGCAGAGTATAATCAGAAAATCCAAAAATGTAAATTCGGAACAACTCTAATGAGGACTCGAGACAAAAACAAATTTGCTCTCCAAAAATCACAAGAACTCAAGACTTAGCAAAAATAAAATGAAAACAATAAGAACCAAAATGAACCTCACACAAAAACAATAAAATGACTCAAGATACTCAAAGACTAAAAAAAAATAATATGCCTCGATTTATAAAAGTCAAAATTCACTCAAAAATTAAAATGGCTCGAGACATATTTGAAAAACACTCAAAAAATGTTAAGATATCTTGAAAAATACTCAACAAATGAAGCCCAAGACTCAAAATACTGAAAAAATGGCTCGAGATACGGCTTCTACGCGCCAAAATACACTCAAAATACGCTCAAAATACACTCCCACTCGAGATACACTCGAGATACAGTTCCTCACACGAAATACACGCGCACACGCGCTCGAGACAGCCTTCACGCGCTCGAGACAGCCTTCACGCGCCACCACGCGCTCGAAAAGACGTTCCACACGCCTTTCACACGTCTCGAGTCTGACAGCTGCTTACACGCCTGTCGCTCTTGTCTCCCACGCGCCGACAAGATGTTGATGACGCCTGACACACACGCGTCTCGAGTGACGCTTCTCGAGATGACTTCTACACGTGCCTGACGCCTGAAGAGTTGACGTTGACCACGCACTCGCTACGCGTCTCGAGACAGACTCCTCACGCGCCGAAATGCCTGCTCGAGATGATTCCTTGACGCGCCAAAAGATTCCCACGTGCCTCGAGTTGCGTCTCGAGTTGACCTTCCTGACGCGCCTCAAGATTGACAGCTGACGCACACGTTTCTTTCACGCGTCTCGAGATGAAGAAAAGGACACTCTCACTTACACATCTCTTTACTTGTTGACATAAATTAATACCCTCTCTCCTATTTAAAGCTAAAGAAGTACACTCGAGATACTAAAAAAATATTAAAAGGACACTCGAGATAACACACGAGCTGACACACGAGACACACGTCAGACTCGAGATAGAGACAACCATACGCGTCAGACTCGAGATATGACTCGAAACAGCAAAAATTTGAAAAATATGCTCAAAAATTTGAAAAATATGCTCGAGATAGCAAACTAAGACTCGAAATGATCAGATCTGAACTCGAGACATAACAACATCTTCTCCAAACCTCCATTGAAGGACCTCCATTGATGAACTTCGAACAAAACCTCGAAAATCCTTCATTTTAGGCTCAAAAATAATCAAATCTTCACAATTAAACAACAGAAACTCAAATCTAACAACAAAATATCATCAATCTACATCTAAATCTTCAAATCTTCAAGCTCTAAACCCAAATTTCACCATTTTTGCTCCAACCTTCAAAAATCCATCACTTACCTTCAAATCTTCAACAATTTCACTGATCTCCTGCTCTGATACCACTTGATAGATCTGAATATCAATCCACCATGATTAAGAAGCTTCAATTTCAATCACACATCTCACTTTTATTAATATGAACAATATGTACACTATACACACTCTTGACTTTCTCTCTCCTCTATCAATCTCTAGATCTGACAAATACGTATTTTCTCTCAATTCTATGAAATCTAACTAACACAAAAGCTTTTATACCCCTAGGGTATTTACACTTAGCTCCCCTCAACTTTACAACAAATACAAATATAAACCAAACTTGAATACAACTATATTTTTAACCCTAACAGGTTCGAGGAATGAACTTGATAGAATCATTTTTTCACAATTTAAGAAATTCATCATTCTTTGGCTTAAATAAAAGAATATAACTCCTACTAATCATTGCAATCAAATGCATAAAAAGACTCCATCAAATTCTATTCCAATTCTTTTAAAGTAAAATTTCTTCAATACATTACAATTCGACATTTCCACTAAATTTGATTATGCAAATCAAATATCCTCTAAAAGTTATTAACCGTGAACCTTCCATATTTCTAATATAAGTCATAGATAGGGTAGGCGTCTTTTTTCCAATTATGTTTTAGAAATGCTTTAGTAAAAATTATGGTAGTATATACATATACAGGGCCAATTACGTATATCTCAATAGATGGGTTATCAAATAATTTTGGGTTCAAGCCCATTCTCATTGCCACAATTGCTAAGTGAGTAAAAAATATCCCCACGATTTACGAAATTGCCAGTCGATTATGGGTTGGTTAGGGTTGTCGGTGTCAACCTTTTGTTGCAAAATAGACATATATAAATGAAAACTCATATTTCATTGCCAACGTTAAACAACCGAAAGTGCGCCACGTGTCTCATTCAACGTGAATAATACAACATTGAGTCTGACTAATGCATGATGCAGATTGAATGTTGTATTATTCATCATCAATAACGCATCCGAATAATAATTTATTATTCAAACTAAATGGGACATGTAGCATGGTCTCGACTGTCCTTACGTTTGCAATGAAAGATGAATTTTCAGCCGAACTTTGGTTTATTTATATGTTTGTGTGTGCGAGCTTAATTATTTTAAAAGTCCAAAATTTGTGAGATCGGTGAGAACTTCTACCTTACAACTTTGTTTCACATGATTTTTCCTCATATATGTGAAGTATTTCTATTAGAATACGAATCATGCAAACCGTCGATTTTATTGGTTAAATTAATGAATTTTTTTTCATGGAATTGTTTAATTTAATGAAATGTTTCATATAATTTTTTTATTGATAAATTTGTTTTATATAATTGTGTTTTTTATGTAAAAATGAAATGTTTCATTAGAATAAAAAAAATGAAACAATTTTATTATAATGAAAAATATATATATATATATATATATATATATATAATTGAGAATTTATTTTTACATAAAAAACACCAAAGTATTAAACAATTTCATTTAAAAAGAATTATAGAGTGATTTCATCATATTAATCAATTTTATAAACAAACTTTATTAACGTAACCAATGAAATCGACGGTTTGCACGATTTATATTCTAAGAATGGTTTGTATTTGATCGACTCTCATTTAGTGTATTAACATATATTTGTTTCACAATATGATTGTTTCTTATATATTTAGTTCACAATGTGAAACTTTTTAAGTGTATTTTGTTTTATATATATATATATATTAATTTAGTTTTTCTTTTCTCTTATTTTGTCATATGTTTTGAGGTAAATGGTTACTACTCATAAGATTAACAAGTTCCTTTAATAAATGAAAAGTTTATCTCATAACTTAAAAATAAATGTTCATAGAAAGTGGTTCTCTAAATAGCGTTCATAACAAACTTGCTTTTCATTTTAATGTAATTTTCCCTTTAACAATTTACAATGCACAAGTTAATATTAGTTTATAGTTTATAGTTAATTAATATTACTTAATAATTAGTAACAATTAATAATAATCATAGAAATAATCAAAAATATTCGTCAAAAAATTAAAAAGTTAGTGTAACATTAAAAAGTTACTTCTATTGACATTTCAATAAAGCTAGCTATTAACCATCCAAATAAAACTCTTTCCAATGACCTCAAGCTATATAGTTATCAAACATGATCAAAATGTAAACAAATACTAAGGGAGCGTTTGGTTAGGAATATTGAGGAATCAAGAATGAAAATGATAATGAAAGTTGTTGTTTGGTTTGATATTATATAATGGAATCATTCATGCAGATCCATTAATTTTCATTCCTAACCAAATTGGGGGGAATGAAAATTTTAATTCTACTTGGTTTCTTTATCCATGCATTGTTCCATCTATGAATGTTAAATGAAACATCTTTTGTATTTTTAAGTTGGAAAAACATATTTTTTTAATATAAAACAAGTTTTCATTGATTATATTAGGTTAACCAAACAACACAATGCAATGCTCATTCTTATTCTCATTCTTCTACACTCCCATTTTTATTTTCATTCTCATCCCCATAAATGAACCAAACGCCCCCTAAGAATTTAGTTCACTCACAACGTTTACGGACAAAATAAATTATCAATTCTAGTCAACAAACACTCCAACTTGATTTTGTAAGTTAGATTATGGATTTTTATAACAAGATTCAAAAATCTATTTCGAATTCTTTTAACTTACTACTAATATTAAAACACCTAAACCATTATGTATATAGGAGGAATAGGAAATACCTTCTCTTTTCTATGTTGGGCCATTGTTGCTAACCCTTTTTTTCCCTTGGAGCCCATTAATTCTTCTATTTGACCTCCCCTTAATTAGCTTTTTTCTTTCTTTCTTTTTTCAAATCAAATGTTCAAAAAAATCAAAAGATATTTAATATCCATTTAATAAAAGAAACCTAGTAATGAAACAATCTATTGAGCAAAAATCTACATTTTAAAGCATCTATCAGTGTTTTCTTTGGATAAGAACTTCTATATCCATTCAAATTTTATGTTGTACACTTACTTTATGTCTCATATACAAGCCAACTGAAATGAAAGTCAGTTAATAAAGCATCGCTAAAAACCGGTGAACAAATAGCCCACATGGCTATATGTGAATTAGTGGTGGTTAAAAATCGGGCTTAGGGCGCTTAATAACAGTAAAGTGGTTAACTGGTTAAACTATAACCAGTTAAGGTGCATTTGGGCTATAACTAGTTAAGGTTAATTATAACTTGTTAACTTTGATCGGTTAAGATCGGTTATGGCTTATTTATTTATTTTTAATAAAATTAATTATTAATTCTACAAACTTTTAGAAGAAATAAATTTTAGGGTCACTCAAGTTACTTGACAAATACGTTTTAGTATACTTTAAACTAATTAAATAAATTATATATAAAAAAAGGCGAATGTTAATATGCAACTCAGTAAAATGTTACAACCCGTGTAACCTTCATCTAAATCATTCGTTTAGCCATTTATATAGTTTCTCATTGATTCTCCAAATGTATTTCCATGATTTCATCAAATTTCAGCAATAGATGTCTATGCACATAACAAATCATTTGATGCATCGCATGAAAGTGATACTTACATAAAGCATTCATGAAATAGTATGCATTTCATGTTATCATATGCATTTAATGAAAATACTATGCATTGTAGGTAATATTATTGCATGAAATTATTAATCATTGATGAATCTAGTAATCAATCATAATTAGTGGGCTAACATTAATGGTTTAGATGAAAGTTGCACGTAGGGGTGTTAACGAGCCGAGCCGAGTCGAGTAGTAAGTTAATCGAGCCGAGCTCAAAAAATAATACTGGGCTCGAGCTCGACTCGAGCTCGATTGACTTTTTCAATGTAGGGCTCGAGCTCGAGCTCGAATACTTTTTGAGTTATCGGGCTCGAGCTCGAAGCTCGTTTATAGGTTCTAACTCGCGATCGATTAACTTGTTTATCAACTTGAGCTCGATAATTTTTATATTTTTATACCAATTTTTAATAAATATATGAAAATGTCGAACTCGAACAAAGGTATGCTCGAATGGCTCGGCTCAGCTCGACTCGACTCGAAAAATTTAGTCGAGTTTTCGAACGAGTCAAGCCGAACATTGGTGTTATAAAGCTCGGCTCGTTTAGCTTAGCGAGCTCGATTTTATGTACGAGATCGACTCGAGCTCAAGTATTATTAAGCTCGAGCTCGAGATAAACGAGCTCGAGCTCGAGTAGCTCGTTAAAAGCTCGACTCGCTAACACCCCTAGTTGCACGGGTTGTAACATTTTACTGGGTTGCATAATAACAAACCCCTATACATCACTTACATATAAAAAATAGTTATTTTTATGAAGAAAAAAATGGTTACCGGTTAAGGACCGCTTATGTAACCGGTTACGAGTCGGTTATAACCGATTATGCACTTTTTAAGAAAAACCTTAAGCATCAGCCCAATCATAACCAATTAACGAACGGACCGCCAGACTCAAATGGCGATCACTAATATGAAAGTTCTAAGACGAGGGCTTGATGTTAGTATTTATTGGGCTTTGCAAAGACATACTTATTAAATGTCAAGATTAAAGCCCTCAACGTTGTACATAACAAATCTAAAATACCATAAGGAGTACCTAAAAACGAACATTCATCAAATAATTTCGAGAAGCAACCATAAAAAGCAACCTAAACTACCATAAATCATATAGCTATTTAAGCATATAACCTTAAATGAGATTTTAGTTAGATCCATGACATTTTGATGAGTATAAAACCAATTTTCTTTAATAAACCAGAAAGTCATGAATTTGATTAGAAACTTATTTAAGATCAAATCCCTAAATAACCCTAATTCATACCTAAAACAACAGTAAGAAGTGGCAATTCATTAAGCAATACGAGAAGAAGTGAAATCATACCTTAAAACACAACCTCATCGTCTTCAAATTGAAAACTCAACGTGGTTGCCTTCATTGTTTTCAAAGATACATAGAATGCAAGATGAGAGAATTAATAGAGATAGAACTTATTTCAATAGAACATTTTCTTTGTCAATTTCATTCACATTTCTTGCCCCCTAATACCCCTAAGCAAGCAATGCCCATTGTTCTTGAATCAACTTTTCGATCCTTGTAACAACGACACTACTTGATATAAGATTAAAGCCACGAGGATGGAGGATGGGGTCATCTCTATGATATATATATATATATATATATATATATAGAGAGAGAGAGAGAGAGAGAGAGAGATGGGCAATCAAATACAAACCATGTAAACCAATGATTTCATTGGTTAAGTTGATGAAATGATTCATGAAATTGTTTAATTTGATGAAATAATATTAAGTAATTCTATTTTTGATGAAATTGTTTTATTTTTACATAAGAAACACAAATATATGAAACAGTTTTATCAATGAAAGATTTATATAAAACATTTCATCAAATTAAACAATTTAATGAAATTTTTTCATTAATTTAACTAACGAAATTGAGGTTTGCACGGTTTGTATTCTAAGAGTAGTTTGCAAAATAAACTACCCCTATATATACATAGAGCAAATTTTGACTACGAACTTATTTTTCATCATGAATATTAGGACGACCAAAAACGCAATACATGTCAGATTCAGTATGAATAACGAAGATTGACATTCATAAACCATTCAAGATGAATAATATATTATTCGTCTTGAATATTTTATTATCCATCATGAATGATGCATCAATGTGCACTTTCATTATACATACAAAACATGACACGTGGTGCGCCCTCCTTTGTCCTTACATTCACAATGAAAGATGAATTTTTGTGTAAACATGCCCAGGTGTGTGTGTGTGTGTGTAGACGAAAGTTCACCTGCAAACTCAAATTTCATTGCGAACTGAGGATAGTCGAGACTGCGCCACGTGGCATGTCACTTTGAATAATCATGTATTATTCATAGTAAATAACACATCATTCAGAGTGAACAATAATAAATAATACAGAATGTTGTATTACTCACGATCAATAACACTGAATGTTGTGTTATTCACTCTGAAGAGTAGATGATTATTCAAAGTGAATATGCCACGTGGTGCAGTCTCTACTGTCCTCACATTCGCAATGAAAATATATACCTAATATACATATATATATATATATAGAGTCCTATTCCATTGTTAACCACATTTTTTATGTTAACAGTGTTAACCCATCACAACCATTGATTATTTTAATCTATGGTTAAGATCAAATACCTATAATTAGGGAATTTTAAATAATTTCAATTTTAAAAATCTAATAAACACAAATGCACAGGGGTATTTTGGGAAAATCCAATAAATTAAAATACATTCAAAATTCAAAAAAAAATACATTCAAATTTCAAAATTCAAACAAAATACATTCAACTTCCAAAAAAACTATGCATCCCGACATAACACTAATGCACTCCAAGGGACTCTAGTACACTCCGGCAAAACACATGTGCACTCCGGCAGCGGGGGTGTAGACGGTGGAGGAAGCTGGCGATACACATGTGTTCTCACCGTGTACACACATGTGTTCAGACGGCCGTGGAAGGCGGCGACGGCGATGTAGACGTAGGAGGAAGTTGACGATACACATGTGTTTAGACGACGGAGGAAGGTAACAACGGCGGTGTAGATGGTGGATAAAGGAGGTGAAGCACATGTGCACTCAAACAGCGGGGGGTGTAGACGGTGGAGGAAGCCGGCGTTACACATGTGTTCTCATCGTGTATACACATGTGTTGAAACAGCGGATGCAGACGGCGACGGCGGTGTAAGCGGTGGAGGAAGCCGGCGATACACTACACATGTGAACATCGTGTACACACATGTGCACTCCAACGACGACGTTGTAGACTGAGTAGAAGAAAAATGCAGAAGGCGGCAACGATGTAGATGAGGAGGATGACGGTGACGGTGCAAACGGTAGAGGAGGAAGACGGCGGCATATCATCTGCTTCGTCAAACTCATGTTCATCGTTTCCATTTGTCACACCAAAAAGAAGTTGATGTTGAGAAAAAATTAATGATAGTAACCGTATAATAAAAAGCTAATCAATTAGGAAAACTAAATCATCCATAATTATCCCACCATAAATATAGGAGATAACCTCTTTTAAATATAAAAATGTAAATTCCGAAAATACCCTCAATTCAATAGTAACCGCCAAGACACAACCAAACAAAATGAATGAATTTCATTGGTCAATTCTAGTTAACAAGGTTAATACAAAAAATGTGGTTAACAACCGAATACTACTCTATATATATATATATACACACATAGAGAGAGAGAGAAAAAAAATCAAATGCAAACCTTGTAATTGTTACAAACCTTACAAATCAATCAATCAAAAATAACTAATAGGATTAAGGGTGAGCAAAAAACCCAATCCCCGAAAATCCTCGATGTTAGAATAGAAATCAAACAAACTTGAGGATTGAGAAGCCATGGAGTTCATCTGATTCATCAATGGTGGAATGTACAAACACACACACTGAAAACACACACAAAGTATTGATCGACTCTCATTGAAAACTTACCTAACTACACAAGCTTCACCCTATTTATACTCTCAAACCCAAGCCCACAACTTTACAGTGTTTACACATTAAGCCCTCATACATTGTAATTTATAAAACTTCCTATTATTAGGACATTTATGGTCCTAACACTCGACCCGACTCGAATCCCCGACCCCCCCCCCCCCCCCCCCCCCCCCCCCGAATATCATATATAGGCCTCCAATTTCCACCAAAACCCGATTGGGTTGTTGGTTTTCGGGCCTTGCCCCTCCCCATGCGCACCCCTAAATAGTACACTTTGGTTCAAATGTGTAATAGAAAAACCTTTTACAATAGTACAATACTCAAATACATCTTTAACATCCCTTTATAATACCTTTATATATAGCATATAATTGTTGTCATAAAAATTTTAACGGTGTAAAACAATTTTTTATAGCATTTAGACATCTTAATTTATGGTTATAATAAAATTGATTTTATTATAATGTAATTTTTTAGACTAACGATTTTTTAAGCGGGTCATATTGTTTAAAATGCTAAAAAAAACTCTATGTTCGTTAAATTTTATCTTAAAGATGCATATGAAATAATTTAGTAGCTAGAACTTTATGGAAAATTATAAATAATTGGAGAATGAAGTTTGAATTATATATATTTCCAATAGGCTATGATAATGGCATTACATGCATGTGCTATTGTGCTTGGTGGGGAATGAAAGTATGGATGGACCATTTTTTTAAGTACTTGGTTGACAACTATCACTCCAACTCCAATTTCATATATACTTTTTTAAATATATAACTTGCATCGTATTCCACATATAATTTGATAAAGATGCTAAGATTCTTTTTGTACATATTTGATTTAATGAATAAGGGCAAGCTTTTATATATGAACACATAGAACCACCTTACTAATTCATATATGTGATCATGTTTTATATATAAGGGAGGTTTTTCTTTAAATAGGTACCGGTTACTATCTTAATTTATAGTACATCTGCAAAAACGATATCAATCAACAACGGAGATGCTTTTGGTGGGGTTTTGAAACGAAAAACATTAATTCAAGTAGTTGGACATTGTCTTGCCGACACTTTGGACTGTATTTTAACTTGTGACGGATCCAGAAATTTTGGTGATAGGAGTCAGACTTTACGTAACCTAATCTTTTTTAATGGATCACAAAAAGATCATTTGAATCAACTTATATAGACTTAGAGAGTTAGGTAGCGGAAAACCGGAATTATTACCACCACTACTTTTTGTTGCTTTTATTTTTCGGTTAACGATTAGTATCAGCTACCAAACTCTAATACTAGCAATTAACTATTAAGATATAATAATAACTAATCCAATAATAAATATTAAGTCTCCGTATACCAAATACTTACCCGAGTAAGTGCATACCAACAAAATTCAACACAATCACTTACTTACCGGGTAACACTTCAGTCAACAAAAATGGTATCATATGCAACAACTTACCCGGTAAGCGCTAACCGTGGTAAGAGACGACGACCCTCACTTATCGGGTAAGACTCTCATCCTTGCCTTCGCTCTTACTGGGTGAGATTCTTGATCTTTGCCATATGCTTCCGGTAAGGTTATATGACTTGGTAAATGCTTATCCGACTAAGTGTTTAGTAAATGACCCCTAAATGGTGAACAAAGTAATCCTAAATCTAAAAAAATTAAGTATGAAAATCAATTGCACTAAAAATTTTGTAGGTCAATACCATTTTTTTTACGACTTAAAACAAAGTATAACCTTATAAAAGAAAATTTATAATATAGAACGAACAAATGTACGTTTTTTCTTAAAATCTGTGGGGGTCATTTAACGCGTTACCTCAAAGCATGCATCTGCCCTTTCTTTTATGTTTTAACTTTGAGTAAACTACAATTTTGGTCTTTGTGGTTTACACGCTACTACCAAATTGGTCCCTAAGCTTCAATAAGTACACTAGGCGTCCTTATTGTTTATGATTTTCTATGAATATGGTCGCTGAGTGTTAACTTTGTTAAAAAAACCCAGTTACGTGAAAGTATTTACGTCTTTTTATTTTTACAGGGACTATTAATATAAATTTTATTTAAACCTTAGGGACCAAATTGTAACTTACTTTAATTTATACATTATATTATATACATACAACCACATATGGACATATAGACGTCACTATCTCCGATGAGCTGTCGATCATCATCTCCACGCAAGCTGTCGATCACCATCTCTGACCACTCTTCTCTGACGATCATATAACCATCTCCAACTACCCTGCAACATACCACCCCGGCCTTCTTTTTCATCCGTAAACAAGCCACCTCCCTCTCCCCTTTCACAATGGTCAACACCGTGTCAACTACTTCCATCTTTAGCCAACATCCCCATGATCCATCACATCTCCAGGAAACACCTCGTGAACCATTTCCATCTCCGATGATCTTCGATAAATTGAAATGGAACAACAATAACCCCCCAGTGTCCTTGTCGATGTCGTAAACTGAGCAAGAAACCCCCCCCATGTGTCTACTGTCCCTATCTGATTCATGAACCAATAACCCCCCCCCCCCATACCGCCCCACCGAACACTGTTGATTTTTTTGATTTAGGTTTAGTTTTTATTAGGTTTTAGATTTGATTTAGGTTGGATATCATTTCATTTTCTGATTCAAGTTTGATTGTAATTGGTCGGAGATGGTGATCGGCAGGTCATCGATGACAATAAAACAGTCACTTGGAGGAGATAATGAGCCTTCTCTCTAAATCCACTTTCAACAGACACACACAACCTACATACACACGAAACCCACCTACAACACTCCATAAACCCACCTGTAACAGTAACGATTTGGAGGGGGTGGGTTATGGTTGGACCATATTAATGATGGTGGTTGGTTTTACAACCAGGGGGTGTTATGAGTGGTATGCAAATGAAAACATAGAGTTTTGGTCGCCTAAAATGTCATTTTGGTTGTTGGATCCATGGTCCATCGTTTGAGCTTCTGTCACAAGGATGAAACCCATATCCATGGTCCATCGTTTGAGCTTCTGCTTCATGGTACCTGTGGCGATTACCTATTGATTCAACAAAGGAAAAAGTTGTGGGTGATGTAGTGGTCGATTTGCTGGCAGTGAGAAGTTTTTTGGTATTGTCTGAAATGGTCTCTAACAGTTGTGTTGTCGAAAACGGGTGTAGGTGGGTTGGCTTATATATATATATATATATATATATTATAAAATTACATATCAAGTCCCTGACTTTTATGGTTCTTACAAAAAAAGATAAAACGAAGAAAAGTTACAAAAAGAGAGAAAAAAACCTAGTTGGACGCAAATGCGCTTCACTTGTTTGAGTTTTATATTGAAGTTAACGCTCAGGAACTATTTTCATTGCAAATCGTAAAAAGTAAGGACTCCCAATGTGTTTATTGAAACTTTGGAACCAATTTCATAGCCGCATGTAAAACGCAAGAACCAAAATTGTAGTTTACTCTTAACTTTTAACCATGTTTCACAATTAGAGCCTATGAAACTTGGTTTGAGAGATCCTTAAAAGATATTCCTTTAAATATTGCTTTTTCTTTCTTGTTACAATAATGTTTTAAAATTAACCATATGCTTATTATTCATTGGTGTAATTTCGAAACTCTAAAGATGAAAACCAGAATTTGGACTATTTTAAGTTACTCATGAATCTATTAACATTCAAGTTTGTGACATGTGATTTCATTTCATAATGGATTTCGTCCCTAATCCTAACGAGCGTTAATGTCTCTCGACTTCCATCAAGTTCCCCTCATGTGCATGTTTGTAATAACACATGTACTACAAGTGTTTAAAGCATTCAAAAAATAAACCCTAAACTACCGCTCTGCTTTTCTAGATCAGGACTCTTATCGGTGTCTACTTCCCATACACTACCTTATACATAGCGCATAAGTCTTCTTTCTTTAAGGTTCGAATGAATGGATCTTCTTTTTAACATTTTTTTAACCCATGGTTTCCCCGAACCTTTTCCATGATGTATTTCTTGTTGTTTAAACAACATCTCTCTTGTCAGCATTAGGGTGTTGTGTTTTATTAGTTTTGTTTTAAATCCCAAATACTTGTATATTAAAAAGATTATAAACAAAAGACAATAAAAAGTTGCCTATTATGACCAGCATGTGAGAGCTACTTAATGGATGGACTTAAGTTAAGTCCATCCATTAAGTCACTTAACTCACTTTACGGTTATGGATGAAATCGACAACAAAACAGCAAATCATAGAGTTACTAGTGTAATCCAAAACTCTAAAAGAAGAAAATCCCAATTTGAAAGGTAGAGGATGTTGGGGGACTGAAATTGAGTATTGGGAATGTATGGGGGTCTTTGATGACAATTGAATGGTGTATGAGTCCAAAATGTCATTTCTCAATAATTGGGCCAATTTTGGGACACGAGACAGAGACTGAATAGAGATGCACGTGATAAAGGTGGGTCCTACCATATTATATCACAATCTCAATCTATTTAGAACTTGCTGTCTGTATTCATATTTTCCAGTCCTACCGCACGTGCCCAATTACCCCAACTAAATTTTCAACTTAATTTTATGATTCATTTTCTATTCATCTCAAAATAAATAAATATTTATATATAGTTAAATGATATATATTTTATAAATATTCAGTTGCTAGACCATTCATAACGCGTTCTCTCATATCCGTATCACTTATCTTAACTACCTTATCTTTACTCACATTTTTTAAGATTTTTTTAATATATGTATTAAGAGAGAGAAATAGAAAGAGAGAGAGATGGAGAGAGAGGGTAACCCTCGAGTGTGGAGACTTGGGGCTCTGACCTATCGAGCACACTCGCTACAGGCGTAGCGATGTGTTGCGGCACCTTAATATATGTATTAAGAAAGAGAGAGAGAGAGAGAGAGAGAGAGAGAGGGTAACCCTCGAGTGTGGAGACCCGGGGCTCTTACCTGTCGAGCACACACTCGGTACAGGCGTAGCGATGTGTTGCGGCATCTGAATGGAACCCGACCGCCTCACCTGAGGGCGGTACGGATGGTGTTACACTAAAAGACACTTTTACCTTAAAATAGGTGAATAATTTTTTTCGATTATATAATCAAAGGTAGTGTCGAAAAATAAATAACTATATTTTAAAATTGAGTAGACAAATATTAAATGAAAATGTAAACACTTATTTAGTTATAAAGCAGGTAATATTTTAGATTCTTTTAAAGAAAACCTTATTTAATTATAGTGTTTATAATATATTTGCGATATGTGATTTAGCTATTATCATATGATTAATTTGATAACAAATTAAACGTGTTTTATATTTCTTATTATAAAGAAAAGTGAAAAAAAAAACGGAATTCTTATCTTAAAAGAGAGAGTAGTTATTTAGCTAAGAGATTCGTGCAAGATTGCATTCTTAGAATGCTCAAACTTCCAAAACGCGAATCCAACCCAATCTAAACAACGACTTGCATAAAATACCAAATTTGAGGATAAATCGCACTTGCTCAACTACTCATCCAATATTCTATGTCTGGTCAATATCGATAAAAAAGCTACCCATTCACCAATCCCACTTGCATGTAAGACAAAGCATATATAGTGACAAATTCCGTACAAATTATTATACAAATTTGGGTACTTGTAGAAGATGATGTAACAACTGATTTTCAGTATTTAAGTCCCATCATATATAAAAGAGAAATAAAACAACAACATTTCTTTTGAGTAACTATAATCTCCTACAAAACTATAAATAATCTAACGTCATTATAAAAAACTTCTATTATCATACAAAATATAACCGAGTTTAAATTTAATTTAATAAAAAAGGATTCTTAGTGCGGTTCATTGAGTTTTATCCTATACGTAACAACCAAATAACTTAGGGGCTGTTTACTTGGTCCAGCCGGGTAAATACTAACCCGGGTAAGAGCGTTGACCCGGGTAAGTGTTGTCCCGAGTAAGTATTGTACGGATAAGAGTATTTACCAAATGTTTTTGGTAAATGTTTACCAATAAAAAGAAAGACCTTTTTTATAGTTGGATGTCAAAAGAAAGAGAGGAGAAAAGATGGGGCAAACTGACCCGGGTAAGCATCATCTTTGTGTTGCCTCAGTCAGAGCTCGGTGTCAGATTTCGATCAGAGCTCGGTCAAACCTCAAACCTAGTCAGATCTCGGTCTGATCTCAATCAACAATGTTGCCTCAGTCAGACCCAAGTAATCAGCCGCTTAGTTTAACTTTTAAAACAACGTCGAGATGTCTTCATATCCATATAGATTGGTTTGGAATAATTTTATTAATTTACTTATATGAGATTCATTTACTTATCTATTGGTAGGTATGAGAGCACCCAATAAAATAAAATAAAAAAGATTTTTTTGCAGAAATACATGATAATAAAAAAGAAAACATAAGAAAAGACAAGCGAAGGAGGGTGGTCAGAGAGTCACACGTGTGTTGCAGACTCCTCGTAGTTGATGTTTGACGCTGATGATGTCGGTCCAATACATTCAAACACTATTCCTATATAGACCATCTTACTAGGTGTACTTCTAACCCTAATTTCTTTCTAAAATTATTTTCAATACATAAAAGTTAATTTGATTCTAAAACAAAAGAGATAAGAATATATTAGGGATGAGATCCGGATCGGATCGGCACCGAACGGGTTGGTACTGGAAATTTTGAAAGTAAAAAGTGATACCGAAGTCTGAGTTGTATGTTTGTTTAAGGCAGTTGGACAATACTGAAAATCAATGCCTCTCACCCTCTTCGATAAGTTTCTCAGCTCTGATACCCTTTTCTTGCATCTAAAGAACTCTATATCTAGGTGTCCCTACAACACCACCGTGTGAGGGAGAGGAGGGAGGTGGAGAGGCGAGATAGGCTTTCATCAGCAGCAAGTGAAAACAAAGAGAGATACAGTCTTCAGGCTTTTGATCGAAAATGGCATGGGTCATGTTAAAAAGATATGGACTACCTATACTTGGCAAGAAAAAGGCTTTGCAATGGTTTGAGATTCGGATTTGTCATATTCAAAAACATATGTACGGGTTCGGTTTTGGTATTTTTTGGGAAAATCCCGGTACCGAATACAAATTTTGAGAATTATTTGGAAGCGAAAACCGGACCAAATGCATATTACTTGTTTTGTTCCGGTTCGGTTCGAGAAAACGGTCCTTAATGCTCATTCCTAAAATATACGTAGCCAATAATTTTTATAAAGGTCTTCTATAACTTTTTTCATTACACTTCATCAACTTAAAATTTCAACATATTTTTACTTTGTCAAAGTATCCATCGGAGCTTTTTTGTAGTACTTTTAAACTTTTAAAGATCTGATCATTTTAACTTTACATCTTTTAAATTATTATGCATGAAAATCAATAAATTAAAATTTGGGCCAAAATATATTTATTTATATCGAGAAGATGTTATTACTTTAGGGTCAGCTTTAAATGAAACTCAAATTTTAGTTCGAACATGAGGACAACCGGGAGCACGTCACATGTTATATTCTACTTCATATTCAAACTGAATATATGCATTATTCAAGATGAATAAGAAAGTTTTTAAACTGAATAATACAACATTCAATATTATTTCATCTGAATATTGGATTATTCACCTTGAATACTGCATAATATTCGACATGAATAAGCTTGTATTATTTAGGCCGAACATGCCGCGTAGGGCACTCTTTGTCATCCTTATGTTCACAATGAAAAAGAGCTTCCAGTTGAACTTCCCTCCCCCCTCTATATATATACACGAAAGTTCGGCTGCAAACTCATATTTCATTGTGAACACGAGGACAACCAAGAGTGCATCACGTGGCATATTCAGTTTGAATAATCATTATTATTCAAACTGAATAATACAACATCCAGCATTATTCAATTTGAATAAAACTGAATGCATTATTATTCAATCTGAATAATACATGATTATTCAGACTGAATATGTCACGTGGTGCGTTCTAGGTTATCCCCGCATTCACAATAAAATATGAACTTTCATTTGAACCTGACCCCATATATATATAGGGGTGGGTTCAAATGTGAACCACTTTTTGGTTGTGAACGTGAGGACAACCAAGATCGCGACACGTGGCAGATGACTAGGCGCCACGTCAAGTCCACGGCGGATGACTGGGCGCAATTCATGGGAGGGCATTGAATTAAAGGGGGGACCACACTCAAAGCCAACGTGGCGCCTAGTCATCCGTCACGTGTCGCGCTCTTGGTTGTCCTCACGTTCACAACCAAAAACTGGTTCACAATTGAACTTTCCTCTCTCTCTCTCTCTATATATATATATATATATATATATATATATAAAGGGTGATGCATACAACATCAAAGTTCTATCATAAACCATACTTCTTGAAATAAGTTAGATATAAATCAATTTCAAAAAATTAGACCTCAAAAACCGTGATACGTAATACCTTTTAATCGGTTTTTTACCGATTCGCTCCCTCCTGTTCAATCGGTTTTTTGATAAAACCGGCTAGTTCACTCCTGGCCATAAATTGTCATAAAGAACCGCTCTCTTCCCCGGATCCCGGTTCAACCGGCCAGGTCGACCCGAGTTTTAAAACATTGATTATACACTGCATGGAGCTCATCAACCAATTGTAAGCTACAACAACAGAATTTGTAATTTGAAAACATAAATATGCAAAATAGTGATTTTGAATAAACTATAGGGATGAAAAACATACTTGAAGGTTAGAATTTGGAAAATGGAGAAACTCTCATAGTTGTATGTTAAGTTTTAGAGATATTTACTTATTTAGAGTTGTGTATATTTTATAGAAATTAGAGCATCTTTAACAGTTTTTCTATAAATTTTCTAGCATAAAAATGAAAAGTCGAAATATTTAATGGTGTGTTAGTTGTGAAAAATTTTCTAGTTTGTCAAAAAAATCTAAGAAAATGAAAACTAATGAAAAGCGTTTGGTTTATTCATTTTAAAAGTTTTCTAAGAAAATGAAGTTTTTCTATTTTCCAACTTCTATGTAAATTAGAAAACTGGTTTTTGTAGTTTTCCAAAAAAAAAAAAAAAATCAAATGCACATGGCAGTGGGGGGGGGGGGGGGGGGGTATTTCAGACAATGTACAATCCGTTTCCGAAGTGGAGTAAGTTGGTGGGTGGGGTCTTCTTTAGTTTTTAGGTTTTATCGCATTTGTATGCGTTTGTGAAAGGGTCGACGAAGATGTTGGGTGTCAGATGTCTATCGGTGACTGTTGGTGGTAAAAGCCTCGCTGGAAAAAGTCGAAGTCTTCCCAATACACTAAACGGTAGGTTTTGAAACTTTAGTACAATTGAAGTTTTTTAAGTTAAGTACACACAATAGCAAAATGTGACTACTTGGATATATTTTGGGGAACTAAACCCTTAGTTTTATTATGCATCTGAGAACTCCTAAATATGGCAAAATGTAAAACTAAAAACAGAGGGTTGGACAGTTTGTGAGGCGCAAACTGCACCACCCACAAACAAAATTTACCAGAAAATTCCTACATGATTTGGACCGAACAACTCTAAAACTTCCCTATAATGATTTTTCTGGGTAAAAGTCATTTATTTTATCGGGTCCAAATTTCGATGCTCTTAATTTTGAATTATATTCACTAGCAGTTGGATAAGCCAAAAAAATACGCAATCAATTTTTGAAAGATAGATAGAGATAAGATCAAACGACCACTACTAAATCAACATAGTTGACGAAAAAGATGTAGATTGATCAAATGATTTATCAAGGTATCTATTAACAAAATTCATTTACAACTCTTGATCGAATAAGACAAATATTTTCAATCAATAGATCAACTCAATCACCATGATATTCAATAAATTGACTATATTCAGTAATCATAATGCATTTATGAATTAATCATATGTGAAACCACTCATGTTTTACGATATAAAGTTTGACAAGATATAAGAAATTAAGAATGAACTAATAAGAGTAAGCTAGGAGAGGTAATTAGAACATAATTATTTTAAACAAATAAAATAAAAGCAATAGTTTAAATGTTAATACAATAACATAAAACGTATTCCGCCATTTATTTTTGTTCATTTTTATCGTAAATAATCGTTTATTTTGTTGTTTGGTATTTATATAAAATGATTGCACTTCTTTCATTTCCATTATAAACCATATATTATAATACTTATTGAAATAAATGTATTTCCGAAATAATCCCGACATGCAATCACTCCTCCATCCTTATCACTTTGGACACACCTCTCTTTCTATTCCTTCCATCTATAATCACCACTCGTGTGTGTTTCTTCCATTAATGCCCTTAAAATCAAAGATCCATAATATATCAAGAAAAATATTTTTCCTCATCTTCTTTAATTACCAAGTAATAAAATCAATCAAAACAATTGTATTTATGCTGTGTTTGTCAAAAAAAAAAAAAAAACTAGCTGATAAGCTAGTCCATCCAAAATATGTACTATAAACTAGCTTTTTAGAAGCTTTTTATAGTTTTTTATAATTATACATTTATTAATATTAATTATTAAATTCAAAAATATATTTTTTAGTCATTTTACATTCCTTATTTATGGCAGATAAACACACACACATGCCCATCTGAAGTCAAAGAGGTATCCGGAATCCATTC
This sequence comes from Centaurea solstitialis, assembly GCA_030169165.1. Classification (NCBI taxonomy): domain Eukaryota; kingdom Viridiplantae; phylum Streptophyta; class Magnoliopsida; order Asterales; family Asteraceae; genus Centaurea; species Centaurea solstitialis. Next base: position 72,460,106 of record CM058045.1, read on the forward strand.
GAGCACCCGACTAATCCTCTCGACCATGGAAACCGTTACCGGCCCATAGCCTCGCCCATTCCCGCCCCGAAGGTCGACCCATGAACTGGGGTGTCGCCATCGAACCCAAGTAGACAGAGATATCATTCACTGCCCCCCTCAGGATGTTACCGATCATTGAGCTACAATGGTACTGACAAATGTCCTTAGTTTGTGCATGGGGGATTCGAATTTGTTAGGCACTATGTACTCTTCAAGCACTAACCACTCCACCACAACACCTTGCACAATCATTTTACATACTCATAAACTAGTTTTTACCAAACATAATTTATTTATAAACTAACTTATCAGCTACTAGCTAGCTTATCAATCAACGGCTAGTTACCACATAGCCTTAAATCAATATAAAAGATGCAAGTCGGTTGGTTTTTGGTGGTATTAATTGTCCACGAATAAAAAAAGTAAAACAAGCAACCATAAAACCCAAAAACATACACACACACTCTCAAACAACCATGGACTACGTCTCTCTCTCTCTCCTCATCGCCCTCTCTCTCTCCGCCATCACCTTCCTCTTTTTCCGATCAACCGCCGCCGTGAGTCGCCGGAAACACCGTCCGCCGCCGGGAAACGTCGGCCTACCGTTCATCGGAGAGACGCTGCAGCTGATATCCGCTTACAAGACCGAGAACCCGGAACCGTTTATCGACTCGCGGGTCGCGAGATACGGAAGCGTGTTCACGACCCACGTGTTCGGCGAGCGGACCGTGTTTTGTACGGACCCGGAAACGAACCGGTTTATTTTGCAGAATGAAGGGAGGCTTTTCGAGTCGAGTTACCCCGGTTCGATATTTAACTTGGTTGGGAGGCACTCTTTGTTGTTCATGAGAGGGCCTCTTCATAGAAGAATGCATTCTTTAACCATGAGTTTTGCTAATTCCACCATCATTAAGGACCATTTGTTGGTCGATATAGACCGGTTGGTCCGGCTCAACCTCGATTCTTGGACCGGTCGGATTCTACTCTTGGAGGAAGCCAAGAAGGTATACTATACGTCACTTTTTCGTATAGCATCTCTAACAGCATTGCTAAAATAATTTTTTTTTGAGTTTTTGCTTTTAAAGTGTTCTAACAGTATTGCTAAACTATTTATTAAAATAAAAAATTTAAAGTCTTTTTACAAATATAAGAAATTTCTCAAAAACCTTTATAAGAGGATGAAAAAATATTATTTACTTATATTCTACTAATAACAAAATTAATTGTTTTATTAGGATAATAAATATAATATAAATTATTTTAATAACGAAAGTGATGATAGATTTTTTAAAATAGAAAAGTTAGAGATGAAAAAGTTATAGAGGTCTTACTAAATGAGTGTTAGCCTAGTTGTAAAGGCTTGGGCACTACATAGTGGTGAATTCGAGTTCGAACATTGAGGGACGCATTCTGGAGGTACGATGGTTTCGACCCCGGGCAGCATGCTTTAGCAGTCGGTTTCAACCCAAAATTGCCGAGGATTAGTCTTGGGCCAATGTGGCCTGGGATACCTCTTCAAAAAAAAGTTATAGAGGTCTTGATCTTTAATTCATTTTGTTTTAAAGAAATTATAGTAAAATTGTAGAAAGTATTGTAAAATGTTTTGTTTTAATTCTAGTGAACGTGAAGAAAATAAAATATGTACTTTTTAATAAAAATAGAAATAATAATAATAATATAATAATAACGTGGCAGCTTTTTAAGTTGTACTTTGTGCATGAATCGTACCATTTTTATACGGTGGACTATGGGTCAACCCGGCGAAAAATGGCATCTGGTAACAAAAAAGCATTAAAATTTAATTTAATGTGTGATATTTACTTTTGGTTTTATGAAAATATTAATTATAAAGAGAGGGCATGAGAATCAATTATAACATCATGTGCATGGGAAAGTGTTATGTATATATGGTCATCATTACTTTAGATTTAGATTTGGATAAATTATAATAATGACAACGTTGTAAACATCATTACTTTAGATTTAGATTTGGATAAATTATAATAATGACAACATTTTACAATATAACATTATGTGTATATGGTCATCATTACTTTAGATTTATAACATTATGTATATATGGTCATCATTACTTTAGATTTAGATTTGGATAAATTATAATAATGACAACGTTGTAAACATCATTTGTGTTCGGATTTGTGTATTCTGTCGGATATTAACAGATAAAATGTACAGATAACGTTTGAGTTAACGTTGAAGCAGCTATTGAGCATCGATCCATGTGAGTGGACTGAGAATTTAAGGAAGATATACATGCGAGTCATCGAAGGTTTCTTTTGCATTCCCGTTCCAATGTTTTCCGCAACTTATCGTCGTGCATTACAGGTTTGTGTATACGTTTGTTGTTTTTGAATAATGATTAAATTAGCATTGCGTTTTTTTTTCCAATTAGAAAAAATGGAAAGGGATAGAAAGATAAAATGGAAAGAAAAGAAAGATTTTTAAGTTTTTTCCTATGAAAGAAGGAAGAGAAGTGAAGGGACAAGAAAAGAAACATATTTTTAATGTTTTTGAATGAAAAATAAGTAAATAAAAGATTTTACTACTATTAATATATTATTTTGTTTTGATGGTATTAAATTAATATAAAGTTTTCTTTGGTTCCTTGGCGGGGGTGATGGCCTTGCCGAAGCTCTTCGCCTTGGTTCCTTCTTGCTTTTCAAAAAAAAAATAAAAATAAATAAATAAATATATTTGTAATTTTATTAAACTTTCTTTTACACACGCGGTCGAGAGAAAAGGAATATATTTTTCTCGAAAAACGTACTATACATTTTATTTTGTTTTTTGTTTTTGAAATTGATAGAAATAATTATTTTGGTTGTATGGTATATATACTTCATTCTCTAAGTATTTATATCTACTTTCTAAAAGGTCACTACCTTAGCAAATGCCACTTCATAACTAGTGGACCAAAAAATAGAAAAAAAAAATCACAAGGGTTCACCAATTGCTACTTCAACAAAGTATATGGACCAATTGATTTACTTCAATAACTTACTAATTATAGGGATCAAATTTGTTACTTCCATGACCTGTTAATCATAGGGACTAAGGCTGTGTTTGGCAAACTAACCAATAAGTTAGCTATTGAATATATAATAAGCTAGCTAGTAGCTGATAAACCAACTTAGAAACAAATTATGTTTAACAAAAATCATATCAGTATGTAAAATGACCAAAAAGGGTATCTTGGGGTATAGTAATTAATATTAATAATGGTATAATTGAAAAAAAGCTACAAAGAGCTTCTAAAATGCTACTTCAACTAGCGTTTTAATAAGCTAGCTTATGATCCATCAAAAAGTATATCGGCTTATAAGCTAGCTTATTTTTGCCAAACACAGCTAAATTGGTCAAGTTTGTAGTTACTTCAACAAGTCCCTAATTATAGGGAAACAACTTGATCAGGCAATAATCTTTTAGAAATATGGTATAGAGATGTCTAAAAGACGAATTCACTCAAATCAACCATTTTACTTGCTTAAATTTCCGGAATGGTTATTGTAAAGAAAAAGAAACGTACTTGTAAAATTTTGAGGTATTAATGAATGTAATTGTTTTAATTTAAAATGTGGATATTTTGGTGTTAATGTTGAGTGTGAAGGCAAGGAGAAAGGTGGCAGAGGCGTTGAGTTTGGTGGTGAAGGAGAGGCGAAGCGAGTGGGAAATGGGGATGAAGAAGAATGATATGTTGGCGGCATTATTCGACAGTGGTGGTGGTGGTGGCGACGGTGGATTTGGGTTTTCCGATGATGAAATTGTTGATTTCTTGGTGTCTCTATTGGTGGCAGGCTACGACACCACGTCAACGACCATGACACTAGCCGTTAAATTCCTCACTGACACGCCCATGGCGGTTGCTCACCTCAAGGTTGGTACACTTTCTGAAATTACTTAATCTCAAACTGCATACATTGACTTTGAATAAAGGAATTATTACGCTTTTCCTTTGGTTAAAGATCATGCTAGAAGTTAATTTAAGAACAGATTTAATCGAACACTGCAAATAGTCTATACAAACAGTTGAGATTGATTTATAACAACTAATCGGTTTGTATTTTAAACTCCTCTCTCTATATATAAAATAAACAAGCAAGGTGTTTGAAAAACATTAATATGCTAGTCTTCTAGTGCTATGGCGGATTGGTTATCGCTCGGGGAGTTCATAGCGCTCTAACCGAGGTTCGAGCTTTCCTGTGCGTATGCCTGGAGACATTTAAGTGAGACCATATTTAACCTCCAAAATTGCCGGAAATTAATCTCCAAAACATTAATATGGTAACATGTGAACTATGGTGTGGTGGTTCATTAAGAACAAATATTGTGTGTGGATATGTGGAATTAATGGTGTGGCACGAGACTCGAAGGCCATTTATTCAACACTTTAGGCCTACGTTGACTTCATCTTGCTATCTATGTCCGATTAACATCATATTTATTACTACTTTTTAAATCAATTTATTTATCACTTTATAATAATAATAAATTAAAAAACCCAAAGCTCGATGCACAAAAGGATGGCCAATCACAATGGAAATAACAATAAACCCTGAGATGGAGCCATAAAGTAAGACTTCCATGATATGATGTAAAGATCAAAACATTCATAAATTCTATAATCATAATTTTTTATCGTAAAACATATTGTCGAAATCGCTTAATAGTTTTATATACAGGAGGAACATGATGAAATCAGGGCGAAAAAGGCTGCATCTACGGCTCTTGAATGGGAAGACTACAAATCGATGCCATTCACACAATGTGTAAGTGAAACATACATTTTTGAAACGTTTTTAGCATTTGGAAAGTGATTAGTGTATTCGTGAATTTGAGATCGATCTAAACTCATTATTTTTCTAGGTCATTAATGAAACGTTGAGAGTCTCCAACATAATTAGCGGCGTATTCAGGAGAGCAGTGACTGATGTTGATATTAAAGGTATATGGTAGATAAGTATTAGTTGATATTTTTATTTCTTTTAATATATATAAAATTATGCTAGGTTTTTTTAGAGTCAGAAGTTTAAACAATTGAATTGTTAATCTTTTGAATTATATTTGTACATAGGTTACACAATTCCAAGAGGATCGAAAGTGTTTACCTCACTCCGGGCCGTTCATCTTGATCTGGGCAATTTTAAAGATGCTCGTGTTTTCGATCCTTGGAGATGGCAGGTCCTTAACCCCCACCTCTTTCTTTGCTTATATATATATATATATATATATATATATATATATATAGGGGTGGGTTCAATTGCAAACCACTTTTTCATTGTGAACGTGAGGACAAACGAGGGCGCGCCACGTGTCACTCTGAATTTCGGCGACTTAGTGTTATTCAGACTGAATAACGCTATATTCAGACTGAATATAGCGTTATTCAGTCTGAATAACACTAAGTCGCCGAAATTCAGAGTGACACGCGCGGCTTGTAACAAAAAAGCCCGCGACCTAGTGTTATTCAGTCTGAATAACACTATTATTCAGTGTTATTCAGGACTGAATAACACTAGGTCGCGGGAAAAGTCGCGCGTCTCATAAAATTTGTTGCCACGTGTCGTGCTCTGGGTTGTCCTCACGTTCACAATGAAAAAGTGGTTTGTATTTGAACTTTCACCTATATATATATATATATAGGAGAAAGTTCAATTGCAAACCACCTTTTCATTGTGAACGTGAGGACAAACGAGAGCGCGACACGTGGCAATTTGAAAAAATTTCGACTAGTTATTCAGACTGAATAACACTAACATGCACTCTGATGCAATTGGACGCGGGCGGGTCAGCCGCGGGTCATCCGCGGGTCAAGGCTTATTCAGTCTGAATAACGCTTTATTCAGTCTGAATAACGCTTTATTCAGACTGAATAAATCTTGACCCGCCGATTTCAATTGCCACGTGTCGCGCTCTGGGCTGTCCTCACGTTCACAACGAAAAAGTGGTTTGCAATTGAACCCGCCCCTATATATATATATATATATATATATATATATTAGAAGGCTCAAATAAGAAAACTAAACATCATGGAAAGATAAGAAAGAATCAATATGCATATGTGAACCATTATGAATAATCTATAATGGCAATTCACTTATGCATCTTCAAATTAATCTTTTCAATTGTTCACATATGAATATTCCTTTTTTACATTCTCAATACTTGGTTTTCTTATCTAAATCGACCGCTATAATAACCGTTAGAGCGGTTATATAATGTTATTTTACTGATTTAAAACCTAATCACATAATATGATAATACTCGCTCTTTGTAACTATTTTTATAAATAGAAAACTTCGGATACAACAAACTTTATGCCATTTGGAGGAGGGCCCAGGAGATGCCCAGGGTATGAGCTAGCAAGAGTCGCACTCTCTGTTTTCCTTCACCATCTCGTGACTCGATTTAGGTAATCAACAAATTTTTACTTCTCACATTCACACACACACACACACACACACATACACACACATGCACATGCACACACCAATTTGATAGCCAAACCTAAAATTGATTCTACTTTATTCAAAAGTTGGGAGCCTGCCGAAGAAGATAAATTGGTGTTCTTCCCTACGACCAGGACTCAAAAGCGATATCCCATTATCGTGCGACATCGTAGTAAGGTAGCCAAGCAATGTAAAGATTAGAGAAAGGAAATCTTTATGAGATATAGTATTGAAAATATTAAGATGCAAGAATAAGTATTGAAAATTGTATCATATATAAGTTTAGATTATTTTGAGTTGTTTCATTATTTAATTATATATATTCAAATTTATAGTTCCAAATTCTTTTGATAGCGTGTAATGCAACTTTTAGTTCATACATATGTTTAATGGGTCACATCTCTAGTTTATCGAAGGTCATTGGGCCATTTGGGCCAAAGAGTGTGTGCAAGTGTGGGTATAGCGCTTACGTTTTTCTTTGTTAAATGCAACATACGCATAGATAGATGTATATAAACTTGTATCTTTCTTTTAAAGGCCAAACAAAATATACTAACAAACAAGAGATAAAAAGAGTTCAAACAAGACAACTTTCTGCAAGACGCTATTAAAAACTGAGCAAAAAAAGCTACAACGAAAAGAAACACGAAAATGGCAATCTTTGAGCCCAAACACAACCAAACCTAGAGCAGGCTATCACAAATCCTTGAGACTAAAGCTTTTGAGGAATGCACCAGCGATTCAAACAACTAAAGAAGACTCGAAACATTGAGTTTTTGGAATCTCCAGCCCCATAACGATGGCAACAAAAGCAAACGCCGGCACATATACGAAGGTGACCGACAAACCAGCTTTGGCCTGAAACAGAATCTCAAAGACATGCCCGAGCATTGCAACACGAGCTCACTTGAAAAAACTTGGAGGGATTTGACACCCTATTGAAAGATAAGAGTTGGATTTTGAACACAATCATGATCAAAGAAAACAATTTTGTTGCGAAATAACCAAATACATACAAACTTATCCAAATTATAGCTTGCCAAACTTGTTTTTGGTTAGGAGAGAACAACACCGAATCTAAAAGAACAAGCACGTCGTCAATGGTTTCCAAATTAGGTAAAACTTAAACCTCACTATCAAAATAATTTTCCCATTGAGAAGACGTCTTTTGGCATTTGACAAAACAATGGTCGACGGTTTCCATGTCGACACCACAACACAGACAAAAAAAGCAGTGAATATCCACCCCAATGTTATTGAACATTAATCTAAACCGGTAGCCTTCCACGCGTGAATCGCCACATAAAAATCCATCATTTCATTGGAATCGCCGCATAAAAATCTAACTTTCCTAGGAGTTACAATTTGACGTTTTGTTTCCAAAATGGTAGATAAAGAAGTGAGAATCTTTGAATCAAACAAGGTTTTAAGAGTAGAAACCGAAAACATAGTGCCACCATCCAATAGTCAAAGTGTAAAACCCAATTGTCTTCCCATTTACATGTGGTTAAACATTTTGGATCAAGTTTGTGATATCACCCACATCCGATGAAGGTTAAACGTTTTGGATCAAGTTTGTGATCTCACCCATATCCGATGAAGTTCTACCTCTAGGTTCTCTTTACCAATCCCAACATGAATACCACCCCTATCTCTCCAAGTAACTCTATCTTTCACCGAAGCTCCCTTGTTTCCTTCTAATCTAAAGAATCCAAGAAGACAATCACATAGCCTAAAATTGCCTACCCATTTGTCCTCCCAAAAATAGGTACAACTACCATCTCCAATTCTTTTCCCAAACGAGTCCCAACCTACCGAATGGTATTTTCTCACGTCTCCGAAACCAAATTCCTGTCCCCGAATAGTTTAAAGCATCGATTATACCAAATTCCTGTCTCTGAACGTATATTGTATTCAAAGTTTTAATGTTATAAATTGCACGTCATATTTTAGTGTGCGGCTTAACTGAAATAGTAAAACAAAAAACCAATTTCGTTCCAAGGGGTTATTTAATTCGGAAAAAAAATCAACAATCCAAAGTCTGGTCCATGTCACCTAAGTTTCTAGATCCCTAGAGTATTTATATATTTTTACATATCATTGCATATAACAAAAACGTTATAGCTTTACTATTATAAGCATATGGTAGTCAGGGCTGTTTTTTAACAAGTTATTTGTGTGATTTTAAAAAGGTCCTTTAAAATTTTGCGGTGCTATTTTACAGGACCTTACATCGATAAAGATAAAAACTTTGGCTCTCCTCCACGCCTCTCGAATTTCTACAAAAATAAGTTCGCCTCATCATCATTTATCTTGTGTGCGTCTATATATATCTTTGTTATCTTATTTTGTAACGCAATTAAAAATCTTCAAAGTGTAATATAGGGACTAAAAAAAGATTAAAACATCCTTCTAGTCAAAATAAAACCAAAAAGAATAGAGAAAAAAAATCATGAAGGGCCAAGGAGAAAAGGAGAAGGCACAAAGTAGGCCCCCATGATTCCTTCTAGCGACAAAGGCCTCATGCATTTTCTGACCCACTTCCATCATCAAGTAACTCGTGCATAAAAACTTGTACCATCTTTTTAATATTTTTGCAACAAATTCTTAGCAAGTTGGAAATACCACAACAAGAAATTCAAATGATACTAATATTAATGATAATAATATACACAAAAAAATGTGAGAGACAGATCAAACCCGATACTTGTACCCTCGAATCGCTCTATAATAAAATTCTTCATAACTAAATACTTTACACACATTCCACGTTACCATTCTCCTTCGGAGTACCTGCAACAGCAAAATGCGATATAGATCACTTCGTTAACAACTTAATTAGTTTAATGATACTCACAACTTATTTAATGAATTATATATGATTGTTTGGCATTAGGTTAATGATATAGAAAGTAGTTTATTCAAAAGTTTCTAGGGGAAGGTTTTATGTGGAAAGTCATTAAAACACGTTCATTGCATCTGTTAAAAAAATCCCTCTTAAGCATTGTTTGGTAAAAATAACCTAGCTTATAAGTCAGTTTATAAGTCAGGTACATGTTTGGATGAACCATAAACTAGCTTATAAGCTAGCTTTTTGAAAAGCTAATTTCACTAGCGTTTTGATGACTTTTTTTTTTTGGAAGAGATATCCCAGACCACATTGGGCTCAGACTAATCCTCGGCAATTTTGGGCTGAAGCCCGACTGCTAAAGCATGCAGCCCGGGGTCGAAGCCCCCGTACCTCCAGAATGCATCTCACAGGGCTCGAACTCGGGTTCACCACTATGTAGTGCCCAAGCCTTACCACTAGGCTAACACTCCTTTGGTGCGTTTTGATGACTTATGGGACTTTTTTTTTCCAAATATACCCCTATTAAATTTTACACTATCAATTTTTAAAATGCATTTTTTTTTTCCATTTTAAAGTCATAAGATATCTTATCAGCTAGTTTTTCTCAACGCATCTTATCAGTGATCTACCTTATCGACTAGTTTGTCAAACATAGCCTTAATCTATACAGACAAACAGCTTACTTCATAAAGACACCTTTATCCCTGTATAACTTAATGAAATGTAAACCAAAAGGGCCCTAAGGGTATCTAGCAAAGGCACATGGTGACGACTGAAATTGGTTGAATAAAAAGACAGGGAATAGGGAATAGAGGTGGGGAAAGAGAGATTCCTTTTAGATTTTTTTGCAGACATGTACAACTCTTTTCTGCATCAAAACGTACAATCTAATGATGCATGTGGTGTGGGGTTACTATCACATTCTCATTTTCATAATATGTGCAAATTGCTTCTTTCACTCACTTGTACATTGCAACCACCTATTGCATCAACAAAGCTTGTCTAGTCCAGTGGTAGAGGTAATATCTTGGAGGGTCAGTGGACGGTATCTCTAACTACCCGGGTTCAAAACCCCGCGAAAGCAAGTGGAGTTATCCAGGTTCCAGGACGGTTTGAGACTGATACGGATTAATCGGGTGCCTAAATGGATCCCGAATACCGTGGAAATGTGTGTGTGAGTTTATTTGCCGTTAAAAAAGAAAACCCTCCTATTGCATCAAAATTCAATTCAACCACATGATTTTTCAACTTGAAAGATACTGTGATTCTTGATGCATTGTTGGTTTGTATGGTACAAGCTCATGATGCATGATGAGGGTTAAGTGAAACAAGAATATGATTCTTGATGCATTGTTGACTTGTACTGTACAAGTTCATGATGCATAATGGGAAAGGATATGGTACCTGCAACTTGGATGTGGAAAACTGTGACAACTGATACACTGTTTTTACTCCATTCCATTGGGTAAGAATAAGATGGGAACTGTTGTGATTCTCCTCATTTTTTTTTCTTTTTTAATTTTGTAGTTTCACTTTCACTCTTGCATCTTGCAAAATCTTGGAGTACCTTTGAAACCCATTCTTAAATGTTGAAACCTGCAATTTGCAAATTCAAAACTACTAAATTAATAATTATTACTAATTGCATCACTAAATTACATATTAACCAAGATTTTGAAATCACACACCCTCTTGCAACTTAGGTCTAGGTTGTGTTCAGCAAAAATAAGCCAGCTTATAAGCTAACTGGTAAGCGCTAGCTTATTGAAATCTAGTTGGAGTAGCGTTTTGAGAGCTTTTTGTAGATTTTTCCAATTATACCCTTATTAATATTAATTATTATACTCAAGATGTCTTTTTGATCATAATACATATAAGCTAATTTTACAAAACATAATTCGTTCATAAGCTAGTTTATCAGCTAATTTGTCAAACACAGTCCTAATTTCAAGAAAGTTACGGGACATAAAACACCATCACTTGAAGCCAAACATGTTACATGTTGAGTCAAAATCGAAAATTTTAAATTACGCCAACAATTTGGACATTCTTTTTGCGAATTCCAACATTATTTGTTGCAATTGGAAAGTTAGAGGGACCCTTCATCAACTATTGGAGTCTAATGAAGATAATATATTATATTCATCACGGAATTGTTGATAAAATAATAATTGAAAGTTACAAATCAATGATAGAATTTAATTCATATTCAAATAAGAACCTAAAATCAAATAAAACAAACTCAATATGTCACATATTTACACTTTAGATGTAAAATAACTTTACCTCTGCATTTACTGTTTTACTGTTAATATAGTTATTTTTTTATTAATTATTTACTTGAATTAATAAGACAAAGAGAAGTACAATCAAGAAGCATTTTTTGGTTTTGTGTCTTTGCTTTATAAGTCAAATAAAATTATTTGAATTTTAGAAAGTACTAAAAACACTTTCAATATTGAAGCAAATCCAACAAATATATCCAAAGTTTACGTTACATATTATGAATATAAAATGTTATTTTATAAGTATAAAAAGAATAAAGTATAATTATAATTAGAGCAACTAAAAGTCAACCTATATAATACTTTTTTCAATGACGATTTAGAATCTCTACACAATAAAGTTTTTACAAATCTCTCTAGTCAACCCAATTTTGTTGTTGAAATATTCTTATAATACTTTTTTTTATTTCTAGTTGATTTTATTTTATTCAGTGAACTTTTTAATACTTTTTATCCACTAAATGGCTTAAAATATAAAGAAGCAATAACCTATGTGTATTGCTTAGAGTGAAAATTACAAGTATTCTGATTTTGATGATGGCAAATTAGTCAAAAAGTAAATATGATCAATAAACTAATTTTAAAGCTATTTTTACTATACAAAATATATAACTAGAATCTTATAATTGCATCACATGCCATCGTTGTCAACTAAGATTTTCATGTTAAGAATAAAAAATAAAACTTGAACATTTGGATCTCACATGAGACAAGATGGTATTAGTTACATGATTACAAGAATTTAAACATGTTGATAAATATTTATCTTCAAAATATGCAAATTTAAAGATATCAAATGATTATTAATTTGAATTTAAGACTTAAAAACAACTTTCATTGTGATTTTGTGACTATTTTTTATACACTATAAACATTAAAAATATAAAAATAGCAATGTTTTATTTCCCACCTACCACTACAAAATACAAAAATTACATCAACCCTTTAAATTTAAAGACTAGTAAAGTAAGCATCTAAAATTTTATATTAATATTATATTTAAATTTTGTAATTATATATATAAATTAATAATATAATACATTAAACAATTTATTATTAGTATTATTATTGTTATTATATTAAATAAGTTTTTAATGTTTGTTTGAAGAGGGATTTTTTTAGTGTATAAAACACATCATTTTTAGTAATTTTAGTATGCTTTTTTAGTGCTTGGGTTAGATAAACACATAAAAACCCTCATAATGCCATACTATCTATATTATAATTACAAAATATTTATTTTTTGTTTTTTAAAAGGCTTTTAAAATATGTACAAATCTATAACACACATAAAAAAAATTTAATTTTATGATATTCCTATATTACTTATTTAGTAAACAATGCGAATAAAAGATTGAAATACTTTTGGAAATTGGACCCTTTTAAATGTAAGAATCAAGTTTAAAATTCATCTCAATTTATGAAAAATCCATTTTATTTTAAATATAATTAATTTTTAATATATAAATAAATGTATCATTTATTCTGATACACATTCTATTTTCAAAAAACTTAACCCAATTTACAAAATTTCGATCACAAAATACATTCATAAAATATTCTTACTATTTTATATATAACTTTAAACTTACTAATGGACAGGCGATCTTTAGATTTTATTTGATTCACGATTTATTAAAAAATATAACATCATTAAGAAATAAGAAAACCTCAAAAAAAGAAACATGGTCAAAAATGGCAAATAAAAAAAACGTTTTAAGCCGTAGTGGGTCCCATACCCAACGCAACTTGCATTGGTCCCTAATTTTCTCATCTGTTATTATTAATTAAAACACTTTAAATTATTAAAATTATTTTTTTACAAAAAGGAATTCATTCCAAATTTCATATGCTTAATATGTTGTACGTTATGCATGAATACTTGAACAATGATATTTTAAGGGAATGTTTTGAAGTGCTTGCGATGAAAAAATAAGCTTCTCGCACTTCAAAACAGCTTATTGTTTTTTCAGAAAGCTAATAAATTTTGACTTACAGCTTCGATATCAATTTTGTAGACCAGAAGCTTCCGTCGTTCTCTGCAACTAGTCCGGTACGCCACCACGATGTGGCCGATCGCCAACGCGGGCGAGCACACAAGCAACGCCACCTCCGTCGCTCCAACGCCTCCACCACCACCAAACACAAACGCCGCCTTTAGCGACACAAACAACAACGACGCTACCGAACAAACCGTCGTTATTCCCAAATACGGACCTCTAGACAGCCCCGGTCCGTCGCAAAATCCATACACACCTGCACGAATTCACAAAAACATCCGTTTCAGATCACAGTTTCTACGCCAATTGCACTAACTACCTGTTTCGAACGTAATTAACGTACATAGGATGATTGCGGATCGGATTATCGAGATGATCGGGATATCGACAAGCGAGTATCGGTAATCGTAGTTAGCGAAATGAGAAGATAGCGTCTCGAGGAAGGAGGAATTATTGGAATCATCGTGTAACGAAGGCGAGGAAATAGAGGCCGATAAGAGAGCGGTCGGAAGGAGGAGATCGGCGACGGCTAGAAGTATCGGAACAGAAAAGAATAGGAAGGATATGATCATGGTGATTAAGAAGAAGAAGGTTCTGAATCCTCTTAATGACCTCTTATCTCTGAAAAACCCCATCATTTTGGTGTGATTTTTGGGGGAGAACAGAAGAGAAGAGAAAGAGAGAGCTAAGAAGAGAAATGAGTTGGAAACGTAAAATGGGGGAATGGGGGGGTCAAATAAAATAGGAGGAACTTCTTCTTTTCTCTTTCTCTTTCTCTCTCTAGTATTGTTTATTGCACGGTTCCTTTGTATTCAAAATTAAAATATATAATTAAAACGGTTTGTTGTCACCTAATCATCCTCTTAATTACTTTCTCTAAAAGTAACACTTTTTTATCAACTATATTTTTATAACATCCCTTTTTAAACCTCAGAGCATTTACAATGAAGGTTCTTTTTGAAATTTCTCATAGGGTTTTTACAAGAACCTCCACTGTGAGATAGAGGTTCTTGCATAAACACAGACTCTTATTAGAACCTGGATGCTTAAACACAGAACTCAGGTTCTTGTAAAAGTTTTCTTTTCTATTATGTAACATTTTACATAAATAAAAATTATATTATAAATAAGTAGAGGGAAGTGAATTGTAGAGTTTTAAAAATGTTCTTGGTTTGTTGAGATGACAATGACGTACTAGAAAAAAAAATATGGTAAGTAAGGTTATTGGAGGTTCCACCACTGTAGATGCTCTTAGAGGATCACTGAGAGTATTCATAATGAAAGTTCTTTTTAAGTTTTTCTTGAGGTTTTTATAAGAATCTTTGTTGTGGGACATATATTCTTATTCAATCACAGGTTCTTATTGAAACTCAGGTGCTTGAATAACAACCCAGATTCTTATAATATTTTTCTTTTGTGTTATATAATAATTTACATAAATAAAGTTTATATTATAAATAAAAAAATGAGAGAGAGATTTTCGTAAGAATCTCCATTGTAGAGTTTTAAGGGGGTTTCTTAATTTGTTGAAATGACAATGATGTGGCAAGAAAAAATATGGTAAATGGAGTTCTTAGAGGTTTCACCATTGTGGATGCTCTAACAGATACGCTAAAATAGAAAAAATGAGGAATTTTAGCAATTTTGTGCTCCAACAGCCAGTGGCATATCTAGTATTTCTGCCTAGTGGGGGCACCTTTAAGATAGATTAAAGGTTCACAAAGTCTTTCAATATGTTATTAGCCTATCCATGGTTTCAAGATATTTTTAAAGTTTTTTGTTTAAATTTCTAGGGATTTTATATTTTTTTTATTGATTTCGATAAACTTTTCTTGATTTTTTGGTTGATTTTAAAATACCTTTTCCGAGTTTTTGGTTGGTGGGAGCACATGTAAAAAACCCCTAAGGGAAATGATGATGGAACTTCGAAAAAATTGTTTTCAAACTACGATAAATGTGTTTTTTTCTAATTCTAGTGGGGGCAAATTCCCCTACCATCATCTTTGTTTTGCATCCGTTCCGGTCAACAGCTATGCTATCTTGTATACTAAAATAAAGAAAAAAAGATAGATTGTAAAAACTCTAAGTTTAGAGAAATCCTATAAAAGAGAGAGAAAACAATAATTTATTATTTTTCCACCAATAAAAGAGCTTGAAAATGAAAGTATAAGAAACAGAAAGAGAGAGAAACAATATTTTATTAAATATAATGAATATAATGAAAATGAAAGTATAAGAAAAAGAAAGACAGAAATAATATTTTATTAAATATAATGAATATTTTATTGATGTAGTAATTAAATGCTAAGATTGCTAAATAGATTTTGATGCTCTATTATAAAAAAATATAACATAATTGTTGTAGACGCTCTTAAACCAATAATTTTATGTAGTATTCATGGTAAATATTAACATTTATTTAATTTTCTAAGTTTATTGATTTTGAATACTACACAAAAATAAGATATATTACGGTTAATGGATGTTTAAGTTTCCTAAATTTGGTGAATGATCAATGAAAATTTGAGTTAACGTCTTAACGGTAAGAAGTATGAAAAATGGATCTATGCCATTTCAATCTCGTGAGAATTGTGCTTTAGAAATGAATTGATCCAATACAACTTGATACATCTAATTTTAATGTGCCTCCAATGATTGATAACGATTTCTCATGTTTCTCATATATAGTTACCTCAACTTATCATAATAACCTAGCCCTCCTAAGATATATATATATATATATATATAAGAAGGTTCAAACGAAAAACACGTCAATTTAAGAGAACGTGATAAGCAATCTCAGCCACTCATCTCGCGGTTACGATGGACGTGATCACAGATGGTTGACGTGATTCATGGGAGGGTAGAGATTATTGAAGGGGGGACCGGTCAAAGCCGCATTTGTTGACCAAGATAAGTGGCTGAAATTGTTTCTCACGTTCTCTTAAATTGATATGTTTCTCGTTTGAACCTCCCTATATACATGTGTGTGTAATATTAAAAGTAGAAATCTCAAAAGGAATATTGGAGTAGGGTGGTACTGTTTTACTACATAGTATATAAAGATGACCAAATATAGGAGAGGGGTATAAACAAGTTTCTCAAAAATGGATTATTCTCGTAAGCATTTGAGTCAAAAGTTGTCTGGTTGGAAACAACATTGTCCATCATTTATTTTATATATGTCTTGTCTTTTTCTCCTCTAAACCTATATACAATTTTAAAAAGATGATGTAAAACACGTACGTACCCTACTAAAACCTTATTGGTTCAATTCTCTTGTAGGTAAGGTAATCATGTAACCTAATAAGTATTTTATAAACGGTTATAAACGCTTATCATTAATCCATTTTAGTGGTTAAAATCGTTTTCTCATAAAGTAATAATAGTGATGACTCATTTATATCGATAGACATGCAACGATTAAAAATGACCTTTACTAATTATAAATTTAAAAAAAAAAGATACTAAATTGTCTTTTGTGAGATTTCACAAAATACAAAGGGGAGTTAAAGGATAGTTAATTATATAGTTGTAAGCTATTAATGGTCAATAAAAAATCTGCTATCTCATTTAGATCAATATAAAATGAGTCGATCTACTAGTTTAGGCTTAACTAGGTGCACGAAATGTGACCAAGATTGTGTTTGATTCTATGGATTTAGAGGCAATTTAGTGAGATAAATTAAGTAAAAATCGATTGGAAAAATTGTTGTTGAAATACCGCAAGTTAAATTCAAATCGTAGCATATATATAGAGAGGAAGAAAGATTCAAATGAGAACGATAATTTTTTAATAAAATGCGAGGACGATTCTTAACCACTTATAATTCGGTCAATAAAGGCGGTTTTGAACGAGTCACCCTCCTTTAATCATCTCCACCCTCTATGAATCGCGTCAATCCTCCATGATCGCGTCCATCGTAACCGAAAATGTGTGGTTGAGAATCGTCTTCGCGTTTTCTTAAATTGACATTGTTTTCGTATGAAGTCACCTCTCTCTCTCTCTCTCTCTATATATATATATATATATATATATCTAAACAAGATAATTTCATTCAATTATTTGTTATAAAGCTCTCATTTAGACTATGTTTGACAAACTAACTCATAAGCTAGTTGATGACTGATATCTAGTTGGTAACTGATAAGGTAACTGATGAATAAGATGCATTTGACAAAAATAGCTGATAAGGTAGCTTAGTGCCTTAGTATGACTATAAAATGACAAAAAAAAGACAAGTTTAAAAATTAGTAATGTAAAAAGTAGAAGAGTATATTTGAAATAAAAAAAATAAAAAATCTCATAAGTCACCAAACGCTAATGAAAGTAGCTTTTCAAAAAACTAACTTATAAGCTAGCTTATAGTCCATTCAAACATATATCTAATTTATAAACTACTTTATTTTTACCAAACAATATCTTAGATGGATATATAATCAAGGGAAGGTTCAAATGAGAAGCTTGTCAATTTAAGAAAAAGTGAGGAGCAATCTCAGCCAA
The DNA here is from genome assembly GCA_030169165.1 of Centaurea solstitialis. Lineage (NCBI taxonomy): Eukaryota > Viridiplantae > Streptophyta > Magnoliopsida > Asterales > Asteraceae > Centaurea > Centaurea solstitialis. The sequence goes on from CM058045.1 coordinate 72,478,234, forward strand.
TCATCTCGCGATTACCGTGGACGTGATCACGGAGGATTGACGCGATTCATGGGACGGTAGAAATTATTAGGGGAGGGGGGGGGGGGGGAGGGTCAAAGCCGCCTTTATTGACCGAGATGAATGAATGAAATTACTTCTCACGTTTTATTAAAAAGTTATATTTTTCGTATGAATCCCTCAATAATCAAGTAGATATCTTAAAGAAACTATGATTCATTTATTAAAAAATTGAATATTGTAGTTATACCATGTTATCATAATTGTTTCAATTAGTAATGTACTGTGTTAAAAAAACACGTGGGTCTCTCATTTATATTTTTTTAGTTGGATGTCTATTTTAAAGTTATTTTTTCCTCATTTTTAAAATCAAAGACAAAATAATAGATTTTAAATTTGTGTATGTACATATAATGATATAAATCTCCATTTATCTCATTATCTTTAAGGCTATGCGTAATGGTTACACAGGTTGGGCGGGCTGGACTGGCTCAACTCCAGCGGGCTGGGCAGGCGCCAGGCTACCGGTACTAACCTGGCGGGTTGGCGACTGCGGTGTGTTCACCTTGAGCTAGCCGCTCCTCTCCCTCTCTCAAACTTTTGTTTTCTTCTTTTTTACTGTATTGAGTATTTAGTTTGGAAGATTCGGGTACTAACAGAGAGGGTTCCAGGGGGCTTATAGTTGGTTTACGGTAAAACTGATGTGACGCTGATGTAGCAAAGCGCTCAGGTACTGATAGCCTAAGGCTTGTATATATTTGAATGTGATGGTGGGACTCACATCGAGTAACTAAATCGTCTCGACAGTTTTGCTATGTGTCTAGCGGCCAAAGTCATTTCATTTATAACCACAGTCTCATAGAGAGTAAAACACACGTAAAATTGTTAAGTTGCATATTGAAATAACAATTTTTGCTATTAATATTGATTGTGATTCTGACATTTTTTAAATACTTTTTATTCATTACTTAACATGTAAGTCATAACTTATGTGTGTACAATCAAACATTAAGGATGTTTAGAACTTAAAAAGGATGAAACTTCCATTATCCGTTAATTAAGAAACGTAATTTTATAAATACACAGATTAAAATTATTAATTTAACTTTAGTTGAGAATAAAATATAGTAATTTAAATGGATTTGATATTCTTTTCCAATTGAATGGTTGGCAATCCAACTTGTATCATTGTTTTGAATCATTGAAGAACATTCCAACAATGCATCATTGTGAAATGATTGATAATTGTTTTCAATAATAAATTATAAACCAATAATAAATCTTAATTATGTTGATTATTACTGAAAATAAAAAGTATAATTTTATGTTAAAATCTTGCTTAGAAATAGTAAACACATTCAACTTTTTTATAGTGATAATATAAATAATGGATAAAAGGGAAAAAGATCAATTATATATTACAAAATATTATTTAAAGCTAAATTGTACATTTTATAATTATTTTTTATTTGATATTTATTCTAATTAATTTGTGTTTACTATTGAAAATGTTCTTGAAAGTTGAAATCATCATTCAAAACCCGATTAACCAAGATGAACGTATTGACTTTCTATTTTATTGGAGGAATAAAATAAAAATTCTTTTGAAAATTCAAAAAAAAATAATGTAACTTCTGTGTAATGAGTTGGCCACATGCCTGTTTTTTTGTCCTTGTGAATCTTTAACCTATTTTATTTGCTTTTTTAGTTTATTAAAATATGATACCTTTTTTTTGTTTTGTTGTATATAAAACTATTCTACCATTTTCTTTATTTTGTTTTATGGTCTTTATATTAATCAACCATACTTTTTGGAGTCTATTTGAAGGATTATTACTTGTCATCTATATGTTCGGAATTTGGTTATAGAGTTGATTTCTTTGTGAACCATAATTGTTGTGTGAACTTGTGAACTTTGCCAAAAAAACGATTATATAATGAAACTAGTTAATGACCCGTATATTATACGGGCATTTGAAACATGTTATTTTAATTTTTAATAAGAATAGACATTTACATGACAATTGTCATTACCATTTAAATACTTATGTAAAATAAATGTTATACGACAATTGTCATTATAATTGCTTATTACAATAGATATTTTAGTTATCTAATAGCTGTTAAAATTTTAAAATTTATTATTCTTTTGTCAAAAGATTTGAATTTCGTGAATAATTTTAAAACTGGAGGGATTCATAAATAAAATATGTGTAGTGTTTTGATTTGTAGGATTTTAAATAAATAAAATATAATTATTTATAAATAATCTACAAAAATAGTTCGATTAAAAAGATAGAATCTTTAAATTTCAAGAATATTTATAAATAATATATAAAATAATTAGGTTAAAAAGATGAAACCTTTAAGTTTCAAGAATATGAAGAATAGAATTGTAACAAAATCTAAACAAATTAATTTATATCTATTTTTATAATTGGAGGGATTCAAAAATAAAATATGCAGTGTTTTATATTTGTAGAATTTTAAATAAAAAGTTAATTACTTATAAATAATCTATAAAAATAGTTAGATTAAAAAGATATAATCTTTAAATTTCAAGAATATCAACAATGGAGTTTTAAATAAAATAAAAATTTTAATTACTTCTAAATAATCTATAAAAATACTTAGGTTAAAAAGATAAAATCTTTAAATTTCAAGAATATCAAGAATAGAATTGTAATAAAATATAAACAAATTAATTTATATCTAATTTTAATAATGTAGTTAAATTAAAAAAAATATTAAATATTAAACTCATTTTGAAGGTATTGTCGAGACGATTATAATGGTATAATTTATTAAAAATAAAAAATAAAAATTTTAATACATTTTAATTAATATATATTATTATCTTAAAATGATAAGGATGTAAAGTGAAAGATGAGAAACTAATGGATAAAAAGTTAGATTAAAAAGATATAATCTTTAAATTTCAAAAATATCAACAATGGAGTTTTAAATAAAATAAAAATTTTAATTACTTATAAATAATCTATAAAAATACTTAGGCCATCCGCAGCCCTCCTGCACCCTTCCTGCACCGTTCCCCTTGCAGGCGGTAACACCGCCGAGGGTGACCTGCAAGGGAGCTGCAAGCTCACCCAACGGTGAGTACTCACCGTTCACAACAAATCCTAAACACACACACATATATATACATACAGAGCATATATATACATATATTTTATTATTTAAATAATACAGTTGTATGACCTGTACGGCTGTGGATGATATGGTAAGGTAGTGGTAAGGTGATGGTGAAGCTAATGTGGCGCTGAGGTGGCAGCCTGTACAGGTGGTATGACCTGTACGGCGGCCTTAGGTTAAAAAGATAAAATCTTTAAATTTCAAGAATATCAAGAATAGAATTGTAATAAAATCTAAACAAATTAATTTATATCTAATTTTAATAATGTAGTTAAATTAAAAAAAATTCAATATTAAACTCATTTTGAAGGTATTGTCGAGACGATTATAATGGTATAATTTATTAAAAAAAATTTAATACATTTTAATTAATATATATTATTATCTTAAAATGATAAAGATGTAAAGTGAAAGATGAGAAACTAATGGATAAAAAGTAATTTAATCAAATAATTGTAAGGATAAAAAATGTAAATTATAAAGATAATTATGGTATTAAAATAATAAAAATAATTGATGACATCATCATTTGATGATTCTTTTTTAATTGGCCAATCAAATGACTCAATTTCATAATCATGACATCAACAAAAACCTTTCTTTAATATATATATAGATTGGTTCATGAAATTGTTTTACATGATGAAATTATATTATATGATTAACTTTTGGTTGAAATTGTTTCATATTTCAATGTTTTTTACGTAAAATCAAAAGGTTTCATATGTTTTTTCATTCTTATGAAACTGTTTCATATATTTTAATGAAACCTTTTAATTTTTACATAAAAAACACCGAAATATGAAACAATTTCAACAAAAAGTGAATCATATAATATAACTTCATCATATTAAACAATTTCGTGAACCAATTTCATCATATAATCGTCTTTTTGGCGAAGTTCACAAGTTCACACAAAAATACGGTTCACAAAAGAAATTCCCTCTTTGGTTATGTATATATAGAGTCAAGTACAAAATCATGTAGTTTGAAGCATGCACATGCATACTGAATAAGGCTTAGACGCCAATTCAGATTACCACGTGGCACGATTTTGTTGGGCGTTCACAACAAAGAGAGTTCACAGTTGAACTTTCCTCCCTCTCTCTTTTCATTTGAAAACCAATAAAAGAGTATAAACCGTCTGAACCAATCCATACCATTGATTTTCAAAATGGACGCTTAAGATGGGAGAAGTATATGGTGTATTTTGATTTTTGATATTTTTTAAATATACCACCTCCCATCTCAACCGTCCATTTTGATAATCGATGGTGTAGATTAGTTCACACGGTTTATTCCATTTTATTGGTTTAAAAATTAACTTTCCTCTCTCTCTCTCTCTCTCTCTCTCAATTACAAACAAGTTTTAACCAAGGGACAAAGGAGAGTACAACATGTGTATGCACTGTTCAAATTCAGTTTGAATAACGAGGATGATTTAATATTAATAAGAACGTGAACATATCATGAACTACTCATAATGAATAATACATGACCATCTTTCATGTTAAATTGATTTACTTTCCATGATGAATAATACACCATTCATCATGAATGATACGCCATTCATGATGAATAACCCGTGAAGGTACGAGACACATGTCGTGCTCTCCTATGTTCCTATGTTCCTATGTTCCTATGTTCACAACCTAAAATCGATTTTTCATTTTAAGCATGTCCCTATAAAGTTAGTGTCCAAAGTTAAAAGTTGGAAAGATAAATGTGATTGAACTAAGGACGAAATGGAAGCTCCAAAGTCTTAAGGTCCGAGAGTTTTAGATAAGCGTAGAAGAGGTTAAAGAGATGCGGGATGTATTGACAAATATTTTCTTTACATTCACATATATAATTTGATTTGGTGATGGCAGATTATTTTGTTTCTTGTAAGTTTAGTAAACCCTTTGCTTCTTCTATTAGGATTTTACGAAGCTAGATATATAACCCTTTATTAATTGAAACAATGGATAACAATTTCTACCCGTGTTGATATCTATTTTTATATGCATCAAATCAATTAAATCATTTATCAATGCATTAAATCTATTTTATAGATCTTTTGAAACGAAGAAAATAATCTGGAGAGAAGCATGGAAATCTGCATCACTAGACCAGAAATCGTCGCTTAGGCTATCAGTACCCAACTATCTCAACCCTCCCAACCCCATGGCCACGTCAGCTGTCACATTAGCTTTTCTCTAACCCTCCCATTAACCCTCTGGAACCATCTTTGATTAGTATCCAACCCTCTCGCACACACTGCACACACAACACACACACAACCCTCTCTTTATCCTATCGGTTTCAGCAACCCGTAGATGGTAGCAACCCGCCTAAGCCGCCGGTGGCATATCCATACCCGCCCAGGCAAACGGCTTCAAAGCCGTTGGCGGTACGCATAGCCTTATGCCATTTATCTCACATTCCTAGTCGCGCACGTGTTCTAAATGTCACGAACAAATTATGTTTATTTCCTTGTTTCGTTATCAAAGATCAAAAAAGAAGTCGATGATCGAAAACAAAGAAGCAAGCGGGTTGCATGCGGGTGAAACCGCATCTCACACGCCTAGTCCACTACATGCAAGCCTTCATCTTTGACCCAAATTTCAAACGGTTGACCACCTATATTTTCCATGCTTTCACGGATTAGTAACAGGAGTTTGTTTTATTTTAAAATTTTAAAGGGTTTAGATGCTTGCTGATCCTTTCGTAAACCTACGTTACATCAATATGCATCAAATCAATAATAGTGATGGTGATGGATTTATTCAATATAGTGGTTAAATATATTGGTTACCTTGTAGTGACAAAAAGAAGATTCCCCATAATACACTGGATGTAGATGAAGTCTTCCTTTGTAGAGAGAAGAAAAGGGAAATTTTTGATATGGGAATGTGAAGGTTTTCTAGCCTATTTTGTTGCAAAGAAAGTTAAGGAGATGGTTGGAAATGTGCGAGTGGTGAGTAAAAACCCATATGTTTATTTTGAAAGTTTTACCTAAGTGTTTCTCTTGATAGGCAAGTTGGATTTAGAATAGATTTACTAACTCGTGCATCAAAGTTATTGACTGTCTACCACCTAAATGAATGAAGTAAATAAATGACAATAAGAGTTAATTACTCGACAAAAGGACTTATATGTCTTAGTAGCTCACCATGGGTACACATGTGATATGCAGAGATGGAGTAGCTCCCCAAACTCTGCGTTGGTTGACCCCGGTTAATTTCTTTAGGGGCTTTTTGCGGGTGGTTTTGGTTTTGGTTGCTGGTGTTTGCCCCTTTTTTCCCTTTTGGTTTTGCCTCTTGTTCCTTTTGGTTTTTGTTTGTTGTCTCAGCCTTTGAGACTCGTTGGTTCTTTTAATAAATTTGGGTTCGCTGGGCGGGGTGATGACCATGCCGAAGCCTCATTCTAGTGTTCTCTTTGCCGTTAAAAAAAAGATGGTGTTGAGTCTGATACTTTACCACTGCTGAAAATTGTATGATAATACTGCTGATAATTACCACTGCTGGTTTTGAAGTGTTACTACTGCTGTTGAAGATTGGAGGTTACCACTGCCAGTATGTGATGAATGAATGAAGATCAAGATTACCACTGCTCTTGAAGATTACCATTGTTGGTTCTGAGATTAACACTGCTAGTGTAAAGTTAACACTGCTTTTGTTTTTACTACTGCTATCAGAAGAATATAAGGAAAGGATTGCGATGACTTGAAGATAAAGACAAGATACGATTTGCTTGGAGATATTTTAGAGATTATCTTGTAATCTAGTTTCCTTATTGTAATCTGTTATGTCGTATATATAGCTGATAGGTTGATCATTGTTAGATACGAGTTTTTGATAGCTTTGGTGTTAGAATTAAGAGCCTCAAGATTATTCTTGAAATCCCTGCAATAGAGAAGTATTGCACGTCTGTTTGAGCCTGTTCAAACAGATTGGGGCTTGTAGTTGTAATCATTAAGCTATTGAGATCAATATACACAGTTTATTCAAATTCATTGTTCTGTTTTATAATCAAAGTGTTATTCCGCAAACTTCTTTGATTAAGTATTCTGATCTTGATATTGATATTTAGATCCTGTCAAGTGGTATCAGAGCTTGTGTTCAGAATACTCTTAGATCAACGGATTCCCAGGATTCTGTTCTTGTGTCCAAAGTCCCCATGCTCAAACCCAATGAGTTTGAGATGTGGAAAATCAGAATCAAGCAATACATGCTTCTTACTGATTATGCCTTATGGGAGGTAGTTGAACACGGACCTAGTGTCCCTGAACCTGCTGTTGCTGGAACACCCCCAAAATCTGATGCAGACAAAAAGAGGAAGCAGACTGAGATGAAAGCCTTAAGCACCCTGCTGTTGGCTATTCCCAATGAATACCAACACCAGTTCTGTACCTGTCCAGATGCTAAATCACTGTGGAATGCACTGGAGAAGAGATTTTCTGGAACCAAAAGTTCCAAGAGAAATCAGAAAGCCCTGTTAAAGCAGCAATATGAAAACTTCACTTCTACAAAGAATGAGTCTATGACTCAAACTTTTGACAGGTTCAACAAACTAATTGGAGAGCTTGCCAATGTAGATGTGAAGATGGAGAAGGATGAAGTCAATAGAAAATTCCTCAGATCTCTGAGTGAGGAATGGACTACGTATACTGTGTCATTCAGACAAGGAGATGACTTGGAAGATAAGGAGCTTGAAGATCTGTACAATGATCTCAGGATTTTTGAAGCTGAAGTGGAGGCCAAAAGAAGACCTACTGGATATTCTCATACAATTGCCCTCTATTCTTCTGAAAATCCTTCTTCAAATATTAATACTGCTAGTACTGCTAATATTAACCCTGCCAGTAATAACAATGATAATCCTAATGATAAATCTTCTTTGTCACAGGATACTAATGGGGATGCAGTCTTGGAAGCATTCCTTGCCAATCATGTAAGATCTCCTCTGATCAATGATGATCTTGAACAAATCAATGCTGATGATTTGGAGGAGATGGACATCAAGTGGCAGATGGCCATGTTAACCATGAGGATGAAGAGGTTTATAAGGAGGACTGGCAGGAACAACTTTGATGCAAAAAGAGGAGACCTTGCTGGCTTTGACAAATCAAAGGTGAGATGCTACAAGTGCAATGAGCCTGGCCACTTTGCCAGAGAATGCAAAGGAAGTGGCACTCATCAACAAGCCAACAATGGAGGACAAGCATATGCTCCAAGACCCAATAGAGGCAACAATTCCAACTCTTCTCAAGCCTTGGTATCACAAGAAGGGATGGGGTTTGATTGGAGTGATCAAGCTGAAGAAGCCATCCAGAATCATGCTTTGATGGCCAAAATCACTGAACCTGAACTTCCAGCAGAGGTATCCTCTAAATTATGTTCTGATTCTTGTGTTGAAACTGTTAAAAAGTATAGGGATCATAATCAGACTATGAGTGATACCATCAAGACTATGGAAGTTGATAGGAGAGAGTATAAGACAGTCATTGAGAATCTGGAGGACCAAATCAAGTCCTACAAGAGCTGCAAGATTGCTGGTGATGAAGATGAAGACTTATCTAAAGATCAGACTCACAAACTTAGCTCCTCATGCTGAGAAGTTAAGTTTAGGGGGAGATTGTTGAGTCTGATACTTTACCACTGCTGAAAATTGTATGATAATACTGCTGATTATTACCACTGCTGGTTTTGAAGTGTTACTACTGCTGTTGAAGATTGGAGATATTTTAGAGATTATCTTGTAATCTAGTTTCCTTATTGTAATCTGTTATGTCGTATATATAGCTGATAGGTTGATCATTGTTAGATACGAGTTTTTGATAGCTTTGGTGTTAGAATTAAGAGCCTCAAGATTATTCTTGAAATCCCTGCAATAGAGAAGTATTGCACGTCTGTTTGAGCCTGTTCAAACAGATTGGGGCTTGTAGTTGTAATCATTAAGCTATTGAGATCAATATACACAGTTTATTCAAATTCATTGTTCTGTTTTATAATCAAAGTGTTATTCCGCAAACTTCTTTGATTAAGTATTCTGATCTTGATATTGATATTTAGATCCTGTCAGATGGTATCAATGCACTTGTGCATTGATTACCGCGAACTAAATTAAATGACCATAAAGAATAGGTGTCGGATCAGATAGATTTGCAACCGGGATATCACCGATTGAAAGTGAATGAAGAAGATTTAGATGCATTTTCTTTATGTTGTTTAGTGTATTATCTACATTGATTACAAAGCCTTAAATATTTCTTCAGTCAAAGAGATCTAAATATGAGATAAATAAGATGGTTAAATTATATAAGGACTATTATTATGACATTCTTTATCAATCACATGTTGTTGCTGCTTTGAGTCAAAAGTGCAACATCATGCTATCAAGGTTAAGTTATTCAAGATCATGTAATTTGCACGTTGTTTGACTAAGATTAAAGAAGCTCAAGAAGAAGCCTTAAAGAAGAGAATTTAAATGGAAGAGAATCTGTATAAGTTTTAAATTTGGTCAATGATACTCGTGGAGTGAAGACACATTTTGGAAGAGTGTGGGTACCGAATACTTGTAGTGTTAAGCAAACTCTTCTTGACGAGGCTCACAAGACAAAGTATTCCATACATTCAGGCGATCAAGGTGTACAAAGATTTGAAAATGAATTATTGATGACCGATAATGGAAAGAGAAGTTAGCATGTGGAAAAGTGGTTATTCAGTTTGCAAGTGAAGGTTGAGCACAAGTAGCTTTAACAAAAAGAATCATCCGTTAGAGATTTCAATATGGAAATAGGAGCATATCACAATGGAACTTGTTCCAAGAAAGTTATTCATTTCTCATCAGTTCTTGAAAGTTATTCATCAAATAAAATTGCTTAACTTGTTATGAAATAAGTGGTCGCAAGACATGGAGTGGCTAAATCAATGGTCTCAAATAGACATAATTGGTTTACCTCACAATTTTCAAAACATTTAAATAAAATATTTGGGTACAAAGTAAGTACTACTGATCAACTTCAATCAGATAGAAAAGGTGAAAAACTATCGAGACAATGGATAATATTTTTAGGGGCTTCAATTATTGGTTTTGGTGGTGGTTGAGCTACTCACTCACACTTAGTGGAGTTTTCCTACAAAGTTAAATGTCATTCAAGTCTAAACACGCCACCATATCAATGTTATACAGAAGAAAAGGTAGAAGACGTATATGTCAAGGAGAGGTTGGTAAAAAAGAGTTTCGTGGAGTTGAGATTATTCACAAATATGTCAAAAGGAATATAAAATGATGGAAAGATTACAGGATGTCGAAAGCAGATAAAAGAGTTACGGAGATAATCAAAGAAGACCTATTGAGTTTAATGCTAGTGACTGAGTGATTCTGAATGTTTCACCTTGGATAGGGTGATTTATTATAGGAAGTGTGAAAAGTAATGTAACACTTTTGGCAAATTCTATTTTGTTGTGAAAGCAATGTGGTGACTCCTACCTTCCGGTGATTTAAGGTGACAAGGGTCCACACCTCCTAACTCACTTATGTTTATTTAATCACCTTATTTGATCCCAAACAGATCACAATCACACTAAATGATTGATAACCCTAAAAACTAGGGGTGTGCATTGGATGACATCCAATGAATTTGAGGGGATCCAATCCGATCCAATCATCCATTGGATGTTGGATTTCTCCATCCGAACCGATCCAATCATCCATTGGATGTTGGATTTTTCCAATCCAATGGATGATTGGATCGGTTCGGTTCCATCCACTAGATTTCATACTGGATATCCATTGGATCGGATCAGATCCATCCGACATCTGATGGATGATCTAGTCAAATCCATCCAATCAAACATCGAATGTTTTTAATCCATTTCACAATAATTCATATAATAATCCAATATTTCAAACAATGACATAATGTTTAGTTTCATCCATTCAACAACTATTAAGTAATGCTAAAAAGTTAAAATACAATGCAATAATGGTAATAGGGTACATTGGATGATGATTGGATGGGTTCGGTCGGTTGAGATTGGATGGTAAATTGGATTGGATCGGTCGGTTTTTGTCGGTTCTAGACTACCATCCAAGAACCGATCCGATCCAATTGGATGTCAAATTTTTCCATCCGATCCGATCCAAGTACAATTGGATATCCAATCATTGGCGGTCGGTTTGTATTGGATCGGTCGGTTGTAATTGGATCGGTTGATTTCTGCACACCCCTACTAAAAACCATATTGTTATTGTAATTATGAGTAATGATCTATAAATTAATTAATTTGATCATTAAATATGATATCACCTAAGAAGAGTTGAATAAAATTTAATTATATGTTACTTAAGTCAATTTATTTAGGTAAACTTGAATGAAACGTTGTTGAGATTACTTATACATTAAAAAGATTAGGTTATGCCCCATAGATCCATCAGTGGATCATTTAAAAATTAGGTTTCACCCAAAGATCATCATATGGTTGACATTCGGGTTATAGAAATATAAATAATTTAGATTTTGCTACGTTTGTGTTTAAGGTTGATGATAATATTAAAAATCCAAATTATACTTCTATTTTTATATGACATGTAATTATTAATTATGGATCTTTTTTATAAATTTAGATAATTCAAAAGTTATATGGTATCAATGTCATGTTAATCTTAAAAATGGAAGACAAAGTCTTAACTTCTTAATACAAGCCAAACATATATAAATATAAACGACGTATGCAACTATTTTCTTGATGTTGAATATACATATAGTTTAAATATAAAAAATAATTATATTTAAATTGTACACATAATACAAACAAGATAAAATCTTGCTTGGTCTTGTCACATGGGCAATGACATATATAATACATCCATCTCTATTTTGGATCCTATGTAATTCAAAGTTGATAGTATGCAAATTCAAAAACTTATTTCTTTATTTACTTCAATTGAGATAATATAAATCTTTATTATTAGATTAGATATGTATCTATATGCATTTTGCCATGAAATATCCTATATTTAAAGCTAGTAACTTAAAAAATAATTTGTTTCATGTTCAACTTGATTTTCCATTACAAAATGTTAATTCTATGGTTTTTTTAGTTTTTAAAAACGCATATCAGATATATAAAATTCGAGGTTAATTGATCAAAAAAATTAAAAAAATTCGTTTGGTAGTGGGTTTTTAAACTCATAACATTTGAGCTCATTTTAAAGATTTGATTTGACGAATATAATGGTATAATTTGTAAGAAAATATTTTTAATATAATCTTAGTTAAGGTTATATATGTTAATATGATAAAAACATAAAATAAAATAAAAAGGAATATGAGGTAAATTAAATAACTATTTATAAGGAATAAAGTGTAATTTAAATATAAAAATAATTTTTTTTTATTTATGATGTTAAACATGAAAGATTACATATTTTTGAATTATATGTTGAAATCGATCATAATTCAAACAAATTGGATTCACATGTTTGACCAAATTTTTTTTTGCGTTTATCAAAGTAAAATGCAAAAACAAATAGTTCAGTATTTATCAGAACATTTGGTCCTAGTTTGATGTTTTCTGGATCAATCATTGGTTTGAAAAACATGATTGATATGTACGTGAAGGACCAAACCAACTCTTAACTGGTCATACTATCAAGTCAATTTTGTTTGCACCTTAATCCGAGTCCAGGTACCGATGATTTTATACATTACTAGGTAAGTCGTCTAAACTATGACCCATTATAGAGATATATTTTTGAACTTCCTTTAAAAGTTATATTTAATTCAGAACTATTAGATTAGTAATGAAAAGTCTATTTTTTTATGCATCATAAATCCGAACCCGCAACAAGCCAACATAAGATATCTAGGCAAAGGTTGAAATAATTTGTGTTCAACCATATACATGGGAAACACAAATAGATAATTAAGTATTTCAAAAATAAATTAGTTAAACAAAATTGGTACAATGTGATATAAATTAACCAAATTCACATACTTGGTATGATACTCTTAATTGACTTAAGTTGGTATTGCTTAAATTTGTAGCAATTTAATTGATAAGAATAGTATTGCATATTGGTTGGTTTTATTTCAATTAAGGCTCGTTTAGGCTCGCGAGTCTAGTCGAACTTGATCATAAAGGATCAAGCTGGAGCTCGTATATTAAACGAGTCTAAAATGAGTTCAGACTCGTTGGATCTCAAATCGAGCTTTTAACGATTTGATCTCGAGTAACTTACGAGTAGCTCGACTCGCTTAGACCCCTATATATGATACTATTTAATGACTATAAGAGTAGATATGATTCAATGATTTATCGTAGTATACTGAAAAGCAAATATTAAAAATACATTAGTAGTTTAAATTTTTTAGTCTTTTATAGAAAGAATGAAAGAAATTTGAATGATGGCAAATTGAAACCGAAGATTAGCGGAATACACATATATCATGGTTTCACCTACCAAGTAATCAAAGTGAATTGTACTTTTATGCTTTAGTCCTAAGTTTAAGTCAAATCGTGTTAAATGCATATTAAAAAAGTTGTTTCGTTTTTTTATATTTAAAACAATAAATTGTCGTTGTTTGTTAAGTGCGTTTGGTACGTAGAACAGAATGAGACATGACATAACAGAATAGACATGTCTCATTTTTTACAGACACTTATGTAGAACATGCTAGAACTAAGTAGAACAAGTCTGTACCCTCCTACCCCCTTAGAGCTAAGTAAAACAAGGTCTGATGAATCATACCCTCAAGATACACATTGTTCTTCTCTTTCACGATAATTGTCTCATGCTTAGGGGTGCGCAAAACCCGACCAAATTCGAGAAACCGAAAATCCGAGCCAAAAAAGTCAAATCTATCAGACCCACATAAACGAAAGTTCGACTGAAAACTCATTTTTCATTGCGAACGTGAGGACATCCGAAAGCATAACATGTGTCTCATTTAGTCCGAATAATACAAGATTATTCAGACTGAATGCTCATGCATCATGAATAATGCATGAACACATTCGGTCTGAATAATCTTGTATTATTTGGACTGAATGGAACATGTGTCTCGCTCTCGATTGTTCTCACATTCGCAACGAAAGATGAGCTTTTATTTGAATATAGGGGGAATGTTATTTTACAAACCACTAAAATTTAACAAACCGTACAAACCTGATTTTTGTTTTTTTCACTTTTTCTTAGTTATGAGGATTGATTAGTCAGGAATATATGAAACAACTTCATTAAGAGTGTATGAGGGTTGATTAATCAATAATATATGAAATAAATTTCATCAAAACAAGAAATACATGAAACAACTTCATTGTTACATAGAAACAAAAATATATGCATCAATTTCATTAATATTAAATAATTTCATCATATTAAACAAAACAATTCAATCCAATTAAACAATGAAATCAACATTTGTTAGATTGATTGGTTTGTAAAATAACCACAAAAAAAGGAAAACTAAAGAATATCCTCATAACCGTACACATTTTGTAAATTATTTCTATATACAAGTACATACCGTCTAAACAAAAGACCATGAAAATATTGCCTAATTTCTCATTGAAGTTTTCTTTTAAACTTTACCATATATGAGTGTGCAATGGGGTTTTGGTTTTGTTTATTATGTTTGGAATTGAATGGACTTAAAAAAAATATATAAGTTTTTGCTTAGAATACGATGGGGAGGGAATCATACTTAAAATGGTTCATGAAAGAATCTCTACTTCCTTGGCTTCAATCCACCTATTAAGCGCTATGTATCACTTTGCCCCTAATCATAGCTCTCGTCTTTTCCTTACAAAAGTACTCATCTATATATCATTGTATCGCTTTTTCGTAAGCCAAAGGGGGCGTTTGGTTGGGGGTATTGAGAGGTCAGGAATGAGAATGATAATGAAACTGCTATTTGGTTTCATATTATATAATGGAATCATTCCTGCAGATTCATTAATTTTCATTCCTGACCAAATTGGGGGGAATGAAACTTTTATTTTTACTTGGTTCTTTTTTCCATGCATTGTTTAATCAATGAATGTTAAATGAAACATCATTTGTATTTTCAAGTTGGAAAAACATATATTTTTTAATATGAAGCAATTTTTCATTGATTATATTGGTTTAACCAAACAGCATCAATGCAATGTTCATTCCTATTCCCATTCTCCTGCATTTCCATTTTCATTTTCATTCCCATTCCCTGAAATGAACCAAACGCCCCCCAGTATTTTTCTGTCTAAACTTGAACATGAACGTATTTTTCACTTTATGTTCATATAAACTTATCTGATTGACACAGGCCATTTTATTAAGAAAAAAAAAAGATAATCCCACTAATTTAGTATTCTTAAAAAAACAAGATAATCATTGAGTTATAAAAAAATTACTATTAATTAAATTATAATTTGAATTTTTTAAGTTAATATTTGCATAATAAAATATGAAATATAATCAAGATAATTATTGAGTTTTAACTAAATTATTTTGACTAACTAATTTTATTTTAACGTTGTTTATTTATTGAAATATTTAATATCTTCTTAAGATGTACTGCGTCACATCGTAGATATCTAGTTCTATATATTTGTTAATTGCACTTTTGAACAAACCTTCTTTATGTTTGTCAATCATTTTACATTAAAAACTTGTTGGTTTTTAAAACCATTAGAAATTACAGAAGACAATGGAATTTTTTCTTGCATTTTGCAGTGACACTAGTTGTTCTTTCTTAAAAGAACAAAAAATGATGGATTAATAGACTAAATTATATAATGTGGCAGTTCCATTGCCTTTTTATTTCCTTTTATCATGTCAAATAAGATATGACATAAAGTTGTGTAAGAAAATGCATTCACAAAACATCAAACAGGGACCTTTAAAATAAAATAAAAAATCGAGATTTTGAAAATTGAATAAAAAATTCTCAATATCCTAATCTTCAAATTTGTTTTAAAAGGATTTTACTAAGGCTATGTGTAACAGAACCCTCCCAGCCCTTCCAATCCCACTGCTATATCAACGCCACGTCAAGTTTTCCATAGACCCACAATAAGTCCTCTGCAACCCTCTTTGTTAGTACCCGAACCCTCTCAAACCAGATACCTAATATAATAAACAAAAATGAAAAAAAAAATAGAATGTGAGAGAGGGAGAGAGCGGGTAGGCGGTGTGGAGACACCGCCCCAAGCTTCAGCCCGCCGGCAGGCATACCGGAGCCCGCCCAACCCTGGTAGCCCACCGGGATGAAACCCGCTCAACCCCTTATATTGCTACGGATGGCCTAAGGTGATGTTTATTTTTCAGAGGTCTAAAGTCTAAATGATTTCACATCTAAAAAATAAAAGGTAAATAACACACCTTCCAAAATTTCAGAAGACGATAAAAATATTTCAGACATTTTCTTAAAAATAAAACAAATGGTTTTTAACTCTTAGGTCTGAAAATTAATACAAACCTCTTAATTTTCATAATTAAGTGGTTTTAAAATATATTTCTTCAAAAACATACATCCCGAAATTGTTCCTTTACATCGTTGTATGTATGATCCTGGACAAAAAGTAAAATGATTTTGTTATTGTTTTACATGATTGTATAAAAAAAATATTTCAAAGTTTTTAAACATGTTAAATGAATAATAATTAAAGCAATGTTCTTAATGCTAAAATGTTAAATGCATTAATATTTGCTCTCTATTTCTTTTTGAAAAAAACTTAACAGAAAACCTGTTAAAAGAAGGTCTTAAAGGTACGGTTAGAAAAGTGTAAGTTGACAGACCATATTCAGAAAACTGGCCTTGCTTTAAGACGGTTAGACCTTGGATAGAAAAAAAAGTATAGACATTGACCCATTCTGGGGTTAGAAAGTGATGGGGATGTTGCAAAAGTTTTCTCAAAACCAATCACTCAAATAAATATCTTTATCTAATACCGGGAATTGCTATTTGCACCCATATGTATATCAAAATCAGGTTTGTATTATACCAAATGAGTGTTAGCCTAGTGGTAAGGCTTGAGCACTACATAGTGGTAAACCCGAGTTCGAGCCCTGGGGGACGCATTCTGGAGGTACGAGGGCTTTGACCCCGGGCTGCATGCTTTAGCAGTCGGGCTTCGGCCCAAAATTGCCGAGGATTAGTCTGGGCCCAATGTGGTCTGGGACACCTCTTCCCAAAATAAGGTTATTATGACATTGAGAATGTAAAGAGATGGTGATACATGTGAGAGGGGTTTTAGACTTAAATGGTGCATTTAGTAATTTTAGAGGTGCAATTAGGTTCACACCAATGTTTTTGTAAAACCCGTAATACCAAATTTTTACACTTAAAACTTTATAGCAAAATATTATAAAGGTAAAGGAAATACGAACCTTCACACAGTATTTTATTGTGAAATTTCAAAGTATAAAACCTTGGTCTCACAAAAACAATTTGGTCTCATGTGATCTCACGTCTATTTAGGCTGTGTTTGGCAAAAATAAGTTAGCTTATAAGCTAACTCATCCAAACATTTATAAGTTAGCTTATAAGCTAGTTTATTGAAACGCTAGTTAGAGTAGCGTATCATGAGCTTTTTGTAGCTTTCTCTAATTATACACTTATTACTATTAATTATTATATCTCAAGATACCTTTTTTGGTCATTTAACATACTGATAAGCTAGTTTTTGTCAAACATAATTTATTTATAAGCTAGCTTATTAGCTACTAACTAGCTTATCAATCAACATCTAGCTTATCAGCTAGTTTGCCAAACACGGCGTTAAAATAGATTTAATTAATTGATAACATGTTTCTTCTCTCTTCTCAACAAATTAATAATTTGGCTTCGGACAAACAGCAATTTGGGCAACATATTTGTATCCATGGTTTCCTGGATCTTCAAATGTACCAAGGTAAACCGATGACGGTTGGGACTAGTTTTGACCGTCAAGGACCAATCTTTCGTAACCAATTTTGCAACTTAACCAAATTCTTCGAGGACATGCATTAGCCTGAGTTTCGTATAAAAAATCAGGCCCGCGACTAAGCGGCTGGTCCCAGATCGACCTTAACCGATCTGACTTAAAACTGGCCATCGGTGCATGGTTGGTACAAACAAATTAGAAGTTGCGTATGCGTAGATAACAAGGACAAGAGTTGATCAAATATAAATACATGGGTGCATGTTGAATGTATTAGGTCAGGCCAACTTGATCCCTAGATTGTTCAATATATAACCAAAATACCTCATCGTGAACTCGCAAATCTGAAGGGGTGACTGACATTTGTGACGATAAATTGTCCAAAGCCCCCAATAAAACAAGATTTGTTCGTTTCGTATTAGTAATCGAAGACCTTTAATGCCATTTTTAAACTGCACCACCAGCTTCAGCAGCCTTCTTCTCCCTCTGCTTCTCCCTCTTTTTCTTGTTTTTTAATGCATTCTTGCTCATTTCTCTGCAACATTTGTACATAAAAATCGATCATAACATTAACATGACCAAGTATTATAAATGCATCGATTTCCGCCGGTTTGTATGATGAAATAGGAGAATGAAACTGTAAGAATAATACTTAATACTTACGTGGCTGAAGGGCTTTCTCCGAAGAGCTGCATTACATTACCATCACAAAACGGGTCAGAAATACCATATTTATAAAATAAAATAAAAGATTTGCTCGACCAAGCCATATATAAAGCTAATTGTAAAAAGGACGAGACAATGAAGTAAGGCTAATTTGCTTTCAAAGCTAACATTTTGCAAAGAGATTGTTTCCGTGATTTGGGGTTAACACCAATAGAAGGAAAGTTCAAACGGGAATCATAAGATATTTTGAAAAACTGGGAACCAACTATTTCATGTATTATCCATCCCTGAGTAATCATGAACTTTCACCATGAATATCCATCACGATATTCATTATGGGTTGGTTCTCAGGTTCTCAAAATATAATTAACAATTCTCATTTGAACCTGCCCCACGCTACTAGTTGCCAACTTTCATCCCCTTTTACTGATGCACAGGAACGATGTGATGTGTTTCGATGAACTAGAACAGTTAAATTGTAGGGTCATGATATTAAGTTCCAACAAAATATAAGATAAATGTATCAAGTTCACCTCTGCCTGTTTGGCAGCTGCGGCCTTTGCACGAGGTGTTTGATATGCAGCAGGTTTCTTCTGAACAGGAGGATTGATCGGTTTCACAGCAGCCTGGGAAGATTTCGACCCTTGTCCTAAGTGATAACAATAAAACTTCAGTTTCACAACTGAAACATGCAAAAATTGGGTCCGGAACAAATAATATAAAGTCTATGCAGATAGAACCTTGTGGTGTGCTTTCCACTTTTAACGAGCCAACAGACTTGACAAGTTCTTCAATATCACCAAATTTATCAGGTGAATCTGCTTTCCAATCGACCTGTGAGAAAAGTTAGCCCTGCAACTTTTGAGACAAAAATGAAAGAATAGCAGAAGATTGAAAACTTTGGTGAGATGGTATTACTAAATAAACTGACCTGATACAGTTTCTCATACTTCTTCTTAAAGAATAATTTCCCATTATAATGGAAGATTTTAATCCTACAACAATACAAGTGTTAGTAAATGAGCCTTGTTTTTTAATAGGATCAATTCTAAACATCAATGACTCCTATAGAAATAGTGATCTATCACTTCCATCTTGCATAAACAAACAAAACTGAAGACTTGGGTAACCATTGCTAGAACACTTGAATATAAGAAGAGCTGGCTTCGATTTCCAGCCAAAATTCTTTGATATTGCCTCCGTTAGACAATCAAATAGTTATTGTGTAAGTTAAAATTTGTCATGGAGACCAAAAACTTCATTTTGAACTTTTTTGAAAGCATTACACTTTAACTAACACTACAAAGTGCGATATGATGATTAGCAACCAATTTTTTTTATTAATTTCATGTTAGGAAGTACTAGGTTTAAATTGATAAATATCCAAGCAGTCTAAATGGAAGTCATAACTTGCCAGTAAACCCATCAAATATAACATGCATTTGTTACATCAGGAGAAGGAAATAATTTTATGCCACAAAATTGGTCCTTTACTTCAATATTTATCTAACGAGGGGGAAGGGAAGGGAAAGTGGGGTGGAAGCTGGAAATTGTAGAAATGAGAATGCTTAGATGGATCTGTGGCCGGCCGAACCAGGTTTGACATGAAAGTGAGGACAATAGGGAGTGCAAGTGTTAGTCTAGCGGTGTAAACGAGCTGAGTCGAGTAGTAGGTTATTTAAGCTCAACTCGAAAAATGGTTACCATGCTCTAGATTGACTTTAACTTGAATATCGTTTTCAAAGTGGGGATAAGAACTCAATGCTCGTTTATGGGCTCAGACTCTCGATTTGTAGTTACATGGTCGGGAGCTGGAGAGATAAAGGGTTGAAGGTAGGGTTACCGAGTCGGAAATTAGGATACCAGAGTACGATGTTAGAGTAGGGGTGTGTGCTTTTTCTTACCTTGGCTACACACATCTCACTCCCCCCCCCCCCCCCCCCCCCACCCACCCACCAAAAAAAAAAGCACAGAAAAGAGTCCATCTCCAAGTGGGATATATCATATACTAGACTCGTTTAGATTTGCTGGAATAATTATCCTTGATAATTGAAAGGCACAAGAAGGTTGTTACTTTTCTGTCATGAACTTTCAAAAAACACAGATGGCTCTCTACAGTTGCAGAATGAAGTTCAACAAGAACATACCCGTTGTCAACTTGTAGCCTAGGAGCTGTTGTGGCGGTCATAAAATAGCGTCCATCAGGGGACCATTCGCTTGTCACTGACCATTCAGCCTTAGTGGTCCCAAGTTGCCTTTTCTCTACGTAATCCCAAAATGCCTGAAAATTGCATCATAAATTGGTAAGCTATATGAGCAAAGGGGATCATACAGGCATAGTATTACATCTTGCTAGAGATACTAACGGATTATTGCACACAATTTAAAAGAAAAAAACATTTCCAGCCAGATTATATAAGTCACCATAGGAGCTTTCTTGAGCTGAGCAATCACAGCGGTGAACAATAGAGAGGAGACCATAGAGTTTTAATGATTTCGCCAATCTAGGATATCATCAAAATACGAAGAAAAGGGATATGGTATAAAAACAGATAAAAGAACCTAATTCTAAGTATTTTACTAACTTAATAGAATGTTGTCTAAACATAGAAGAAAGCTGATAATTCAAAACGTAAGAGACCTTGCAAGCAAGAGAGTAAGACTGGGACAGATAGAAAGTGACTAAAGCTTAGAAGTATCTTCAGCTGAATGATCTATAGCAATGTGTGATTAGTTGGTTTCTGGTATTGAGTTCTTGAGGTGAAAGAAGTTCCAAGAAAGATGAAACTAAGTAAGGCTTTGGAACCAGATAGTTTATTGAGGCTTGAAGATGCTTTTGGCAGGTAGCTAACGTATGATGCAATGACAAAAACCATAGGACTACAAAAAAACCTCGTAGGTGGAGGAAGGGTACCCGGCCACAATGGATAAGAAATATAAAGACATCCAAAAGCTGGACCAATTGTGGGACTGTCACAATGATGAACCCAATGGAAGAGGATTACTGCAACATCGCTCGAGGATTGAGACAAGGTTGGTCGGAATCATATAATCAATCTGGTTCAGAAGATTGATGACCTGGACTATAAGTTCTGATTAAGCTACCAAGATTGATGACCTGAGCTATAATGTTCTAGGAGAGGTAGAGATAGGCACTGATGTTATGAAGAAGTAGTCAAGACAAATTTGAATATCAAAATATGTCTGATGAATTGGCTTCAATAGGACTGTGTACAATAACCGTACCAGTTACCACTAGTGTTGATTTGCTTCACGTCCTTTCAGATTCCTAATAGGTGATTGTTCAGTGTCCACCAATTAGTTTGGAATAATATATTGGCTTCAACAATACTGTTTGCAATGATGATACCAATAGCTTTATTTGTTGCACCACCTTTACAGGCGATTTTTCAGTCTCCCCCAATCAGTTTGGAATAAACCTATTGTTCTACCAAGTTAATCAAATACCTCTCCCAGCCTGAAGACCATAGAGCATATTTCATAAAGTTTCAGCTATAAGCCTATAACCAACTAAAATTTTGAAATGCATAACAGATGCTGGGACATAAATTGAATGATATCAAACCAGGAGGCTGATTGTTAAATCAGATTTAGAGCTACATTAAAATTTGTCACGGTAGAATGAAATGCATGCATGATACAACTAAATACCATTAATTTGATTGTGAGATTTAAAATCCTCTATACGAAGTTTCATGTGCTATGGTTCAGTTTGTGGATATGACTCCACAGTATGTATATTTACATTCCTTGACGAGATGTCGCTCATAAGCATGCAAAACAGTGAATCCAATTTAAAGTCACAAACCTCAGAGGTAGACACTCTAAAGCAAGGGGGAAGGGTAATCGTGATTCATGTGTTCTTTCTACAAGAAATTTCTGTTGCTAATATGGCTTCTTTAATCCATCTTTAGTATTATATTACAAAGACTTGACAGAAATACAGCAATTCAACGCCCTTGCAGTATGTCACATGCAGAATACTGAAGTCCAGTATATAATAAGGAATGCAGAGGCTGCATATTAGAGGTGTAGAGGATATGCCGGCGAAAATTCCAAAAAATGACACTTGGTCACTTGAAAATGGGGTCGGTTGACTTGACGCATAGTTAAGAAAAATATTTGATTATTGGCAAATATGTAAAATACGCTTTAGAAAGACAAATAAAAGAACCAAGCAGACCCAGACCAACACCATCAATTATCAATAAGTTGTCAAAACAATGATGATGGGGAAATACATAACTTATACTTGAAATCTTCCCAAAAAAGAAAATGTTGCAAATTGCATAAGATACCCCAAGAAGGGAAGTCTTTCAATTCTCAAAGGGCATAGCCCATAGGAAGCATGTATTTTGCAACTTGGAGCAGCATTGTGCTGCTTCAAATTAACTCAGCGGACGGGATTAGAATAACAAAAAGGACTGATATGATAAGTTTTGCAGAGAGACATGTTTAAAAACAAGAAAAGAAGACAGGTATCACCATCTGGAAACATACCATGTCACCCGGTAGGTTACCATAGCCAGCAACACATATAACTGTAAAAAAAGATTAAGGCCAAAACATTCTCGAAACAATATGCACCGCTAGCACTGAGAAATCACTTCCTATTTTTGGAAGTATTCCAGCACACAGAGCTTAAGCAACAATCTATAATATATCTTGAAGGATACACTTTCCCTTTGGGTTCCAGCGAATGGTATTGTAAGGGCCTGTCCCAAGCTCCAGCAGAGGATTGCACTTCTTGTCGAAAATTGTCGCCATTGCCGGCATAACTATCGCAAGTCAAGTAAACAGAGAATAGGTATTGAGTATTGACAAAAAGAATCTTAAAGACCAAGTGACTCACTCACCCTCTGACCTATCCTCATCAGAAACGACATAAAAGTACATGGAAGAGAAATAAAAAATATTCCTAAAAATGTCGAAAAAGCTGTCACAGTGGGAGGTAGTTGCATATATGAATAATGAAAATGCAAAATAAGTGAAACTTTTGGGATAAAAATTGATGAAATATGTAATACATGATACTCAATCTCCAATTTATAGTTGTATCATGTATGAAAAAAATTGGAAGCACAACTTCGAAAAGCATATTCCTCCCATCTTCGTAACAGCTTCACCCTTATATTATATTTATCTTAGCCATCAGTTAATATGTATTCTAGAATGAAGAAAAGGATACATCCATAAACAACTGCAAACTCCTTCCCTGAGTATGACCATTGAACATCATGTACAGGCCCTTCTTTACCTGCCAAAATTTTAACCAGCTATCAAACAACTATGGAAATGTATTATAAATTCTTTTGGCTTCTGATATTGTGCATTTGGTAGAATATTTGAAAGTGCCTTTAGCTTACATGATCATAGCCTAAATGGGTTATATTCTGTTTGTAAGAAAGACAAACTTACGTAGGGTCACAAGGCCATCATGACTACCATCTAAAGTCAAGTAATTTAACTTTGTTTCTCCATAGTAACTCTGGTTGGTTTTATCAACATCTGCCTGCACCACAACTAGAACCCCTGTAGAACCATGGTTCCAATGTAGCTGCACTGTTGAACACCTGAAGAAACTTCTACGAGCGATGGGTTCACTCTGAGAACCAGGTGCACAAGCATATATCTGAACGCTACCAGGCATTCCCTACAGATCAAGATAAATCAGGTTAAACATAAAAAATGAAGCCATAATGTAGGGTCACAAGTCCATCATGTCAGTATCCTATAGAGGAAAGTTCAAATATGAACTCATCTTTCATTGTGAACGTGAGGACCAACAAAATCGCGCCACGTGGCAATCTGAATCGGCGCCTAAGCTTTATTCATTCGGTCTGAATATTGCCACGTGGCGTGATATTAGTGATCCTCACATTCACAATGAAAGATGAGTTCACATTTGAACCTGACCTGTATCCTATATATGTAATGTAATTTTCACCTTCTACCATTTTCCCTTTCGGCTTCTTCTTATTCTAAGGTTTCCTTTAGAGTGAACTTTATAGACATTTCGCTGCTAGTTACATACCTTAGATTCTGGAACAAATGCAGCCACATGTGATCCCGGTTTCTTAGAAAGCTCTGCTGCAGCAATTCCAGGAATTCTGATCTTGTGCACGATGCCTTTGGAAAAATCAGCAGCATCGAAAAACTGAAGCTCATTTGTTGCCATTCGCGAAGCAACTGCTTCATCAGAGCTAAATCTGATCGATGGCCTGAAGCGTTACAAGTCAATTACAAGTAAAGCCACATGGAACTTAAAGAATCAAATACCAGAAGCATATTAGTGCAGACCGCACATATAAAATTTACCAAGTTGCTTTAGTCATGTTCTTCTGAGACAGAGTGTAAACTGATTCTCCAGTCTCTGTCTTCCATAAGGTGACGTTCTTTTCTTGCGGTGATGAGACTTTCTGGAAGGTCTGTAGATAAGTTCCACAAGGAGACAAAGCAGCAGCAAGAATGTTGGGGGATTCGAAAGATCTTATCTCCTTCGAGCTTTTGGAATCATAGATGCTAATGCTAGACTCGGACTTTATCACCATTAATTTGGATCCATCTTCGCTAAATTTTGCACTTGTGCAGGGAATTCTATCGAGCTTGATACTGGGCTGATTATTGGTAAAAGGTGGTCCATTCCATATAGTTAAACCCCCGGGTTCTCTAACTGAAAACAAGGATGGCCACAACAAATTTCACAAAATAGGAAAGTAAGGAACACAATACAGCATTATGAAGCCCACCCACCTAATCCATTATTTTCATTCCATGAGTGATTAAATATGCAAACTATAAGTTACTTGTATTTAAAATGCTATCATATACTCTGCCAAATGAAATTACAATCAAATACTGAAACAGACAAAAGTGTGTTTCAATTGCTAAAATGTCCAACTTCTCAGCAGAGAAAAGCTCTGTTCTTTTACAATACCACAAGTAACAACACTGAGGTTAAGCCCACTGTTATTAGGTTGTGTGTGTGTGTAGGGTCAGGTTCAAATGAGAACTCATCTTTCATTGTGAGCGTGAAGACAACTTAGAACGCGCCATGTGGCATATTCAGTCCGAATATTATTCAGACTTATTAATACCGCATTCAGTATTATTCAGTGGCGAGCTCTCGGCTGTCCTCACATTCACAATGAAATTTGAGGTCGCAGCCGAACTTTCGTCTATATACATACATACATATATATATATAATACCTGTTAAAGCTAATCAATTTCATGCTTAAGACGTATAAACGTTACTAAACAATACTCATAAGCTGCTACAGAGATTGATTTATTGATGTTCAGCAGCTGAAAAATAAATTACCTAAAATCTCTAGTGCCGGTGATGAGTTTGCATCTGACATTACAGGTCCGTCTGAAATTCACCTGAACAAAATGATTAAACAAACAACAAAGATGTTCTTAATACAACTTAAAATTTAAGAATTTATTTTTTCTGTTAGAATTTGATCACATACAGACCTTAAACACAAATTTAACAACTTCTAGCAGCTGTGTCTAATAAAAAAAATGGTGCAACAATTCAGCCATCATGCATAAACAATATAAGCCCTAATTGAACACGAATTAGTAAGAAAGTGATAAAATCAACTTCAAATCTAAGAGCAATTTCAATGGCTGAACAGAAAAGCTTACCGGAGAGATTCAGATGATGGCAGGTGGACGTCGTTTGGAAAGAGCGGTAGCTGGTAGGGTTTAAGAAGATTGCTGGAGTTTCCTGGGTTGATGATGATTTTAGCCAAAAGTATAAGGTCTAGATATGTAATAACAAATTCCATAAGATAATAAATGTAAATTTACAATAAAATGAAGAGTGAATTACATTTTTGGTCTTTGTGGTATGTCAATTATTATGGTTTTGGTCTCTAAAAGTTTATTTATTACATGAAAGCATTTATTTTGGTCCCCATGGTATGTCAATTATCATGGTCTTTGTCCTTGGACTAAATGGACATCCATCTTGTTCATTGGCTAGGAAGGCATTTCGGTTAATTCTTCGATTTCTTTTAATTAACTTAGGGATCGTTTGCTAAATTACTTACTCGGGTAAGCACTTATTAAAGTTATATTATCTTATTGGAAGCATATGACAAGGATCAAGAATCTTACCCAGTAAGAACGAAGACAAGGATGGGAGTCTTACTCAGTAAGGAATAGTGTTGAATTATGTTGGTAAGCACTTGTTTGGGTAAGCGTTTGGTAAACGAAGTCTTACTATTTTTTCTTATTTAAACATGCACCAAAATCGTAAATGCTCATTTTTCCATCTTTAATCTTCATGTTTCTTTAAACTTCTTCTAAATCAAAACATAAATCTTTAAATCAGATGTGTGTCTAGCTCATGACGTCAATCAAAATAATTGACATTAACTTTCACATCAATATCAAAAACCTAACCCATGAACTCCTTTAAGCAAAATCACAACCTAGTCTAACTGATGTAGTAGAAGCAGATTTTTTGGATTTACGTGCTTAATTCAAACTCACCACGTCTAACTCACCCCAATCAGAGCCTTGGATGGTAGGATGTACATAGATTGCAATGTTAATTTTCGCTTTATTCTTTATGGGTTTGAGACGACAATTTATGGGTTTCTTCTAAAATGGAGATATGAAATTTAATATACCTTATCACCTTTATAACAAGATGAGTTAATTACATATTTGGTCCTTGTGGTTTGGTGGTTTTAACACTCTGAGTCCATTTTGAAAATAATTATGGATTTAGTACTCGTAGTTTACATTTTATAACGCTTTGGGTCCATGACTTCTAACTCTGTTAAGTTTTTCTGTTAAGTATGTTAGCAAAAGGGATATTTTAGTCATTAAACATTTTTTCTATTTTCTATTTAAATTATAGGGATCAAAAACTTAATTACTCTATTATAATAATAAGAAAAATTAAAAAAAATAAAATACATTTCCTTCCCTTCATCTTTCTACCCCCACCACCTGCAACTTTCTTAACCCAAACCCTATTCCCTCACCCACCTCCACCACCTCCCACCCACCTCCTCCATTTTCATCTTGAAGAAAAAGAATTATTCCATCACCCACCTCTACCTTCAGCACGTTCAACCGCCTGTACTTTCAGCACGAACAGATCCATCGCCTCGACCCAGTCTTTTCCTCTCCACCGCCAAACAAATCCATTGCCGCCGCCGCCTCCTTCCATTCCCGACCACCGGCGACTTTGTTTTAATCCCCGATTCTTCGACATCGCCTCCATCGTCGTCCCTCGTTTTCATCTTGTTCTTGAAATCATTAGGATTTCAAAAAAAATTTGATCTGGCTTTAGGGTTTAATTTCTTAAGTTTCATTGATTTACATTTTTTTTAGATTTGGGTTTGGTTTCCAAATCTAAATAGTTTTAGGGTTTCAATATTTTAGGTTTCATTGATATAGAAAATTTTCTAGATCTGCCTTTGGTTTTCAGATCTGGTAATTGTAATGTTCTTGGTACCCTTGTTACAATATGTTTATCATATCCATGGTACTTCATCAATTTGTTTTGTATTTTGTTTTCATATGTTGATGAAATTTGTTTTGCAGATGTCTATAAATTTATATTGATGTTCCTTTTCAAGTATGATTTTTTTTCTTTGTATGGATGTTCTCAACTTGTATAAATTGGTGGGAGTGGGTGGCAGTGGGTGGCTCGATAAGCTGTGGTGATGGTGGTGGTAGTGGGCAGCGGTGGGTTGTGGTGGGTTGTGGTGGTGGCGACAGTGGGTTGTGGTGGTGAAGTGGTGATGGTGGTGATGGTGGTGATGGTGGTGGCAGTGGGTTATGGTGGTGATCGTGGTGGCAATGGGTGGCGGTGGGTTGTGGTGGCAAGGTGGTGGCAGTGGGTTGTGGTCCATGTAATTTAAATAGAAAATAAAAGAAAATGTTTATTGACTAAAATACCCCTTTTGCTAACATACTTAACAGAAAAACTTAACAGAGTTAGAAGTCATGGACCCAAAGCGTTATAAAATGTAAACCACGAGTACCAAATCCATAATTATTTTCAAAATGGACCCAGAGTGTTAAAACCACCAAACCACAAGGACCAAATATGTAATTAACTCTAACAAGATTAAAATTGTAAAGTAGCCCTTCAACTTCATGTCAATTGGAAATAACAAATAAAACCAACACACAAAAAGTTCTATAATAGTTCGATAATGTACGGTTTACATGTTCACTAGGTACTGTATGCTTTAAATGTTTGAAATAATGTCATATTTGTGTCATTTTATTCGGTTGTAATATATAAGTCACTATCATCAAATAATCACTTTGAATTTGCACTATGTCCTCGCAACATTTTGTATGGTTTAATCAATGACTTAGTTTTGCAAACGTAATTCTCTTCAATTAATAAATTAGGTACAAAATTGATTGTTTAAGTTATTTGTATCAAATACTTGTTAAAACTGTCTACTGATGAACAACTATCATTTCTACCGTCACTATATTGAAAATGTGTCTTAACATTTTATTGCCTTTTTAAGTAACAAAAGCCACTAACAAGTCACCAGTGTACATTTTACTTCAACATTTCTACGCTCAATGAAAGCATTGGCTACATCTATAAACGAAGTTATATTGTCCCATGTGTTTGAGATCTTCACATCAATTGTAGAAAACTATCATTTAAAGCCGAGAAAATTTTAAAGGAATATATTGGAAACAAACAACGCTATATATGGAAGCAAGCAAAATCAGATGAATTTGAGAGACTTCCTATAGAGTATACAATGAATGCATGTTATCAAATAAGTTAGGTGAGTTTATATAGAGTTTTAAAAGAAATAATACATGTTATCTTGATGAAATACTCGTTATCAAAGTTGAGTACCTCACAAACTATCTTTTGAAAGCAAGTTTTATTTACTTAATTCTTTTGAAATGTTCTAAGGCTGCGTTTGGTATGCTGGAATGTTTTTGAAGGAATTGGAATCCTGAGGAATTTAGAATCCTGAAGGAATTGGAATCCAATTCCATAATCTGTTTGGTTGGCAGGAAATGGAATTGGAATCCAATTCCATAATCTGTTTGATTGGCAGAAATGTCCAATGGAATTGGAATTTAGATATGCAAAATGACATAATTACCCTCCTTTTGTTCTTATGTCGAAGCGGTAACGGTGGGTCGAAGGGGTGGCGGGGTCGGCGATGGGTCGAGGCGGCGGCAGCGGTCGCCGATGGGTTGAAGGGTGGCGACGGTCGGCGGTGGGTCGAGGCGGTGGCGGCGGTCGGAGGTGGGTCGAAGCGATAGCGACGGTCGGCAGTGGGTCGTGGCGGCGGTCAGAGGTGGGTCGAAACGGTGGCGGTGGTCGGAGGTGGGTCGAGGCGGTGGCGGCGGTCGGAGGTGGGTCGAGGCGGTGGCGGCAGTCGGAGGTGGGTCGAAGCGATAGCGGGGGTCGGCAGTGGGTCGTGGCGGCGGGTCGAAGCGGTGGCGGTGGTCGGCACTGGGTCGTGGCGGCGGTCGGAGGTGGGTCGAAGCGGTGGCGGTGGTCGGCACTGGGTCGTGGCGGCGGTCGGAGGTGGGTCGAAGCGGTGGCGGTGGTCGGAGGTGGGCTGAAGCGGTGGCGGTGGTCGGAGGTGGGTCGAAGCGGTAACGGCGGTCGGCGGTGGGTTGAAGCAAAGTAGTAAGTTAGGGCATTTAATTGAAGGGTAATCTGGTAATTTGGCAATTCTCATGTCAAGGGATTTTAAAATCCTTCCATGTACCTAAGGATTTCAAATTCCTTCATATGAGGGATTTTAATTCCTTCCCCCAATTCCAATTCCCTTCTCTAAATCTTACCAAACGCAGGAATCCTTAGGAATTGGATTCCAATTCCTTCAGATTCCCAAGGAATCCTGCATACCAAACGCAGCCAAGGTTAATTTATTTACCTAATTACATTTCGCTCTAAGTCATGTATGCATTCTATGAACACTTAGGGGCTATTTGTTTACCTCTTAACAGTTTCATTAAGAGACAATCTCTAATCATTAAGAGGTAAATCTTGTTTGGCAAAAAAATAATTTGCCTCTTAATAGTTTAAAAACCCTCTGAATGATTTAGTATCTTAGCCTTCTCTTAACATTCAGTACCTCATTTCATTCTTAACAACTACCAAACACACATTTCATTTTGCACTATATTATAAGAACCTCTTAATCATTTTGACCACTTAATCATTCAACACCAAACCATTCAACAACTACCAAACAACCCCTTAGTATCATGTGCGTTGTATCATGATATCAAGAATTAGCCGAACTAATAGTCCCCTTACCACCCAATTTTCGAGTTTTTTTTAAGAAATGAAAGGAAATGATTTCTTAAAATAATTAACAAAAGTGTGTTTTTAAGTTTTTTCAAAAGGGAAAAAAAGGAAATGAGTTAAAGGGATTTGGAGGGATAACTTTTTTTTCCTTAAAAATCATCCTCTACAGAGGATAACTTTTCATTTCATCCCCTGTGTTTTAATTCCTTTATTTTAAACTCGAGAACAGGAGAACAACTCTCCTCACATTTATGTGTAAGAGATTTTATAAATTGTAAAAATACCATAGGAAACATATTTTAATTACTTCTTTTGTTTCCCAAATAAATGCTATATGATTTAATAATATATATTAGATCAATTATTAAATAGTCGTTTACTAAACATTTTCCGATTCATTTACCTTATTAGGTGAACGAAATAAAGAACATAAACTTTACTGGGTAAGAGGAAAGACAATGATTAAAAATCTTACTCAATAAGTGAGGATGATGACTCTTATTCGATAACACTTACTGGGTTATAAGTGTTTACCATTAATCCATTTTGATGACCGATACGTCATATGGTAATTGAGAGTAAAAAATCTTTGCCGATAAATATTTACCCGGTGAGCATTCCGTTGATATCCTAAATCTTTTAAATAAAATAAAATATAGGAAATTTTCAAATAGTTATAAACATTTGATTTTTGATTATCTAACTAATATTTTGTATATTTTAAACCATGACATATTTAGATAAGATGTTATCTCTTTTACTTAAACATGTGTTAATGAAAAAGTCAATCAACATTGACTAACATATTAGTTAACTTCAACTAGCTGTTTTGTTAATTTTCTAGTTGTTCAATAAAAAGAATGATGTTATATGGATTAATGATTGAAATCTTGTTAAATAATATTTAAAAACAAAGTGTTAATATCAATTTTAATATATTGGCATGGTTAATATATTCTATATGCCCCAAGAGTTGACAAATGCATGGCCAAATGCTTTATTTAATAATGACAATCCTAAGAACAACCCATTATCTATTAGTATATGCTCCATTATTCCCCATGATATCATATGGTGTACCCCCCATTCCTTGAAACTTAAGATTGAAAAAAGCTATTACCCTACCCATCACTCTCAAAATTACCAAAATGCCCACTTTTTTTGTATCAAACCCATTTTAATCAAGGACTTTTAGTTTGGTGACAATAAATTAAAACTTATCTATAATAAAATAGATGTATTTCAATCATTAAGAAATTATATTTTCCCTTGCTAAATTTGTTTCAATTATTAAGTTCTTTTAAGGCCGTTGATTTCGTCCGATTTACCATTAATAATCTACACTGTCTTGCAGCTTTGATTGGATCCTAAAGTTTGTTTCCCTTGAAGCGTTTCTGTTGTTTGTCCTTGGTTGGG
This sequence comes from Centaurea solstitialis, assembly GCA_030169165.1. Taxonomy (NCBI): domain Eukaryota; kingdom Viridiplantae; phylum Streptophyta; class Magnoliopsida; order Asterales; family Asteraceae; genus Centaurea; species Centaurea solstitialis. Next base: position 72,510,666 of record CM058045.1, read on the forward strand.
TTTCCTTTGGATGTTAGTTGTAATACTTGGTTGGTTTTAATTCAATCTCTTTTGCCTTTCAAATTTTTTTTAAGTTTTTTCAAATGTAATCTTAATCTTTGTGTTTTACCCTAGAATATTCTTGGTTTAATCACTTTGGTTTAATGTTCTTGAAGTGATATCAGTATTTTCGTTTTCTATTCATTTTTACAAGAAGAAAATCCCAAATTACTAAAAAGGACAGGAATAAATAGTGTTGCATCGATTATTTTCAAAATTAAATGTTTTCTCATGAATATATTTGTCTTTATTATTTGGTCATCAAAGCACATGTCTTGACCAACTTATTTAGTGTTTTCAAGGGACATGTCTTATACATATGGGACTACTTTCGTATTCGCCATATTTGATATTTATATCAAAACAAATTTTTATTATAAATGAAAATTTTACATAATACATTGTCTAAAATAACTTTAATACTAAATCCCTTTTGCAAAGGTTTACTGTGTTTGAGAAACTAGTTGGTAGTTGATAACTGATAAGCTAATTGTTAGTTGATAAGATAACTTATGAGTAATTATGTTTGGTAAAAATTAACTTATGAATATGTAAACTGACTAGGGGTGTTCAAAAAAACCGAAAACCCGAAAAACCGAACCGAACCGTGTGATCCGAAACCGCGAAAACCGATACCCGAGCAACCCGCAATGCGAAAAACCCGAAAATGAGGGTACCCGCTAAGTCGCGGGGCGGGTTCGGTTCACAAAATTTACTACCCGCGGGTACCCGCCCCGCCCCGTATATACTTAGTTTACTATAAAATATATTTATTAATACTTCAAAATAAAAAATTACTAATCTTAAAAAACTCTCCATCACATACCGAGTTTTCTTCATTCACCCATACTCTTATTTTCATTTGCTAATATTTTTTAGTGTTAATTGTTTTAGTTTTGTTACAAAATAACTTCATCTTTTAGTATATATTTTGTATACATCATAACATTTGGCAAAATGCGGGTACCCGTGAACCGAACCGCGGTACCCGCTCCTTTTCGGTTTAGTTCGGTGCGGGTACCCGCCCCGCGCGGTTCGGTTTCGGATAGTAAAATTAGGTACCCGCCCCGCACATGTGGTTCTCAAAAAGTTCACTACCCGTCCCGCCCCGCCCCGCGAACACCCCTAAAACTGACCAAAAAGAATATCTTGAGATATAATAGTTAATATTAATAAGAGTATAATTGGAAAAGTCTACAAAAAACTTCTAAAACCTTACTTCAACTAGCGGGGTGCGGGCGTAGCCACGGGCATGGGTGCGGTTTGGTGTGTTCAGCTAGGTTGTATCACGCCCCCATGCGGGCTTCGAGCTTGGTTCTTACGGGTTTGGCAACCCGCTTAGCACACTATATCTCTTACTCTCCTTTCTCTCTTTTTTTTTCTTATTGATATATATATATATATATATAGGGTATTCGGGTTTGTGGGTAATGGTACTTCTATTTCGGGCTTGTGGGTAAAACTAATATGGTGCTGACGTGACAGCTCGAGTTTTGTGGACCTGTAGATTGCGTGACCGAAGGCTTTATAACCTAGTTTATGGTCCATCTAACCATCAAGGGCAAATTTAGGTTCACTCTAGGTAGGTCCCGAGACCTACCTAATTTTTTTATTTTTGTCAGAAGTTATGTAAGAAAAAAATGAGACTTACCTATTTTTTTTTAGAAGAACTACCTTAAATATTTTTAAGCAATCTCAAGTAACTAAAACCAATGGTGGTATGGTGGATAAATCTCTCAATACCCTAAAAGTTATTGTTTTTTGTTTAGACCCAACAATTTGAAGTCTAGCCCACATACCTTAAAGAAAAACACAACGTAATCTTTTGATCGACTTCGACCAAAAACACGCTATTTTTCCGGCTAAACTTAGTATGAAACTACGTTATTTTATGTTCTAAATTCGCCATTATTAATCATATATTATTATAAGCTAAACTTATTTTTACCAAAAATACCTTTTCCGGAGGCACACTTTAAAGATGCTTATGTGTGTACCCGATATTTGTTCTTTCCTTTTACAAATTCAATTGTTATCATGATTTGAATTTCAAAGTGTTTGAAAGGAGAGAGTAGGAGGCCAATATGGTCAATTGAGAAAAAAGACATGTCTATTTTGGTAATTTGGCACAAGAGGAGAGTGCAACCTCCACCTTTTCAAAAACAAATTGCAAGTTTTTCTCATCCCACTTCCTCCCCCACCTTCTCTCTTTTCTCTCTCTCCCCTGATTTTCAGACTCCACACTTCCCCCCCTTCTTCTATGTCCTTCTTCTTCTTCTTCTTCACACCAAGTGTGTGTTTTGTGTGTTGTGCGTGTTTTCTGAACAATTGAAGGTCTGGTGTAGGACGAATGACAGCATCAACCTGCCTGGACTCCACCAAAAGCAACCAACTTATAACTCAAGTGGTTCAATTGCTTCAAGACAACAATGGAGTTCTTCATGATTCTGATAAAATTAGTGGCTTAATTAGCAACACAGAAGGAGGAGGAGAAGGTTGTTCTAAAATGGTGATCAGAGAGTGTAGGATATGTCAAGAAGAAGATGAAGAGCATGATTTGGAGTCTCCTTGTGCCTGTAATGGCACTCTCAAGGTCCTATTCTTATCCTCCCCCTTTTTGCCCTAATTTAAGCCCTAGTTGTAAAATTACAAGATTCATACTTTGAAGTTTTGATTTTTATAAATTAGGGATTTTGGTGCTTAACTGATGTTCAACTCTGATATTTTGATTGCATAAGTGGGGCCAAAGTTTGTTTGTGATATATTATCTTGTTATAAAGCAAAAGTAGGAAAGTAGGTTCCTTTATGATGATTTTATTAATGCTATACTTGCTACAGTGGAGCTCATTTATGAAAGGCCATTACTTATGTTTTATGGTTTCCATTATTTGAAAATTGTATTGATTTTTATAGAACTTTAGGAACTATATGTTAAAAATTGTGGGAAATGTTTCTTGTTTTTGATGGAAGATTTTGATTTTCATTAGATTCACTGACCAATTTGTGATTGTAATCTTTATTTTTGTGGATTGTAGTTTGCTCATAGGAAATGCATTCAGAAATGGTGCAATCACAAAGGGGATATAACCTGTGAGATTTGCAGTCAGGTTTGCGAAATTTGGTGAATCGGGTTTTTGTTGTTAGAATTAAGTCATTAACCGTAATTGTAACGTAATGTAATGTATGATGGGATTCGTAGGTTTATTCACCGAATTATGCTCTTCCACCAGCTAGAAGCAATCCTGATGTTATGACTATTGATATCAGGTAAATTTTGGTTGGATTGTTGTTAACCAAACAACTTCCCTTATTTGAAAAAATTGCATTTGTTTACGTTCGTTTTTCTTCCTGATATAACGTTTTGGTTGACCATCGACGTCTTTGTGGTCCAACGGGTTAAAGATTCTATCTTTACTCCCTTTTGGTAAGGTTTACTTGTTTCTTTATTACTGTTTTGTGTCGTGTAGGCATGCATGGGGCCCACAAATTGATCTCAGGGATCCTCGCTTCCTGGCCTTTGCTTCTGCTGAGCACCGGTTTCTTGAACCGGATTATGAAGACTACGCTGTGGCAAGTAATAGCAGCGTTGCTTACCTCCGTTTCATGGCTCTCATTGTAAGTGAAAAATCACGAGTGAAAGTCATACGGTAGTTCTTTAACAATTGCTTGCAAATGCATATAGTATCAAACATCGGTAATTATAAATAATATATACTTTACATTTGCAGTTGATGCTGATATTGCTGGTACGCCAAGCTTTGCTAGTCACACGAGACTTGGGGATGGTGCCAGAGTCATCAAAGTTCTTCAATGTAAGTTCCACCCCTAGACCCTACCTCAGTGCGGAATATGTTGGGTTTGTTTGGTTTGATTTTAGATGGGTACAAGAATATGGACCTAACTAGTGGTAAATTTGACCTTCCATATAGTTTGCACTCATTGACTTTGTTAATTTGGTTGACCTGTTGAACACATTCTTTAAACCTTTTTCATAAATTGCAATCTCAACGGTTTACATTGGTTTCGTACGAATTGCAGTTCCAGGTTTCTGTTCTTCAGGTTGCGGGTTTTCTTCTACCATGCTACGTGGTTAGTCGCTCATGGTTAATGATTATAAGGCAAAGAAGAAGGCAGGTGAGTTGCTTTATTACTTTATACCCCTTTTCTTTATTTTCGCCTCCGTTGGATATTTGAAGGCTCGAACACTGATGATGTACAATACTTGAAGCATTTGTTCCTTTTTTATCGCAGGTATAATAATGAGAATGAGAGAAGAGGTTTTGTGTATCGATCTGATAAGCGGTTCGAAGGCGATGGCTATGGCTATGAAGTTGAATGCGGTAAATATTAGCAGCAGCAGCAGTTCCTGAATCAAAGATTCACTGAATCTGGTTTTAACTGCTTCAATTGATGCCATCTTTCTTGCATATTATGTAAATTGTCAATATGGTGATTGGTGTTTATTGTATTTTCGTTCTCATGTTCAAGCCATCGACTTGATGGAATTTGAGGTACGGTTAATGGCGGAAATTAATGGAGGATCACTTTCAACTATTTCTATTTGGAATGAAGCAACATTTAAGCACTTACCGGCATTGGATTCATCTTCATTTACCTTATTGTGTAACATCCTTGGCTGTGAAAATTGATTATTGGTAAACATCTAATACCCGGTAAGCGCTTATTGGGTAAGAGTCGTTTCTTGCACTTACCGAGTAAGATTGGTACTTGCCTTGTCTCTTACCTGTAAGTTGCTTGGTTCTTGTCATATTCAATCAATAAGGTAAATGATATTGATAAATGCTTACCGATGGTAGGCATTTAGTACACGGACCCTTAATGCAACATTTCAAGTAATTATGTATCGCTTCAACTATGAATCCAAGAGTTTGATTTAACGGGTGCTCTCTAAAAGTGACAATCGATGTGAAAGGAGAAGATTCTATTCTAACATACATTTATGAGCCTTTAATCAGTGTGGGATTCCAACAAAAGATTCTATTCTAACATACATTTAGGAGCCTTTAATCAGTGCGGGATTTCATCATGTCCCCTCTTGCGAAGATGAGACGCTAGGTTGTCCCATAGTGTCAAGTCTATAGAATTGTAGACCTTAACTCGGATATTATGTGAAAATATGTAAAACCATGATGTTAGATTACTCTGCAAGAGCCCTTGAGGAACAGGGAAATGTTCCAATATATGTTAAGGGAAAATGGTTCAAGTTTAGTTGACGTGAAAATCCAACAACATTAGAAAATGCATCAACACAACCATCAATATTCCTTGAACGTTTCTTACTTTCCCCAAAGGGTCATGATAACCCAACCTTTTTATAGTCAAAAGTTCAAACAATCACTCAATGTAAAGAGCATGTGTAAGTTTCATTGATCCTATATAAGTATTATTATATACTTCTTACATTTGTTATTTTCTTGTAACATGTGTGTTTTAAGCTACACTTGTCTTCAAAGTGTTTTGACTTTATTCACTTTTAAATTTGTACTTATACTTTCTACATGTGCAAGTCTCCATCTTTTATCATTTGGTTCCATCATAGAGCTTTTTGTTTGCCTTTTTATGTTTTCCACCCCTTAGAACCAAGATGGTCCCTAATTCTTTTCATACATTGATTTGAAATAACATATACTTTTAGTCATTGGAAACATCTCAATTGTCATCATCCCATGGCATTTGCCTCACAAATCTTAGCTAATACTTGCATCAATCTATGTAATTTTTTTCTTCTATAAACCACACTGTTTATACCAAAAATAACCCAAACACTTGCAACAAGTTAACATTATTCAACAACTATATGGTAGCTTATTGATAGCATGTTAAAGTTCAACTTAGTTATCTATCACTTCACCTTAGCTTTCATATTGATAACATGCAAAGGCTACCCATTGTTGCTTACTTGCTTATTGTTTTAGAGACTATTAATCTTGAATAATACCACATCTAGAGCTCATATCACATCACTCAATATTAAAGCATTAACCAATATATCACTTAGGGTTGAAATTATAAGGCATGCAGACTTAAAACCGTTTGTTTTGTTTTTATAAAAAGGTCTGAAAACCTCATACCGTTCTCTGAAATTTTAAGAGGTACACAACAAAAATAAGATGTGAAATCAGACTTCAAACCTTTTAAAAAACAAACGACACCTTAGACTTCTCAAAGATCTACTTCAATATATGCTTAAAATTTCTATATAAAACATTAGGTTGTTTATTCAACATGGTCATTTCCTCATAATAACATAACATTAATTCCATCATGACATCATTAAGATACCTAGTTTTATAAATATAATAGATAAATGCATCTTTAACAAATTCTTTAAAAATAGAGATTGTTTTCTATCTTACTCCAATAGGTTCTCTAAAACGTCCTCTACAAATTATGACCGTTGACTAATGAAATCTACAAATGGAAAAAGTTTGTATGGTTTATACAAATGTCTTGGTTTGCAATATAAACCAAGCTATATATATATATATATATATATATATGTATGTAGGGTGGGTTCAAATGTGAACCACTTTATGGTTGTGAACGTGAGGACAACCGAGAACATGCTTGCTATTTTAAAACTAACTGTTTTAAAGAGCACTTGCTAATTAAAAACTAACTGTTTTAATAAGCACACTTGCTAATCAAAACTACCTGTCTTGATAGCATATTTGTTGACCAAAACTAACTGTTTTATCAACTTGCCTTTTCATACAAAACAGTCTTATTATTGAGGTTTTAAATAAAATCTACCGTTTCAAAAAGGTTTATAAAACTGGTAATTTTAATTATAAAACATGTTCGCTCTTGTGATTTTATCTAGTTTTAAAAAATTCTCTTATTTTAAAACATTTTGATATAATTATAAAATCACAACCACGCAGTTAATATGTCAACAACCACGCAGTTAGAGCTAACTAATTATAGGTTTGCCAACTTTTATTCCTAAGGACCAATAATGACCTATTTTTCTAAAGGATTTCTAACACCTCGCGTAGCTCCCACTGGCTCCCCGGTATCTTCGTTAGTACTCCAGAAAAGAAAATTTAGGTTTTTTTTGCGTAGCTCCCACTGGCCTTCGGCATTCTCGATGGAACTCCCAAAAAAAGGAAAAATAACTATCCTATGGTCATTATTACAAAGGGGTTGTAAATGGCACGCAGGCCTCCCCAAATTTAATCCAAAAGGTCTAAGTTGGCAAGCCCTATAATAGATATATACGAAAGCATATATATACTCAAGCAACCACGCATTTATATATATTAAACAATATAATAAAGCGATAAAGAAATCCTAGATCCGTTAAAAAATTATCTTGTTCCGTTTATCGCAAAACTTGGTTTATAAAACAAACTGTTTATAAACCGAAACTAATATTTTAAACTGAAAAACGGTTTTTACTTGAATTATAAAAATACTAAGATTTATAATCAATAAATCTATTTATAAAGCAAAACCGATTTTCTAAAATATTTGCTTTTTATCTAAAAGTTATATCAAAACCCGGTCCTCGAACAAACTGGTCGGAAAAATAAACATTGGACCGTAAACTGTGTCGTGGTTTGACCAACTGGTCAAAACATGATACTAGACTTATTTGACCAAACGGGTCAAATAACAGGTTTGATAAAACACAATTTTACTCGGGATAATTATTAACTAAAAATCCCTTAAACATAATTTTATAATATAATGTAACTGATTTATATATATAAAAAATATATTATCTAAATAAAATTAATTTGGGCCAAAAAGCTTAAAACCCAATAAACCCTTTTTGGGCCATAAACTTGGTCCAAAATACCATGGTTTCGGCCCATTACCAAATTGATAAGTCTGGGCCCCGAAAGATAAAAAAATTTGAGAAACGCTTGAAACCAACCGCTACCTACGATCAACCGGGATATTATCGCCGCTCACATCGCCGTCGATCACCACCGCCTGGTGGCGATTGATCGCCGGTGCCATCACTGACCATCGTCGTCGTGGCGGCCGCTGGTGGTCGCACTCCTCTCGGCCCACCACTAACTGATGGTTCGGCCGAGCGCCGCCTTGGTGCATTAAGGGATCGGGCCATGGCTTGATTTGGGTATAGACCATGGCCAACCAAGCTGGTGGACCATGCCTTGATCTCTGATCAGGCCACGACCTAGTGTCGACTCAAGCCACGGCTTGAATTCTGATCAGGCCAAGGTCTGATGTCTGATCAAGCCATGGTCTGATGGCAAGTCAGGCCACGGCCGAGTGGCGAGTCAGGCCACGGCCGAGTGGCGAGTCAGGCCACGGCCGAGTGCGATCTAGGCCACGGCCTGGTGGTGGTTCGGCCACCATCTGGCGGTCCGGTCGGCTGTTGCCGCCGTACCGCCGCCTCTAGCCTCGGTCGGCGATCGGTGGGTGGTTCGGTCGGCTATCTGCCGCAGTTCCGCCACCGATTCCCACTACCCTGTGGGGTTTTTCCGTGATAGCTTTTTCGACGATAAACATAAAACGATAAAACTGGAAAGTTATAATAGTTAATCATTAAATCTTTATACGGAACTGAAAAAGATTTTAAACTGATATAAATCAAATTTTTTCCCAAACTGATTAAAATTGAATTTTTATACGAAACGATTATCAATAAAACTTTATTCGCAAGAAACAATTTTTAACGGATCTTTAAACAATTAAAAAAAATAAAACGAATAAACTTGTGGCTCTGATACCACTGTTGGGTTTTTATGCGTTCCTCGTATCAAACTGACACGAAGAAAACTGTGGATTTCAATCCTAACTGGATGAGATACACGACAAAACTTTGTGATCAAACTGATCAATAAGTTTATCGAATCAAACCTAACTGGTTTGATACGTGCGGAAGCGATTTGGATATAAAACCCAAATATCCACAGATCTTTTCGTTTCAATTATAATAGTAATAGATTTGTTAGAGTGTTACCTGGAATGCTCGAGTTAGATCCACCCGTGATCGACCAAACAAAGATCCCTCTAGCAGGAATGAGTCCCCGATACGATGAAAAACAGCTAAGGATTAATCAAAGAACCAAAAACCGAACTGGTTTTGCTCTTGGATCGGCGCCGGTTTCAAAGGAGGAGGGAGGAGAGAATTTTCTGGTTTGTTTTTCTTGGTGGAATGAATTATGAAAACTGATAAGCCATAGGCTTATTTTGTATGGAGGAATTTCCATACAACTCAGTTTCCATAATTAGTTTCATAAATATCTTTGGCAAATATTCTTTTCTTTTCCTTAAAGAAAAATAACTAGATAATTATTTGTATTATTAATTATTATCCTATTATATATTTATTTACCTAATAAATATATAATTCAATAATTAATAAACTTATATATTTATTTATCTAATAAATATATAATTACTAACAAACCTTTAACTTTGGGATTTAGTACGGAAAATACCCAACTGATTTATAATTAACTATTATAAACCTTAATCTCTCCAAACTGGGACTATCTTATTTATTCGGTTTACAGGTCCTCACAGGTGTGACCCTCGAATGTCTAGTAACGTTGGATGTGTAATCACTGGTTTGCCAACTTCTGCACATAATTACTAACAGACTCCCACTTGTGCAAGTTGGCAATACCGTCTTGATCACACGGACCTAAGGAGGCCCCTAGACAGGCGCTTAGGCTAACCAGGTTACAAGAACTCTTATACCCAGATAGGTGATTTAAAATTTCCATATGAAAATGACATTAATGAAACAACTGTTCATAAATTGGGTATATCTTGGCTTTTCCCTTTGCAACACGATATTTCATCTATGAGTATGAGCATGGATTAAGTCAACTCTAAATACTCATGATTCTGTTTCTCGACTATCCGACCTCTACTGATAGGTAAACGACAAAGAACTAATCAGTTCGTTTGGGCATGGCCATGCACTTCATCAGTATATTCAGTCAGTCAAGGGGCCCAGAAATATCTCTCTTCGGAGAAGAGGTGCAAATCCCATCTTGCATATCTGCATTTAACACCACGGCTTCCGCTGAATCTAGTCACGCCCTTTATAGCCACCCTGTTACGGCGTAGCGGTTGAACGCACTAAGTATCCAGCAGTCCTCATGATATCAAACCGGATACCTCAGGTGATAGGGACAACCACTGTGAGATTCTACTTATGACAAAATCCAAGAAGTAGTCTCAACCGCGGATCACGTCCGATATTCGCTACTCTATCAAATATCTATGCAACTCCTGGTCTACAACGCTTGTAGCTGTTATTCAACCACTGATCATAACTACCCAGAGGCTCACAATGACTTTAACACCCTAACGGGTTCCCACCACGATAAGTTGTCACGGACAAATTTCGAATAAAAGACTGGAAACTAGTCTCATTCCTGGATCATAAAACATGCAAAATATAAAAGTGATAAAGAAAATAATTTTGTATAGTCCATATTACACTCTGTAATAATAACAAAATTAATAGCATTTCTTAATTACTTTTACGGTGTCTATTCAATGTTTTACTAAAATACTGATTTAAATGAAGTATCACCTAACTTCAGTTTAAACCCTTTGATTAATGTTTACCGTATTAATCAAAGTAACAACCAAAATAATACAAGTTTTGTATCATCTGATACAATCTACTTGATTCTACTAATCTTTGTTTTGCAAACACTTTTAAACAAAGATTAGACTTTTCTTTACCATATTCCATGAACTTGGAGACACTGGAATAACTCCTAGTTTTCCTGAATATGTAAAGTTTAAACTGCAACTTCCCTTAGTTGCTGTGTAGATGAATGATTTCTACCTGAAATCAGATAAAATTTCCATTTACCAAGCTGGCAAATTTCAAGAAATTTATTCTAGTGTTTACGACACTTTTAGAAAGATAATTAATATCTTTAATAATTATTCCAACACATTTTAATTATTGATTTCTCTCGAAGTCAATTATGACCTTATTTAGTTTCAAAGACTTTGAAACTTTCGTTCTACCCTTTTGACTAAAAGATAGATTCGTATATCTTATGAATTTACATCCTTTCTGGATCATGAATTCCGAGATATATACTAAATCAATAATTTTATCTTTTATTCTTTATCATGCACTAGATAGAGAATAACCTGGGCTCCCACTAACCTATATGAAAACCAACTATTACTTAAAATTAACTATTGACTTAGTCAAAACTTGATTACTTAGTCAATTCTATTTCAAGTAATAAACACGAGAATTTTAACATTTATAAAACTTAACTGGATTATATTTAATCCTAATTCCGAAACTTGGAATTTTTCCTAGTTTTATAAATACTGATATTATCAATGATATTTGAAATAATATCCTAAATTCTTCTTAAAACATATGAGTAATAAATTTTGATCATAAAATACTTTCATAATCTTTTACTCATAAATGTTTTATTTAAAAACACATTCCTATAATTATAGTACTTCGTGTGTTTTTGACAGTTTTCATATACATTACTTCAAACTATTTTGATTGAAGCAATACTGTTAGTGTAATAGGCAACATCTCGGATCTAATTTTGAATCAAGTCTAATTTGACTTATACAGATTCAAAATATCATGCATAAAGATATCAAGACAATAGTTTTAAATTTTAAAACCGATAAGAATTCAAAAAACAAAAATTCAAATTTTGGAAAGACAAGATTGTTTTAAAAATTTAAAATTGTCTTGATAATATCTAAAAGTAATCTTGCATGCTGATCCTTGCAATCTGGGCACTTCACTTTTAATGACCACCTGCAAATAAACATTTGCTTCTAGGTGTCAACACACTTGTAAACTAACAAGCGAAAGTGATAATCTGAAGCAGTCACGAATACCTGAGGTGTTTATATCTGCTTCGTAACGCTTCGGGCAGTTATGCCTTCAATGACCGACTTCATGGCACTTGAAGTATTGATTCTCGGTTATTATTCTGTTAGGCTTAACCTTTTTACCCTTGCCTTTGCCTATATCATAAACATTGGGTGCACTCAGGGTAGCCAGAACTTGGCCCTTTCCCTTAGCCCTTTCCCTTACTGGTGTTCCCATGCCCACGCTTCTTCTTTACTTCACCATTCTTGACCATAAGCACATCTTTGGTCTTGGTCTCCATCATCAACTCAATTACTTATAATCTTCAGACAGTGAGTTGAGTATCGTATTTGTTGCTAACTGCAACAAAACTGGGCGACTGAGCCTCTCTAGGTGATTAATGTGCCTCTTTATTTTCATGATCACTAACTGAGGTCCCCTTTTGCCATCTTGCACGCGTTCAGTGCTCTACTGGCATCATAACGCTCTGTGCGTGCTTGCGTCTGAAACATGTCCCTCAACTGGCGGATCATGTTATAGGCATTTGTGTTTATGAGCCTCGTACGAAAAACTGGGCTCATAGTCGCAAGCATAAGATAGCCTACGTCCAGCAAATAATCGGAATGCTTTCTATAAGCGTTCCTGACAGTGACAGTAGCTTTTGCTGGAAGGGCCTTCACCTAGAGGCTTTTCTAGGACATACTACTTTCTCTCGTGTCTGAGCACAATCATCAGACTGCGCTCCCATACGAAAAATTATACCTAGTAAGTTTGTCCTTTTCGAGAATGGAGCGAAGAGGGAGTTTATCAGTGTTGGTAATAGTGTTTGCTATCTACACATTTTAAAAACTTTGGTTTTAGTAACTGTGAAAGACTATTTCCAATAAATATCAATAAACCCTTAAATGATTAATTATTGGACTAGGATCCTAATTACATACGCCCTGATGACCGGTGTGTTCACGTCTCACCAGGACCACGTACTAACTAGGTAGGTAAGGACTTTTACCAATCATATCTAACTGACACGACTCCTAGATCTTTTCGGGACAACGGTAATTATCCGTACATGTTTCAGTCCCTCTAAGTGCTTTTTGGCCCGGTACCACCCGGTAAACTTAACAGAACCAAAACAGATCTCACCATTTTGGGACTTGGACACTTTACTCTGGCCGGTACCACCCGGAGATAATTCGCAGAGTCTTGTTAATCCCCTCCAGCTTCGGTTTGAACGCGGTCGTTCAAGGTGTGTTCACTTACAACGGCCGCGTACCTTACGCCGGAGGTGCCCCTAGATGGGTTGCACTCTGATCTATGATTTTCGGGGTTTTTAATTAATTTTGAAAAACCTTTTAGTTCCAGTATTTTTGAAAATCTATAATTTTGAAAAACTGATTGTTTAGAAGGTAACTGATGTTTAAACAAACTGTTTAAACATGCTTGCTATTTTAAAACTAACTGTTTTAAAGAGCACTTGGTAATTAAAAACTAACTGTTTTAATAAGCACACTTGCTAATCAAAACTACCTGTCTTGATAGCATATTTGTTGACCAAAACTAACTGTTTTATCAACTTGCCTTTTCATACAAAACAGTCTTATTATTGAGGTTTTAAATAAAATCTACCGTTTCAAAAAGGTTTATAAAACTGGTAATTTTAATTATAAAACCTGTTCGCTCTTGTGATTTTATCTAGTTTTAAAAAATTCTCTTATTTTAAAACATTTTGATATAATTATAAAATCACAACCACGCAGTTAATATGTCAACAACCACGCAGTTAGAGCTAACTAATTATAGGTTTGCCAACTTTTATTCCTAAGGACCAATAATGACCTATTTTTCTAAAGGATTTCTAACACCTCGCGTAGCTCCCACTGGCTCCCCGGTATCTTCGTTAGTACTCCAGAAAAGAAAATTTAGGTTTTTTTTGCGTAGCTCCCACTGGCCTTCGGCATTCTCGATGGAACTCCCAAAAAAAGGAAAAATAACTATCCTATGGTCATTATTACAAAGGGGTTGTAAATGGCACGCAGGCCTCCCCAAATTTAATCCAAAAGGTCTAAGTTGGCAAGCCCTATAATAGATATATACGAAAGCATATATATACTCAAGCAACCACGCATTTATATATATTAAACAATATAATAAAGCGATAAAGAAATCCTAGATCCGTTAAAAAATTATCTTGTTCCGTTTATCGCAAAACTTGGTTTATAAAACAAACTGTTTATAAACCGAAACTAATATTTTAAACTGAAAAACGGTTTTTACTTGAATTATAAAAATACTAAGATTTATAATCAATAAATCTATTTATAAAGCAAAACCGATTTTCTAAAATATTTGCTTTTTATCTAAAAGTTATATCAAAACCCGGTCCTCGAACAAACTGGTCGGAAAAATAAACATTGGACCGTAAACTGTGTCGTGGTTTGACCAACTGGTCAAAACATGATACTAGACTTATTTGACCAAACGGGTCAAATAACAGGTTTGATAAAACACAATTTTACTCGGGATAATTATTAACTAAAAATCCCTTAAACATAATTTTATAATATAATGTAACTGATTTATATATATAAAAATATATTATCTAAATAAAATTAATTTGGGCCAAAAAGCTTAAAACCCAATAAACCCTTTTTGGGCCATAAACTTGGTCCAAAATACCATGGTTTCAGCCCATTACCAAATTGATAAGTCTGGGCCCCGAAAGATAAAAAAATTTGAGAAACGCTTGAAACCAACCGCTACCTACGATCAACCGGGATATTATCGCCGCTCACATCGCCGTCGATCACCACCGCCTGGTGGCGATTGATCGCCGGTGCCATCACTGACCATCGTCGTCGTGGCGGCCGCTGGTGGTCGCACTCCTCTCGGCCCACCACTAACTGATGGTTCGGCCGAGCGCCGCCTTGGTGCATTAAGGGATCGGGCCATGGCTTGATTTGGGTATAGACCATGGCCAACCAAGCTGGTGGACCATGCCTTGATCTCTGATCAGGCCACGACCTAGTGTCGACTCAAGCCACGGCTTGAATTCTGATCAGGCCAAGGTCTGATGTCTGATCAAGCCATGGTCTGATGGCAAGTCAGGCCACGGCCGAGTGGCGAGTCAGGCCACGGCCGAGTGGCGAGTCAGGCCACGGCCGAGTGCGATCTAGGCCACGGCCTGGTGGTGGTTCGGCCACCATCTGGCGGTCCGGTCGGCTGTTGCCGCCGTACCGCCGCCTCTAGCCTCGGTCGGCGATCGGTGGGTGGTTCGGTCGGCTATCTGCCGCAGTTCCGCCACCGATTCCCACTACCCTGTGGGGTTTTTCCGTGATAGCTTTTTCGACGATAAACATAAAATGATAAAACTGGAAAGTTATAATAGTTAATCATTAAATCTTTATACGGAACTGAAAAAGATTTTAAACTGATAAAAATCAAATTTTTTCCCAAACTGATTAAAATTGAATTTTTATACGAAACGATTATCAATAAAACTTTATTCGCAAGAAACAATTTTTAACGGATCTTTAAACAATTAAAAAAAATAAAACGAATAAACTTGTGGCTCTGATACCACTGTTGGGTTTTTATGCGTTCCTCGTATCAAACTGACACGAAGAAAACTGTGGATTTCAATCCTAACTGGATGAGATACACGACAAAACTTTGTGATCAAACTGATCAATAAGTTTATCGAATCAAACCTAACTGGTTTGATACGTGCGGAAGCGATTTGGATATAAAACCCAAATATCCACAGATCTTTTCGTTTCAATTATAATAGTAATAGATTTGTTAGAGTGTTACCTGGAATGCTCGAGTTAGATCCACCCGTGATCGACCAAACAAAGATCCCTCTAGCAGGAATGAGTCCCCGATACGATGAAAAACAGCTAAGGATTAATCAAAGAACCAAAAACCGAACTGGTTTTTGCTCTTGGATCGGCGCCGGTTTCAAAGGAGGAGGGAGGAGAGAATTTTCTGGTTTGTTTTTCTTGGTGGAATGAATTATGAAAACTGATAAGCCATAGGCTTATTTTGTATGGAGGAATTTCCATACAACTCAGTTTCCATAATTAGTTTCATAAATATCTTTGGCAAATATTCTTTTCTTTTCCTTAAAGAAAAATAACTAGATAATTATTTGTATTATTAATTATTATCCTATTATATATTTATTTACCTAATAAATATATAATTCAATAATTAATAAACTTATATATTTATTTATCTAATAAATATATAATTACTAACAAACCTTTAACTTTGGGATTTAGTACGGAAAATACCCAACTGATTTATAATTAACTATTATAAACCTTAATCTCTCCAAACTGGGACTATCTTATTTATTCGGTTTACAGGTCCTCACAGGTGTGACCCTCGAGTGTCTAGTAACGTTGGATGTGTAATCACTGGTTTGCCAACTTCTGCACATAATTACTAACACTCTATATATACTACAACACTTTAGCCCCTCTATCTATACACTATTTTACACTTTAAGCCCTCCCTTTCTATTATTTACACTAAAATGATTCTTTATAAAACTTTCACATATAAGGACATTTATGTCCTAACAATCTCCCCCTAAAGTTTTATAAAGAAGTATCTCTGATCTTCTCCCCCTGCTTCTTTAAGAAAACTTTAGCAGTTCTCAGCTACGTTGCATATTCCAAGCTCCCCCTTAAAACGAGCTCTCAAACTTCTGTATCAAACGATCATCAGAGTCAATTTACTCAAGCACAACCGAAAGCCTCTGAACTCAATTGTTGTTCCGTAAGCAAATTGGTGCATCCCCCGGTGGGATAGAGACAAGTGCGAGTCACTTTGATGTTCATTCGTATAACATCAAAGAACGAAGAGTCTGTTCGACATCTGAAAACATTCTGCTCAAGAACTCTGATTCTGACAAAAGCATACCTACAAGAAGCTTGGATCACTGAAGCACCATGATCATGAAAGTGTTGGGAGATGATACTAAAAAGAGACACATATCTTCTTTAATCGCTCAACTGATCAAGAAATTAGCCGATTTCCTGAAGACCTTCAGAACTGAAACACAACCAAACTCTGATTCAACCTTCTCAATCAGACAGATGATCATCGGCACTCGAACGTCTAGATCACAACCATAACTCCAGATCAATGATTGCAAACTTTCAAAGTTCTAGTTGATCAGGCCAGAACAATGATAGAAAGCACTCAAAGAGCTAGCATCTACAAGAACCAGAACACTGACGGATAGCTCTCAACGCTCTAAGTGATCAGTTCAGAACACTGATAAAAACCAGTCAACGCTCTAGCTCCCACAAGGAAAAACTCCAGAAAAACGATTGCAGAAGCTTAGGTGTCTAACCAATCCAGCCGAAAACAAAATCTGATCATCCACAGTCTGAATAACAATATCAAATATGGCTTATCTTCAAAGAATCTGATCAGCGGGGAAATGAGAGAAATTCAATTTTCAATTTGTAGTCGATTCCCGAAACAACTTCAGAGACAGAAAGTAATCAAGAATTGATTCAATCTTCTTAAACAGTCGGATGACAAGAACCACCATCAAAACTTCAGTGCCGATAAGCGCAAGAGCCACGACAACAATGAGTGGTTAGAACAATCTTCCCACAAGAAACCGTACACTCATTGAAGCTGGTGAGGGGGAGAGAACTGCTAAAGAACTAGATTCTGAAGAAAAGAAAGCAGGAAATCAACCTTCCGAATAATCCGACCAAATACAAAACTCAATCACTGTCGCCCTGAAATCGTTACAAATCTGACTTGGCTTCAAAGGTTTTGGAACTGATGAGGGAATGAAAGAAATTCAATTTTCAAGAAATGAAAATTGAATTTTGGGCTTTTATTGGGCTTTGAAAAATATAGAGATGGAAAAAATTGGCCGGTTAAGCACATGGATATCTGAAGCTAACTGGAACTGGATTGGATTGGATCTGGATGGTTACAAAAATTGGTGATCAATCTTGGACCAACTTGAACTTCAAGGCTCAATAAAAAATTGAGGCCCAAATGAATAAAACTTGAAAGCTCAATTGATCATTTAATCGTTGGAGCATATCAGAAAATTAATTCTGAACTGGATATTACATTTCAGCTCTTCAAATAATCGTCCCATTAAAAAAAATCTGATAAGGAAGCTCTTTTGATCTCGAACCACCTGATACGGGGGTTCCGCTGTTCTTTTTTAGCCAATACTTCAGGGGTTGAACTGGAACATGTTAACAACCATAAAGAGCTGGGACCATTGATGTCATAAAACAGAAGATTCAGATCTGATCTCAATAAAACAATGAAAATTGACAACTCAGCTCAAAAAGCCACTTGAACCAATCAAAAACAAACAATTCAGCAAGCTTGACACATGGACCAATCAGAAAATAACACTTCAGCTTGAGAAACCACGTGGACCAACAGAAATCTGACACGTCAGCTCAGAAAATCACGTGGACCAATCAGAAACATACACGTCGGCGCTGAAGGGAGACTGATGCCACGTCAGATTCTCGGTCAGATGCGTCTGACCGAGCTCTGACTCGGAAAAATAGGTGCTGACCGAGGATTGAAGCTCTGACCGAGCTCTGCTTGAGCTCTGACCACTGTTTCGAGTGCTGACCGAGCTCTGCTCGAGATAATCAGCTCTGACCGAGCCTCTGATTCACCTAATTCGAGTTCTGACCACCAATTTCGAGCCCTGATTGCCTCTGACCAACAACTCGAGCTCTGACTGACTATTTTATGCTCGAGACATGCCCAAAAAGACTCGAAAAATGGAAAAATATGCTCGAGACATAGCTACTTTTGTCTTTTTATGCTCGAGACATTTACCCTTTACCCAAAAATGACTATTTTGTCTTTTTATGCTCGAGACATATGCATATCAGACTCGAGACATATGAATATTCATCCAAAACCTCCATTAACGAACCTCCATTGATGAACTTCGAACAAAACCTCGAAAATCCATCATTATAGGCTCAAAAATCATCAAATCTTCACAATTAAACAACAAAAACTCAAATCTAACAACAAACAAACATCAATCCAGATCCAAATCATCAAATCTTCATTATCTTCAAGCTCCAATCCAATTTTCACCATTTTTGCACGAAACTTCAAAAATCCAAAATAAAACCTCCAATTGCTTGATTTCTAAGGATCGAAATGGATAATCCAATCCATTCCAGCTCTGATACCACTTGTTAGAATTAGAAATCAAGAACAATTAAGAGGAGAGAGAGATTGAGAATCAAAAGCTTGATATTATTCATCCATGGAAGAACTAGTTACAAACTATACCTTGAGAAACACACACAAGCTCTCTAAACGACTCTCATAACTCTCTCTAAAGCCATTCCATCTCTATATATACTACAACACTTTAGCCCCTCTATCTATACACTATTTTACACTTTAAGCCCTCCCTTTCTATTATTTACACTAAAATGATTCTTTATAAAACTTTCACATATAAGGACATTTTATGTCCTAACAGGTTTTCTTATTTGTGCCTGTTAAAAATTGCGGAAGTAACAAATCTCCCGGGCCGGACGGGTTTACTTTTGGCTTTGTGAAACATTTTTGGGAAATTTTGAAGGACGATTTCATGAAAGCCATGCGGTGGTTTTGGGAAAAAGAATCTTTGGGGCCGGGGTGCAACTCTTCGTTCGTAACTTTAATTCCCAAAGTGGCTAACCCGATCAATGTTAATGAGTTTCGACCAATTAGTCTTATTGGAGTGTTCTACAAGGTGGTGGCGAAGGTGTTAGCACAAAGACTCAAAAAAGTAATCGGGAAAGTGATTAGCGAACCTCAAAGTGCATTTATAAAGGATCGGAACATTTTAGACGGAGTCCTTATCGCTAATGAGGTAGTAGATTTTGCTCGGGCGAAAAAAAGAAAAGGAATTATCTTCAAAGTAGATTTCGAAAAAGCCTACGACTCCGTGGATTGGAACTTTTTGTTACAAACGATGAATCGTATGGGATTTCGGAAAAAATGGATTGGATGGATTGATGCGTGCCTTCGATCTTCACATATCTCGGTTTTGTTAAATGGATCACCATCAAAGGAGTTCGTTATGGGTCGAGGGTTAAGACAAGGGGATCCAATGGCACCATTCTTATTCCTCGGAAAATTTGAACTTGTTGATGGAGGAAGCAAAAGAAAAGGGGATCTTTGAAGGATTCAAAATAGGTAACGATGGTCTCGAGATCTCACATCTTCAATATGCCGATGACGTAATCTTCTTTGGCAAATGGTGCTTGAGGAACCTTAAGAATCTCCTCAAGATTCTTGAATGTTTTCGTGCGATTTCGGGCTTACAAATCAATTTGAGGAAAAGTAAAATTTTCGGTTTGGGAGTTGACGATTCGGAAGTTCAAGATTGGGCGAGGGGAGTCGGTTGTGAGGGAGGAAGCCTACCTTTCATGTATCTTGGTTTACCGGTAGGTGCCCCAATGCATAGATTGAAAGAATGGAAACCGGCCGTGGAAAAACTAAGATCGAAATTAGCATCGTGGAAAGCAAAGACTATCTCTTTTGGAGGACGACTCACTTTGACAAAAGCGGTTCTAGGTAGAACGCCTCTATACTTCTTGTCCTTGTTTCGTGCCCCGAGTGGAGTGATTGGCGAGTTTGAGAGAATCCGAAGAAATTTCTTTTGGGGTGGGGGGGGGTGGTGAGAATAACAAATTTACTCATGGGTGGGTAGAGTGGAAAAAGGTTTTAAAATCCTTTCATAAGGGTGGGCTCAATGTTGGTTGTCTCAATCATATGAATTTGGCTTTATTAGCAAAATGGTGGTGGCGCTTTCGTAATGAGAGCGACGCCCTTTGGGCGAAAGTTATCTCTTGCATCTACGGGGTAGAGGGGGGGTTCGGTGGTAGGAAGGGTGTGGCTCGTGGGAGGATGAGTTCGGTATGGAATCATATAATAGATGTGGGGAGTAGTGTAGATAAATTGGGTGTTGATTTCTCGAGGTCATTCCGGAAAGTAGTTGGGAACGGGAGGGACACGAGGTTTTGGGAGGATGTTTGGGTGGGCGATAGAGCTCTCGAGGAAGATTTTCCTAGGATTAGACGTCTAGACTCGAGCGAGAGGGGGGTTTCGGTTATGGAGAGGGGAGATTGGGTAGAAGAGAGTTAGAGGTGGAGGTGGTCATGGAGACGTGAACCAAGGGGGAGGGAGTTGGGAGAGCTAGAAAATCTAGAGAGAAGGCTGTCCGGGTGGACTCCGTGTAGGGATAAGTTGGATGAGTGGGCTTGGCTCCTAGATTTGTCAAATGGTTTTTCGGTTAGAAAACTCCGGGTGCTATTGGCGGACGTGGGGGGGGGGGTGCTGCGGTTGGTGGAGGAACGATTTGGGCTTCTTTCGTCCCAAAAAAATTTAATGTTTTTATGTGGAGGCTTAGGCTTGGTAGGATCCTAACTAGAGTAGCGCTAGATAAGTTTGGAATCGACCTCGACTCGACTCTTTGCCCAAGGTGCGGTGATGTCATTGAAGATCTAGACCATGTGTTTCTAAAGTGTGAAGAAGCAAAAAGACTTTGGTACAAAGTAGGGGTCTGGTGGAATAAACCCTTGAATGGTTTTGATACCGTTTCTCAATTCCTTCAAGAGGACGAAGAGCTCATTCGCGGCCACAAAGACAAGGCGTGGTGGATTGGGGCCAAATGGGTGTTTCTATACTTGATTTGGTCTCATCGAAACCGGGTGGTGTTCCTCAACGAGAAGAAGAAATTGCTCGACTGCTTCTTCGAGTGGCAAAGAATCGCCTTTGAGTGGGTTAGCAACAAGTCGAAAGGAAGGAGTATCGATTGGCATTCATGGATAGAAGGGCTACCTTGATCAACAGCGAGTTATAAGCATTGGAGCGGGCTGTTGTGATGGGTTGTGGTGCAGTGACAGATATTCGGGTTCTCTACGTAATCGGCTTCGGGTCGATTCAGGTCTGTGCTAAGTGACCAAATCATCGCCGTCTTTCCGTCGAAAGTTCAAACATCCACACCAACAAACACCATTCCAACGGTTGCGATCTCGGAAAAACTTCGGTACACTCTTTCCTGTTTATGATTGTTGCGTATCAAAGTTTTATTGCGTTTAATAGCTTGTGGGTCGATTCTTGTATGTCTGAAATTTCTGTCTGATGAAATTATTTTGTTTGTGGGTGTGAGTTTTTGTGATTGTTAGATTGTGCCATCACCACTGGACGGACATAGGATTGTTGCACGCACAAAGTTTTTCCACCACACACAACCATTCGCACTAATGGCGTCCTCAAGTCGCCCTAAGCGACCACGCCCGGATCGGCAAAGGCCGAATCCGGCTAATGAGCACCACCAAACCCCCACTTTCACTGACCATTCCCTCTGAGTGGAAACCTGTCGCACCCATCACGTCACTTGATCTTCTTTGCCTCTCGACTAAACTTCACATGATTGAACCAATACCCGAGAGAAACAGATTTCATTGGCTCATTGGTAATGACCGTCACCCGGTCACACTACCCTCTCCTCTCACGGCGATTACTGAGATCACACTGAGCACTGATTGGAGCTTTCCTAACGCTCCCCCTTCACCTACACAAGAGCCATCATCCGAGAATCCTCCTTCACAACCAGCTGACTTGCCCACTCTTGAGAGCCGTTTCGACGCCTTTGCTGTCGAGATGCGGCAAAACATGGCACAAATCTTACACAATCAAGAGATCATTTTGAAGTACCATATTGACCAGGGGCATATTCCCCCTCCATCGTGATTTCTTTCTTTTCATTTTTACACTCTAACCCGAGCATTGAGGACAATGCTTCTTTTTGCTTGTGGGTAGGTGTTTTTCATTTTGTTTTGCATATAGTTTAACTTGCATTGCATTTTAGGTTGCATGTACATATTAAAAAAAAAGATTTTTGAATTCTCTTTGTTTTGTCAAGACTTGTAATGCACCATATCTTACCTTGCATGATTTAGTTGTTGGGTTCACTAACCGCATAACAACTTTTTGCCATGGTGTTGATGAACTTTCTTTGGTAGGAATAATGTTACTTTCGTTGACATTTGCACACACTATCGAGCATGTTGTTTCAAGTAGCCTCTAGGACTAGTTTGCATACCATAGTCCCCCTACACTACAAATGTGACTATAGTTGATGGAATTACTTGGTGAGATTTTGGGACCTTTTGGATTGACACATATGTTATCAATTCCAATTCTCATTTCTTGTGTGTTATCTCCCATCGAGGTGTAGTCTAGACTTTTGAGTGGTTTCTCGTCCAAGTTTATCATGATTATATAGAGGCCTTCTTTTCATCCAAAAAAAAAAATTTCCTTTGCAACCCAATTTGAGCCTAAATACTAGCCTTTCTTTGTACCCCCATATACCTAAAAAAAAACATGCACATTAAGGTTGAATTCTTGAGATGATAGTTGGATTTGGCATAGAAATAAACACAAGCATAGCTTATGGGTAGGTGGTTAGTGTGTTGAGCCCCCAAAACAAGCATAGCTTGTGGGTTCACATGGTTACCTATCTCCAAAAACAAAAAGCAAAAGAAAAAAAAAACAAAATAGAATAAGCCTCCAATCTATCAAAAACATCAGAAAAGAAAAAAAAGAGAGAATCTTTTGTGCATACAAAAAAAAAAAAAAACCCATAACCCAATACCCATAACACCAATAAACGAGCCTAATCCTTACCTCACACCCCTAGCCTTACCTTAAAGCCCTCATTGCACATGTTTTCATGGTAGATTTTGGACTTGAGAATAAATTCAATGGTGTCAAGATTGCATTCATTTGTCTCGATTGGGATGGATTTGAGCGTATACACGTCCCTATACACACTTGAGAGCATTGAGTGAATACCGTGAGCATCCATCTTTATAGATCACCATTCCTTTCCCTAGTGACTATGGTGTGTATGCGAAATCTTCTTGGACTACGATGTTTGTGATATGCTTGATTTGGTCGACATTTTGGTAATCATAGGTTCCTACTTGTTTTTACTAAAATCCAACATGTGGTGATTAGTTGTGCAATTGTGGTATGTGGTCTTGATGCTTAGTTGTGTTAGTGAGATCGTGGGGTAATTTGTCTTGACATTTTCAAAGGTTTTCTTTTGTTTTCTTTTTCTTCCTTTGTTTTTTTTTTCACCCGAATGAGTTCTACTTCTTTCTTGGGGACAAGAAAGTTTAGCTTGTGGGTAGTTTGTTAGGTGCATTTTATACACCTAAGTTTGTGCATATTAGATAAATTTTAGCTACATTTTAGTGTATAGTTTAGTCACATCATGCATTCTTTTCTAATTTTTTTCTTATTTTTCTTAAATCACGGTTGGAAACTCTTTTGGGAAAGCTTTTACGCATGTGGTATGTGTTTTGTGCAGATTGGACAAGTTTTTGAGGAAAGTGCGGTGAAATTGAAGGATGGTTCGAAGCAAGACGTGGGAGAAGCATGGATGAGCATCAAAGATGGCGAAAATTGGAAGAAACAGGAGCTTTTCTAAGGATAAAGCATGCTGTCCGGATTCACGGCCGGGGAAGATCAGTTTTAGTGCAGAATTTTTATTTCAGACTTGTTTTGGGCTTTGCTTGTTTTGGGCTTTTAAGCCTAGACCTTTAAATAGCTTTCCTTTAGTTTTTAGTCTAGTTAGTTTTTAATTTGAACACAACGTATCTCAACTTCTCTGGGGGAGTTTCTCTTGGACGATTTTTCAATCTCCATGGGAAGAAGATGGTGCTTTGAAGCATAAGCAATTGGAATCCGACTTGCAAGCGGTTTTTGATGCGACATCTAGTATCTTCTTCCCTATTCTCTTCTAGTAAACTTAGTAGTTGTGTTGTTACTTGAACCTTGTTGTTTAATTTGATGGTTTCTTTTGAATTTCTTCTTCTTCTCTTCTTAATTGTTGTTTATTTACATAGTAATTCAATTTCCTGCACTTGTTAGTTGTTTAATTACTCTTACTTTATGTTATCGCATCTCTTTCCCTTTTTCCCTCTTGTATCTCCCTTATCTTCCCTTTAATCTTGTACTTTAGAGTTAGGTTAATTAATTTTCTGCACTAGGTTAAATTTCCTGCACATGTCAATTTGATAAATTAGGGCTTTTCTTAAATTTGTGTTTATGTTAATTGTATGTAGATTGAGTCTAATTGTAACACCCGTGATTTTCGGATGTAATAATGGTTCTTTGATAAGTTATGGGATTTAGAATTTTGGATCAAATCACGGATTTTCGTTCCAGTTGCCTGTTTTGGACCTTAAAAGCGCTGTCATAGTGCCATTTTGGACTTTCGTTCCAGTTGCTTGTTTCAGACCTAAGAAGAGTTGTCATAGTGCCATTTTGGACTTTCGTTCCAGTTGCTTGTTTCAGACCTAAGAAGAGTTGTCATAGTGCCATTTTGGACTTTCGTTCCAGTTGCTTGTTTCAGACCTAAGAAGAGTTGTCATAGTGCTGTTTTGGGCTTTCGTGAGCTGTGTCAGATCCAGAACGGGTTAAATACCCTTCTCTCTTAATTTTATCATAACTTCCTCATTTCTAAACCATTTGAGCTGATTCTTCTTCCTATATTCTCCTCTCTCCAAGCTCTTCAAGACTCCATTGATGGATTGATACTTAAGGTAGCAAGATTTGGAAGTTGGATCTTCATCATCTTCATCTTCTTCACTCCATCTTCCACCTCCATTGTTGCTAGGTTTGAGCTCTTCAAGATCTAGGGTTTTCTACCCAATATTTGGCTAGGTAAGCTTATCTAAACCACTTGAGATTTGTTAACCTACGTAATAGAGTTATGAAACTAACCTAAGGTTTGATTTGCTTGATTTTAGATTGTTCACACATTTGACCTAAATCTTGGATTTGGGGGTTTTGGGTATAAACCCTCAAGGTGAGTCTCTACATGGTTTTTAAAGTATAGATCTAGTTTTATACGTCGTAGATCTAGAACTAATCCAAGGTGTTAACTCCTTATCAGTTTAAGTGACTACTCAAGCTTTAAGCTAGGGTTTTGGTGAAAATTGGGGCTTTCGGCTTTACAAGCCCGAGGTGAGTTGCTAAAACCGTTTTGTTAAAACTGAGAGCACATCATCTTGTTTGATAATTCGAGTCTTGCTTGATATTTGTGGATAAATATGATCTTTGAAATAAATGCATAAATTTCTAGGTTGAGATTGCCATGAAATGAATAAATGATGATTCTCGTATGTATGGCTTAACTTGGATTATTGTGTATATGGAATAGATCATTGTATGCCAATGATGCATGAATTAGACCCATGAGAATATGTGGTGAATGTATTTGTAAAAAAATACGTGTTATTATAAATGCCATGGAATGATGCGAAGGAATTGAATCCCGAGCATGTTGATTTATATGAAATAAATGAAAGTATTGAGACTTTCGATAATGCATAAGTTGGATGACTAAAATGTTGTGGAACACCGCTAGTCAAAAAGCGGGATGTTATTGGTCACTAGTCAAAAGTGAACCGGGATGTCACTAGTCAAAAGGTGAGTACCCATGTTTTACTCAAATATAAATTGGACAATGTGACACTAGTCAAAAGGTGTACATTATGTCGTTTTTGAAATGAGATTGATTTAAAGTGGCACTAGTCAAAAGGTGTGCACTTCAAGTTTACACGAGTTCGACTCAGTCTTGGGTGGCACTAGTCAAAAGGTGTGCACCTATGTCCCTCGCCATTCGTGTGGCCGCGAATGTGCCTGGCCTCTGAGGTTGCCTATTCGAGTCTTCGTAGGAGGACGGCAACGGGGTGTCTCGACTCTGAGGTGTAACTTGCTTGGTGAAGGTGGGTCGCTCCCACGGTCTTCAAAATAAAAGATAAACCGGTTTAATGTGATGTATTTGATGTTAATACACTTTCGTACGTCTTACGTGTCTTAACATGCTTATATATGTATGATGTTCGTTGCTATTTGATACAACTCACTAGGCTCCTTTAGCCTAACACTTGCTTGGTGTCGATGTGTCTCTCAGGTACAAGGGACGCCGTTCCTAAGTAGGTGCTGGGATTGAGAGTGAGCTTGGGGGAAAGTGTGAAGAGACCGGTCCTTTAGACCGCACAGGCATTGACAGTTGACAACCCCTTTTTGTAGTCTCTTCCCTAGATAGGATTGAGACTAGATGGTTGTCACATTAATTATTTAGATTACAAACATTGTAATTATACACTACTATTATACCCCTGTTTTTGGGAAGAGCTCACGCTTTGGCGTACATTGTATACCACCTTTATTTGAAATGAAAGTTTTTGTTCGCCCTGATTTTTAGGGTGTTACACTAATGTAAGTGTTGTGTATAATTAGGGTTTGTTTCAATTTCATGTTTTTAAATAGGTTTTAGATAATCAATTGTTGTTTGGTCGTTAGTTTGATTTTTGTTTCGTTGGGTAATTGTCACTTAGGGTTAAAGATTTGGTATTGATCAATTGTTCGTAAAACAAATGAAGAGTTTTAACTTATTTTGATTCCAACGAAAGTTGGAGTTGATTTAATTGAGTTTTAACAAAGCATTTAGTAATTTGACTAGTTTTTGAATCAAACGAGAGTTTGATCTTTTACTTCGGCTAAATTGATCAATGATAACGGTTTTAACATGAGAATAGTTAAGGACGTTTATTGGAAATATATTTGTTTAACCTTAATGTTTCTTTCCAACGTACTCATACTGCGAAAGTAAGTATGAGTCTTGGTTAAGAAAAGCTTTTCCGCCTCGAAAGAGGGTTGAAGTAGTTTTGTCTAACAAAATTCCACCATTTCTAAAGCCCAAGATCGACGTTACCCAATGTCCTTTAATCATGATTGTTGTTTAGTTTACTTTAAATTTTTATGTATTTATCCTTTTCCCTTAATCTTGTTTAGTTTTATGTCCACTTAGTGTAACAACGAAAATGATGAATCAATTCGCATAGCTAGGCAGTGATTATTAAGTGAGTTAGTGTTTAGACCATCTCCTCCCCGTGATCGACCCGTATGCTACACACCCGTACGCTTGCGGTATAAATTTAAAACACATCAATAGGATTTTGAAATTCCAAGGAGGTGGCTATGATGGGTACTAGAGATGCTTGTGGGAGAAGGATTTACTAAAGGGAGGCACCAAAAGAAAGGGATCGACAATGATCTTAACTTCCTATAGAACTTTCGACTTCTTCTCCAACTCACAACCCTTTTGAGGCTGTAAAACAGATCTACCCCAACATCACTCTCACTCTTGATTCTGATCTAAATCTCTCCTAACATGGCATCTTAGTTTCAACCATAAAATCGTGCTCGTGGAACCCAACAACACCCTCCCTATCAATTTCCTCTTTATATATAGAGGAAAGTTCAAATGTGAACCACTTTTTGGTTGTGAACGTGAGGACAGCCGAAAGCACGACATGTGGTGGAGACTAGTCAATAAAGGCGGCTTTGAGTGTGGCCCCCCCTTAATTCAATTCTCTCCCATGAATCGCGCCTAGTCATCCGCCGTGGACTTGACGTGACGCCTAGTCATCCGTCACGTGTCGCGCTCTCGGCTGTCCTCACGTTCACAACCAAAAAGTGGTTCACATGTGAACCCACCCATATATATATATATAGTATTAGGTTCAAATGAGAAGTGATAAAAAAACTACGAAGTAGATAAGTGATCATAGCCTTCCATTTTTTGGAATAGAAAAGGGTATTTTGGTAATTATTCCAATTGTTCATATATGAACCATTCGTATTATTCATATATGAATCATTGTAGTGTGAAGATTTTTAAAATAATTCATATCTGAATCTTTGTTATATGAACCTTCTTTATATGAAGGTTTATATATGAAGTTTCGTAATGAATTGAAGATTTATATATGAATCTTTGTAATATTAAGCTTTGTTATATAAAGGTTGTTATATGAACATTCAGATATGAATCTTCATACTACAATGATTCATATATGAATAATACGAATGGTTCATATATGAACAATTGGAATAATTACCAAAATACCCTTCCGCTATTCCACAAAACTTACGGTACTCCTTTAATAATCTGCTGCATCAATTAATTTATAACCATTGATCAAATAAATGGAAGGCTATGATCACTTCTCTGCTTCATAGTTTTTTATCACTTTTCATTTAAACCCCTCTCTCTCTCTCTCTCTCTCTCTAATATATATATATATATTCTTTGTAAAAAGACCACAATATCCTTTGATTTAACCCAAGAAAAACAATAAACCACAAGGACCGAAGTTGTAATTTACTCAATGCATAGCATAATGCCAAAGTATATGTAACTAGAAAGGAAGGGATAAGAATGTTTATCGGGGTGTCATATTTAATACTTCCCAATCCCATGTCGGTAATGGTGTCGATTGGCAGCAGTTGCATGGCCCCCAATTATCCCTTTCTAGACACAGACCTTTCCGCCATGATTGCAACCTTCCACCCTTCCTCCAAAGCCATGCCAATTTCTCATATACCTTCCCATCTTTCCAACCAAAACCTAAACCTAAACCTTCATCATCAAAATCCTCCATTCCTTCTTCTTCTTCCATCATCCACCATCATCTATGTCTTCAAAGCAAACATACAGAGTCTGTTTCTGTTTCCAGCGTCGTTTCCGTATCCCTCCGGCGGAGCCTCCCAACGGAATCAGGACCTTGTTCGGAAAGTATTCCGAGAACAATCTCATGGCCGCCGATCGCCTCCAACGGTTTCTCGTTGAGGTTCAGAAACAGGATAAGGCCACCGTCGCTGATGCTGAGACGATTATTACGCAGAATACGCCGTTTATTTACCACCGGAAGGGATTCAATCTCGAGACGTTCTTCAGATACCTCATTAGCGCTTCTAATTCCGTTCTTTCCCCTTCTCGTTCGGTAAATTTGTGCTTTTTTTTCTGTTTAGTTTGTTGGATTTCTTATGATGATTCAAACCCTAGCTTGTGAATCGTTGCTTGATTATTTATCAATACGATTGTTGTGTGATTGTGCCTAATTGACTGATTATCGATACAATTCATGTGAAATTATGAATTTGCTTATTACAGTTAGGTGTTGTTTGTTTTTTTAAGAGGTTTGAAGTCTTTTAAGTCTAAATTCACATCTGAAACATAAGAGGTGAATGGTGCATCTCTTATAAATGGTCTTAATTCTGCAAACCTCTTAATTTTCAGACTTAAGAGGTTTTAAGAGGTAACTTATGAAAAACAAACGGTCCCTTAGGGTTTGTAATCCTCTTATTGTAAGCATGCCATGCCTACTGTTGATAACTTTTAAGCACTAGGATATCAGACACTATCTTTCAAATTTCAATCCTCTGTGATCAACTATCGAGTGTTGATGGGAAGTATGGTTGGTTAATAAGAAGAATTAATTTGTTTGTAGGTTAATATGGTTTTATATGGCATTGTTGTGTTTCTAATGCTTATATTTGGTTTATTCGTTTACCTTTGATGTGTAATCCATAGCTCTCTGTATTGAGATGATCTTTTTGTCGTTTTTCAGGCTTCGCACGATATGAATGCTCCGTTGTCTCATTATTTTATTTACACTGGCCACAACTCGTATCTAACTGGGAATCAACTAAGTAGCGACTGTAGCGATGTTCCCATCATTCAAGCGCTGGAGAGAGGCGTAAGAGTCATTGAGTTGGACATATGGCCTAATTCGACAAAGGATGATGTGAACGTCCTTCATGGAATGTAATGTAGTTTCTTGTTTCATGTTCTGGATTCGAATGTGTTTCTCATTGTTGCTATAATTAAGCCATGTACAACGCCAAGTTGTATACCTGAAGTTGTATTGTATATTAATGCATTAGATATATAGGGTCAAGGTCAAGGAAAAACCTCAAAGAAATGGAAAACCGAAGAACACCCTGGAAGCCCTTCATTTGGGCGGTATGTACTTGCACATAGAAGTAATTTGTAATATGCACACGTGCATCAAAACCAAAAAAAAAAAAACTTAATTTACTTCTATACATAGGTTCATACGGTCGTGTTCCTTGGTTCTCCATTTTTTTAGGTTTTCCCTTGAATCTCCCTATATATATATATATCATATGCATGTTCAATAGAGTCATGGCTAATTGGTTGGTTCAATTAACAACCCTAGCTTAAGTGATTATAGTGTTACCGCCTGCAAAACTTGCTTGATAAATGGTCATTGTCTTTGACCTTTTTATTATGCTTTACAGGACACTGACCACTCCTGTCGAACTCCGCACATGTTTAACATCTATCAAGAATCATGCCTTCTCTGCATCTGAGTACCCAGTTGTGGTTACTTTGGAAGACCACCTTACCACAGATCTTCAAGCTAAAGTGGCAGAGGTAACTTGTATTTTCATTTTGTTCAATTGGTTATGAAAATTTTCCCTTTAAATAAATAAGAGAACATTCGGTGTTAACAATGCTCTTGATTTCATTGATAATCTTATATGACTAAATTGTAGATGATCCACCAAATATTTGGAGACTTGTTGTTTACTCCCGACAAAGATTGTTTAGAGGAATTCCCGTCACCAGAGTCTCTCAAAAGACGGGTCATGATATCTACTAAACCACCTAAAGAATATCTTAAAGGAGACAAATCTAAAGCAAAGGAAAATGGATCACAGGAGAAGGATTCAGAAGCTTGGGGTGGCGAAGTTCCAAGCTCTGCTGATGTAAACCTTGTTGTTTCCAACTTCTGTTGCTAGGAAGGTATTAATTGTTGGTTCCTTGACAACCAGAACTCTTGTTGCAGGATGATTCTGATGATGATGATTCTGATGGTGATGAAGATCTTCAAGGTGACCATGTAGCTCCTGAATACAGGAGTTTGATCGCCATCCATGCTGGAAAGGGAAAGGGTGGTTTGGATGATTGGCTGAAAGTGGACCCTAATAAAGTAAGACGTCTTAGCTTAAGTGAACCCGAGGTTGAGAAGGCAGCAAAAACTCATGGCCCAGAGATTGTAAGGTATTATTGGTGATTCTGTAGAACAATTTCTGTTAGAGATGAGATAGTGAGAGCGTTGCTTATTGTATTTTATATGATGAGCGTGTTTGTACTGTGTGTCACGTGTATCATCATCAGGTGCTAACGATTGGGTTGCTCTAGATTCACGCAGAGAAATATGTTGAGGGTGTATCCTAAAGGAATAAGAGTCAACTCATCTAATTACAACCCATTGACCGGATGGATGCATGGAGCTCAGATGGTGGCATTCAATATGCAGGTAAGACATCTACTTTCATTTGTGATTTTGATTTTTCTACTATAATCTTTGTGGGTTTATTCTTTACTTCTTTGTGCTATACTTTTTTTTTGAGTCAAATTATGTTATCCGCCACCATGCTTATACAAGTTTTCATGTGACAGGGGTATGGCAGATCATTGTGGTTGATGCAAGGAATGTTCAGGGGCAACGGGGGATGCGGATACATCAAAAAGCCCCAACTCTTGTTGAAGGGCGGTGATGAGCTTTTCGATCCCAGAATAGAACTACCAGTCAAAATGACATTAAAGGCAAGTGACTGACCAAAAAACTTGAATTGTGTGTTCTTGGTTCCTAATAACTCTTTAAAGATGGATGTTGTTGATGTTGTTCAGATAACTCTTTATATGGGTGAAGGATGGTATTATGATTTTAAACATACTCATTTTGATGCATACTCTCCTCCAGATTTCTATGCAAGGGTAAGCTTCTTACCAAATGTCTAATTATTAATAAGTACTTTAATAAAAAATCAGAATGATTGTTAACAAGTGAAATGAAGCAGATTGGAATTGCTGGAGTACCTGCTGATTCGGTAATGAAAAAAACAAAGCAGGTGGAGGATAGTTGGAACCCGGCTTGGAATGAAGAGTTTGAGTTCGGCTTAACGGTTCCAGAACTGGCTCTACTTCGGGTCGAAGTTCATGAATACGATATGTCTGAAAAGGATGATTTTGCAGGCCAAACATGCTTACCAGTAAGCGAGCTAAGCAAAGGCATACGGTCTGTTCCGTTATACAGTCAAAAGGGAGACATTTACCAATCTGTAAAGCTTCTTATGTGCATTGAAGTTCTTTAGCTTTGCTTTTAAAATTTTATACAAGTAAAGGATATTGTAGTAGAATCTCAAATTTTGGTGTGGAGGAGACCTTTTGTTATTCGGACGTTTGAAATACTGGTACACATTTGAACAAGTAATCGTGTGCAAAAATCGGTTATATATATAATTGGTTATGCATAACTGATCATGGATCTTTAGCGAAAATGTAAGTCTTTTGTCAGTAAGTGTTTACTTGGTAAGAATTTGGTAACCAACCTCTAAGTGTCTAGTTTCTTATTCTAACATAGACCATTTGATCGGAAAAATTCAAAACTCTATCTCGAGTAAGATTGTCATTTGATTAATTAAAAAGTGTAATAACCGGTCGTTGACTAGGAGTTTTGGCCAACAACCTCTCATTAAGAATACGATATCAAAGTCGCCGTCCCAATAGCTTTGTTGGACTTTTGGGCTTTTCGGTTTAAGTTTGTTATCTTAACCGTATCCCCATATATAAAACTATATGCTTTTTTGATTTATAAACATTTACTTTTGGACAAAAGGAATAGTAAATGAAAAAACCTCGACGATGTTGATTCATAAATGTAAAGTACCCCATGAAGATAACTAATGTGGCTCAAATGTCATTCTGAAAAGTAAAGATGCAAAGTGTTAAATAATTCTAAACAATATATTATAATATACAATTCTATTAAAACAAATTTAGTGGTGACATAGATAAGTCTTGTCCCTTTTTTTTAACAAAAATATTTGATCAACTTCTTATGTTTAATTCGATAAGAGAAAACCATTCTAAATATTTTATTTTTTCTAAATTTTTCAAAATCTTTTATGTCTTATCTTCTTCTGATTTTTTAGATCTAACCTACACCTCTATTGACCTTTACTATTATTGTTAAGAGGCCATGGTGCAAGTAGATCTTGTCTACAATGTTTTATTCTTCTTTTCTTTTCCTCATAACGTAAAGTCCTTAATTTTCAAATGAGCAAAATCCCATATTGGAAAGTGAGGCTTGTTTGTCAAGAGATTTCAAACTTTTCAAATGAGCCTTATATGTTCTTTATTTGCTTTTATTGACAAGGGGAGGTTAACGATTGACAAGGGGAGGTTGGCGATGATGATGATAATGACGATATTGTATGTATAACTAAGATGAAATAGATGTCGCAAATTGGTTGTTTTGTTGTCGGTAAAAACCGTAGTTTGTAATAGCTGTGATTCTTTTGAAGAAACCTTTAGGCGTGTTAAAAAGTGTGTTTATATCACTTGTCGTACTTTAATAATATTTGAATGTAAATGAAGATTGATCTTAGTTGTTATTAAAACTTTGTTCATCGTTCCGTTCGAAAAAAAACTTTGTTCATCGTTTCTATTGTGTTAAGATTAATTGATTTACTTTGATAGGTATGAATATATTTAATATTGATGATGGTATAGTTTAGTTGAAATGACATGTTACTTTCTTTATAACTTAGATGTTATGTAATCATGATGAATTGTCTCATTCCCTATTTTTGTTTCGTCGATTAAAGTAGGACGGAAGTAATACATTTTTGTTTTCACTCCCTCCGGGCATCTCTTTGTCTAGTGTCATGGCCCCCACCAATTTGTAGCTCTTTTTGGTGCTAAGGTTGATATGCTCTTAAGATGATGATGTCAAAATGTTTCGTAAATAATATGAATAAAGAGATTATAAATAACAAATACCTTTTTAGATAATTAGATTGAATACAATTTTGGTCTCCATGAGTCACTAAAAGTTATGGATTAGATATCTCAAATCTGGTCACTATGACTAGCATTCTTTACAAATTAGGTGGTCTATAATACTAATATTATTCGTTTTTGGTCTATTAGTCACATCAAATTCCTGCTTACACGAAGGAACAAATTGGTCATTTTAGAACCTAGATTTTCAACCCATTTCACTTTCATAGTTGTCGATCTCTCCTATCTCTTTCTATCATTCCCTCTCGTTTGAGCTCACACGACTTCATTTGTTGCTCTCTCCTCATTTGTCATCTATCGTTGCTCTTTCCTTTCCGTTGTTTGCTACCGTTTTTCCCCACCGTTCGCTGATGCTCTTCCCTTTTCGTCATCTCTCTGCCGCTCTACTGCACCATCTACCGATTCTCTTACCTTTATTAATTAACCTTCAAGCAAAGATCAACAATAATTACTAAATGGTAGAGAGACTCAAACAAAGAAATAAACTTTCTTCCCGACCTTCTTCAAACCAAAAACCTAAAAAATCATAAACCGCACATTCAATTAACCTCTTTTTGTATATAATCCAACCTCAAATTCCACATAACATTTTGTTTTGATTTTGATTAGTTCATCAAAAGACTTCTAGTAATTCACTCATAGTATCATTATCCATTACATAGAGATACAATTGAAACAAAAACAAAATTACAAGGGGCAATCAACTCATTACTAAAAAGACGGAGGACGTAAAGTGTAACAAATATAAAACCAAAACTCAAAAAAGAGATATATCCTCTCTCCTAGATTTGTATTACAAAAAGCACGGGAGAGAAAGAGAAAGAGAAAGAGAAAAAAAAAGTTAAAAAAAAATCAGAAATCGACGGCTGTAATTTCATCTAAATAAGTAAAAAAAGGTCAAAATCCCCTTTCAGACACTTCTTCCCCCATTCAGCCCTTTTCTTCCCCAAAATGCAATCTCACCACCAACTGTCTCTGATGAATCCCTAAAAATCCTACTGAAAAACACCTTCAAAATCCATCCATGGCGGAACATCATCATCAGCATCATCATCATCTCAATCTCTAATTCTCTTCTCCTTCTCCTTCTCGATCCATCTCCAATTTCTGTTTCAGATCTGAAAAAAACAGCTTTTGATTTTTTTCACAATTTTATGGAAATGGCTGCGATTTCATCAAGTCCTCGCACCGTCGAAGAGATCTTCAAGGATTACAGCGCTCGTCGCTCCGGCATCGTCCGAGCTCTCACTTACGGTTGACGTTTTTATTTTATTTATTTTTATTTTTGAATATTTTATGGCGTTTGACTTTTATTTGTTTTCTGTTTTTATTGATTATTTTGGTGTTGAATGTCTCACAGATGTTGATGAATTTTACGCAACCTGCGATCCAGGTATATATGTATATATATCTAAATGTGTATCTATGAATTTTTAGCAATTTAACTGATATGCTTGATTCGAGTGATTATGAGCATTTAGGTTTGAAATTTACTCGATGTTAAGTTTTAAGTTCTAAATTGATGAGAATTCCGTAAGTTTTGGTGTAGAAATTGTTAACAGGTTAACAGGTTAACATGTTATTTTATTTTAATGCAAAGCTTTAAGTTAGTTGTCTTAATTAAGCTACTAAGGTGCATACTCACAACTAATTAAGCTGCCGTTCAAAAAATAAAGTTTGTGGTCTTAATTGGAGATCTGTGTTTTTGTTTTGATGTGTTTTGCTGTCGAGTCAACCGTCATTTTTGATTATTTTGGTTAGTTTGATTGATAGCCTAACGAAAAAGCTGTTGC
The DNA here is from genome assembly GCA_030169165.1 of Centaurea solstitialis. Classification (NCBI taxonomy): domain Eukaryota; kingdom Viridiplantae; phylum Streptophyta; class Magnoliopsida; order Asterales; family Asteraceae; genus Centaurea; species Centaurea solstitialis. The sequence continues at coordinate 72,547,114 of CM058045.1, forward strand.
GTTAAATTTTAGACAGGCATGAGTTTGTGATTGTAAACATATATGACATAATTAGACTCCGTATTTGACTCTTAAAGATATAAAGGACCAGGTCCTAACTTGATTTTGAGATTTTATTGATGTTTAATTAACATTTAACAGTTTTGAGTTACCATTGACATATACAATGATTATTTATCAGGAATTAGTTGATGCTAGTAAGGTAGATTAAATTTCTTATATTTTTAATGTAAAGAAATGCAATCATCGAAAAAAGAAGACTAGGTCTAAGTTAAGTAAGGTATACGATCTAGATAGGTATTGGTTGACACGGGGATATAAGTCATGTTAGACTCTTGAATAACAAGCCTTTAGTTTTCCATTTGAAAATTCATGGTCATGCTAGGGATCTTTATATAAAAATTTATATTTGACTCAAATTCTATGATAGAGGTTGTATTAAGTATTAACAATTTGTAAAAGCTTCAAATTATCGTAATCTTGGTAGTAAAAGCTTCAAATTTCTATGATAGAGGATGGTGAAGTAAGGACTGAAAGAGTAGTGTCGGACTGTAGCTCATGGTTTTTTGGTACTTATGATTGATTGCTTAGTGTTTAACTGAACTTAATTACGTTTCAATTATTGTTTACTAAATATGCTTAATATGATGAATTGTTATCATGCAGAGAAGGAAAATTTGTGTTTGTATGGACATCCAAATGAAACATGGGAAGTAACACTACCAGCAGAGGAGGTTCCTCCGGAACTTCCAGAACCAGCTTTGGGGATTAATTTTGCAAGAGATGGGATGCACAGAAGAGATTGGTTGTCGTTGGTGGCTGTGCATACTGATTCTTGGTTGTTAGCTGTTGCTTTCTACTTTGGTGCTCGTCTTAATAGGAATGAGAGGTGCCTCCTATCTCATTCACTTTATCTTATATCTCACTATATTCTTGATTCAGTTAATTCATGTGCATATCATTCTAGCATATCCACATTCATTTATATGTGACGTCATATATATTTTTCTTTGGAGCTGTCATTTACTTTTTCTGTCAAGAACTTTGGTCATAATTGAATCTGTGTCGTTTTCAGCAGGTGGAAAAGCTGAATATTTTTGATCTGTTTCTTAACAAGTTACTACTGATGTTAGTTTAGAATGAGCATTTAGAGGATGTGTTTGCGCTTGATATTGTGTTATCTTACTACTGTTAACCTCTGGCTCTTCAGATGCTTTACTTGTGGAGTGCTTTAAATTGACTATCCAAATTAGGTTGCTTACAAGGAAGAGAAATAAATGTCTTTTTTCTTCCTTTTGGTTGATACCAAAACTGAAGCAAGATTAAAGTGACATCTATGATCTATTGGTACAGCCATTTTTAATGTCTGTTAACAATCATGTGGGCTGGAGATCTATTTTAAACTTTAAAGAAGAACCATGTGCCTTTATGAGTTACATTTAAGTTTCACTCTTTGCAGGATTGACACCTAGAGTTTTTTTTTTTTTTTTTTGACTTACACCTAGCTATCGCTTTTTATTTATATATAGCTCTAGCAATAAATGTCGTAGTGGATTAGCGAGTGTGTATTATAATCGGTTTTAATGAACTATTCTATTCTAGTAACACTTATCTTTTGTGCTCATGCTCATATTCTGATCTGTTTTCTGTTAAGCAAAAGAAGGGCCTGTACTGCTGTGTTTCTTTTGTTTTTTTCTTTCTATCTGATTGTGTTGGGTGCAGCCATCTCTGTGCCGACAGTATTTTGTTTTTATGGGGAATAAAACTGTGTTTGATATACTAGAATTGGTTTGTGCTTCTGAATTTGTTTTTTGACCCATATATCCTACTATCCTTACATGAAGTCTACCAACAAGTTAATTTCCATAACTCCTATGAATGTGAAAATAGATTTCAATTGAACAGGTTAAATATCTCTTGTGGATTCTTCCCGTCTCTACTTTGTTGGATGAATTCGGTTTGATGGCTTTACATGAATTGAGTAGTATATTACTTGAGAATTTTGGACTTCACCACTAGATTATGGCATATGAGATACTATGGCAACCGGTAGTGATAATAGTAGAGAGGATGAGTAAAATGAAACGGCAAATGAGCACACACGTTGGATAACACAATCCTCAAACACTGAATTAAATGTAGTTCATTCTCTATTAAGATGCCAGTTGTATAAATTTATGCCATAGAAACCTAAAATGAAAGAGAGGATGTTAAATTGTTACCTTCCTAAATACTACTAGATCCTTAAGTTCCCCAATATTTTTACCAGATCATCGAGCATGAATTCATTAACATTGGCAATCCCTTAATTTCATTTTGCAAATAAACCAAAAAATTTCGTAGGGGCTTGTTTAATAATGAAGTTTTACCTAAGTTGGATGGAATGAGATGAAGGTCATCTGATGGTGAATCTGATTTGCGCAGGAAGCGTCTGTTCAGCTTGATAAACGACCTACCCACTGTTTTTGAAGTGGTAACAGAGCGGAAGCATGTGAAGGACAAGCCCAACGTGGACAACGGAAACAAATCCAGATCCAGCACAAAGGTAATGAATGTCCCTTACACACACACACACACTCTTCTAAACTATGATCCATAATGAATTCATGTGTTGGTTACAGAGGACAAGTGATGGGCAAGCAAAAAGCAGCACGCCAAGGGTTTATGACGAGAGTTACGCTGAAGATGAAGACGAGCATGGGGAAACCCTTTGTGGGAGCTGTGGAGGGAATTACAGTGGCGATGAGTTCTGGATCGGTTGTGACATATGCGAGAGGTGGTATCATGGCAAGTGTGTGAAAATAACACCTGCTAAAGCCGAAAGCATCAAGCAGTACAAGTGCCCTTCTTGCAGCACAAAGAAGGGAGGCCGCCCCTAGCCGTAACTAATCCATCTCTATCCAACATGTCATTAATTTGGTAGTAGAATCGTTCTCTTCCAGTCCTCAGCCCTTACAACATATATAGCCAGCCAGCCAGCCAGCCATTCAGCAGCAGCAGATATATGTGGTTATTAAAAGTGATTGAAGAACTTGTTTTTAGGATGTTGGTTTCTTTTTCAGGAGGTTATTAGTGATACAGTGCTTGCAATTGCCGCCCCTTTCTTATAATTCTTGCACTCTAATTTCAACCTTTTCGTTACGAGACTCATATCCTTTAGAAATTGGCAGCAAAATCGTTGTTGTTAGCTTATTGCAGGCCAAAATATGCATCCCTTGATTCATTTTCTGCTTTTCATCCACAACGGGAGGATTGCATTTTATAAATGGATATAGGGTTTGTTTTATTTGCTGGTTCTTTGGTTTTTGTTTGTTGGAAGTTCATTTTCTCTACTCACTGTACATCCTTATGTGGATGTAAAAGCCGGTTGGTTCGTCCAAACTGGTTGGATCAAGTCTGAATGGACTGTTTCTGGGTTTTGAGCTGTCTGTTCGAGTTTGTATCAAGCCGGTTGGTTTTGAGCCATTATGGTTTGGTCTATGTTTTGGGGAGGTTAAACCACCCAAAACAAATGGGGAACACCCCTCGTTCCAATAAAGTTTAAGGGGCCGTTTACTGAACGCTTATCCGATAAGTGTTTACCGGATGAATTTATTTTACTTGATGAATATAACAAGTACTAGAATCATATCCGGTAAGAGCGATGACATGAACTGAGAGTTTTACCAGGTAAGTGACATTGATGAATCTTACCCGGATAAGGGCTTACCAGATAAATTGTTGTATACGATATCGTTTATGAGACTAATATATTATCCGATATGATATATAATAGTGTTCAAATTTACCGATAAATATTTACCTGGTAAGTGTTTGAATAAACAACCTCTAAGGTATCATATGAATTTGCCGTTAAAGTTGGGCATGGGCAATGTTAATGATATTATATTTGTCATAATATACTGAGTGAATTGTGGATTTGGTCCCTATGGTTTAACAATTTTTTTGGTCATGGTCCTTATTGTATGTTTATCTTGGATATTGTCCTTGTGGTTTTCATTTTGTTTTGGCCATGGTCCATCTAACTAACACATTCGTTAACTCCATTAAATCAAGGACTATTTTAGTATTTTTTTTTGTTATTTTGCATTTTTCTTGTAAAAAGATAAAAACAAGATTTTTAAACACACAAATTTACATATATATATATATATATTGATATCAAAATAAATAAAATAAGAGATTATTTTACGATTTGATTTTTTTTTAAATTAAACAATTAATTATAGCATATACAATTTAATTATTTTTTAATTTAAATAAATCAAGTCATAAAACCATATCTAATTTTATTCGCTCTAAACAAAATAAAATAAAGTATTATATTTTTTAACGGCAAAATAAAGGATTATGATTTGATTTATTTAAATTAAAACTTTAGCTATGTTTAACAATAAAACCATATCATCTTTTTTCCAAAAAAAAATAAATAATCATATCATCTTCTACCATTTGAATAAAATAATAAAAATAAATGTGTTCAATACAAATTATGTTTTAATTTTTTAAATAATCAAATATAGATTAAAAATATTATTATATGATTTGAATTTTTGATGTTATTATAAGTAAAGTAAGTAAGTGTGTGTATGTATATACATGTTTGTATACGTAATATAATTGAATTGATAATATCTTGTTTATATTTGATTATTAAATTTTTTGGGATGATTAATTATTATAACGTTAACTTTTATTATTTTATTCAAATGGTGGAAATAATATGGTTTTATTGTTTTCATTTAAGTAAAATTTAAATTTAAACATATTAAATCATAAAATCACTTCTTATTTTATTTAGAGTGAATGTATAAGATTTGTTTTTATAATTTAGTTTATTAAAATTAATCAAATTATATGTAATATAATTAACTTTTTAATTTAAAAAATTAAATTGTAAACTAACTCTTATTTTATTTATTTTGATACCAATATATATATATATATATTAAATATATGAATTTGTGTGTTAAAAATTATTATTTTTACCTTTTTACAAGAAAACAACAAAAAATAAAAAATTACTAAAATAGTCCTTAATTTAACGGAGTTAACGAAGAAGTCAGTATGAGGGACCATGGCCAAAACAAAATGAAAACCACAAGGACCATATCCAAGATAAACATATAATAGGGACCATGGCCAAAAATACTATTAAACCACATAGATCGAATCCGCAATTCACTCTAATATACTAATATAGGGACTAAAAGTGGCACAATTTCAAAACGTTCTTTTTAAAAAGTAGGTACCCCACTTTTCTCCAACGGTAAATAATATTATCTTTTACCCGATAAGCATGCTTATGTGGTAAGCACATCCAAAACAGCTTATTAGCTTAGGAAATATGATGTCTTTTATTTACAAGGAATTGTTTGGTTTGAACATGAAAATGAGAATGAAGTCGAAATAAATAATATTGACTTGTGAGTAAAAAGGTTATAATATTTTATATTTTTTTAAACGACAACTTAATTAAAAAGTTAGTATACAATATACACCTCACTTAGAATCACCTATATTCAGGTTTGAATATGGGACTTTTACTCTAAGAGAGGTACCCTCTACCAACCATGTTAGCCCTAGTTTATAACTAATTTCTTTTTTCAATTTTCAATTTTCAATTTTCAATTTTCAATTTTCAATTTTCAATTTTCAATTTTCAATTTTCAATTTTCAATTTTCAATTTTCAATTTTCAATTTTCAATTTTCAATTTTCAATTTTCAATCCCAATATACTTAACACCCCAAATTACAATTATTTATTTAACTACAAGGTTGATGATGTTATGACAAAAGGCATAAAAGGAATGAGGTGGATATCCTACCCCATGTTTGAGTCTAGGCATTAGCATAATATGATCAGACTTAGTCTCAAACGGCCTATCTTAATTACTATATTGTTAAGAATATATAGTCTAGACAAAACTTATAGTAACCATTTTCTAAAGAAAAAAATGATATTTATGAAACTTCGGAGTTCGGACCCTTTTTTGTGTATTTTAACATATTTATCAATGAAGTCTTCATATTAGAAGGATTAGGTTCTTTTAAGAAGAGTGGTTACTGAGAAAAGAGTAAGAACAAAGAAGGGATCCCTATGCTTGTACGCTAATCATCTTCACTCTTTTTCTCATACGATTTTTCGTCTATATTCAAAAAGTATCAATCATAGAGACAAGCAAAGATTTATTTTCTATCACAATAAAATCTACATTTAATAAAGGAATAAAAACATATACTCGATGATGGTTATGGACATTAGTCATTCAAGCTTCAATATATAAACTCATCCACATCTTCTAAGTTTAATGTATCACAAGACACGGAAATATACAAACCGAAATATACAAATCATTATTGTATAACTTTTATATGATATTATCTGAAAAATGTCTTAAAACTGATACTATTATAAAACAATATTTTAACAATTGCAAATGAAATCTATACTATTAGCTAATCTCATTTGCTCATTGCCAATTATCAACTCTCGAAACCAAATATATTACAATCATACGTACCTTTATTACAAAATATTGAAGATTACATATCATCTTGGACATTTTAAAGACTCCACTTGTAATTTTCCATGTGGACCTTTTGTTCGTATGAAACTTCTATATTCATTAAATGTCATAGGTGGATAAAGAGCAGGTGTTTGCGACGTGACAAGCTTAGATATCGGTTGAATCAACAGATCATTTTTTGGATTATAGAAATACGCCAAAGATACCCTCTCTTTATTGGGGTTCACTACCACTCTATGCTCTACACTTTTGTATGCTGCGTTGCTCAAAACCTACAATCACAAAAACTCAAACAGTAAACATTTTATATTGTTTCAATGTACAAAAGTTTTCGTTCATTATTATTATAAGACATTTGAAATTCAAACAATATCTTTGCTATATAATACTTTTTTTAAAGAAGTTCCATTATTACTTATATTTTTACATTGCATACAATATCAACTAGTCTCGGTTCACGGTTCAAGCTTGAGCATTTCTATAGTCACAACCGTTGAGTTAATAATGCTCCTTACATTATGATATTGATAATCGATTGTGGACCGATTAAGGTTGCTGGAAGCAACTTTTTTGCACAAAATTTATATATTGCTTACGATTTTTTATGACAAATGTTAATTAAATTCGTTAACTTTCTACATTTATTGTTACTAAAGATATTGAAAGTGTTTTATGATAAGAAGACTTTTACAATTATATAAAATATTTAATCTTTGATGTTACACTTTCTATGAAATAAAGACATAAGATTGGTTTATTTGAGATAGGTAAGCCAAATTTATTAGTTTATAAATGTATGGTATTATCTCCAATTCTGGTTGCAATCCAAATGTTGAAAGATAATTTATTAATTTCCATGATAACGACAGCCATATTTTTGTGTTTTGTATTTATCAACTTCCTACTATTAAATAAGAAATTTTGATCGGCTGTTTTGACAATCAATTAAAAGAAAACAAAGGAGAAAATATATAAATAACCCATAAAAAATAGGAATATAAAATTTGTTTATCAAAATTTTTAAGATATTAATTTTCTTTATCAATATTCTTTTATTACAGTTAAGATTTCAAGCTGTTACACTTTGGTTTTATAGATCTTTAAGATATAACTTTTCTTTATCATTTTTTGAGTTAAATAAACAAATTTTCTAATTAAATTAAAAATGAGATAGATTGACAATTCAAAGGTTTGGGGCTAGAGGAAGGATTACTTGTAGTTGGTCTCCGATATTAACGATAATGGCATGACAAGCAGGTTTGACAGTGATCCACTGATCGCCTTTTCGGACTTGGAGTCCACAAACTTGCTTATCCGGAAGTAGAAATGTCACACCACCTGGATCAGAGTGAGAAGATAACCCTAAGGTTAAGTCGGGTTGTGGGCACTTTGGGTAGAAATTCGCTCTCAAGCAAGTTTCAACGTCCCTTCCACCAAATGCATTCTGAAGATAATCTTCTTTTAATCCGAGATTTATTGAAAATACTTTCAATAGAGTTGCACCCAATCTTAATATTTCATTTGAGTATTCCTCCATCACTTCCCTACATTAAGAATCCATACCATCAATCAAGGCATGATCAGACACTTGATTTGTCAAAAATATTAACATAACAACTATCTTCAATCATACAATACAATACAATTAAATTTATTCTTTCTTATACTATGAATTTTGTTATTAAGTATAAAGTTTAACCAATTTTTATTAGTAAATCAAAATTATACCTATATATGTGATGAACAACTTTCATCCAAAGAAAATGTTTGTTATTTATTGAAATCAAAATACAAAACCTGTTATTTGTTTAATTCAAATTTATAGTAAATGTTTAAGTGTATGTGTTTTTATACTCCTAAAATAGTTAATTGGCACGATTTGAATACAAACAAAATAATTCCTAATTCGGTGCTCAAAAACTAATTTTTGTTGTACACAAATCATCATACCTATGAAATGCAGAAAAAGAAATGAAAACATTACACATTGTAAGAACGGACTATTTTGGACGAATCGTGAAATTGTACATGGGAAAAGAATTATTCTTTATTGCATCACTTTGTCACATTTTTTTGTTCAAATACTTCGTCTTGAAAATAATAATATTTTATAAAGCGATGATTTGTTTACAGGAAAAAATCAAGCACAAAAATCCAAAAACAATCACGATCATCTTCTTACACGTGTTATCCCTTCTTCAATTCTTTCCACGATATAAACATAATCATGAAATAAAAATGATAAAACCATAAATAATCTTGAAGGTTACCTTAGTGAAGATGGTTGAGAAGGCCACTTTGTACGACAATGAGACAGATAGTTAAGATAATAGTAATCGTTCCAGTCAAGAATCGCCCCTTTCTCAACCCCTAATCTACTTCCAAAGCCTTCGTAAGTCTTGGGTGAGTTTGCATACTTCTGCTTCACTTCCATAGGTTCATGAAAGAACTCCCGCCAAATCTCCCGCGCTTCGTCAACTAACTCCGTCCTCACCCCATGATTCACCAACTGGAAAAATCCCCATTCACGACACGCCTCCAAGATTTTCTTCATGGTCACTTCACGTGAAACACTCAAATCAGCCAGATCAATCACCGGTATGTTTACGTCACTGAGACATGAAAACGGCCTCTCGAGCGGTGGCTTGACGTACTGATCGGGAATCACAAGTTCCCCACTCTCGGATAACGATTGCACACAAACCACGGGTTCAGGCCATTCACCGAGGCTTCCCATGTCGAATATTTGATATGGTTATTGTGGTGAGAAGGTAGAGAGAGAGGTTTAAATAGGGGGTTGGGGTGGCAAAGGAGACAATAATAGGGGGGTTGAAGTGATAAAAACGTGGGAATATCGAATATGTGTGATTTTAAAATCACGTGTGTGTTTTTTTAGTGTGAAAATGATAAAGGTGTTTTTGGTAATTTTAAAGATTATAGGAAGGAGACAAATTAGCCGACATGAAGTGTTATATTTAACTTGTTTTTCGGCCCTTGGTTTTATCTTATATATGTTTCGGCGCCGCAAACTTAAGCCACTATGAATATTGGCGTAGCCGATACTCTTTGTTATTTTTAATGGATGGGAGACGTTTCGGTTTATTTTTCTAAACATAAAGTCATAAAATACAAATGAACCATGTTTTATATGAATATATAAAATCTAGATATTTTATCACACTTCAGTGACGGGTTCTTTTTTAAGTAGTGTTTGATACGTAGAATTGAACATGACAGAACTAGACAGGATAAGAGAGTAGGACAAGATTGGATGGGATGAGACATAACTGAACAGAACAAATCTCTATTTTGTGTTTGGTACGCCTATGACTGTAGTGGACAGAACGAGACAAGTTCCCCCAAAAAATTATTTGATGATTTTGTATATAACATAATAGTTATAATTAACACAAATAAAGTAAACTATACAATTTAATACATAATTTTCATAAACATGCACGCGCGCGCGCGCGCACACACACACACACACATATAAGATTTTAATGTTAATGATGTTGATGGTTATGGTAGAGGTGGAGGTGGTAGCCAACAGTGACGATGGTGGTGGTGGTCGGTGGTTGTAGAGAACGTGAAGATAGTGGAAAGTGGTGGTGGTGGTGGTGGTGGTTGAGGTGACAATGGACACTTGTAGAGGTGGTAGACGGTGGTGGTAGGTAATCGATGGTAGTTGTAGAGGTAGTAGAGGAGGTTGTTGTAGTAGAAGAGGAAGTGGAGGTCGTCGATAGTGGCTACTGGTGGCGGCGGCCACAACTAGTGGTGGTAAACACTAAAACAAATACCATATTGAATTTCTATATCAAACGAGTGTTAATTAGTAATATATTCGTTTCTGCCTCATTTCTGTCCTATGTTGTTCCGCCTATTTTGGTGGAACAAAAAAAAGTTATTTTGTCCCATATTGTCCCACCTTGTTCTAATTCCTGTCTCTGTCCCATGTCGCACCAAACATGGGACAGTGGATTCATGTTCTGTCCCATATTGCGCCAAACGTGGGACAATGAGTTTTGTCCCGTCCCGTCCTGTCCCACGTACCAAACGCAAGGTCAGTCGTAGAATTTAAATGTCTTGTTCAAAAATACTAAAAATATGCCTCTATACCTATTTCTTGAAGCAAATGAAATGACGAATGATATGAAATTTTTTAGAGTTTGGAACTTCATTCCATCCCATGCCAATTTTTATTAATAAAAATAGAAGCACAAAAGAGGGACATAAAAACCAGAAATATTCAAACTGATGTTGGTTTTATCTTTGTAAGTCCTTTTTCAGCAACCAAATCTTTCGTTTTTCTATTCTAAGCAACATCCCAAACAATTAGATCAAAAATAAACCAAATCTTTTGTAACTAACTTCATCATCATGTACTCTTTTTGTGTCTAGCAATTGGATCATAAATATTCAAACTAACCAAATCTTTCTTTAATGTCTTTTGAAAATAAACCAAAAATACCCAAACAATACTAGTCGAGCATAGAAGGATAAAAGTTGGATTAAGATTGTGTTTGCTTCATTTTTCAAATTGAAATTAGTACACTTAGATACTAAAGCTCATCCCCAAATTATTAAACCCAAAACCGAAAGTCCAAAATTAATAATCTATGAAAATTCGATGCTCCCTTAAACTTTGATGCCTTATGCAAAGACACGTGTTGTACGTGCCCAGGGCCGAGCCTGCATTTAACTACACAATTAATCCATCAGTTAATAACAATGAGTGCCTGAAATATATTGCAAATCCACTGTTATGGTTTCATGGCCACAATAGGATTTAACAAACTCTTGAATTTAAATCCATAGAAGAACCGACGAAACTTTTTTTCCCTTTTTGTAACCATATTTGGTGTTTTTAACATATTTGGTGTTTTTTTAAGAAGAACATTACTTTGTTTTGTATGATTTTTAGTGTTTTTCATTTTATACTATTTTGTTCTAATATATTAAATCGTAAAATATAATAAAAGTTGGTTAGGTTTTCTTTAAAGGTTATTATTTGTACCTTCAACTCATATATCACTTATATTCTATGAGACCAATTCACAATGTCACATTTCACTTCAAGTGAAGGTACAAAAATGTTAAGTTGAAGGACTATGTATAAAATACCAAAATATTTATAAAAAAATAGTGATATATTTTAAAAGACTAATTATTAATTGGTTTTTAGTAAAAGAATTAAATTATAGTATTTTACGTGTATTGTAAAAGAATTAATATTTCTAATTGAGTTATCCATAAAAGAATTAAATTATAGTATTTTACGTGTATTGTATTAACCCCCTTCTACAATACTGCTTAATTTCTAAGTCATTACTCTTGTGGGACTAACAGATACCCAAATGAGAATATATACTCAATTTATTATACTAGTGTTTGAGTAAACCGAGTTTTAATTTTAACTTAGTTAAATGCAATGAGATTATATATAATAGAAGTTTTAAATAGCAAATTATGTTTGAGATATAATTAACGTCTATATTATTCTATCCTTTGCTGAAAAAAGCTACTAGTTTAGGATTACTAACTCAAATCATGTTCTATTTATATACTTGATTAAGCATGTTAATTATCCATTAAAGGTTAGGAGCCGTTTACCAAGTGCTTCTTGGTTAAATGCTTATCGGATGAATATGGCAATGTTTAAAAATTTTACCGTGTAAGAGCTAAAGCAAGGACCAAGAGTCTTACCAGGTAAGTGATAGCAAAGACTTTTACCACGATAAGCACTGACTAGACAAAATGTTGCATAAGATACTGTTTGGTGAATTAAAATCTTACACGGTAAGTAAATGATAGTATTGGGTTTTACCAGTAAGCACGAACCCGGGTAAGCGTTTGGTAAACGCCTCCTTTAAAATTAAAATAACATATATTATACTTAGAATATTTTGGATTCTTTAAATAAATCAGTTGTACTTATATTATTCAGTAAAATCGAAGACTAGCTGAAACTAACATGATATTAACTTTTAGAAGCGGACTGAAGAAGGAATCCCAATCAACACTGAGCTATCGGTTGATTTATCGACGACACCTATCTGCCAATCACTTAAAAGAAAGCAGGATATCCTATCTTGCTGATTGAAGGAAGGAAATATTGGCATAATTCTCTGCCAATCTTAGAAGTTACCCTTTGTCGTTGTGCATCTGTTGGCTTTGAGAAAGATTCACCAAATCCTTCTATTGTGGAAATTCTTCTTCTTGTCAGAAAAAAGAATATCTTCTAGAGTTTCTCAAGTACGAGTCACACCTTTGTCATATAAGACTTCTAAAAACACATTTTTGGAGGCAGAGTAGGAGCTAGTAGTTTACTCCTTGTCAGGGTTGAAGATGAATTTACAAGTGACAATTCATTGCATTAAATGCATTGGGTAGTATAAATAAGTGAAGGCCCCTCCAGGCAAGATATTTTGAAGAAGTATTATTCGCTACAAAAATCAGCAAATTTGTTTTCTGTCCTAAAAAGTTCTCCAGCCTTTTACTTTGTGTTTTAAAAGTGTTTCGATTTTAATTTCTCTTAATGTAAAAGTTAGAATAACTTTAAACTGTTTTGTTCCGCAACAGCCTTATGTAACTCTCAATTGAAAAATCAATAAAAGAATTAAATTATAGTAATTGTGTGTGTTGTATTCGACATTCTCTTCTACAATACTTGTTACTTTTTAAAGCCATATCTTTTTCGTACTAACATTAACAATAACTTATTAACTTGTTTTAATTTCTTCTAGGCATGTTTAAATAAAGTCTATACAATACATCGAATTAAAAGTGTCTTTATGGAGGATAGATCCAGGATGAGTCTATATTCTAAAAGGGGATAGTTTTTGATCCCCATGCCTGATGGGACATGAATTTGATCCCCCATTATCCGCCGCCGATCCCACCATTACCATCTCTAGCCATTAGTCAACATTTTTTAAAACGCCATCTAAAGTAGTTTTTAAATAAGTTCTATAGGTTTTTTTTCACGTTGTTTCAATTTGGCGTCTAATATTCCTTTTTCAAACTAATATTCAATATGTGCTCTTTTGGTTTATTTACATTCTTAAAAGAGTAATTATCAATTGGTTTTTAGTAAACATGATTAATTTATCAACTAACAACTAATCTGTTAGGTATTTTGCTAAACGTAACAAACTATGTTTTGTATTGTGTTTGCTAAAAAATCACATGCACATGCACATATATATACACATACGTATTCGAAAAAATGAAGGGCAAATCATTAAATAGTTACAAACTTATGAGAACCTATCCCAACAATTCAATAAGTTTTAATTACTTTAAGTTCGGATTCAAGTAGTTTAATATATTTCATTTTGTGTATGTGTTTCCTATATAAAGCATATTTACATTTTTTTAATTTGAAACCATCATCAAAATTTAGACGTGAAATCATAAGACTGTATTTTCTTCAATTATATATTGTTTCATATGTAAATTAACACATAGAAATATGCTCTCAATATTTGGTAATTATCAAGGATTACATTTTGGTTTTTGCTCTTTTTTTTACTGTTTGGTCACGAATCGAATGTAGAATATGTATGACGGTTGCACACTTGACACATGGACGGACTCCAAGAGGGTACATGTGTAATGGCATGTGCCATCGTATTATTTGTTCGACGAAGCATAAAAAAATGTTAATTTTGTGAATGTGCAATTGTATCATTTTGTAGAGTGCTACCGTATTATTTTTGAAACTTCAAAGAGTGCATCTAAAAACCCAAAAATTCTCTCCAAATCAACTAAAAAAACTGAAAAATTCTCTCGAAATCAATAAAAAACTGAAAATTTTACTCGAAATCAACCAAAAAAAAATCAAAAAACTCCCTCAAAATCAACAAAAAACCGAAAAGCTCTTTCAAAATCAACCAAAAACAAAAAATACTCTCTAAATTACCAAGAAAACTAAAAAATTTACTCGAAATCAACCAAAAAAATCAAAAAACTTCTCAAAATCAACCAAAAAACTGAAAATTTCTCTTGAAATCAATCAAAAACCCAAAAAAAAAACTTTCGGCTAAAAAAAACGTCTATCGAAGTCGACAAAATAAACTTACAAAATCTCTTGAAATCAACCAAAGAACTTAAAAAGAATCTTTCGAAGTCAAACAAAACTTAATTATATGGTGTCACCGTTTGAAAAAAAATCCTGGGTCCGTCCCTAGTTGCACATATTCAATATGTTCTCGTATTAACTTAAGTAAATACATATACGAAAAAAATTTATTAAAGAATTCTATATAAAAGTAACAATCATCCAAGTTGAGCATTGTGTAAGTTTCACATGGGGTGAACATGTGACGATATCCTGACCATGGGTCGGCTTTTGAGTCGGTTCATAGTCGCCAAGGATTAGTCGGATGCCCATATGAAAACCTCGTCCACTCCATGTTGGAACATGTATGTGTGTTATCTGCCATTAAAAAAAGGTTATCGCATAGTTTCAGATTTTCTTTTCCCGTTTTTAGCTATTTGATATTTTTAAATCCTGTAAATGTAAAAAAAAACTGCTAAAATTGTAAAACTAAATATCATAAATTAAAGCTGATTGTTGCAGATGAATAATAGTACAAATTGTTCATTTACATATCCTTTTTCTTGGGTGGGTGGGTCACATTGATTTAAATTGCATTGTGGGCCGCCAGTTGGACTACTAAATTCTGGGCTAAAAAGATTTAAGAATGGCCGGTGCTAATGATGTATCAGATATTCGAGATTTTGCCCCGATTGATTTCAATAAAGTTCATCGACAATTAAAATATGTTGTCCTAAGTTAATCTTTAGTGGCTGCAATCTGGAAGCGCTGGATTCAAACCTGAGATAGAAGGGTTAACAAGCCACTTCTTCCACATGCTTTAACCAGTACGCTACATCGTTGTGGTTTTTGCTTCATTCTTTGTAAAAACATTACCATATTGATATCATTTTAAGACTTGATGTCCCAGCGTCCAAATGTTATTTGAACTTCATGTCTTCAAATGACTTTGTAGCTACTATAAAAATCGAAGGCCAAAAATTAAGTTTGGCTAAGGATGACTAACATTATTTTATTTCGGTAAACTTTAAAAAGTATGTAAATTAGTTACCTTCATGTGATAATTTGGTATTGGTTTGCTATATATTATAGAGGATCTCCAATAGCTATGCTAAAATAGATATTTTAAGGTTTTTAGGTTAAAATTTGCTCCAACAGCTATGCTTTAGTGTATGATTATGTAGAAAAAGAAAGAAAAAAGCATGTAAAAATCTCTATTTTTGGAGAAATGTTAAACCTCCTCTATGTAAGAACGGCATAATATCTAATTATTTTCCACCAATAATAGACAATTAAGTTAATGTTTAAGAGAGATAAATAATAGTTTATCAAAGATATTGAGTACTTTAATAATATAATTAATGATAGAATTGCTAAAATAGAGTAGTTGTTACAGTTGGATGCAATTTTTTATATATGTTTTACTATGTGGTACTCTATGTTAGAAAAGTATACCCTAGCTCTTGTAGATACTCTAAAAGATATGTTTATCGGGTAATTCTAAAAATTGTGTAAATTGGTATCTTTTGCATGTTGATAAATCCTTAAACTTTAAGAATTGTGTTCAAACTAGCATGTTTTAGTTTTTTGTTATTAGAAAATATAAAATATTGTTTATTTCATAGTGAGGGGTAAAAAGGTCATTTATGTTATTCACACTATTGATTAAAGAAAAAGGAGTCGGCAACAACTCATTTTTATCCAGACAAATTTATCTTAACATACAATTATATCCATACAAGATGTTGAAAATGAATAACGACATTACTACATAAAACAATAAACTCGTTAGGCTTTAAGCTTATCCGATATGAAGCGAACTTGTGAATCAAGATGAAGTTAATTATAGATTAAACACTATCTAAGGCCATCCTTAACCATACCACCCATACCACCCATTTCTGCTGCCACATCAGCTTTACCACTATCCTACCAATTCCATACCTTTCATCCTTAACCATACCACTCATACCCTTCATTTTATTTTTTTTATTTCTAAAATATATTAAAATAATTTACTTAAAATTAAAATAACTAAAATTCAAATTATCATTCAAATTTAAATTAAAATTAAAATTACATGTTATTAAAACTAAAAAATTCAATAAAACTAATTATTGTGCAAAGAGTCCCACAAGTGTTGAGATAAATCTTGGCGAAGGTTGGCGTGCCTCTCTCGGTTTTTCACTAGGTTGACGTTTCTTGCCCGGTCTGCTTCGGAGATATTTGTTTCGATATCTTCCGGTAAAACCTCCGTAGGATCAAAAGGATAATCTGAAATGCCTTCGTCTTCACGAATCATGTTGTGTAAAATTATAACACGTGTACATGATTTCTTGTAGCTCCGTTCGTCTCCATACTCGCGCCGGTCTTTTTACCATGTGCCATTTACTATGAAGCGTGGCGAATGTCCGTTCGATGTCTTTCATAGCCGATTCTTGACGTTCCTTGAAGTGGATCCGTCTCTCGTCGTCATGTGGATACCTAAATGCTTTGACGAAATTCGTCCACTCCGGATATATCCCGTCGGCAAGATAATACCTGTGATTGTAGTGTGTGCCATTCACTACAAACGAACTATCGGGTGCTTTATCTTCGAATAAATCGTTGAAAACCGGTGATTGATTGACAACGATTATATCGTTCGTCGCACCCGGAACCCCGAAGAATGCGTGCCAGATCCATTCATCATATGATGCGACCGCTTCTAGAATTACCGTCGGTCCAGCATGATCACCTCTATGGAATTGACCCCTCCATGCGACGGGGTAATTTTTCCAGGCCCAATGCATACAGTCAATGCTACCAAGCATGCCGGGCAAGCCGTGGACTTGTTCATGCATTGCGTAGATTCGTTGAATATCGCTAGCAGTAGGCTTTCGTAAATATTGTCGCATATATAGGTAAATAATACCTTTGCAAAAATTCTCAAGGCAATCCCTTGAGAATTCACGAATGGCTTCACGATGAACTCGAAATGCCCATATCGAGTACGAAAAGGCCGTCTTATGCGCATCCTCTTCTCGAACCTCCAACTGGTGGTACCCTGAGCGAAGATCTATCTTCGAAAACTGCACGGCTCCCTGAAGCTGATCGAAGAGATCGTCGATCCTCGACAGCGGGTATCTATTCTTTACCGTAAGCTTGGTTAACTCTCGGCAATCAACACACACATCCGCAACAATTCCTCCATCTCCAGAGGTGCTACTCGGTACAGGTCTTAGCTACTGACACCACCCCCGGAATTAGCCTGATCTGGAACTCCACTTGCCTCTCACGAGGAATGTCAGGCAAGTCATCCGGGAATACATCCGGATACTCGCTGACCACTGGCACGTTCGCTACCATCTTCTTCTTGTCTCAGCTCGGCTATCGACCACGTACGCTAAGTAGCTGCTACCTCCATGAAAGACATGCTTCCTGACCTTAGCCAAGCATATACCTTCAATAGTCTCATCCCATGTCCTTCGATAGTCAGTTCTCCCCCACTTGGGTTTGAACTACTACCTGCTGCTTCTCGCAGTCAGTGCGAGCTCAGTTCTGACTTAACCAGTCTATCCCAACTACCACTTTATCCTTATACACATCACTACTCCAACGTTACTCCTCATCTGCTGCGTACTTCCACTTCTAACGAACTCCCTTGCTTACCATGTCACAACGTCTAGCCCCGTCATTGCCTCTTCTGCTATCAACTGGAACACATGCCCCCGAGTCCGGTGGTAACACCCTTCTTCCTTGCCTCTCCAATTCTAACTCTCTCTGTCCCACGTTACCTCATGCATCTGATAAAATCAGCGCACCTTACTGTCACCATAACTTCTCTTATCTTTGACTCTAACACTTCAACATACCTGCACACCTTCCTCCCTTCGTTTGCAACGTACTCTGATCAACAGAGCGATCGCCTCTAGCAACTTGCCAGTAATCTCATTTACTAATCCGATAGGTTGAACTACCGATAGCGACTCGCTGGTCAGCCTCTCTATCTCTAACTATGGTACTTTCTGTTCTCCAGAAAGCCAGATAGTTACTCCAATGTCATACTCTCCACTTGCTTCATTGTCCTTTACCAAACGATCAACTCCCGTCGATCCTTTGTAACTCCTCTAAGCAGGCTCACAGCAACCTGACCTCTACCTCCGCCATGCAAACCAGTGCAGAAAGCATCATCCGCCCCAGAAATCCGGTGGGTATCAGCCACTGGATCCTTCTTTCCTTCGAAAATCGGCGATTGACATGCCGAGAAGCCTCGCAACTAACTGCTCTAGCCTCAGCAGACTGAGAGCTTACTGCATCGCCGACTCATGCGGCCATAACTGCTTCTAGACTGCTGCTAACCACCCGGGTTACTTCTTGCCCTTCACGCTCGAAAATCCAGGAGGGATCTCATAGAGAACTTCTCCTATCTCGTCTACTGCACTCTCTAATCCACTAACTATACACATATAATCTATTCATACTGTCATCTCAATTCCCAACATGCTATTGAGTGGTCTATCCTTACTGATTCAATTAACATACCATTTTAAACACCACTCTACTTTCCGTCCCATGCCGTCTACTAGCTCAGGTCAATGACCTTAGCTTCATATTCTCTCCTCATCACATGCTACTTAGGGGTCTAACTACTTACCTTAAGGACACTCACGGAGGTCCTATCATGCTACTACCCCATCCCGACAATCCCAGTTAGTTCATAGAATTCCAGTGACTATATCAATTCCCGATATGCACAATGCATTTGCAATGATACGGGCCCTTGTATCATTATAAACACACTCTACATATCTAGCCTCGACACCATCACAAAAATCCCAATCCCCAACTAGTTGTCCCATACGTAACCTTTACGCTAGAGCTTTAATAGCTCGTCTATCAGTTTAATCACATAACACGTAACATACTTTTCTACTCATAGTCAAGTACTACTAGCCTACACCAGGCTTACATGCAATATCTATACTTCAAGCAATTACAATAGTAGTACATGCTTGTCTATCATGCAATTCCTGCTCAAATACTACACATGCCATAACTTCACATAACTTATCATACACAAAGCTTTAATAGCTCATATACCAATTAAGTACATAACAGACATCATGCTCTTTACTCATAACCACATATCTCAACACATACGACACACATGCATTCATACGTTTCATAACAACTATCATGGAATACATATTTAACTTAAACTGCATAGCACTAGTAATTCACATACTAGTGCCCACGTATCACACATGCTATACATTCACATCATACACGTAACAACTTGCTACATAACATCTATCATAGGGGTACATGCTTAACATAACTACATAGCATCAGTTATTCACACAACTGATGCTCACTTGCCACACATGCCATAAGCTCATGCAACTCATACATACGTCCACAATAAACCAACATGCCTTAAAATAGGTAAGGTTAGTGTGCTCACCCCTGTTCTGATGCTCCGGTCCGCAGTTCAGTCTCACTACTCACCTCTTCATAAAACATTTCATACACATCTCTCCGTAAAACATTTCATACTCATCTCACCATAAAACATTTCATACTCATATCTCCATAAAACATTTCTTTTGGTTACTTTTATTTATAAAAACACAAGCTTTTGGTTTAAGTCCAAGTATCCACCACTTGTGAATACTCGAATCCCTTAAACCTAGGCTCTGATACCAACTTGTAACACCCCAAAACTCAAAACATTCTTCATTGACTGAAAGTAACCAGATTCTTATAAAATAGCGGAAGCTCGTCCAAACCAACATTTAAATCTATCAAAAGTTTGAAACTTTAAACCATAGGTCTTACCAACAAAACATAAGTGTAAGAGTTTACGGAAAATAATTAATGTTTACATATCAAAACATAAAAGAGCTTAGAGTTTTCACATAACACTTTCTCCAAAAACCTCTTGACTGAACTGCCACCACGGAGCCTCATACGGTATTTTTCTCTTTTCCTTTCCGGGACGTACCTGACACTAAAAAGGATAAACAACAACGGGGTAAGCATAAAGCTTAGTGAGCACACACTTAACCACTTACCATCATGCACACACAATCACAAGTACATAGCAACTACATACATGTAAGTCTCCAATCTTCCTTACGGCTCAATACCATCAAGGAAGGATAAATGACACTGGTACCAGGCCTCTACAAATTCCCTAGGGGTATCACTACCACCATAGGTACTCTCCCAAGTCCCCGAAGGAACACATCTCATAATAATTCCCTAGGGGTATTACTACCACCATAGGTACTCTGCCATGTCCCCGAAGGAACGCATACACATAATCACACATGCAATCGTAACCATACATACATAACAACAAGAGTTAAGTGAGGTACTCACCTGTCAAGATGCTAGCAATTCATACACTTCACAAGCTAACACAATCACTTCGAATCACCTAACCAATCACAAATACATAACACATCAAACATAGCCCAAAAGGACCATTCGATACTCCATACCGAAACACTAGTCTTAGCCATAGCTAGACTAGTCTAATTGCCCTTAAAATCTACCCAAAGTCATCTCATAACATCCCTAACATAAGCCCAAAGCCAAATCTTGAAAAGGGCCGCAAACGAAAAATATCGAAAATGCTACAGAAAGTTGCGCCACCTGTCCCCGTGACCTCAGGTCGCGGGGCCAGGTCGCGGGGTTTTCCTGATGCCCCAAAAACGCGACTTTTGCTTCGAAAACTGTACCAAAAACCCAAATTTCGACTAACAACTCCCAAATTACTTTTACACAACAACTAGGGTCGATAACCAACGATCTCATGCGAGTAATTCGACCCCAAAACATACCAATTACAACACTTGATGATTCTATGATCATCATTCAACATCAAACCCTAACCAAACCTTCAACTCCAAAACATCAATTAAACACAAATTGGACATAGGAATCATACCTTTAAGCAATAAACACGACGATTCTATGCCAATTGCCCATCGAGAACCTCCAATTCGTCCCTGGCTCCATGCCTCTTCCTTGATCGCTTTCTCCCTCTCTCCTGGCTTCACAAGTCGTGAATGAAACTGAAAGGGGAGTTAAGGGTTTTCTCCTCTTTTAATTACATGCCATCCTTTCCCTCGTACTTTAACATTTAGCACTTAAGCCCCCGAACCTCCATAACACAAGTTAAAAAAGGTTAATCTCTAACCAAACTCCGTTAAGTTTCCAAAACTGAAAACGGGCGTTACAAAATCGTCATCGGAATCCGACATTTTTTTTTTGTGGATAGAAAAGAAAGAGAAGAAAATGAAAGAAGAGAATAGGATGAGATGTGGAGTTGTTTGTTGTTTGGATGTGATGTATATATATAGAGATAAAAGGAAAAAAAGAATAGGATGAGATGTGGAGTTGTTTGTTGTTTGGATGTGATGTATATATATAGAGATAAAAGGAAAAAAATTTTAAAAAAAGAGCCGTTAGAGAGCCGTTGGCGGGGGGGGGGGGGGGGGGTCATGCACACAATTTTGAAGCCGGTATGTGGGTACCGACTAGGCCCACTGCCGGTTCCATACCGATCAAGCACGACGGTGTGCACCGTCGGTTCTGGCGGTACCGGTGCCACACCGTCCCCCGTTAATGATGGCCTAAGTACTATATTTATGTTTGTTGGGATTTTGGAATTGATGATTCTTTTTATTTAGGGAGAATTGCATCTATATCCTTACAAACTTAAGTAATTACACCTATATCCTTACAAAATTTTAAATTACATCTATATCCTCACAAAACTTAAATAATTACACCTATATCCTTATACCTATTTTATTAATTTTTAAACTAATTTAAAATCATTAATAAAAATATATAATATAATTTAAGTGTTAAATCCCTGATCTACCCTTACCATTCTAAATCTCCAATCTTCCCCTACCATTGTAAATCAAAATCTATTAAAACATTTTTAAGGGATTTTAGGAAAACAAACAAACTTCTGGTACTTTTGCTAATTCAGGTGGTTCTAGAAGGCAAGATTTCTTTGCTGATTCTTTTGTCTCCAGCAACTCAAATAATCTTGGTTCATAGTTTTGGGAAAACAAACACTCTTATGGTACTTTTGCTCGAATGAAGCTCATTTCGTTACTTTTGCTCAAAAGTGCAGCTACTTTGGTGACAAGCTACATCTTTTCCACTAGCGTCCTTCGCCGTCGCCGGCGTCCCGCCTGCATCCTACGCCGTCGCCGGCGTCCCGCCTGCGTCCTTTGCCGTCGCCGGGATCCCGCCTGCTTCCTACGCCGTCGCCGGCGTCCCGCCTGCGTCCTTCGCCGTCTCCGGGGTCCCGCCTGCTTCCTACGCCGTCGCCTGCGTCCTTCGCCGTCGCCGACGTCTCCCCAGCGCCGTTAGCCGTCGCCGGTCACTCCTTCGGCACACACATCGCCAATTCCTAGATATTTTTTATTTTCCCTTTTCTCTTCGGTTTTTACTTCATCATCTTTCATTTCCCACTTCATTACCTTGGATTTCTTCTTGCGAATCGATTTTCTGCTTCATACCTTCAATTTTCTACTTTATTGCTTTTGAACACAATTTCCCCAAATCACAGTGATGCATATGGGTTTTTTATAATTTAAAATGGCAATGGTAGATTGGGGATTTAACCTTTAAAATATATTAAGTATTTTTATTAATGATTTTAAATTAGTTTAAAAATTAATAAAATAGGCATAAGGATATAGGTGTAATTAGTTAAGTTTTACAAGGATATAGATGTAGTTTAAAAGTTTGTAAGGATATAAGTGTAATTACTTAAGTTTTGTAAGGATATAGATGCAATTCTCCCTTTTATTTAATTTGAGGTAATATTTTCGCTGTAAGGTTATTATTTAATTTTAGAGGATCTTTTTTATAGTAGATTGAAGTATTCGATGTTTTAGGATGTTAACATAAATAGAAGATTAAATATGTGAGTTTCTTATAAATTTAAAGTTATGAAAGAGTAATACTTTGCTGAATTTTAGTTATTAGGCTAAAATACTACTTTGAAAGTTTGAATCGTTAGGTTAACTATTAATGACCAACAATAATTGAATTTACAAGCTATTTTTTCCGAGTAACATAATATTGATACAAATATTCTAGTTTTAAAATATTGTATTTTTGGTCCCTATTTTAAAATAATTAGGAAAAGTCCTTATGGTTAACACTATATTGTATTATTGGTCCCTGTGGTTTACACTATATTGCCATGTTGATCCATGTGGTTTACACTATATTGCACTATTGGTCCCTATGCTTAATAAATTGATTTGACATGAAGTTAGGGTTAGGGACCAATAGTGCAATCTAATATAAACTACATGGACCTTTTTCATAATTATTTCAAAATAGGGACCAACAGCGCAATATAATGTAAACCACATAGACCAAATAGGTAATTTACTCTTTTACTTATAATAACGATAAAGACATCATATTTGACTTAAAAGTTGATAGGAAGTAATGTTAATGAGTCAAATGAGAACATGAGGAAAACAATAGTACATGAATTTATGGCTTGTGACTTTTCTCCTATCCATTTCAATAAAGATAAAGTTTGAAATAACGTTAACGCAATTAATTGAGGTGTCAAAAATACAAATTTAGATTATATCGTAAAAGTTTATTCACAAGTTTTACAAATTTACATGAAAACTTGATTGATTAGAGTTATACTTTCATGTTATTCAAGATTAAACAACAATTAAGCATTTAAATCAACCAAGGCTCAAAGATATGAAAACCAAGCCAAATCATAATACCTTAATCATAATTTAGAAAACATGCATAAGTAATACTAACTTTTACCAAAAGGATTAAAGAAACTCACCTGAGGTTCGACACAAGACCACATGTCCTAACGGTTACTTAGGCTCTAACCGAACACCTGAATTAGACGACATACGAATGGTGTTAAACTATCTAAATCATCTTCAAACCACCTATTAGAATCCCTAAGACAATCCCCTGAGGGAAGCCTCGAGTTTATGCATAAGCGAGAAACAAACAAAAATGAAACAACACCAAATAGTGCTGAATGCAACTTCAATGAGAACCAAGTCGTATGAAACTCGCATTCATGCCTGTTTCATTCTGCACAAAATCTGCACTCTAAATCCATTAAGCCACTCATGCCTAATCCTTTCAAATTGATTTCAAGGTCCAAAATTAAGAGAATCAATGTCTAAAACCATTCTAACCATTATTCTAACCTCAAAACATAAACAAATCCATCAAAATCCATCTATAAATCATGTTTTTAAATCCTTAAAACTTTTTAAACCCTTAAAACTTTTTAAACCCTTAATGATACCATTAACGATGTCGAGTTTTCTCAAAATGGACATGAAGACCAACAAACTCAATCCAAAACAATAACCCAGCATCATTCTAAATCAAAAACACCAAGGGATTAGAAATCCCTAACTAGAAGCTAAAATTCCATTTATGGGGATATTAAGCTTGACAGATGAAGCTTACACAGAGGATGTTGATATTGTTGCTCTCTAAACTACAAACCTTCTCCACAATTCTAATGAAGATTCTATCTCTCATAGCCTCCATTTCCTCTTTATTCTCAAAACTGTTCCACATCAAATGAGGGTGAGAAGAAGGGTTTACCCTCTTCTGGTCTCTTATTTACTAATATAGTCCATGCAAAAGAGAAGGGTTTATCATTACATGCCTAGACTTCCATTGTTGTTGAAAGAACTAGGTGAAGGTTATTACATCAACCGCCGAGTGAGGCAAAAAAATGTTCATCACATTGTGTCTTTGGAAACACGCTTTATGCAGGCAAGTTGGGGTTATTTGTAATCAACTTTTCTCGAAATATCATACGCCAAACAAAATTATTATATAGAATCAAGCAAAAAATGTTATCTAGTCCACATTGGACTTTTCTCCAAGCCACATCTTAGTAAAATAACAGCATGGTGTGTTAGTTGTTTTATTTGGTTATGTCAAAATCATAAAAAAATACCCGAAAATCAAACTAAATATGGTATCCTTATTTGGTTAACCGAACAGTTTAACCTGAAAGTTGATTACTCAAATCATCTAACCTCAACCTCATTTGGTCGGATAGATTATTGGGAAACTTTTTTTAAACACCGCAACCTCCATAATTCTTACTATTTCCAAGTGATTTGATAGTTTTCGCTTTAAGTATAGAGTGTGTATTTGGGATCATACAAAACATTGTTTATCTTACAAAAATGATTAATAGATCGATATGTCTTAATATAGCTATTGGCATTATAAATGGTTGATTAATTTTATATTTATTGCAATAATTTCAATAATTTTAATTTGATGCTAAAATCAAAAACAAAATTCAATTTGATCAAATACTTCAAATATGATTGTACTAATTTCTAAATACAATAATAGGTTTTAGAAAACATAGTCTAACATTCAACTTTTTTCTCGTACATAAATTATGTCTGACACCATGATGACGTGTTGAATGTTAGACTTGAGTTGTATTATGTAGTCACAAAACTAACAGTATCAAAATCAACAATATAAATGATAGAAGTTTTATGTTGAACTTATTTTGCAAAATATTGAATGCCCTATAAAATACATAAATTTTCTTTTGAAGCATCATTAAATTTTATTCAAATACCAGAACAAAACACAAAATTCATACAAAGTAAAACAAACACAAAAACTACGCACAACAAGAAAATATAGCATTGGGTGGCGTTTGCGAGAGGCAAACAGACCCACATCAAAAACTAGTACCGAAGCTACAACCCACGGCTACGGCCAAATATAATCTTATGATATTTATATAGCTTTACAGATGAGTCATATAACGTTTACACTTCTTTCATATATCTTTTAATAAAATATTGAAAAGAAACATTATTGAAAAGTTAGTTGATGGGTCTACATAAGTATAATATGGAAGGATACCTTTTCAACAACACTAGATAAGCTTGTTTTTATGTCGGATCCACTTACTCATCAAACGGATATATTGGTGTTCACTAGGCTTATATAGTAACCAAGACCAACATGTTGACCATTTATTTGTAAACCATTAGACACGGTCAAATTTCCAAAACTTATGATGAAATATAATTATCTAAAACAATCATGCACATATACAACTGGCAAGTTTTATCTTTAAATTTTTTGTCCAAAAAAAAAATAGTTTTATCTTCAATTTCGACAACAATATATACACTTACTTTTACAAAATCCATATACTCGTCAACTGATAAATTACTTTTATTGAATTTATATTCGATAGCTATGATCTACATGTTGATTGATTAATTATAACTCATTAAAACAGTAATAAGTCATTAGTAGCCTATTGGTTGATAAGATCCTTTTGAAAGGGACAACGGATGATATTTCTGTTTACCTGTGTTCGATTCATAGAGTGAGCATGTGGTGATACTTTGACCATCGGTCGGCTTGCGAGTCGATCCATGCTCGCCAAGGATTTGTTGAGTGCCCATATGAATCTCGAATACTTCACCGACTTCGTGTTAGGACGTGTGCATGAGTTATTTACCATTAAAAAAAAGTCATTAACCGACTTTCATCATATATATATATATATATATACATCATTAAAATATTCATTGAGTAGGGCGATTTTACAATTATTATCTATTTATTTACCATCATGTTATAATTTGCATTGGCACTATTAAAGTAATAATTAAATAGTTAGAACATAAATAGATGGAACGAAACGTTCAAAACGTGTTGACAAAAATGGTTTTAACCCGTGACAAAAGATTGCATTATTTAACAAAAGTAACTTCAATAATTGAGACTAACACCCCACCCCAACTCACTCTTTCTTTTCTTTTTATATATTTTTCTCTCACATAATAATTTAGTTTTCACTTTTTTCCAATCTTAATAATTATCTTTCCAATAAAGAAATTTTTTTATAAATAATTTCTAATAATTCTAATTTGTAAGTTTCTAAACTATCTTAAAAGGCATAGATTTTATTTTACTTGATTTTCAACAATCAAATTATTTAACACCTTATATCATACGTAAGGATTGACTTTCTAATGATCGAGCATAGTCTCGTGTACCGATCACTTGATAATCACAAAGAAAAAAAGTTAGACATCTTAAAAACGTATTTGTTTGATTTTGGAGGTGCTTGAGAATGTTTTAAAACCAAGTTTCAAACATGAAATATTTTAAACTCAAGTTAAATGTTTCTTTGGATAAGAACTCTTGTGTTCAATCCTTACCTACCGTAAAACCTTTTATTTTTTAATTTAAAACTGAAAATCCAATAACTTTTATTTTTTTTTGTGATCTCTTTCAAACATAAATTAACTTCAAATATCCCCAAATCAAATTTAATAACACATCGAGTATTTCAATATTCTATTAATTTCATTTCTATAATCAAATTTGTTTCCTCTTTTTGTTAATTATGGTTTTGAACAACACTTTTTGTTAATTAATCTCTTTCAATCATAAATCAACTTCAAATATCCCCAAATCAAATTTAATAACACATTGAGTATTTCAATATTCTATTAATTTCATTTCTATAATCAAATTTGTTTCTTCTTTTTGTTAATTATCGTTTTAAACAATACTTTTTGTTGATTAATCTTCTTGTAAATTATCAAGTTTTTAATCATAATGTTCCCAAAAATACAAGTTCTTCCTATTGGTTTGTGGTATCTTGTATTTCTTATAGTTATTATTTGATTACCATTAGTCAAAATTATAAAAGCATATTTAATTTAATTTAATTTTTTTGAAAAGGCAACTTGTATTACTAATTTACTACCACCAAAACACAACCAATTACAAGAAAAAGTCCACTGCGGCCAGTGAAAAAGAAATACAAACAATAATAAAAGCATATTTAATTTTGATTTGCACAACATCATATACAATACAAGGATCTTGTATGTATAAAAAACACAATTGAAAATCTAGATAAAAGAGCCGATCAATATCAAAGACTAAAAGTTATAAAAAGTTTATAAAATCAATCATAAACTGAAAAAGTCCTCGTAATGATGGATTTAAGCTAAAAACATGTTGGACGTAAGATGTAGGCTTTGTTTGGCAAGCATAAGCTAGCTGATAAGCTAGCTTATAAGCTAGTCCATCCAAACATGTACTAGGAAGCTAGCTTATCAGCTAGCTTATAAGCTAGCTTTTTGAAACGCTACTTTGAGTAGCTTATGAGGAGCTTATTGTAGCTTTTTCCAATTATACCCTTATTAATATTAATTATTAAATTCAAATATACCATTTTTGGTCATTTTACATACTCATAAGCTAGTTTTTGCCAAACATAATTTGTTCAACAGCTAGCTTATCAGCTACTAGCAAGCTTATCAATCAACAGCTAGCTTATCAGCTATCCGCTAGCTTATCAGCTACCAGCTAGCTTATAAGCTACGCTTGCCAAACATAGCCGTAGTCTTATGTTTTGCTCAAAAAGTTGGGGGTTGATTCAATTTGAAAAAAATATATTTATTCTTGAAAGCGACTTAATTGACTTCTCCTTAGGTTAAACCGTGTTAAGTTTTCCTTCCAATCAAACCCGTGATTTCGAAGGCCTTAAAGATGCATCCGCTCAAAAAAGTTCCTAGGTTCGCCATTACTTAAACGGAAAGTAAAAGGCTTGGATTGTTTGTGAAACTTCTAAGTGTGCATCAACTCAAATAGGAAATATGTGATTGGGGGAAATGGTAGAAGTTACAAGACTTGGAGAAGTGGCTAGCTATTATTTGTCTGATGATCAAAATTAAAGAAGTGAGAATCCACTTACTCTCTTCGTAAACATAAGAAATGTAGCAAGTTTTTTGAGAAAACACTAAAAATGTGTATGTTCATAAGCAACGAACGTAAAAAATTAAGGCATATCATTCATACTTTGAAAGTTGATTGTAGGTCTATTGGTGTAAGCTTTGGGTTAAAAATGTATCCAAATTGTCAGCCAATGTTTGGGATATGCTCGGTTAATGTATATTTGATTTAACGCATGATATGTATGGTGTTTAAGTATGTTGATACTAGTTCTACATGTCGTAAGTGCTTTAATGCATGAAAAAATGAAGGAAAACAAATTGGGAATGGCCTAAAGTTGTTGAGGATCCCTCACTCGACATTTTGTCCAAAATTAGATAACTTGAAATTCGGTTTGGTGAAGTCATGTGACTATGTCGTAAGATGATGAGGTAGGTAACTTGTATACGTGAGTGAGAAGTTTGTGCACGCAAAGTTCCATGTATAACCCACATTAGATGGAACTTGAAAGACGTGTCAAAAGTTCCTTTTTGTTAGTGTATAGAGGCAACACTGAACTTAACCTGGAAGTTGTGTTGAAAGTTACATAGGTAGGGTTTAAGTACATACAACTTGGAAGTCATGTTGGAAGTCGCTTAGGTAGGGTTTAGGCAAGTTGGCTATGTTGACTTGCCCAAGGTGGTCTTCAGCTAGCTAATATCAAATCCGACCTATAAAGTCGCGTTTAAGTTGCATAGGTCCCTAGTGGTGCCAGTTCGAGTAGTTAAATTTAAGATTTTGAGTTAACTCAGTTAGTA
The DNA here is from genome assembly GCA_030169165.1 of Centaurea solstitialis. NCBI lineage: Eukaryota > Viridiplantae > Streptophyta > Magnoliopsida > Asterales > Asteraceae > Centaurea > Centaurea solstitialis. The sequence continues at coordinate 72,577,285 of CM058045.1, forward strand.
TTACGTGGTGTAAGATTACTTATAATGTATGTTATTACATGTGTGCATATCGTTGCCAGGAGAACCAATTTAAAAATCAACGTGATTTTACTACAATTTATAAACCAAAATACCTATATATGTATATATTTCAGTAGTTTTATTTATGATGTGTTCATGTTATGTGTTTCATGTGATTTAAAGCTTTAAAGCATGCCAAATCTATTTCATTGTGTTATGAAAGTGCCATATATAAATGTTTCGATACATGTATGGGGTCACATACCTAGACAATGATAGTGATAGACGGGCACCATAGAGATGCAAGAGGGCCAACATACGACATGAGGCACCCTTAGCTATGCCAAGAGTACAATGACGTAGTAGATGTTCTAAGGGACCTCTGTACTATGTCATATATGCCAACAAATTCTTGCTACACATTGATAGTCAATTTACATGGTGATTGATAAAGATATTAGAGATGGCCCCAATTTATAGGATTAGAGGTTAGATCTCATAAAGTATATTTATGTTTGCATTGTGCAAATATTTATATGATTTACAAATGCATAACAATGTACAAGTCAAAGTTAAAGGTTTTGCATGTTATTGTAATAACTGAAATTTTGAAACAACTCCAACATAGGATATTATCTCAAGATCATCTCAATTGAAATTCCCGCAGAAAGAAAAACACACATCACTATATTATTACAAAATCTAATATCAAATATTTAAAATTTCAAATATCAGTCCAACCATTACCTCAAAACCACAATCATAATTTACACCTTTAAAGTAAAAGTTATATAATAGACTTTGCACTTGTCCTGATTTTGCATTGTTTTTGGAAAATGAGGATTAGATCATCACGTCTAGTGAAATTCACAATCTTTTATGCATATTACACCAATACAAGAAGAAGAGTTTAAAGCATCATAAATGTAACATTATCTCAATTAAGCATGCATATTAGTCAAAAACACCTTAATCCAAGGTAAGTACGGACAATAGTCAACCCATTAGATAAATATGAGAAACGCGACAAGGAACACATTCTTTCCCCTCAATATTAAATGTGTTTGGCAAGGAACCTCGTTCTTACACACATAAATCATATAGTCCAATTTGACTTCCATTCCCACTACGAGTTGTATGCAATTCCGTCAAAAAAAAAAGCACAAGTGAAACATGGGGAGGGTTGTTCGAGTAGACATATATGATACTAAGATCTTCACTTGATGGATTGATGAATGTGTCATTTTCTCCTTACATTGTTTATATTTCTATGTGCCTATTTAATTTATCTCCTTTTTCCGTATTCCCCTTGCTTAGTATTTACTAGCATCCATTCTTCTTCTCTTCTTACACACAATTTAGAATACGTCGCAGGTTTTACAGAACAATTGTTTTATCCTTTGAAATAGAGGACATGGTTGCATACATATTACCTTCAAATCATATTTGAGTGATAATATGTCAAGTTTGTTTGATTCGAATATATATTAATTCACTCCTAAGAGTTATATTAGCATAATAATATGTTTATTTCAAACCATAAAATCTTTAGAATTACAAGATTGCAATGATAGTCATCATGGTATTTTTGTAACATTCAAAATATTCGATTAATTAACGTGAATTTGAATAAAATTTATACTATTAGGATAGTTGAAATATTAATTTAAAAATGGAAAAAATCAGTAATTAATGGGGCGTGTTATATGTGACGGGGCTAACCCGATTAAACTAAAGGATGGCAAAGACGTAAATATGTGATTACTTTTTGAATCATAAAAAATAAAAGACCACATGGCAATATAAATAACTATTGCTAGAATATATTCCTTTTGTTTTTTTTAATGAGATTATTTTAGCTCAAAAAATTTAATAATATCTTACTATACTTAAATTAAAGTTGTTAACAAGTGACTTCAATCGGTCCCATACGTAACCAAGGGCGAATTTACCCTTTAGGTTGGCAGGTTTCGGGGTCTGCCTAACTTTTTTATTTTTATTGGAAGTTATGTAGAATTTTTTGGGATCTATCTTATTCGATATATGTTTGATTTTTCATTGTTAATGAACCGACCCGACAAAAGTATAGTTAACACTTTTATTTTTTCCGGCTACTATTAATTAAGGAATCACGTAGATTTTGTTCTAGATTCGCCACTATACACAACCTTCTTCACTGACATTAATATGAACTAAGTTGCACGGTAGAGGACAATCAAAGTTACCATAATCTTTGATATAATGTATCAAGAATTTCAAAATTCTCTATTTTTTGTGATATATAATTAAACTAAGTTTTTTTTTGTATATTTTATCACATAGATTACTTTTAGTGATTGTTTTATGTTGTATCATGAAAATGATGGTTTGGTTTTAATCGAAATCCTACACCAAATAAATGTTACGTTTTGGTTTGACTTGTTCTTTTTTTATTTTTCCATGTACGTTATGTTTGAATAGGAAAGTTTTTTTGCAAGGTTTTAATTTTGCTTAAATTGGTTTTTCTTATATTTTCTTAATAGAGATAAAAAGAAATAATGACAAAATAAGAATAGAATGTTCTTTTGAGTTATGAGACTGGTAACGTGCATCAAAAACAAAATTAATTTTGAGTTCATATTTATAGCAAGGAATCTAACTTTTTTGTAAATAAGTAAATGCCTAAATGGCCCCATGACCTACATTGCTGTTGAAACATTATTGGCTCATGTGGAAGATAAATTTGTTGATATATGTCAAATGGATCGAAATATAATGTCTAACTCGGACTCGACTTGAGCTTAATTAACTTTTTTAAACTCGGTTGCAAACTAGAGCCCGAGGAACCTTTTCAAAATCGGGCTAGAACTCAAACTTGAATATATTTTCAATGTATGAGCTTGAGTTGGATATGAATATGATGGTCGTTTATAAGCTTCAATTCGAGTTGAAGGAGAAGCACTTTTCGTCTTCATTTTCAAGCATTTTTCATCTTTGGAATCAAACCATAGGTGTGCTTCATCTCTGTCGTTCGACCTTTGAAAGTTCATCGATTTCCACCTTCGTCCCTATGGTTCGATCTCTGTAACTCCATCAATCTCTCTCTTCATCTCTGCGTGATTTGTATAGGTTTCAGGAACGAATCAAGAACCCATTGACTCACGAACGAATTTCATCTCAAATTCAAATACGGGAATCACGCATAGATCCATATCTCCACTGTTTTCCTTCCATATCTCTCTCGCCATCTATCTCTCATATGTTCCTTGCAATTAGATATGTGTTCAATGTTATATTTTAGGGTTTCCATTTAAGTTTTGGGATGTCGGATTCGAAAATCGAAACTGGTCTGGATTTTGATATGAATTTGAGATTTGTTAAATGTTTTGATGTTCTTAGGATTGGATTTTGATATAAGATTAGATTTAGAATTTTATTTATGTTGGTTTTTGGTGTTATTGTTTTTTTATATCAAATGCTCTAGGTGTTCTCCATGGTATTCTTGAAAAAGATGTTCTAATAAAAAAATAATATAAAATTGATGAAAAAATATATAATAGAAGAAAATTGATAAAAAGACCAATTTACCTTTTTACTTAACATACAAATTAGAAGGCTATTAGCATGAGGGATCAAATCCATAAGAAGAATGTAAACATGAAAGGTTCTTTTGTAATAATAAAAATTTAAAGACCAAATCTATAATTTTTGACATTTGTTAACCAAATCCGTAATTTGCTTTAAGCTAAAACATGATATTGATCAACTTGAAATACAATAATTATATTAATGGTTTGAAAAGGAAACAATATCCATTTTGAGAATAAATACATACATAAAAACTTGTACAAATTTTACTACTAATGTGTTTTTTTGTACATTACCACCGAAAAGAATATTTATATTACAAAATAGTTGGTTCTTCAAAACAAGAGTAAAATACAATTTTTTTTGAGAAGGTTTATCTGGGCTTTGTTGAGACTACATCCTTGGCAATTTTTACCGAGAGCTAAGACAACTTTCCTGGGATAAATACTCAGTGGTCATCAATTGCGTACGCATGGATTTGAACCTGGGTGGGAGCTACCACCCTTTAGGAACTTACCACTATGTCGCGCCTACAATTTTGGTCTCTAAGGTTTACACGCGGCTACGAAAGTGGTCCATCTGCTTCAATAAGTACACAAATGGTCCATAATGTTTAGTAATTGCTTTGAATCAAGTCCCTACTCACCAACTCTGTTAAAAAACCCAGTTAAACGAGGGATATTTTTAATCCTTTTATTTTATAATGATACTTATATGTTTGTATAAAACAAAGGACCAAATTGTAATTTACTCTAACTTGTACCACCATTCACCACCACCAACCAACACCAACACCAACACCAACACCAACACCAACACCAACACCAACACCAACAGCAACACCATTCACCACCACCAACCAACACCAACACCATTCACCACCAATCAATACCAACACCATTCACCACCATCAACCACTACCACTAACACTTCCACCATTCACCACCACTGCCAACAACCACCAACACTTCCACCACTACTTCCAACAACCACCGCCTACACACAACCACCACCATTCACCGCCACCACTGCCTGCACACAACCACCACCATCTCCTGCATACAACCATCACCGTTAACTACCACCACCTATTCTTCTTCCCCACCATCGCAGATCTTCGTCTTCGATTTAGGGTTCATCGATCAGGGTTCATCGATCAGGGTTCATCGATTTAGGTGGTTCATCGTCTTCGATTTCTACGAATCTGATTCTTCATCTTCGATATGATTCATCGTCTTCGTCTTCGATTTAGGGTTCATCGATTTAGGTGGTATGCGCCTCTACGGTGGTGAGGAAGACGAAGAGGTAGTGGTTGTGTGCAGGCGGTGGTGGTGGTAAATGGTGGTGGTTGTGTGCAGCGGTAGTGATGGTGAATGTTGTGGTTGTGTGCAAACGGTGGTGGTGGTGGTGAATGGTGGAAGTGTTGGTGGTTGTTGGTAGCGATGGTGGTGGTAAATGGTGGTGGTTGTGTGCAAACAGTAGTGATGGTGAGTGATGTGGTTGTATGCAAACGGTGGTGGTGGAGAATGGTGGAAGTGTTGGTGGTGGTGGTGGTTGGGGGGGGGGGGGGTAAATGATGTTGGTGTTGGTTGGTGGTAAATGGTGGTACAAGTTAGAGTAAATTATAATTTGGTCCTTTGGTTTACACAAAAATATAAATATCATTGTAAAACAAAAAGATTAAAAATACCTATCATTTAACTGAGTTTTTTTAGTGTGGTTAGCGAGCAGAGACTTGATTCAAAGCTATTACTGAACACTAAAAATCATCCATATACTTATTGAAGCACAAGGACCACTTTCGTAGCCGCATGTAAACCTTAGGGTCCAATATTACAGGTTACTTAAAACAAAGAACACACAAAAAAAAATCAAAATTTGAATTCTTCTTTACTAATTAAAAACTCGAGTTAAAACATAAAACATATAACTAAAATACAAAATTAATTTCTCAATTTAAAATCCAATTATATCATGTGAGGAAAGGAACGAGTAAACCGTATAAAGACCGCGTCACGCCTGTGACCACTCGCCCTGAGTCATCAACCGCTGAACCGATTCAACTCCCACGCACCACCTTAGACCATTCACAGTGGTCTTACTTGGTATCAATGTGGAGCTGTTATGTTAGCGCCACATTAGCTTTCCTCTACCTTACCAATAACTTACCAATTTATCCTCAATGGTTTTACCCCTTGCCAAAAACATTTTATTTTTTAATTTTTTAAATACTAAAATACATTAAAACAAATATTTTTAGATTAAACTAATAATAATAATATTGTACTTTTTAAATAATAATATTTAAAACTAAAAAAAATACATTAAACACGGAAAAAAATTACGCTAAAATTAAAAATAAAATTTTTCATAAAAAAATAGCTACTCGAGAGAAACATATGGGGTGATGTTGGGTGAGAAAAACATATGGTATTATTGGGGGTTGATTAAGCAAACTTGTAAATGACATTTGCGGGTATGGGGGTGGCGAGATGTTTGCATAAGCCCAATGCTCGGGCATTTGGGGTAGGCGGTCAGGCTCGACATTTGGGAGTGGTTGCCCCTGTTGACATTTGGGACGTCGAGACATTTGTGGGTTTTAAACGTGTACGTTTGGAACCAATAGAGATATTTTGTTGATCCATAGAGAATATTATTAAGATTGAGAATGAGAGGTTAAGAATAAGTTGAGAGTAAGATGTTGAGAATAAGAGATTGAGATGAAATTTGAGTGAGATTGAGATGAATATAAAATAGATATATATACATATATATAGGCAACAGTGAAAAGAAAAAAAAATTAAAAAGTTACAGTTAACCGGTACGGAGATACCGGTTTCAACCGGTACCGGTCATCCGTGGCGGATTTAATGGTCGTAACAGCGGTACCGGTTTCCGTACCGGTACCGGCTGCGGATATTGTTATACCCTCCAATCACACCCCGCCACATCACTATCAACCCTCACAAACACCCTTCACTCTCGCCACGTGCGCGTGGGATTCCGACACCTATTTCCAGCCGCGTCAAGCTCATACTCCACTTGACATACCCGTTGAAAAAGCCAGTCAGATATCATCAGTACATTGCAGGCTCCACATTTAAAAAATCTTTAATTTCATTTCCATTTGAATTTGAATCTACATTTCATTTCCATTTCATCAAATTTGAATCTCTCACAAGTATTCATTCTTCCAACCATTTTTGAAACCTTTGACTTAGACCAACCCAAAAAGAAACATAGAAGAAGAAAACTCTCACCTTCCTCCTTCCTTCCTCCATTAAGCCACACCCATTAAGCCATAGCGTGTGCTTTTGTTATCTTTATTCCCAACATCATATAAATATCCATCCATCTTCATACCACACCTTTACAACCAATTTTCTTACACCTTAATTCTTCCATTCATCCACACACACAAAAAATCATCATCGTTTTTAGGTATAAAATATCAACTCTTTTTGTAGGCTTTCATGTGTAAAGTTACAAGGGGTAAATTTTATTCTACCATGGATGGAGAAAAGTACCATGGATTGTTCTTGAAATGTTCCAATTTGCTGGAGTTAGCAGCTGCCGATGATGTTTCTGGGCTTATTTACATGGTGGAAGAGAAGGGAGCGAGTCTAGACGAGATCAGCTTCTGGTACGTTAGAAGAAATAATGGAAGTAAAGCGAAAATGGGGTTCGAAGAACGAACCCCGTTAATGATTGCTTCCATGTACGGAAGCAATCGCGTCGTGAAATATATTGTCGACTCGAAGAGAGTCGACGTCAACAGGGCGTCCGACTCCGATGGCGCAACCGCCCTCCACTGCGCCGCCGGAGGCGGCGCCCCGGCGTCGGTCGCGGTCGTGAAGCTTCTCCTCGAAGCTTCCGCCGACGTCGATGCGACTGACGCCGGAGGGAACAAGCCGGGCGATCTCATCGCCCGGGGTGTCAAGTCGTCGCAACGGAGAGCCCTTCAGATGCTGCTGAAGGGCTTTGCCGTTGGAGACGGTAGCGATGAAGAAGAAGAAAAGGAAGCCGAAACCGAAACCGTGGCTTCGGGGAAAAAGGAGTACCCGGTAGATGTATCGATGCCGGATATCAACAATGGCGTTTACGGGTCGGATGAGTTTCGGATGTATACGTTTAAGGTGAAACCGTGCTCGAGGGCTTACACGCACGATTGGACCGAGTGCCCGTTTGTTCATCCAGGCGAGAACGCCCGTCGCCGTGACCTACGAAAGTTCAACTACAGCTGCGTGCCGTGCCCCGAGTTCCGGAAAGGGAGCTGTGCGAAAGGCGATTCTTGCGAGTACGCACACGGGGTGTTCGAGTCGTGGCTCCACCCGGCTCAATACCGAACCCGATTGTGCAAAGACGAGATCGGGTGCGCGAGAAAAGTTTGTTTTCTCGCGCACCGGGTGGAGGAGCTCCGCCCAGTGTACGCTTCAACCGGGTCCGCGGTGCCATCACCGAAATCCGGGATGGCGGGTCCGGTCGAGATGGGCTCGATGAGCCCGTTGGCGCTTGGTTCTTCCACTCCGCCGATGTCTCCACCGTCCTCGTGGCAGAACAAGGTGAATCACCTGACGCCGCCGGCGCTCCAGCTTCCGGGGAGCCGGTTGAAGACGGCGGTGAACGCTCGGGATTTGGAGATGGATATGGAGTTGGTTGGATCGGAGAGCTTAAGAGCTCAACAACAACAAAGACGACAATTGATCGATGATTTATCGACAAATCTTTACAATAACAACAGCAACCGATTTGGGGAAATGAAACCTACGAATCTTGACGACGTTTTACTGTCGCAATTTCACGGGTTATCGTCTCCGATGACATCATCTTCACAAACCCTATTGCAATCGCCAACCGGGCACCAACAATTCCGTCAAAACTCGTCGCAATTCCACGGTTTATCGTCACCAATGACATCATCTTCACAAACCCTAATGCAATCGCCAACCGGGCACCAACAATTCCGCCAAAACTCAAGCCCGAACCCTCTTCGCGCATCGTACCCTTCACCGAACTACTCATCATCCCCGGTGCGAAAACCGACGACTTACGGGTTCGATTCGTCCGCAGCCGTGGCTCAAGCGGTCATGAATTCAAGGTCCGGTTCGTTCTCGAAGCAACGCAGCCAGAGCTTCGTCGACCGAGGTGCGGGATCCCCCGTGGGTCTACGGTCAATGGGCCAACAACCACCAAACTTCTCCGAATGGGGTTCACCCGACGGAAAGCTCGAGTGGGGGTTTAACGGCGATGATGCGGCGAACAAGCTTAGGAAATCAGCGTCTTTCGGGTACGGTGGTGGTGCCGTGAATATGGACCGCGAACCGGATGTTTCGTGGGTGAATTCCCTCGTTAAAGATGTCGGGGTCGGGCTGCGTGGTTCGCCCGAAAACCGCCGCTACGGTGGCAATGGTGGTGGTGAGAAGATGCCACAATGGATTGAGCAGATGTACATAGAGCAAGAACAGATGGTGGCATGAAAGCAAAAGCAAAAGCTTTGAATTTGCCATTATAATTCTTTGGTGAATTATTATTAATTTGTTATTTATATATTTAATCAAATCATATGTAGTAGTATGATTCAGATGTTAATTAGGAGGAGGAAAGAAGGAAACTGAAATTAAGTTGATCTTAATTGGTTTAGGGAAGAACAACAACTGGGAATTCTTTTAATTTTTCTTTGATTTCTTGGGAATTTTATTACATAATTTCCAACTGGGAACTTAATTTATATTTTTATGATTCAATTTATGAGTTTCAAGATTATTTGTTGTTCCAAATTGTGGTTTTATTTGTTCATCATGTTATAAATTTTTTAATGTTTTAATTATGTCATTAAGTATTATTCTGCTTACTTCATATATTTTGTATTTTTATTCTTTTATCACATCAAATAACACAATTCTAAATCGGACAAACCAATAAAAGTTGAATTAATTCGATTGTGATGCTGTCCCTTTAAATTGTTCGTCTGTCGTTTTCTTTGTTTTTCCATAGGAACTACTTTTTTTTTAATGATTTATTCATCAATCCAAAATAGATGACAATATGATTTGATATTGAATTATTCAAATATCCAATGAGAAAAATTCAAATGAGACTTTCTTATGGGATTAATACCATCTTAAAGCACCTCCAAATCCAATAGTGTGTTTATAAAAGTGTTAATTTTATAACTTTTTGGAAATTTATTGCCTTAAATGTAGAAGCCAATGTGGATGACCTCCGTATTTTTAGTGTTAAGTTGTGGGTTGAAGTAACATGACGGCGGGCCTTCATGTAATTCTAACAAACTATACAAATCTTTATATTACAAAATAGTAGAGGTATTTCCGGATAATTATTATGACCATTAATTAGACAGAAATACTATACATGAAATCTAATAATATTCATTCATTATGATCATGACTTTAGATTAGAAAAATATGACTAGATGAACAACTATGATTGACTTGTATAATATGTTAGAATTACATGGTTTGTAAATGAGACATTCCTTATATGTGTGTGTATTCGAATTCAAATGAGAATGATATATATTTAAGAGAATAAGAAAACAGTCGAATCATATGTTATTTTACACAGCACGTAAAAATCATATTTGATTCATGCGACTTTGCCATGTGACATGAAGAAGCGGCCAAAGCCACTTGCACACCTTTGGGCATTTTCACATTCTCTTAAATGGTTTACATTCTCATTTAATTATCTCTCTATATAGGGCATTTTTTGGATTTTTGCCATGGGCATACATAACCTAAGGACCGGCCCTGGTAACATCTTAGGGATCGGAATACATACCTGATAAAAGGTTACTCGCAAGAATACCTAGTAAGAGGGGAGATGTAATAACCCTCTTCTTGTTTGTTTTAGCAATTATGGAAGTCTAGGAATGTAAATGTAAGCCCTCTTTTTTGCTGGGACCGGTCTAATAAATAAGAGGCTAAACTCCTCTTCTTTACCCACAATAAAAGAGGCCTTTAGACAGCTTATTTGTAGGTTTATGAAAAAACTGATATTACCCAGACGTAACAATGAGACTCAAAAGACTGGAAGATTTTACTACACATAGCCTTAACCCCCTATATGTGTAAAAAAATAAGTTTAGAGTTAATTACATATTTGGTCCCTGTGGTTTACGCGAAATTACGATGGAGGTCCCTAAACCCTAATTTTCATGCCTACGGTCCTTGTGGTTTAATTTTCGTAACGATGGAGGTCCCTGAAGCTAACGTCTGTTAAAAGCCTCCGTTAACTCAAGGGTATTTTTGTCATTTTACCCTCTTTCTTTTATTTTCTATTAAAATTTAAATCAAATATTAAAACACCACCACTATTAAACCACCACCAAAAACAACAAACCACCCAACACCAACCACCCACCCACCAACCAACCAACCACCACCACCACCATCAACCAACCAACCAACCACCACCACCACCACCAACCAACCAACACCACCAACCAACCACCACCACCAACCACCACCACCACCAACCACCACCACCACCACCACCACCACCAACACCTACCAACACCAACACCCACCACCACAACCACCAACACTCACCAACAGCAACACCCACCACCACCACCACCACCAACCACCACCAATCAAAAATCCGGCCACACCCACCACCACCAACACCCACCAACCACCACTAATCAGAAATCCGGCCACCACAACCCACCACCCCCAAATCGATTTGATTTCACAAATCTAGGAGAATCCGGCCACCACGACGTGAACGAGGGGAAGGGAATCGACGTGAACGACGACCTGCTACAGATCTGAACATCTCTTCGACTGGCTACAGATCTGAACGTCTCTTCGACGACCTGCTACAGATCTGACTTTCCGACGCCGACGCCGGATATCTGAACGTGAAATCGACGTGAACGTCGGTTTTAGACCGTCAAATCGACGTGAACGTGGGCGGTGGTGCAGACCTGAACGTGAACGTCAACGTGAACGTGGCCGTTGTCGTCGTCGTTGTGGGCAGCGTTGGAGGATACCGACGGTGGAGGTAGGAGGAGGGAGGTGGCCGATGGCGGTGGAGGTGGCCGGCGACAGTGGAGGTGGCCGGCGGCTACTGCATTTCTTTTAGGGTTTGGGGTGGGATTGGGGTTGGGGAAGAGGGAAGGGAATGGAAGGGAAATGAAGGGTTATATATATAAGAAGGGCATTTTCGTCTTTTAACTCCTTTTTAACAGCTATTTTTAACAGACGTTAGCTTCAGGGACCTCCATCGTTATGAAAATGAAACCACAAGGACCGTAGGCATGAAAATTAGGGTTTAGGGACCTCCATCGTAATTTCGTGTAAACCACAGGGACGAAATATGTAATCAACTCATAAGTTTATTTGAACATTAATGATGGCTTCTAAAATATAAGAAGATAAAGAGAACCGTGCCGACCATATTCTGTAAATCAATATTATAGTTTGCAAGCAACAGAAAGTTAAATGACAGTTGTTTTGTCTATATGTTGATATTTTTTCTTTCTCAAGAGTCAATATATATATATATATATATATATATATATATTTATTAATATGTTCAATTCAATGTGTAATTTAACATTTTAGTTACAAATTAATCATTTAAAGTTCATTTAGTAGCACAAAATAGATTATAAAAATTAAAAGAATCAACAAAATAAATTTAATTAGCTTATAATAGTTTCTTAAATAACAAGAAATATCTTAATTTTTTTTACTTCCTTCTTTACCGTATTTGATGTAGCAGTTACATGGTTAACAATAATTTCTTAGGTTAACGTATTATAACTGTCCATTTTTTTAATAATTTCTAGCTACTTTATAATAAGAGTTTATACGGGTTAGATTAAACCATTTTTTCATATTTTTGTAATCCAACCTAATTACGATTATTTAAAAATTTTCAATGCAACTCAACCCATTTTATTAATATGTTTTACATTTTATTATAGAAAACTTAAGTTTTAACTTAGTTGAATAATTGGATGTAGTTAAAGTTGATAATGAAATATTGTAATTCGTTTTGCAGTAAACAAGGACATGCGTTTGATCAAGGCTTCAAGAGTGCAAATAAGGCACCATCAAGTTGTTCCTGCAGCTTCTTCTAAAGAAGAGGGGCATGACGTAGCACCAGATTTACTTAATTTTATATTGAAGAACTCAGGACCAGTCCCAACCCTAGGTGAGGGGTACGACGTAGGGCCATATTACTTAACTCTATACAATAAAAAGAAGGATCGTTCCTAGACGCAGACCCACCTAGGGCTAGCATTACTAATTAAGCTTTGTACAAAAGAGAATATATCAATATCATATTCATCATTTGAAATATATTGTAAAATATTATGAATAGTTAGACCATGAGTACCGCTACCCTCTGAACTCGCTAAACCCTGATGTTACCTCAGGTAGCGTTTGGTACGCAGACAGGATTGGACAGAACTGGACTGGACAGGACTGGACTGGACTGGACTGGACAGGACCGGACAGTACTGGACAGGACAAGAGAGCAGGACAGGACTGGACAGGACGGGACAGAACAAATGTTTGTTTTATGTTTGGTACGCCTAAGACTGGACGGGGCAGAACTAGACAAGTTCCCTCAAAAAATTAATTGATGATCTTATATATCACTTAATAGTTATAATTAACACAAATTAACTAAACTAGTAATTTATAAAAAAATTACACAATTTTCATAAACATAAACATACACACACGTGTATATATATATACATACATACATACATATATGATTTTTTTGTAAATAATGTTGATGGTTATGGTAGTGGTGGAGGTGGTGCCCAGCGGTAATACTAGTGATGATGGTGGTGGTGGTCGGTTGTTGTTGAGAACATGAAGATGGTGGGTAGTGGTGTGGTGGTGGTTGCGGTGGAGATGGAGAGTTGTAAAGGTGGTAGACGATGGTGGTAGGTAATCATTGATAGTTGTAGAGGTGGTGGAGGAGGTTGTTGTTGTAGTGGAAGAGGAGGTGGATGAGGTTGTTGTAGTGGAAGACGAGGTGAAGGTGGCCGATAATGGCTACCGGTGGTGGTGGCGGCCACGACTAGTGGTGGTAAACACGAAAACAAATACCATATTGAAGTTATATATATCAAACGAATGTTAGTTAGTAATATATTAGCTTCCGTCTCATTTCTGTCCCATGTTGTTCCACCTATTTTGGTGGAACAAAAAAACAGTCCTTTTTGTACCATGTTGTCCCACCTTGTCCCAGTTGTTGTCCTGTCCCATGTCGCACCAAACGTGGGACAGTGAATTCCTGTTCTGTCCCATGCTGCGCCAAACGTGGGACAGCCAGTTTTGTCCCGTCCTGTCCTGTCCTGTCCCACGTACCAAACGCAGCCTCAGTAGTCAGTACCACATCAATCTTTTCTCTTTCCAATCCTACCCTTCCTATCCTAAAATGGAGTACCACTTAACTAACCCAATCTTTACCCCATTTTTAATTAATATATAAGAGAGAGAAGGGAGAAACGAGAGATGGAGAGAGAGAGCCGCTTGCGTTTAGGAAACTGGAGAGGGTACCTGTCAGGTGCAAACTGAAGGCACGTATCGGTATCACGCTGTGCCTCCTCTACCCGCATCACTGGAAGGCTGAACCCGAAGGCGGTACGCCCAGCCATAGAGTTTGTGTAATCTTAAAATATGTCGTTGTTGATAAAATATCGGTAATACCCTAGATTTTATTTGATATCGATAAAATATCGTTGTCGATAAAATATCTAGATTAAATGACCAAAAATTTGACATTATTTGAATAAATAAACATCAAATTTCTATAAAATGGTTACTTGCAATTTTTTAACCCAAAAAGCTATCGGTAATAATCTAGATTTTAAAGCAAGATAATCATCTACAGTTAACCTTAAATAATTTTTTTTAAATTAAAATTATATATATATATATAGTTTTGGAAGGTGTCCGGGTCAAATCACGACTAATCCCTGGTAATTTTGGAGGGCTAACATGGCCCCACTTAAATGTTATCAGGCATGTGCATAGAAAGACTCGAACTCGGTTAGGACACTATGAACCTTCAAACGATAACCAATCCGCTATAGATTTTATGTTATATTATGAGAATATTTGATGTATTTAATGTCTCAACAAACTCTTTATAAAAAAATCTAACTTTTTATCTTTTCTTTTAATCAAGTAAAAAATAATCAATGAATTTTGTTCTCCAAAACTACATTTTGGGAGATTTCTTACATCTCTCTCAAATATGGAAAACGGATATGATCTCTTCGTCATTTTTATATTCAAAAGAATGTTTTGAAGATTTTATTGTTTTATATAGAAGATGCTCTCAGTTTAACCAATAATTAAATGACTCTATTAAAAATTATGACAAATCAACTATGTATTTCTACAGTAATTTTCCTTTTCGGTACCTATTAGAATATATATAGAGAAAGACGGGATCAAAACGAGGACAGTAAGTATTTAAAAAAAATGCGAACTAAAAAAAAATATATGATTCATGCGACTTTTGTAACACCTTAGGAATATCTTATATCGGCGTTGGACATAAGTGACGCTAGGTGTTATAAGTAATATCTTGGCTTTCCTAACAACAACGCGTTTTGGGGCCTAATACACGACAGGTTCTTGGAACACTACAGCTAAGCCTGCTAGGGTGGGAGTAGTACCAGGATGGTGACCTCTTAAGAAGTCCTCATCAGGTCGCCAAAAACAAATTCGTGAGCTACACGTTGGTTAAATCCAGGGGCAAAGCGGACAATATTATTGTCGAGGTAAAGCGAGATGTTACAGTTGGTGTCAAAGTCACTCCTGTGTCGTTCGGGATATGGGACAAACCTCATCGAGGACGATGAGTTCCAAGGGGAAGTGTTTGTAACACCTTAGGCATATCCCATATTGGCCGTGGACATGAGTGATGTTGGGTGTTATAAGTGATATCTTGGCCTTCCTAACAACAACGCGTTTTGGGGCCTAATGTTTATATATATATATATATATAGGAAAGTTCAAATGTGAACCACTTTTTGGTTGTGAACGTTAGGACAACCGAGAGCACGACACGTGGCGGCTTTGGGTGTGGTCCCCCTCTTTAATTCAATGCCCTCCCATGAATCGCGCCTAGTCATTCGCCATGGACCTGACGTGGCGCCTAGTCATTCACCACGTGTCGCGCTCTTGGTTGTCCTCACGTTCACAACCAAAAAGTGGTTCACATTTGAACCCACCCCTATACACACATATATATATATATATATCAATTTACCTTTATATCTTTTGTATCAACTTTGCACTAAAATAAAGATGATGCAAACAACTCTGCTAGAAATCTAATAGATTTAGATGGATTTGATCAAATATTAATTCGATTTTGGATTTTGCCATTCCAATTCGATACAATTCACATTGGACAACTGAACCAATCTAATCTAATAGATAATTGGATCAAAGAGTCACATGATTGAATATTACCATTAGTTATCCATTCGATCCAAATAGATTCATCTAACAAGTTTGATCCAATTTTCATCCCATTAATCTATCATCGACCAATTATTCACATATTTTTAATTTCCTAAAACACACTTACTTATAGATATTACAAACAATATCATGAAATACTAGTTTCACAACCTCCTCTTTAACTCATTCATTCTTAGCTACAGATATACAATCATCTAACTCAAAGGAACATGAATCCTTAAACTAATATATAATATACAAGAGTTCATGTTTGTAAGGATAGATACCACTAGGGTATTGAGAAGGAATATTGTTCTTTAGATGCATAAGCCTAGTACATGACATTTGTGTGATTTATATACTAGGTTGTCATCCGATTGTCTTAATTTCATATTCTACTTTTGAAGATCTTAGATCATTTGATTTGATGGAATGGTTCTGAACGACATGAATTCATAGAAGGATTTGCAATGGGAATGATTTGAATTTGGTAGGGCTAGAAATCTATCGTGTTTTGCTTTCTAGGATTTGAAATTAAATTTCATTCTTTATAAATTAAATTATAAATGATTACAAAAATAACTAAACTACATTTCTATTGATTGGTTATTACAAAACACATTTTAAAACACTATTACATAAAATGACGAATCATTCCCGTGAAATTTCAAAATCCTATATATGGTGAGATTTCAATAAAATCTCGGGATTTAAAATCCATGAAATCCTTCAAACCACACTTGGGACTATAACGGAACTCGATTTCAAATCCCTACAAATACAATTTCAATCCTACAAACCAAATGGGACCTTAGAGTTCTCGCTTTTTAACTAGCCAATATGCTTAAAACATCTGGAAGATAGAACTAATTCTTGAAAATATTTTCAAACACAGGTCAAGAGGACATTGTGTTAACACATTAGGAATCAAGGTCGTTGATTTAGTTGCTATTCATTCTATTGTTGTTCAATAGATTTGGATTGGTGTTCAGTGTACCAATCTATGTGCACAAAATAGTAAATAATGACAATATCAAGGATAAAAGAGGGGAGTATGCAAATAGTTTGATCAACCAGAAAATAGTCAAAAAGAGGAACTTTTTATGATCCTTCCATTTAGTGCTAGGTTTTTGTAAATATGAACCTAAACCTTTTCAAAAACGATATACAAGATTTAAAATCTTTATCTCTATGTCATTTATGTTGTAATTTATACAAGTCATCTTCTCTCTTAAATGGAACCCACGACTTCGAAATAAGTATGATTCAATAAACCCTAAAACTCTCGATACTATAATTTAGCAAAAGGTTCGATCCTCCAAATAACAAGTGAGAACAGAAATTTTTACTAATATATATTAACGTCACATTTAAGTTACTGTAATACTCCAAAAGGTTCGATCGTCCAAACTCTCAACATTATATACACCGCTATTATTAACTCTATATATACGTAAATTATTTTAGCTTGCCTTAAACAACTTAAATATCTTCCATTACTGTAATACATACATGTCAGATATATACCTACCCTATCCGATACAAAATTCAGGATCTTACGCTGAATGGCTGACAAAGCTTTCTCGTTATTGCCATATAACTTACGACCGGTGCCCTATGTTTCTTTGTTGCTTAAGAAATAATCATTATCACACGTTAAAATTCATTGCAACAACGTTCAACAAGAAAAACAAAACATTTTAAGGTATATAAACTCTTAAACCACCGACTCTTAACAATAAAATCTTAAAATAAAATTCTAAAAATAAAAATAAAAATAAAAACTAGCAATCAAATAAGTATCCAAAATGGATCCAGTTGTAAGAAGATGAAATGGACCCAAAAATCTAAAAGGAAATGAAGGCCCATTTACAATCAATTCAGATAAAAAAAAAAGTCAAATGTCTTAATGAAAAAGCTCCGAATTTTACTATAAAACCACCGCTAAAGAGCTTATATCAAAAAAATCTTTGGCCAACTTTTCGATGGTCTGAACCGCTTGCTTAAGCTGTTCAGCTCAGCTGTCGTCAATTTCTTCTTCTGAATTCTCATCAAACAACAATGGCGAACAAAAGGATTCGAGCTGCTAACAATAAGGTTTAATTATTTCTTCATTTCCCCCTATTTCTATGCTATTTCCACTTGCTGATTGCTTACGATTTGTGATTAATCAGCCATTGAATTTTTGTAGTTTCAGTTGCTTTTTCCTTCAATTCATTTCGATCTTTTGCTCGATTGAAGTTAATCGCAACAATCGGACGTCAATTTGCTTTCCATATGCGATATTAGATTAAAGTTGATTAAGGATTCACCGATTGAAAATTTTAAGCTGATTCATGCAGATTCTTACTATTTGTTCTATAATTGTGTATCTAACGATCGCTGATTGTTGAAATCGAAATCGGAATTTTCCGGTTACTTTAGTTGTTTGATCAAAGCGATTTTACGCCAGAATTTTGTTACTGGATTCGTTGTTTTAGTTCAATTAGTGTTAAATGTTCACGCGATCGTTTAATTTTTACGAGTGTTGTTGTTTTAGGGTTTCACGATTGAATTTTGTGTATATCTGAGGATTGTAGATTGGGGATTTCAAATGATTTTTGTGAAAATAGTAATAAAAATGTTCAATTAAAGACAACAAAAATGCTAGTCTTTAATTTTGGTTATATTTAGATTTTGGACAATTTTTGATTTTGAATTTAGAGAGATAAGCTTTTATTTTTAGAAAATTTGTTGTAACCCCCGTTGTTAAATCAATCTCTTGGATCATATCTGATATCATCTTACGGTTGAGATCTATTCTTTAAATTGTCAATTTTATTCTAATTAATCTGTATGTTGTTGATTGTTAATTAATAAAGGTTATTGATGATTTTCGTTTCAGAAGGGAGGTCGCCAAGGATCGCGTTCAACCGATTTAATCAGTCAAATGACGGACGACGTTCTCCTAATCATAATGTCGTTTTTGCCCTTCAAGGATGCGGTGGCCACAAGCTGCCTCTCCAAGAGATGGCGGTGGTTATGGCTTCATGTAGTCACCTTTATCTTTGACGGTACCGAGTCATTAGAAAGGATAGCGGAGAAACCAAGTTTGTTAGGCTCGGAACGGACTAAGTTCGTTAATGAGGTGAACTCTCTGATCGATAGCTGCAACCGACCGGTAGTCCCAGACTTGCAGATCCGTTACGATCTCGATAGGAGTTTTAAGACCGATATCGATGCATGGCTCAAATTCGCGGTCCACATGAGCGTTGAGAATCTCGAGCTGGATTTAACGGACTACAACGGGTTGGCGCACGAAACATACGAACGCTACAAATTCCCGATTCGTTTATCGTATCGAACCATCGGACACCTTTACAAGTTTCCGTGGTCGAAGTTCACGCTCATCGAGTTCCCGAGTCTTAGAAGACTCGTCCTGAAGGGTGTTCACATAACTACAGCAACCGTTGAGAGTATTCTTGAGAATTCTCCGGATCTTGAAACGCTATCTTTGCATGATGCAGGTCGCTTGAGGGACCTTTATGTTGATGATGGGAAACTTAAGTTGAAACACCTCGAGATCGTGGATTGTCCTAAGATAAAATCCATTTATTTAAGCAGTTTCAATCTTGTTTCCTTCACCTACAAGGGTCGTCTTCGAGCAGTTAGATTGGTTATTTCTAATCTTCCGTGCCTTAAATTTTGGGATATAGGTGAAGGAGTTATTGGTTTGAAAAACAGGGTGTTCAGCCAATTCGATTATTGCCTTTCGTACCTTGATGTTCTTTCCTTGGAGATAACCCGTCCGAAGGTTGGTAAATCATCTTTAACATGTTTATAATCTTTAATGGACTTGTTTATATATGTATAATGTATGTGTGTGTGCATATATATATATATATATATATATATATAGAGAGAGAGAGAGAGAGAGAGAGAGAGAGGAAAGTTCAAATGTGAACTCATTTTTCATTGTGAATGTGAGGACCAACAAAATCGTGACACATGACAATTTGAATCGGCGTCTTATTTAGACTGAATAAAGCTTTATTCATTCAGTTTTGATATTGTTACGTGACGCGCAACTAGTGGTCCTCACGTTCACAATGAAAGATGAATTGACATTTGAACCTCCCTATATATATAGGGATGGGTTCAAATGTGAACCACTGTTTCATTGTATATATATATATATAGTGATATCTTTTCTTCGTGTTTGTGCAGGAAGGTTTAAAGCTTGCCACCATTCCCAAACTGCCGATGATCAAGAAACTGAAGCTCGCAATTGGAGCACGAAAAGATAATTGCTTGCTAGAGTTTACCGCCATTGCCAAAGCATGTCCCCGTTTGGAGGTTTTTACAATCGAGGTACGAAAGAAACAATGCAGTAGGATATCATGTATATATGATAATTTTACTATAAGAGGTCTGTTCGTTCATTAATTGGTACTTAATTATCTAAATTTTAACTTGGTTACTACAAAAAGTTTTGTTTGCCTATTTAATGTGTAATCGTTTTTTAAGCGTCCCAAATCGACTAAGGCTTGGACCGGAAGCTAGATTTCCAGATGGTTATAATCATGGAGGACATGGTTCACCTTCATTATGTTGGCTAATTAGGGAGTGGAGTTTCTAACATATATAGAAGATAATAGGTCCAATTCTAGCCGATGTGGGACTCTTTAAAAAAAATGACACTTTTATAATAAACCTAAAGAAGCAACTCAGTGACATCAATAAGTAACGGAGCTTTTTATAGCAACCCTGCTAAACTTAGAGAATTAAGCAGCAATTAAACGAAGAATAGACTACTTATAATAACTACACAATCTCTCCCTACTTATAGTAACTACCGCAAATTTAGATAAAAGTTTGGTTTAATAGTTGATGCCACATAGTTGCTCCCATTGGTTTCTTTATAAAGATGTCTATCATTGTTAAGAACAAAGTCCCACATTGACTAGGCTTTGACCTATTCTCCTCAACGTTTGTGAGAACCTCCTTTTTCCTTTTAAAAAGCTCTTTTGGAGAGTAATCGAACAGGTTTCCAAATATTCATATGGTATTAATTAAAGTCGATGTATACCACTTTTTGGGTAATTTGTACTCGTCTAGCCCCCTATCGACACCCTAAAAAAATTGCGCCAATTTAGTCTCTGTTGGAGGGGGGCGAGAATAGGGTTCCACGTCAGTTAGATTTGGACTTATTCTCTTCAATATATGTTAAGAACCTTTTCTCTTTCCTCGACTGCTATTTTGGATACTATCATACTAATATGGGGTTCCACATATTCTTACAATTATATCGTTCTTTTGTCAGTTGCAATGGTTGTCACCAATTAAAAGCAGAAGGAAGGTAAGGCATGTTGCTGATCACCCCCATTACTACCTGAAGGAGCTCGTATTTGTGGGGTATTTTGGCCGAGTTAGCGACCTTGAACTCGTTGTCTATTTCATAGACAACGCTGCTGGGCTCCGGAAGATCGTGATCGATCCTCGTGGGTCGAGGCGCAGGGGCACTAAGGCCGTAGCGGCCTCCGTGACGGCCGTGGAAGAGGCCCGAACTTCGGCCAAGCGGCAGCTCCAGAAATCGTTGCCTGGTGGTCGAGCCGTGGACTTGGTCATACTCTAAATCAACCTTTTCGACATATAAACTCTCTTTAATTAGAATTTTATGGAATAAAGCATATATCCTCTTTCTCCGGGAAGAGCTGGGATGGTGAAATCGTACAGTTTGAGCTGCATAAGGTACAAGTCAGTGAAGCCAGTTGGAGTGAGCCTATGGCCTTCTTCTGGTACATCTTTTTTTTATCTTTCTGCATGATATGTGTAAGTTAATTGCTGTGATGTTACCATCCCAGAAAGTTTCATAGTTTTTTTTAATTATATATGTGAACTGCAATAGGAGTTTGTTGCTTTATGGTTTTGTGCCTTTTTCCTTTTTAGTTTTTTCTTCTTTTTACCAGCCATTGGAGGACCATGTAGAGGCAAGAGGCCTCTCATGCTATGCTCAATCAATTAAGGCATTGTTTGGTAAAAATAAGTTAGCTTTTTGAAAAGCTACTCTCGCTAGCGTTTTGGTGACTTACGAGACTAATAATTTTTATTTCAAATTTACCCCTACTAAGTTTTACACTACCAATTTTAAACATGTTTTTTTTTTGGCATTTAAAAGTCACACTTGTCCAAACGCATCTTATCAGTCATCAGCTAGCTTATTAACTAGTTTGCCAAACATAGCCTAAATACCAGTAATGAAATTATTTGATAATGTACTAGTAATTTTTTTAAGGGTATCTACTTGTCTTTAAAGAATCTCTAAGATATTTGAAAATACAAAGATGTAGTTGAGCACTTATACACCTATACCGGGTTCGGTCACAACTAACAACATCAACCGGTTCAACTCCTTAGGAGACTGTAGTTGAAAATCTCATCTGCCTTAGATTCAAATTCAGGTCCTACCAAAGCTATTGTTACCATGGAGGTTTACCTGCAATGACACTAGGTGGTTATTCATGATCATTCGAGAGATTAGCTGGCTTGAAACCATCGATTACCTAGAAAGAAAAAAAAACATCAACGAGCATCATTCATTCATAAGGGGTTATAGTTTGAAATTTTGTCCGGTTACTGATGTGGAAAATTTGATAAAGCTTATTTATATGTTAAACCATCTCCAATGGGGTCACCAAATCTTACACTAAACACTAAATTTTGTGTAAATGTTACTATTCACATCTCCAATGGGTCACTATTTTCATACTAAATTTAGTGTGATGAATAGTATCATACTATATTTGGGTGATGAATAGTATCATACTATATTTGGTGTAACCAGGGGCGGATGTAGTGCATGAAGAGTGGGGGGATAGGACCCCACTTAGATTTCAATTCTCTTAATTTTTTAAGGATAAAAATCAATTTCCTTTAACTTTAGCCTATATACCCCCCCCCCCCCCCCCCCCCTTAGATTTTTTCTGTGCCCCCAACATTCCAAAAAATACTTGAAAATCAACAAAAAAATTTCAAAAAACCTTCCAAAATTAGCTAACAAATAAATAAAAACTTTCGAAATCGATAAAAAAAAAACTTAAAGTCTCTTAAAATCAACAAAAAAATTTGAAAATTTATCGAAAAGATAAAATTAAGCTAAAAACACATGGGTTGACTTTAAACATCTTTAATATCCATTAAAAGTGCCTCCAGTAGGCAAAAATCATGGATTCGCCATGTAACACTATTTTTAACACTACTTTTCAATGTAAAAATGATTTTGTGTAAAAAATAGTGTTACTCATTGGAGAAGATTTACTAGTAACACTAGATCTTACACTATTTCTTACACTACTTTTGATATTTGGTGTAGTGTTACCCATTGATGATGCTCGTTGGGTGATAAAAGGAAAGTAGGAAACCTTGATTTGCAAGGCCGATCACGGGCCTATATGGAACCAGATTTCAAGCATAATTGGTCCAAAAAAGTTTCATTGGACTTTTTATTGTTAATCATTATTTTGATTTTTGACCAAAGCAATTATTGTCTTTTCTTTAGGAGTAAACTACAAATTTGGTTCATGTGGTTTATTGTTTGTAATACTTTTGATCTATACAACTACAAAATTACATATTTGTCATTATGATATGTAAAAATTAAAAATGATTAAATTTGGTTCTATGTTTCTAGCAACCGTTAAAAAAACACGTTAGATATGGGGTGTTTTAGTTTTTTCTTTTCTAATCATTGTATTTAATAAATACATAATATGTAAATTTTACATTATACATAGAGACTAAAAATGTAATTTGCTCTAATACATATGAATACATAGAAAAACCCTTAGCACATGGATGATATTTCTCGACACCTCTTCTTCTTTGACGGTTATAGCCCATTTTTTATGGCACTGATAACCATCTATCAGAATTCCTTCCCCCTCATGGCCACTCCACATGACACAATAGAAAAAATCATAAAGGATCGCCAAACGTCTAAATCGAAAAAGATAACGAGCCTACAAGCATAAAGCCCAAAAAATAAGAGAGAACTCTTATAAAAACTAATGATAGAACTCTAAAGATAATTTTATTGATCAAATAACTAGATTACAACTGGAAGCTATAAATCCTATTTATAACCTAAATTAAGAAAAGATAACTATGGAATCATAAACATAATTCTAAAAACAAACTATAAAACTAGTTATAATATTTCTAGATAATTAGATATAAATCGCAAAATAAAAAGAAAACTAATTAGTAATTATCATAATCTAATAATAAAGATAATAGATAATAACTAACGATAAATAATTATCCTAAACTAATTAAGAGATATAATAAACAAATAAATGCAATATGCATGTGTACGATATTTGTGAACACGTCCATGACTTTGAACGCAATATAAGTCGCGTAAGCAACTATTTGTCATCTTGTGATGAAGAATCCAGGCCTTCTTTTGGGGTTGTTTTCTTCGTCTTCAAAAATCTCTAAAAACCCTTATCAACGCTCGGATTCTCCTTGTATCACCACCACTCCCCTCCTTTCATACCCTTCCCCTTGCCTCACACCAAACTTGCTCCAGCAGTTTCCCCTTCTCTTCGATCATCTACAATGACCCATATGCAAGAGACCAAACGTAATTTGTTTGGCCTTAGTTCTCAAGTAGCCACAAAACCATATACAAATGTGTCCTAAAGAGATAAGTAGTACCTTCGCAGTGAAGGAATCATAGAGAGGTGGGCTTGGATCAAAAACTTGTAGTAAAATCTAACAGAGGGATACAATTGTGATATTAACTTACAATGGTGAGATTTAGCATGTGTACATGTGTTATCTACCGTTCAAAAAAATATGGTGAGATCTAGCAGGTCTCATAGGTGATAGTTATGATGGAACCCCTATGACCACCACAACCTATCTTTATGGATCGAAATCAAGGACGAAATAAAAGAACAAAATTTAAATCTAAAAACTTTTAATTATTTCTCTCTCATACACACACACACACATCTCAAGCGGAGGGCAAATCAAAGCTATAAAGCTGGAAATCAAAGATAAAGAGGTACGTGGGGGATTGTTTCATTCTAGGTTCACATCTCTCTGGCCATCTTTGATTATTGGTCGTCGAAGTTGTTAGAGGATTTTGTGTGATATATATATATATATATATATATATCTAAATATAAAATAAGAGAAATAAGAGAAAAGACTAACATACACATCATCTAACAGATTTTCAAAGGTCTTTAGAGATAAGGACCAAATCTGGTCGTTTTGCATACTACATTGGTCAATTCGTAATTTTGAAATTGTATAGGGCCGAAAGTGTTACGAACAACCAACCACATGGACTAAATTTGTAGTTTACTCTTTGTTTGTTTTTAAAAATTAAGTTTGCAATGTTTTAATAAGATAAGTAATAATATTTTATTTAACACTTAGCTATGCTATAACGCCCTGTTCTCGAGTTTAAAATTTAAAGGAGAGAAAGGGAAGGAGAGGAAAGTAAAAGAAAGGGAAGGAAAGAGTTATCCTTCCAAATCATCCCACTTTTGGAAGGAAAGGGAATGATAACTTTTAAGAGAAAAACAAGGAAGAGTTATCCCTCCTAATCCCTCCAAATCCTTTCCTTTCCTTCCTTTAAAAAAACTCGAGAACACACATATCCCTCCAAATCCTTTCCTTTCCTTCTTAAAAAAACTCGAGAACAGGGCGTAAAGGTTATAATGATAATTTGTTATATTTTATTTAAATTTTTATTTGCTGAAATCCTAGACCTTCTATTAGGAACTTTTTACCAAATCAAATAAAAAAAATATATAAAAAATATATTGAAATATAGAAATAAGCTAAGAGTCTAAAAACTAATTGGGCTTAGGTTTAAGATGTACTTTTACATTCTTATCAAATATCGATTTACTTCCTTTTATTTTATTTAAAAGGGAGAATTGCACCTATATCCTTAAAAAACTTAAATAATTACACATATATCCTTGCAAACTTCAAAACTACATCTATATCCTTACAAAACTTAAATAATTACATCTATATCCTTATACTCATTTTATTTGTTTTTAAAACTATTTTTAAATTATTAAAAATATCCTTAATATAATTTAGATGTTAAATTACCAATCTACCCTTCTTTTTGAAAAAAGAAATGATTAAATGAAATATTTGATAGTCATCAGGTTCCCGATTCGGACGTAATAGTTTCGATGATTTTAATTCCCAATCTACACTACCCAACAACTCAAACCCTTTTCTCCTCCTTCCTGGCCTCCACCCTTCTGTTCTTCCTTCTAGAAATATAAAACCCCCATTGTTGCCATGTGCCAATGATGCCCAGAGTTGAATAATCAAAATCCTTATCCATTCCCACTCCCAACTAATCTCTCACTCTTCCAACCCTCAATCTTCCTATCTAAGTTTCGAATATATCCTCCATTGTTTTCATGAAAGTTGCTTCCATAAATATAAAACCCTTATTCCTTCCCCCCCTTTTTCCCCATAGCACCAAACCCCCTGTTTTAAGTGAGAAATTGCTCAAAAACCCTGAAGAAAACAAACCCAGATCACAATCACGATAAATTTTACCCCGAAACATAAAACAAATTCTACCGGAAAACAGAAAACCCCGATAAAGTTCACCGGAAAACAGAACCCTTGATAGATTACCATAAAAAAGACCACTTGGATACCACCAACCCCTTATCGTCACCGTTACCATCGCCGTCGCCGGTCATTAGGCTGTATGGTTCCTGGGGAATCACGCTGGAAGAAGAGTTTCCACCGAGGTGAAGGTGACTAGGCTTGTCATTTGCGAGACGTCGGCGGGAAGGTCTTCGGTCAAGTTGTTGTTGTAAAGGTCAAGCACACAGAGAAATTTAACGTCCGCAAGCTCCGGTGGGAAGGTCTCGTTGAAGATGTTGTTTGACAGGTTGAGAAGACGGAGGGCGGAGATGAAAGAGATCTCAGGTGGATTAGGTCCGGCAATGTTGTTGGCGACGACAGTGAAGTTGACGAGGTTTAGCAAGTTTTTGACGTCGGAAGAGAGAGTCCCGGTGAGGTTAAGTCCAAAGACGTCTAAGGCAATCACGTGGCGTTGAATAATTTTTTTTCAGGAGGTGAAGGTGCAGGATGAAAGTGCCGATTAAGGAAGAAATGGGTATTGATCAATTTTGATTTAGAAATAAGGGTAGGGGTAGATTGGGAATTTAACATCTAAATTATATTAAAGATGTTTTTAATGATTTAAAAATAGTTTAAAAATAAATAAAATAGATATAAGGATATATATGTAATTATTTAAGTTTTGTAAGGATATAGATGTAGTTTAGAAGTTTGTAAGGATATATGTGTAATTATTTAAGTTTGTAAGGATATAGGTGCAATTCTCCCTATTTTTAAATAGACAATTGACTTTTTCCCTAGCCAGAAATCAAGTAGACACAATTAATTTTTTCTCTAATCAAACGGTATTTACTCTTCCACCAAGTTAAATCGTGACTTTACAAACCTTTGATATACTTTAAAAGTGCTATCATTCATCAAAATTCTTTGATTTGCCACCTCCCTGTTATGTGCTGGCCTTTTTTTATCCTTCTCCTCTTCACTTATATTTTGTACAAGCCAAATTTTTAAATGGAACCAACAACAAATTCTAACTTTGAGATAAAAGCTAGGGTTGCACACATACTACTTCTAGACCACAAAACTTAGCAAGCTTGTTTGATTCTCTTTTATCATGTTGAGATGCTTGTTTGGTATGAGAGACAGGGCTTAGGTTTTTCAAGTTTGAAAAGATATTTACAAACTTAAAGCTACTTATTTTATTTTTTAAGAAAATGTCTAAAAACCTTTTGTCCTTCTCAAAATTCTAAGAGATGCATTATCCATCTCTTATTTTTTAAACATAAAATTAAACCTCAAAGCTGTTAAAAACAAGCACCACGTTATTCTTTTTTTTTTTTCACTATGAGTTGTTAGTCCCTAAAACCAACCAAATATTTGTTCTTTAAAATCATTTAATAGTAGTCGTTGAGTAGTGGTGGTATTTTAAAGTTGACTTTGCTTTCAAAATACACATCCATCCATCCATCACTTTACTTCCCTCTCCAACTTTACCATTACTTCTCTCATACTATACTTTATTGCTTCATCTTTTCATATTTCTTAATTCTTTTCTCCTTTTGTGATCAAGTTTCTTTAAAATGTTATTAACAATGGACTCTAGGTCCAACGTAAGTTGGGCCGAAACAACAGCAGATTAGTGGGCTGTCCTTGGATTCCCGATACTATCGGGGAGGCGTGCATGCGTATGTATGTGTATTCATGGTAGTCGTTCATTGGTTCGATGCTGCTATGCCTTCAAAAAAGAAAGAGCCTAAGAGTGTCTCCTACAAATTTTTTCATATATTCTTCAAAATTAAAAAGAGCTTAAAGTTTAAAAAAATATTTATTTTTAACTTTATGAAAGTTTGTTTTTAAAAGAGTTTATGGCTAATTATATTATTAAATAATGGTTGCATTTAATATGCTAACAGACTTCTTTAAAAAAAAATACTAATCTTGTATTTGTTTTTTCTTTAAAGCAAGTAGAAACATGAATAATGTATATTTTGCTCTAAAATTTAATTTTCAAGATACTTTTCTTTCCTTCAAAATGGAAAAAAAAAATATTCTCTCATATTTTTTACTTTAAAAAAATATTTTAATATCCCGTTAAAATATAAAAACAATAAAAAAAATATTCTCTCTATTTTTTTGATTTTAGAGTTTTCATTAAACACGTTTTAAGTTCAAACTGAAATCAATATATATACTAAAAGGAAAAACCACAAGTTATGATGTGGCATCTTCTAAGGCCAAGAAAATTATTTATCTTTTTTCTCAAATTTTTGATTTTTTTAATGTTGAATATGTAAAAGACATTTCCACCCCTCTATGGAACATGTATGTTTCATTAATAACTTGGGTACTTTTGTAAATTTGCATACCTAATATTAACTCCTACTCTAAGTTTAACCTCCAACTTTTTACATTCATCTCATTATCTCTAATATTAAATTCAATTGCATAACTCCAAACTTTCCACCTCCTTAGACTATTCATCCCCTCTTATATTGAAACTATATAAGTCCAATCATTTCTCCTCCAAGTCTCAACAATCACAATGAGATGTTTTGTTGTCAATTTGTATGGATAAAGCTTGATGGTGAAATAGTCTTGAAAATTGATATTGGTTGAGATTTTACGTTTTATTAGGTTGTGTGCGTTCTATTGCATTTTTACTTAACATAGTGAATCATTCTTTTTATTGTAGGATAAAAAGTCTATTTTTTTCTTCTTAATTATACTTTTATCAACATTGATTTTTTTATCAAAGAATAATCATGTTGTTAATGTTGTTTGCTCAGGTTCACAAATATCAAGTTAGAAGAATGAAGTTTTCTTTCACTTAAGATCGCTAGAACTATAAAAGTTGGGGTGATTTAGATCATGTTGCAAGCATAAATGTAAAAACCCTTAATGCATCATGAGTATGATGTATATAATTTGCTATGTAAGCTTTCATATTCTTGATTTTTTTAAGTCACTTCCATTTTTTCTCATCTATCTCTCTTTTCCCTCTCTCTATCTCTATCTTTCTTTCATTGGTATCGAAAAAGTTTAGGTTATATGCCTACTTTATGTCATTTTCTCTTGAAAATGTCCTAAATTTCTCCATTATCCACTTGATGAGTTCCATGATGTTCCTACTTTGAAGTTTTCATTTACAATATAAGAGGTACTTACGAAAACAAAAATGACATAAAATTTCTTCAAATGAATGAAGCAATAAGTATTGAAATAACAGTGATCATACATCCTACTAATTAAAGCTATAAGGTTGCATCCAACATAATTGGTGTGTTTAACATTATTCTGGTTGTATATATTCTCCAATAATATTCATTAAAAAACCACTCATCCGTTGAAAAAAATCCCACTCATCCATCTTCTCCTCCAAATTATTCAACTAGACTTTTCATCTTCATTCAATTTCATGTAAGTAATATAATTTTTAGAATGCGTTATCTTCTTTTAGTTGTTATGTAAGTATATAAAGAAAAACACATTTTATTTTCACCTCATTGTCGTTTGCGATTGTTATGCTTGAAGGTTTAATTTCAAGTCTCCTTATGGAAAAATATTATTTCAAGTTTGTCAAACTTCAAATAAATATGTTAAATTTAGGAGTTGGTATCTTCCTTTAGATATTTTTTAAATAAAGAATATATATATATATATATAAATATATATTAATTTCAAACAATTATTTGGAAACCTGTTCATCAAAATATTATTAATATAATCATCAAATTTCTTTATGCTTCTATTTTTTTTTACGTTTTTAACTGTTTAAACTTTCGTTATAGATATTTATCATTCAAACAAGCTCATTCATGCACACAACCAAATTCCTACTTAAGATCAACTTTTAGACTTTGCTAAGTTATAGAAAAAAGTTATCCTATTTTAGCAAAAAAAAAAAAATATTACTCAATTTATTTGTCTCTTTCAGAAAACTAATCTTTAACCATTAGTTATATATGTTATATTCCATTTTTTTGAGTTAGTGTGTTTTTTTTAGTGTTAGAACACAATATTAGAATAAATTTACCAATTGATAAAAAAAATTGGTTTTTAAAATATTGGGATCAATATCAACATAAGGTAAGTACTAAAATAGTTATATTCATATTCAATATGGTTAATTTGTAATTTATTTCTAATATTTATATTGTTAGTTTTAACTTTTGAAACTATGTATAGTTTTATATTTAGTTGTAATAACTATTATTGATTGTACTTCAACACATCGACTTATAATTCTTAATGTATTTGAGACTCAAGAGTTCGCTTCTATTGTTTATAAAAATGATTATTCGTTTGGTATTTTTTATTGTCTTATACTAATTTATATTAACAATCCATTAACTTTACTTATGAATTTGTAAAATATTGTGAACTTAAAATCAAAAATCGCATTGAAGTTAAATGATATTAAATAATATTCACGAATTAGTATTTAAATACATTTATTAATATTTAAATACATTAACTAATTTGTAAAATATTATAAACTTAAAATGCATTTATTAATATAGGGTTTGTAACTTATAGATTTGTAGTAATAGTGATTTAAAATACATTCCTAATACTAACTTATATTAATAATCATTTAATATCTCTTCTTATTATTTATGTACATGCTTACTATTTTTATACCTAATAAATTTTGCTTACACATTTTTTTCATGAAATATATATTGGACTAAAAACTACCTTTAGTACATAATGGATGTTGGTTGTGGATATTACATTTTGTAGACTATGGGACTTTTTGAATCGCAGGAAAGATCAAATTTTGATTAGTTTGGATATGGTTTTAGTTAACAAAAATGTATGTTCTTATATTACTTTATTAATATGATTATACTGATCACTAACTAAGTTAGAAACGGTGGTCATAATTACATGAAAACTCTAATTTTGTTTCAATTATTGTTTGGGGTATAAAGGTTGTTTTAACAACTTATATTTAGGTGTTTTAGTTGGTGCATTCCATGTCAACATTAGTGGTATGTCCCATTTGAAAAGTAGACATGTATTTGTGCGTTAGTTACGTTTTATTGAGAAATTATGTTTTATTTTAAATCTACTCAATACTTCTATAAAAACATTATCGTTACCGTGCAACGCACGGGCCCATCACTAACATTTACCAAGGAATGTGTGGCACTGTCAAACAATGCTCACCGACATTTTTAAAATTTAGCCCTCTAAACAAAAATTTACATTTTAATCTCCTAAACTTATAATATTTATTTACTTTGTATCTTTTAGTTTTCAATATTTTATTTTTCGTTTTAGTCATATATTGTATGTTGACTTAAATATATTAAAATAATACGTTTTAATTTTAACAAATTGCGCCATTATAATCGTATTGTCGATACGATCGAAATGAGCCTAACATTGAATATTTTTTTATTTAAGTATTTTATTATATAGTATATATAGTACAATTATATGAAGTCAAAACACTGACATTTGCAGAAATTACAATTTAGCCTCTAATGTTATAATATTTAGGCTATGTTTGGCAAGCGTAGCTTATAAGCTAGCTGGTAGCTGATAAGCTAGCGGATAGCTGATAAGCTAGCTGTTGATTGATAAGCTTGCTAGTAGCTGATAAGCTAGCCGTTGAACAAATTATGTTTGGCAAAAAACTAGCTTATGAGTATGTAAAATGACCAAAAAGGGTATATTTGAATTTAATAATTAATATTAATAAGGGTATAATTGGAAAAAGCTACAATAAGCTCCTCATAAGCTACTCAAAGTAGCGTTTCAAAAAGCTAACTTATAAGCTAGCTGATAAGCTAGCTTCCTGGTACATGTTTGGATGGACTAGCTTATAAGCTAGCTTATGCTTGCCAAACAAAGCCTTATTCACTTTATAGCTTTTAGGTTTTTATATTTGATTTCATGTTTTAATCATATATCGTATATTGGCTGAAATATGGTAAAAAATACGTTTTAATTTTAACAAATTACGCCATCATAATCGTATCATCGATACGTTCGAAATGAGCTTAATATTTAATATCAAATCTGTAACAGTTTATAACTCGACATGAAGCCCGGGCTCTTAATAAATAGTTATTATCAATTTCCAGTAACTCTTATTTGAAATTTGTTTGGTTTTAGCTTGTAATTTTTCTCAAAAATGTATTCAATCAATAATCAAACATTTTCGG
Source organism: Centaurea solstitialis (assembly GCA_030169165.1). Lineage (NCBI taxonomy): Eukaryota > Viridiplantae > Streptophyta > Magnoliopsida > Asterales > Asteraceae > Centaurea > Centaurea solstitialis. Next base: position 72,610,121 of record CM058045.1, read on the forward strand.
AAGATGTCAACCCAATTAATATATTTTTAAATACATAAGTTCTATTTTAATGGATAGTTATATTTTTATAGCTATGTTGTTTTCTGGATGTGCCAAGTTACCTGTACATATATTTTTTAATCAAATTCACAACTAAAATAGTGACGATGCAAACAACTACGCATATACAAATGATTTATTTGTTATAGTTTATAGATCTTTAGATTAAATATCATGTATAGGTATTATTTTATACGTCATTAAGAGCTTCTGATGCCTAACGCCAATAATTTCATGTGTTCCGATTTGGTTTCCTTGGAGCTTTTCGTAACAACTTATCAAAAAAAAGGATATAAGAACTTTGTACTCTTTTTTTCTCCAACAGCTTCCTCAAATTATTTACTAAGGCTATCCGCAGCCGTACCACCTGCACAGGCTGTCACCTCAGCGCCACATCAGCTTTACCACTACCTTACCACTACCTTACCATTTCATCCACAGCCGTACAGGTCATACCACCTGTATGATTAAATAATAAAATATTACCTTTATATATATATATATAGATTGTATGTATATATGTCTGTGTGTGTTTGAGATTTTTGTTGAACGGTGAGCTCTAACCGTTGAGGCTGGATACAGCCCCCTTGCAGGTACACCTCGGCGGTGTTACCGCCTGCAAGGGGCCGGTGCAGGAGACCTGCACAGCCGGCCGCGGATGGCCTAAAATGAAGAATGTAGGAGAGAGCAAAAAGGTATTTTTTTTCCAAATTTAAAGACAACCCAAAAAATAATTACCATGTGAGATAGCAAATAGAAAACTAAAAATAAGATTTTAAAGAGAGATTATTTTTTAATAGGTGATTAAATATTTTAATATTATAATTAATGTTACAATTTTTTAAATGAAAAAGCTATTGGAGATGAATGCAATTTTTTTTATTTGAACTTTTAATTTTTTATTTAAAAAAAAAAAAAAGAAGGTTCCGAAGATGTACTTTAGGTCGTGCGTAACGGCAGTAGGCTTCAGCGGGTTTGAACCCGCCAGGCTCAGCGGGCTCCGGCGGGTTGGGTACACGCCCGACGATTTCAACGGATTCTGGCTGGGGGGCTATTTAGCCACACTACTTCTTTCTCATTTGAAGTCGCTTCTCTCTCTTCCTCTCTCTATATCTCTTTACATTTTATATTAAAAAGATTATGTATTGAGTATTTGGTTTGGGAGAGTTGAGTACTAATGAGAGAGGGTTTCAGATGGTTAATCGTGGGATTGGGAAAAAGCTGATTTGAAAGCGGATGTGACGGTAGGGTTGAAAGGATTGAATAATGATATTGGTTTTTCATATTAATTATAAGGTTTTTTAATAATATATTTATATTTTCTTTTTGTAAAATGTGCACAAATCTAATATATTGTATTCCATTGGATCGATACTCATTGCTTCGCATACACACATGATCCCATAAGGGGTATGGAGTAAAAATGAATGGATACGAATCTTGTGTCATGGAAGCTAAAATTTATTAGGAATCCAACTACTCGGGACCCAATTTATATATATATAACGAGGGAGTTTGCTCGCGCTTTGCTGGGGTGAGTTTGTTAATATTGTAAAGGTCTATTGTTGTGAACAATATTTTAGAGGAAGTTACCTATTAAGAGCCCGGGCTTTGCGCCGGGTGATAAAGTGTGGTAGATTTGATCGTAAATAGTAACATGAATTTTATGTTAATATTTTAGAGGAAGTTACCTATTAAGAGCCCGGGCTTCACGCCGTGTTATAAATTGTGGTAGATTTAATCGTAAGTAACATGAATTTATATGAAATATAAAATTTGTACAAATGTTATCTTACGAATGATTTAATAAAAAAAATAAAAGAATTAAGAAATCAAAAAAATTAATTTCATGAGATTTTAATAACACTAACAATTACCAGGAAGCCAAACGATTGTTCATGAACAATAACTACCGGCACTTTAACATATTTCAGCCAATATACAATATATGACTAAAACACAAACTGAAATATAGAAAACTAAAAGTTATAAAGTGAATAAATATTACTACCTCCGTCCCAGAATTACTGTCCAATTTTGACTTTTGAAAATCTTTCTTTTGCGATTTTGACCTTAAATATTTTTATTTGTGCTATATAATACTTGATGAAAATTATACCAATGAAAATACATTAAGAACATAACCCATTCATATATTTTGCATCAACTATTATATAACACAAATAAAAATATTTAAGGTCAAAGTCAAAAAAGAAATATTTTCAAAAGTCAAAATTGAACAATAATATTAGGACGGAGAGAGTATAAGTTTAACGGGGTAAAATGTAATTTCTCCAAATGTCGGTAACTGTTGTTCATGAACAGTGTTTTGACTTCATATAATTGTACTATATATAGTATATAATAAAATAATTACATCAAAAAATATTCAATATTAGACTCATTTCGATCGTATCGACGATACAGCTATAATGGCGTAATTTGTTAAAATTAAAACGTATTTTTTAACATATTTTAGCAAATATACGACATATGACTAAAACATAAAATGAAATATTGAAAAGTAAAAGGTATAAAGTGAATAAATATTATAAGTTTAGGGGGCTAATATATAAATTTGAAAATGGGTATAGGATTTGGGTCGGTTGGAGCGTATATATGCTATATAATAAAATAATTACATCAAAAAATATTCAATATTAGGCTTATTTCAATCGCATCGATGATACGATTATAATGGCGTAATTTGTTAAAATTAAAACGTATTTTTTTAACATATTTTAAGCTATATACGATATATGACTAAAACATAAAATGAAATATTGAAAGGTAAAAGGTTATAAAATGAATAAATATTATAAGTGTATGAGACTAATATGTAAATTAAAAAATGAGTATAGGATTATATGGTTTTTTTATAATCATAATATATATAGTATATAATAAAATAGTTACATCAAAAAATATTCAATATTAGGCTCATTTCGATCGCATCGACGATACAATTATAATGGCATAATTTGTTAAAATTAAAACGTATTTTTTTTAACATATTTTAACAAATATACGATATATATGACTAAAACGTAAAATGAAATATTGAAAAGTAAAAGATATAAATCGAATAAATATTAAAAGTTCAGGGGCTAATATGTAAAAGTCAAACTAAATATGTGTTTGGATTTGGGGCGGGTCGCACCGGCGGGTCGGAGCCGGTGCGCCTGCTAATTGTAATAGTTATATAATAATTGTATAACGTTTATATACTAACAATATCATAAAATCTAATTAGATCGTTGTAACGAAACATTTCAAGAAAAACAAACTTAAAGAGAAATATTCTAAATCAATGATTACCTAAAAGGTTAAGAGTCATGAGCATCACTCCTCCTGCCAGCACACTCGACAACAAGCCTTATCGTCGCGCGACTAGGTATAAAAGGCATAGGATCCCCACGGCCTAACGTCAACCCTATCCTCGGGTCTCGACACATTAATCCAAGCCTTTGTTCTTTGGAATTGAGCTCCTAAATCTTCTCCTTTAACTTCTTGTCACTCCCAAATATTTGACTGATTGCATAATGGTTTTGAAAAGGAGTTGGATGTGCCTATGGTCTTATGCAGTGGCGGATCCAGAAACTTTTGTGATGGGTGTCGGGATTGAAGTAACATTACGTGTCTACATGGTTGACACAATGCCATCCGCTTAAATAGTTTTGCTTTATTTATCTCTTGTTATAACAAAATTGAGTTTACATGACACAAACAAAATAAAACGTCCTAATAGGAATTTAACTTTTAATTAGAATCAAAAAATAAAATATCATCTCTAAAGGTGTTATAATAACTTTATAAGAAGTTTTTGGGTAACGTAAAAAGTTTTTTTAGGACATTTAAAAAAAACGTCATATTAACTATTTTACAGGACATTATTTGAAAAAGGGTCCTATACAAACAAATGTAAAAAAATGATGGGTTTGTAAGACATTTCATCAAAATTGTCTAATAAAATAGCTACTGCAACATGCACTTTTATTTAAAATGCCCTTAAAAGCTTGTTAAGATGCTTAAAAGCGTTTTATAAACTTATTACAACGTCTTTATATAGGATACTTTAATTTTCAGTCTTATAACTTATGGTTTATAAAGTAGTCTACTAGGACGCCTAGAAGTTAATGTCGTTTTATAAACCCAACTTTATTGTAACATCTTAGATTAGGTTGAAATTTCGAATGGATCTAAGAAAAATCATTCAAATTAAAAATGATACATTAACTAATAAACCTTAATCCTATATTAACAACAAAAATTAATGATTTAACATCAACTAACAAATCCTGATCATAACAACTAATAACTAAACTTTTCTCAACAATTATACGTTAAGTAACAATGTCTACTCCTAACAATTTATGGTTATCAATTACTATACAAAATTAACAATGAAGTGTCAAAACCATATATTTCGGGGGTCAAAACATATATATCTACAAAAAGTTAAATTTTGTAATATAGAAAACAAATGTTTCGTTAAGAACTATTCAAACCCGTTTATCTTCATGTCGTGTCAGGTTACCGGGTCATGTCGGAAATTGTCACCCCTATTTATGAGCACGAAAAGAACTACCTTACCCATTATCTACAACTAGCAACGGTGTCTTTACTTCAAAATTGTGGTGTCATTACTTGTACGACACGAAGTGTAGGTTGTACACGAACCACAAGAGTTTGAAATACGTGTTTGATGAAAAGAACTAAACATATGGCAACATCGGTGGTTGGAGTTGTTAACCAGCTATGAATGTGAATTGCTTTACCACACAAGTAAAACTAATGTTGTGGCTAACGCTCTAAGTCGAAAAGAATATCGTGGAGGCGTGGAGCTATGAAAACTACTTTATCAAGATTTCACATGGTGTTAAGTTTAGTCGATAAGATAAAGTCTATTTAAGTTTAAGCACTTCCGGAAGACAATATTAAAGGTGAAGTTATGTGTAAAAGACAAGAGAAATTGACGAAAGATAGTAGGGGCATGAAACTTTTTTGTGGGCAAATCTGGGTGCCCAAGGTTGGCGGAAACCACTAACTATTGTTAGAAAAAGCCCACAAATCTGAATACTCTATTTATTCATCCCGAGAGTACCAAAATGTACCAGTGTTTGAAGTTAAATTATTGGTGACCGACTATAAAACTCGATGTAGCATGTGATGTAAAGAGACGTGTGATGTGCCTCCAAGTCAAAGTCGAACATCAAAAACCATAAGAAAATCTCCAATCCTTAGAGGTTCCAGAATGGAAGTGGGAATACATTAAGATGGACTTTGTTACTAAATACTAAACACCTTGAGAAGTCACAACAACATTTGGGTAAATGTTGATCGATCAACCAAGAGTGCTCACCTTTTGGCATTACGAGATACTCTGCCAATGGATAAATTGGCAATTTGTATATAGATGAGGTTGTCTTAAGGCATGACATACCTCTATCAGTTGTTTCGGATCAGGACAATCTTTTCAACTCAAGCTTTTAGGATGGTTTGCTATTCATGACTTACCACCATCAAGCCGATGGGCAAAGTGATAGAACTATTCAAACTCCTGAAGATATGTTTAGATCGTATGTAATTTATTTTGGCGGAAATTGGGATTCCCACCTATCGCTAGTGGAATTTGTCTACAACAACAATTTCCACTCTAATATCAAGATGACACCATTTGAAGCTATATACGAGAGAAAGTGTAGAACCACCGTGTGTTGGTTGGAAGTAGACAAAAATCAATTTGTTGGTTCGGAGATCGTTCAGTAAACCACAGACAAAGTGAAATCAATCTAGGAGCGTTTGAGAGCGGCTCAAGACAACAAAAAAGCTTTGCCAATAAGAAAAGATGACTTATAGAATTCCAAGTGGGAGATCGGGTTAGGTTGAAAGTGTCCCACTAGAAAAACATAATCTGTTTTGCTAAATGCTTGAAGCTTGGCCCACTCTCTGTTAGTTAAATGGCGTGTGTAGAGTCAATTCGTTACTATGTCTGGATAAAAAAACGAGATTGTGGGTCCTATTATCCCTAAAAGAGGACTCCAACAAAGGGATCCATTTTCTCCGTATTTATTTATCATTTTCACGAATGGACTCTCTGCACTTATCGATGATGCGGTAACTAGGGGCCAATATGCTCTGGCCATTTCCCACCTCCTTTTTGCTAACGACGTCTTGCTTTTCTATTGAGCTACCATTGACTAATGTAGGACTCTTAAAGACACACACGCTGCTTTTGAAAACTCTTCCAGGCAAATGATCAATTTTGATAAATCAAGAATTATGAGCAATAGTAACATTGCTCCAAATCTCAAAGAGGGGGAGTTCCGTGTTTTAGGGGTCTTCCAACCCCTTAACACAAAAAAGTACTTAGGACTTCCATCTATGATTAACATAAATAAAAGGACTATATTCAGACACATAAAAGAAAAAGTTTGGCAAAGATTACTGTAAGTGCAAGAAACAATGGATCAAACAAACAAATTCTTCATTCCATATGAAATTGATACAAGATCTACTTTCTCTCACTAGATTCTCTCTCTAGAACTCACTAATGAATATTACCAATGAACTCCTTCTGTCAAGTCTTACTCACTAACTCCTTCTAACCCTCTATATATATACCCTTGACCTCAACATACACATACATTGACTTTTCTAACTAATACTTTGACTTTACATAATAATGCTTTGACTTTGACTTTGATGCTTGACTTTCTTCTTTGACTTCCATCCTTTGACTTTGTTTGACTTGAATATTGTTCCCTCATCTTGAGATCTCGGATACAATAATATTTGCTCTAACAATCTCCCCCTTTGTATTCGAGATCGCTCTTCAAAATGAGCTCCAGCTTTAACAATCTTTTGTCTTCATGTCAAACAAACTTTTTCGGTCACAAATTTCAAACAACTAACAATCTCCCCATTTATACATGCATCATCTTCAGAACAAAGTCTTCAATCTTGAAATCATATCATCACAATCAACCAGATAAGCTCAACACATAACAATCTCCCCTTTTTTCAAATAACATCTTTGAAATAACACTCTTCAACTTGAAGCAATCTTCATCAAATCCAGAATTCCCTCTTGAGGTCAAATCCAGAAACCCTTCTTGAGGTAACCAAAGCTAATGGTCAAGGATATTTAGGTTCTGAGCTTTGACACTACGTGTACTAAGCTCTTCACCTTCTCAATATAAATCCATCATATCTTCAAACTCTTCAAACCACTTTCTCAACTTCAGCAAATCAAACCATTCTTTCATCAACCTTCATAACTCGAACTCAATCTTTAAATCTAAAGGCTTTTCAACCTTAGATTCAAAAGATTTAAACTTTGATCTCTCTTTAGCTCCCCCTTAATACTTGCTTTCTTCCCTTAACTGTTACTTCACAACACATTTCTTCACATAAACCCTCAAAACTTGAGTGAACCAATCATCATGAAATCTTCAATCAACCATACTTGTTATCTTGAACTCTTCAAATCAACGATACTTGATGTCTTGAATTCTTCAACACATATCATCCTGAATTCTTGCACATATATCCCATATCGTCATCATGCTTTTGCAAATGTCTTTGATAGAACATCTCCCCCTCATGATGGTTAGGAGAATCCTGAACATCATGCACAATCAAAGACATCTCAGCAAACTATCTTATTCAAAAGAAATGCTCCCCTTCAAAACTTGCTTTACCATTCAAAGAACCATTTCTTTCTCAATATAGCACATGCAAATAGAGTGTCTCCCCCTCAAACACATATGCCATGCAAATCAGATTACTCCCCTTCAAGCTCAAGGTGCTCCCCCTCAAACAATGGGTAAGCGGCTAACATAGAAGCACATTTAGCAACTATTGACACAACAACTCATAGAATTGTGTGGCCTATTTTCAGTGTTGGCAACAGGGTAGCACTGATAGGACTTCCAGTCATCACTGAATCAAAGTTATAAAACTAAGTTCTCAGACTGTTCCGGCAATATCACAAAGATATGCAATTGGAATCACAAAGACTCGTGCAAGTGTCAAAGAAATATCATCATATCAATTAGGCTCAAATATTGATTCAACCTGGGACGCAGATTGAAAATCAATGACTCTTGTGCATAGAATATGAAGTTCGGAGACCGGAGATGATGTCTTCCTTGTTTTAATATCTAAATCTTCCGAGTGAAGATTAGATAGATGATGTGCTAATTCTCCGTGAGAATTGAAACAAACATCTTTTAAGAGATATTTGAGTAGCTTGGTGGGGTGACACAAGTTATCGACACTGGGTCCATGTCTTGTTTCAATATTCATCTCCAAAGAACGAGAATGAATAGATTATGTGGTTACCCGGATAAGTGTATCGGTTTGGGAAGGATCTCCTTTTATTCTTTTTGATCCTGTCTCACACTCACCATTTTCTTTTAACTCCCCCTACACTCAAGCTCTCGGACATTTTACCTCATTCACACCCTCACACACTAGGTCTAACCTAGGGTTGTGTTTCTTGGGTAGATCCTCCGGCTCTGGATTGATCATAGAAACTTCTATATCCTATCACACATAGTTAATATCATGAAATGATATTCTTTGAAACGTTGAGTATATTCATACCAGAACGTGATATGATGGTGATTCAGATGTGATACAATATGTATATGGGAAACATATGTTGAACAGAAATAGAGAACATTTGTTGATGATATCATATGTTGAAGAAATTCATTCAAAGGCTCTAACAAATGATGATTGATTGTAAAAATTAAAAATCTTGATCGTGAATTCCAAAGAACAAAATTCAAACGCTAAACAGATAAACTCAGTAAGCACAGTGTATTCAAGAAATGAATCAATGATTAGAAAGTTTAATTGTGAAGAACAATTCACAATTAATAATCTGAATAAGAATTGAATCATTGAAATGAAATAACGTGCATTGAAATCAAATTGAAATTCAAGCGAGTGTATTTCCACCGAATAATTTCAACGAATATATGAGATATGGAAATAACAATGTGAAGAAAAATAGAACACGTGGTAATTCGTGAAACGATTTAGAATCGGAAAGGAACGAACACAAGTAAGTTCCTGAAGATGAACACCACGGTTAAACACAATTAAGCACAAGTTATGAACTAAGGTTTAGAGGGATACTTACAATAACGCTCATCTAACACATTGATGCTCGGGTCTTGAACTGATTTATTCAAGAGCCATCAACCTGCAAAATCAAACAGATTTTGGTATCCACTTGGATGTGGATCCTCTTTTGTTAGAGAAATTTGGGTTATAAGATGAAATCTTGTAAATCCCAAATCGTTCATCTATATAATCATCACTTACAAAATCATTTCTTTGAAAGTAAGAACCAGATGATTTTCTTTTGGATAGACTAAGAGGTTTACTTCTAGAATAAACTAACTCAGACTTACCAAAAGATGTATCATGAAAAAATTTGTTTTTTGAACTTGCGATTCCGAAGCAAATGATTTTGTATGATTTACCTTTGCATTAGATCCCTTGACTTGCCAAACAAACTTACTATTTGAAAAACGATGATTACCTGAATAATCAACACGACGATCATAGAAAAGATTTGAAGTACGAATCTGACCACTTGAGTTGATATTCCTCTGTGAAGCACTATCCACATAGCTTGAATCATGAGCTTTGAAAATTGTCTTCTCAAGTTCCTTTACTTTGGAAGAAAGCTTGTTTCTCTCTTCAAGAAGATCATGAAGCTTCTTCTGTTGATCAGATCGCATTCGTTGCTCATTCATGATATTAGTCGATAATTCAGATAACCTGCTTGTAAGCTTCCTTATTTCAGCCTTAAACACTTCCTTTTGATCCTCAAAATCTGTTTCCACAAGAGTTGGCTTTTTAGGTTCAGCGATTATCTGTTCTAAAACAGTCTTTTCATGTCAAAGAACCTTCTCTTTTTGTTTAAATTGATGTCTTACATCAGATAACTGATTCTGTAAGTCAACAATCTGCTTTTGAAGCTCAATACTTTTCTTGTCATCTACTTTCCTCTCTGAGTGAACAACTTGGATCTCTTCTTCAAATTCATGCATCATATTCTGATATTTCCCAACACGAAGACTCAGTTTCTTCAAAGAATTCTTCTTATCTAGGATAATCTTTCTCTCTAACTCAGATATTTTCTTTGAAAGATTAACACTTTTCAAATCAAATACCTTTCTTTCTTCTGATAAAGTATTTTGAAGATCAGAAACAGTCTTTGTAAGCTTCTCAATTTCTGTTTCAAACATGTGACTTTCTTTCGCAAACTCTAATTCCACATTTTGCTTCTCCTGTCCACCTTTGTCTTCTAATAATTTCTGAAGATCAGCCACTGTCCTTTGAAGCTCTAAAATCTCTTGAATATATTCTTCTCTGTCTTTTGCAAACCTGTTTCTTTCATTCACCAGATCATGTTCACTTTCATACACGACTTGTTGTAGAGTCTGGATTTGCTCAAGAAGCATCTCTCTTTCAGCATTGTGCTCATTCTGCTCTTTGAATTTGAGAGATTCATACTCAGATTGAGTCGTTTTGAGAAGATTTTCAAGATCCACAATCTTCTCTTCTAAAACCAATGTAGGAACATAAGGTTTAGCTTCGACATCTGATTCTTGAGAAGAATTAATATCAGGATAAACCAGAAAATCAGAAGAATTAGACGAGTCTTTTGATTTGATTCTCAGAGTGTCTGAATTATAGACAAACTTGACCCTATGATATTTAGGTTCATAATATACAGGATCATGTTTTTCAATCTCTTGCATATCTGAGAAGTCTTCCTTCATTTCAAAACCTTTTATAGAAGGAAATCTGGTGCTCATTAACATACTTGAAAAATCATAAAATGCAGATTTCTCCTTAAGAGCTTTTTTCAACACATTTGGATTCTCATAACCTAAACCCCATTTAACATCAAGAAAATCTCTGAGTGCACTGGGTTTGTTTAGAAAAATTGTCCGTTCAGAAACACCTATTTTGTGAAGCTTCTCATCTAAAAATTGAATTATCTTGCTTGATTCCTTAATTTGCTTTTTACATTGAAGCTTTGTCTCTGCAATTTGTTTTTCAAAATCAAGCTCTTTTTCTTTGATCTGATTTTTCATTTTAAGCTCTTTCTCTTTAATCTGATTTTTCATTTGAAGCTCTTGTTCTTTGATATGATTTTTCAAATGAAGCTCTTTTTCTTTAAATTGAGCAACTGCTTTTGCAAGCTGTGTTGTAAGACTAGCCTTCTCACGTTCAAGTCTCTTTGTTTTATCCCAATCTCGTTCATACTGTATTTCATCATCAGAATCCATTGTTATCTGCACAAAAGATAATAAGGATCGTCAACAGAAACTTCGATTAGAAGTGTGAGTAGTGCACAAATGATTTTATTTCAAATAAATCAAAAATTCTGAAGAAAATGGGGGAAAAAAATAACCTTGAAGAACTAAAAATGACAAAAACAAGAAACTTAAACGACTCACAAACTAGAAATCACACGAACAAGGACTAAAAATTAACATACAAGAAAATACAAGACAACTAATTAATAAAGGAAAAAGAAAGAAATAAAAGAAATCCAACAATTCTTGTATGCACAAAAGCTAAAAAATTGCTCAAACACATGTAAAAACACTCAAAAACAAGCACAAGACTCGAGATACACCACATGGCTCGAGATAGAGAAGAAAATGGCTCGAAATACAGAAAAAATGGCTCGAAATACGCCCAGCACGCGCCTCCACGCGCTGTACATGTGATCATACGCGCCTGACGCGCTTTTACACGCGCTCCACGCGCCTCTCACGCGCTAGACACGCGCTGAACTCGAGCGGGAAGACGTCAGCGCTTACGTCAGCATGCGGTCAGTGGCGCTGACCGAGCTCTGACTCGGCGCTGATTGCTGACTGAGGCTTCTGACCGCTGATCCACGCTCTGACCGAGCGTCTGACTGCTGAAACACGCTCTGACCGAGCGTCTGACTGGTAATTCGAGTGCTGACCCACTAATTCGAGTGCTGATTGATTAATTTGACCTCTATCTCGAGTCTGACCCACTTTTTTCACTTACCAAAGCTTTGAAAAACATCAAACAGAGACTCGAGACATTCTAACTTGACCCACAAACTTTTTGCACAAAATACTTAAAATTTTGGATCAAACACCCAAAAATTTCACCTTCTTCCCCAAGAAAAGCTCAAGAACATGAAGAACACCTTCAACTCTAAAATTTTAAAAACACACAATTAACCTCTAAAACCAAAAACAAAAGATAGATTTATGTCCAAAAACACTTTTTAGAAACAAATCCACTCAAAAATGAATCAAAAACACACTAAATCTCACAATCACTCATGACCTCCATTGATGAACTTTGAAGATCTTCAAAAATCAAAACTCAAATTTTGAAGCAAAATTGATCTAGAATGATTAGAGATGATTAAAAGACACACTAGAAACACAAAAACACACACAAATCTACAAGATCTACAACAAAAATCTACAAATCTACACAAAAATCTATAAAACCCATTTCTTCAAAAAATCTTCAAATCTTCATCAAATTTCTTCAAATCTTCATCCAATTGTGCACAAATCTTCTGCCATAGCTCTGATACCACTTGTAAGTGCAAGAAACAATGGATCAAACAAACAAATTCTTCATTCCATATGAAATTGATACAAGATCTACTTTCTCTCACTAGATTATCTCTCTAGAACTCACTAATGAATATTACCAATGAACTCCTTCTGTCAAGTCTTACTCACTAACTCCTTCTAACCCTCTATATATATACCCTTGACCTCAACATACACATACATTGACTTTTCTAACTAATACTTTGACTTTACATAATAATGCTTTGACTTTGACTTTGATGCTTGACTTTCTTCTTTGACTTCCATCCTTTAACTTTGTTTGACTTGAATATTGTTCCCTCATCTTGAGATCTCGGATACAATAATATTTGCTCTAACAATTACTCAGATGGTGGCAAAGGCCAATTTCAAAGGCCAAACGACTAACTCTCATTTAAGTTTCTGCCCAAGCAATCCCGGTCTACCTTATGAGTGTCTTCATGCTCCCTAGCACGTTGATTGAGGATTTACAACGAATGTTTAACTTCTTTTGGTGGAGCTCGAACCGCGATGACTCTCAGTAAATTAACTGACTCTCTTGGGAACACCTTTGTGTTCCGCAGAAGTATGGGATCTAGGTTTTCGTAAGCTCACGACCTTCATTTAGCATTGTTGGGAAAACAAGGTTAGACTCTTTTGTCCAACCTAGATACTTTAATTATCAAAGTTTTCAGAGCCAAATACACCTAAGGGGGGTTTTCTTGAAGGACAATTAGGTCATAGCCCAAGCTTCATTTGACGAAGTATCTAGAAGTCATAACTTGTCTTAAAGGAAGGTTATAGATGGAAGGTGGGCTCCGAGAGCTCTGTTCGTGTTTGGAAAGGCCACCGGCTTTGCGACGACCATAACTTTAAGATGGAAACTTTGGCCCCGATAATTTAGTAGTTCTTCATGTGAGCGATCTTTTTCTACCTAACTCCCTCAACTGGGACCGTAACAAGATCATTAGGGATTTCTCTGCGAGAATATTCAATATTCTACCAAGAACGAGATATAGTCCCGATAAGATGATTTGATATTGGACCTCTAAAGAAGCTTATTCGGTCAAAAGTGGGTACCGCTCGTTGTCAGAAAGAATTGCTCTTAAAGCTCATCTATTTGTTGGGGGGGGGGGGGATTGGACCAAAGTTTGGAATGCTGACATCCCTAATAAGATTTGAATCTTTGTTTGGAGATTGGGTAGAGATGTCTTTCCACATCACGTGAATCTCCAAAAACTCGGTGTTAATGCCCCTTGTAACTACGTCCTTTGCGACACGAACCCATAGAGTAATTGGCATTTGTTTATCGATTGTCCTGTGACCAAAGAGGTTTGGATGGAGAGTAATCTTTGGAACCTGCTCAACTCAAACGCAAACCAGGCAATTGACTTTCGGAGTCGTCTTTTCACCATCATAGACGATTGTGACACTACTGTTACAAACAGGTTCTTCATGGTATTATGGAGCATTTGGAACAATAGAAAATGATGCCTTGTGGAATAACTCCTTTAAACCGGCAAATCATGTTAAACGAAGGGCAATGGAGACATTAAACGATTGGCAAATGACTTCGAATCTTCGCAAACAACATGAGCATGGCCCGAGCGGTGACCGTTGTCTGTTGTGGCATCAACCAACGAATGATTTGTGAAATACAACACCAAGTGATTGTAAGTTTTGATAGACGGCAATCAGGGTTTGGCACCATTCTTAGAGATGACCAGGGGGCCTTCTATGTTGCTCGTACGACGACCAGACAAGGTACCTTGCCAGTGAAGGAATGCGAGGTGATGGTTCTTGTTGATGCTATGCGTTGGACTGCTGGGATGAGCCTACAACGAGTAATCTTTGAAATGGACGCCAAGCAGGTGGTAGATGCCTGATGCCATATACTCCGGCCAAAGGACGATTCAGAATTTGGCAATCTAATCACAAGTTGTCGGATGTTCCTTCTCCATATTGATTCTTACTTGGTCACATTTATTAGGAGACATGCAAACACGGTATCTCATGAGCTTGCTAAGAGAGTCCGGTTTTTAACCTGTCCATCACTTTTTATCGAATTACCAAAGTTTCTTGAATGACTCAATGAACTCTATAAACGTTGATAATTAATTGAAGTGATCCCTTATTTTCAATAAAAAAATATGTCATTCCTTATGCATGAAACTAACTTCAATTTCATCCAAAATAAAATTTTAACTTTTTTAGTAATTTACATCATAAAATTTTACATTCATTCTAATTAATCATATGGCCTCAAAAGCAAACAAAACACATGGCCTCAAGCATTGCCACAACAGCAGACACTCGTAGATCCTGATTTTATGAGAGGCCATGTGTAATGGCCTACACCTTCTATCTCATTATCTTACTTACTTAATCAATAATATAAATAATATATTACATGTTGTTCTATATCTATAACTGGTTGACGTTTATTAACTTAATATATTTCTATCTACTACTACATTATTTATATTCTAAGGAAAATAATATCTTTCTTACTTTATTTCTCTAATAACCCATTTTTTCCATAATTAACGTTGTCCAAATCTTGTTTATATAGTTGGTCAAAACCTAATTTTAGATTAATATATTACACCAAACTCCATATTTCTTTTTAAACAAAAAAAGAAAGCAAACAAAATATGAAACTTCCATCTATTCGGAAACAATACCTCTCATTACCGGATTCTGAAAATGATCTAACAAACACAAACCTTTCTTCTCACTCCTCCCTTTGTCACTTTCTCTCTCTAAAACCATATAATAAATATTTGATCAAAAAAGAAACTAGTTGAAGTTGTTAGAATAGTAGATTTCTTCATTATAGAAAATCACATTTCACCAAATTTCCATCCTTAATTTCTCCAATAAATGCGTCTCGATCGATCGATTCGATCCATCGATCGCATCCTCGACCACGGTCGCCGCCATGATGACTCACCGGAAAAATAACAACCTCTCTTTTTCCCTCCTTTTTTTCTCTTTGTTTCTTATTGGAATCTTTCTCTACAACAAATCGCTAACGGAATTCCCGTTCTCTAACAACCTTCGCGAAAACCCGATTCCTGAATTGAATAGTAGTTCGGAAACGGACGATGGAAGCGTCGAAATTCCGCCGGATAGTTGCGATATTTTCGACGGGAGGTGGGTTTACGATGATTCGACACGGCCTTTGTATAAAGAGGATGAGTGCGGGTTTTTGACTGAACAAGTTACATGTATGAGAAATGGGAGAAGAGATTCTATGTATCAGAATTGGAGGTGGCAGCCTAAAGATTGTAATTTGCCAAAGTAAGATACTTTTTTTTTTTAATTTTGGCTTCTGAGTTCTTTTGAATTAATCACTCTTGTAGTGGGATATTCTATCTGTTTTTCGGAAGGCATAGCGGCATCGAACCAACAAACGACTACAACAAACACACATAGGCCTCCCCGGCGTTATCGGGTATCCACAGGCAACCCACTAATCCGCCGCTTTCTCAGCCAGGCTTACGCTGGACCTAGAGCCCAACCTCAGTCTTTGACCGTCTATTACTGGACCAGCCCAAGGACTGGGTACTCCTCACAGCCCTCAATTGATTCCCCTTGGGATCAAAGAAGGATAGACTGGGATCCCATTCACAGCCCCCAGGATATTACCGCCCTTAGGAAGACCAACTGAGCTAGACATAATTTGTGGTGGAATATCCTATTTGTCCAGGATTCTATTCCAGGCGTACACAATAATTGTGGCCACTGATATATCAGGGCCGATGTCTTACGATTATAATTTTCTAGAAATATCTGTTGAATTATTGATGTTATTAATTGGGTATTGTTTTTTTGATGATTGTGAAGGTTTAGAGGGAAATTATTGGTGGAGAAATTGAGGAACAAGAGGCTTATGTTTGTTGGGGATTCATTGAATAGAAATCAGTGGGAATCAATGGTGTGTATGGTTCAATCTGTTGTTGGTTATGGAAGAAAAAGATTGGATAAAATTGGGTCTCTCTCCATTTTCAGAATTGAGGTTAATTTCTTTCTTTCTTGATCTTTTTTTTTTTTTGGTTAAATTTTTGGGGTCAACTGTGTTTAGTTTGAGTTGAGTTGAGGTTGACAACATGCAAAGTTTTTTGTTAATAATTTCATTTTTTTAGATTAATGAAGAAGTTTCTAATTTTCTATCACAACTAACACGAATATTGAATGTTACTCTGGATTTTAACGATTTAAAATGGCAGAAAAGTTAAATAATTGACTTTCCACAATCGGATATTATTCTATTTTGGTTATGGATTAATTAGTTGTTTCTTATAAGATTATGGGGGAAAAAAGTGTTTTGCTAACTATTTATTAAAATGAAGCATATTTTGTCGTTCTATTTTTATTTTGGGTGATTAATTTTCAAAATCAGGAGAAGGTTTTAAAATAAAATAAAAAACTATTTTGTGATAACAACTTTTTTTTCTTGTTGTTTGAAAAATTAATTGATTCCTTTAACGCTATCCTTAAAGGCAACGGTACCGGGCCGGTACCGCCACCGGCATCGGCGGTAACACCGCCGCAGGTGACTGGTAGGCGGCCGGTACCCAGGGCCTTCGGTACGCCCACACTAACGCTTACCACCCTACCACCCTACCTTTCTCTCTATCTCTCTCTTCTTTCTCTCTCTTCCTTTTTTTGTTTTTTACTTTTTCAATTAATTATTTTGAGGGGTATATAATTGGTACCGTTAAGGATGATATGGTATGGTGTTGGTAAAGCTGATGTAACGCTGAGGTGTCACAGGCATGAGAGGTACGGTTAAGGATGGCCTAAGGAATATGAATTTGGTCGTTGAGTTTTCTAAATGAAGAATTTTAAGAGCCATTTGAAAATGGTTTTGAGCGTTTTTATGTATAGCATTTTTTATATTTTATAGGTTGTAAACAAAGATTCTCAAGACTGTCATTTTGACCAACCAAAAGGTGGATGAGACAAAAAAGCAAAAATGGAAATGATTTACCTTAATTTGAAACCATGTCCATTTTTATCTTCACTTTTAACATAACGTGTCATCATTTGATTGGCCCCTTTTAGTTTTTTTAAGATAAACAATATATTTGTTTGAAAAATTAAACTTAATAATGAATTGAAAAATATAACAAAATTCATATATTTTTTTATTTCATATAAATAAAAATCAATATTAACATTTTTATATTAAAACTTTGTACTTCTTTTCTGACTTCTTTCATTTATTTTGAATTATATGATATGTCTTTTTATAAATATAATTACGTTTTAAACTATTGGAATAGTTTTTGTTTAATCTAGTTTTATACTTCAAGTTTAAAAGAAAAAAAATATATATGATAAGTATTAAATATATGATTATTTATAAAAATATATTCTAAATTGAATGCAATGAGTTGGGTCAACTGTAAGTAGATACAACTAGAAAAATTGACGATCTCATTATTGAAGTTTATTCAGAGTACCATGTGATTTGAATTGTATATTACAAAAATAAATGAAATACTCTATTTGAAAAATAGAAAAATAAATAGAAAAATGGTCGTGAGGAGACATTTTATTATTTATTTATTGTTTTTCATATACCATGAGAAAAATATAGATAATGGGTTTAATTAGATTAAATTAATTCTAGAAATTCAAATTCAGGGTATCATATTGATTTTGCTTTTACTAACTTTAGTTTTGATGTAATAAATTATTTGAAAATTGTTCTACGATCGGGTTTTAGGAATTAGTTAGCATCTTACAAATTTGGTTTTTTTTTTTTTTGTACTTTGGTGTTTTCTTTAATGATTTAGGAAATAGAAATGATATAACAAAAAAGGGAAAACCTTAATTTTCTTGTAACTTTTGTGGTCATATTTCATAATGATGTCTAGCATTTGGTGAACTCTTTCATGAAAAAAGCAATTTGTCCACAAATGATTCTTTTGCAATACTTTACCTTTTATAGTTATTCTTACACAAAGTAACATGGGTGTGGTGAATACTTGGATGAATTTAATTAAATTATATATCAATTTAAATGTTGATTATTTTAAATGTATGAAATTATTTGTTTTTATGGAATTGTAAATAGATAGATCACTACAAATGAATTGATTTACAGATTTATCCATCCATGATATTACAACATTGTGTTAATTAACATTTTCGCTCTTAATTTATTTATCTATTTTATTAACTCTTAAATACGTATGTATTAATTAAGCATAGAGTTAGGAATTTAGTTTTATCTTTTTGGAACTCAAGGTTTATTTAATGACAATTATAAATAAATAATGTAGATATTTATTTTAGGTCGAAAGGGGTATCAAAAGTAATGATAAATGAGATGCTAAATCAGATATTGCTTCTTAAAAATATCTTTAAAAATAAATATCTATGATGTTGGGAAAAAACAAAGGTTGATTTTTGTATTTTTGCAGGACTATAATGCCACGGTTGAATTTTATTGGGCTCCGTTTATTGTAGAATCAAACTCTGATGATCCGGAGATGCATAGCATATTAGACAGAATTATCATGCCTGAATCAATCGATAGACATGGTGAAAATTGGAAAAATGTTGACTATTTGGTCTTCAACACATACATTTGGTGGATGAACACTATAAAGATGAAAGTCCTGTAAGCATCATTTCCAATACATTTTTTAATATTGACGTTTTCTTTTATAGTTCAAAGTATCATATGATTTTAAATATCTACTACTAAATTATAATAGTTTTGATGAAATAGGCGAGGATCGTTTGATGAAGGAGCAACCGAGTATGATGAAGTTGAAAGGCCTACGGCGTATGCAAGAGTGTTGAAGACGTGGGGCGAGTGGGTTGATAGAAATATAAACCCTAATCGAACCATGGTTTTTTTCAATAGTATGTCACCTATCCATATCAAGTAAGTTCTCAATTCCATAAAGTAATTATACTCTATAACACATCAATCTAAAAGAAACAAATTAGTTATATCAGTTTATTAAGTCATTGTACAATATTTACATGACACGGGTTGTTTGTACGCAGGAAAAAATTAGCAAGTACCATCGGATGTACATATATCGTTTTACTAAACTAGTTTTTTTTGCAAATTTAAATTCTTTTGGAATATCTAAAAATTAGTTTTCCTATATGTAACTTCTTAAATGTTTTACCATATTTGGGGTAATTGATTCAAATGCCCATAACGCACATCCACTTTACACAATATACCCACACCGTTATAACGGCGATATAACGCACCAAAACGCCGTTATAACGGCGTTTTGGTGCGTTATATCGCCGTTATATCGCCGTTATAACGGCGTTTTGGTGCGTTATAACGGCGTTTTGGTATAACGGCCCTTATAACGCACATTTGGGGGTATGGTTGCAAAGTGGGGGTGGGGCTTTGGGTATACCGGTAAAGCTCCCCCATATTTGGCTTTTATGATGTGGAAAGAAAGTTATAAGATCATAATTACAAATATGATTACTGAAATTTTAAGTCAAAACAACACTTTTGGAGTAAATTCCAACACCACATACCTTTGTTTGGTGAACCTATAATAATACGTTGACACTTCAACCATGTATTTATTCTCATCAAGAAATTTGTTTTCTATTAAAGTGATACTTACTATTAAATATGTGTATTAATTTGTACACTATTTATAACGAGTGAAATTCAATAGGAGCTTGGATTGGAATAACCCGGATGGCATCAAATGTGCCAAGGAGACAAGCCCGATTCTAAACATGTCCATGCCACTAAATGTGGGCACTGACCGAAGACTCTTTACAGTTGCAATTAGTGAGATAAAATCGATAGAATTCCCTGTGCATTTCCTCAACATAACTACCCTTTCGGAGTACCGGAAAGATGCACACACCTCTGTATATACCATTCGCCAGGGAAAGTTGTTGACAGTCGAGCAAAAGGCAGATCCTGCCATTTATGCAGATTGTATCCATTGGTGCTTACCAGGTTTACCCGACACGTGGAATGAGTTCCTATACACACGTATCATTTCTAGATCTTGACCCCGGATGAACATTTTACATCTTGGTTTATTTTCTACCAATTTTAACCATTCTAAAAGTAGAAGTTCTCTTCTTCTTTTTTATTTTTTGGATTTCTTGTACCATATACTTTTTTCTCTTTCCATTATTTTTCTTCCTTTTTATTTTGTATCTAAAGGTGAAGCCATCAAGGGCATTTTTTGTATATTTCTTTTTAGGAAAGTTATGGGTTCGTTTGAAATCTGCTAATTGGGAAAACAAATACATTTGAAGAATTGGAAGTGTATAATGAAATTGTTGAAATAGAAAAATACAAGCATAAATTTGTATTGTTGTCTGCAACATGTTGTCTTTTGTTTCTGACGGTGTAAGTGTAACCTAGAGTGATCGGATCTTGATAACGGTATGGCCTATAATAGAACCGAGTTGATAACGTTATGGCCTATAATAGAACCGAATTGATAACGTTATAGCCTATAATAGAACCGAGTTAAATAATTAAGCACCAACGACATGGTTGTTAAAGGATAAAGAGGTGACAAAAAAAAATCAAACCACAGTCCTACCAAGTTATAGAGGAATCAAGGAAGAATACATGTTAGATGACACATCCACTAATTGATCGTAGGGCTACATAAATACCAGTGCGCCCAACCATTGTACTAACATAAAGTCATAAACAAGTAATCTTATCGCAACTTATCCCACATAAATTGTAATCACAGAATACATTTATGGCTACCGCTCCTAGCTAAAAAAATAAGCCTTTGTTAAAACAAAAGACTTCTACTATAAACTAACTTGATTGACAACCTTCTCATGGAAATTGTAATCAATGTTCTTTCCTTATGTGAATGATATTTGGCAAGTAAGAGCATGTCCAACAGATTCTCTAAAATTTTTAAAATAAAGAACTAAAACTCAAAAATCTCTAAATAAATTATATTCAACTCCAAAGATTCTCTATTTAGAGACTTCAACATCATTTATATTATTTAAATATTCATTAGTTTTATGATTCCAATAAACTTTTTAATTTTTTTATATGTAAAAATGATATTAATTCATTCTCATTGGTGGATTGAATAAAAAATCATTTCTCTCTCCTCCCAACCAAAATATAGAGAATTCTTTATATTGGAAGTTTTTCCCTTGAATCCCTATCTTAAAAATGGAATAGGGATGCTATTGGAGCATTTTAAAGAACAAAAAGTGGTTTTTCTCTAAAATAGGGATCCTGTTAGAGATGCTCTAATACATGTTAGGCTATGTTTCATAAACTAGTAGATGAGTGATAAATTAGTTAATAAACATATCATGTTTGACAAATTATAGTTGATAAGCATGTAAAAAGTAAAATGACCAAAAATAGCATTTTGAAAAAAATAGTCAATTACGGTATTTTGTAATATAATAAAACAATTTTATGATAATATAACATGTTAATTAATAAAAAACAAGATAGTAAAAAAATTTAATTAATGCATATGCTAATTAAAAGAACTTATTATTAAATATTATATATTATAAATACAACAAATTTTGAATTTGTTAAAATAAAATTTAAAAAAATATATCCGATAATAGTTAAAGTAATAATAAACAAACAATAATTGGTACGATCAATAATAGTTTTCTAATAACTAATATAAGTAATATTAACGTATAATTAAAAGTAATTAATAGTTTTTAATATTTTATAAAATTAAATAATTTTTAATATTTAATATGTAGCAATATAAACAATTGATCTTGTTAATATTTATTTATGATTACTACCAATGAAGGTTATGAGTATAAAAAGTGACAAAAAGTTCTCTTAAATTACTCCAACTATTTTATTAATGAACTAATTCATATCCATTTAAATATGTACTTAAAAAAATAAGACTGTCACTATCGCAATTGCTACAATTCCAAGCTTTTCTTCTAGGGTTTGGCATCATCATTATATTTCTTAAGGACAATTGTGTATAACTTTTTTATGACAACATTAAAACCATATATCCCACACGGTAAAGCCAGAGATGATGTATGAGTTATCGTTAGCAACTAACTGGGTCCTAAAAATAACTCAAACATCTTAAATTTAATAAATTTATAATATTCGTTTAAAATAGCAATATGAAATTATTGCTTAAGTGAAAGGACAAAATATCAACTATGATATTTTGATGTGCAAAGAATGGTGTATAATATGATAATAACATAACTACATAATATATGTTTTGATACATGTATCACTGCCAACCATATTACTATTGAATGTGCAAAGAATGGTATATCAAAACATTGCAATATATTAGTTAAAAATAGCAATGTCATGTCTACTATGAAACTACTTTAATTTAAACTTTTTTTCATAAACAATATTCCTATACCAGTGGTCTTTTCATTTGATTTATAATATGACAGAGGAGAGTTATTTTGTTAACCCATGAATTTGTGTTAACCGTGTTAACTTATAGTTGTATACGTATATCAATAAAAAAAATTTTGTGGAGTTGTTTAATATGATGAAAATGTTTTATATACTAATTTTTTTGATGAAATTGTTTCATATGAAGATGTTTTTTACATCGAAATTAAAAAAGTTTCATACGAATAAAAATATCGAAATATGAAACAATTTCATCAAAAATTGAAGTTTATGGAACAGGGAAGGGTTCAAACGAGAACACTTGCTATATGCGAAAACGCGAGAACAATTGTCAACCTCCCAATTTGAAATACCTGGACGTCCTCTCTTTGTCTCTCTCATTGAATACTGACCCTACCATTCATTATATCTCTTCACTCCATCAATCCATACCTAGCTAGCGTCTATCTCTATATGGTAGTGGCAGTGGTGGGGATTCAAGGGCTCAAAACATGCAACCAAAGAATAATTAGAAACTAATTTCCCCAACTTCATGGTGGAAATTGAGGAACATCATCAGAATTAATGAGATAATTTCATGCAAGGAAAGCCCCATCCAGAATGCATCTAAAGTCAATGCAACTGCACTAGCTGAATTTTCACATGTTCATTACTCGTTATCACGTTGTTAACATATCACTATCACAACGTTTTCATAGCATATCACGCCGTTATCACGTTGTTAACACAACATTACCACAATCGTTATCACAACATTATCATGTCGTTAATACATCGTTATCACGGCATGAAACGTTTTCATAGCTTATCACGCCGTGATAACGTTGCTATCACGATGTTTTCATAGCTTATCACGTGTGAAACCTTGCTATCACGACGTTTTCATAGCTTATCACGTGTGATAGCGTTGCTATCACGACGTTTTCATAGCTTATCACGTGTGATAGCGTTGCTATCACGACGTTTTCATAGCTTATCACGTGTGATAGCGTTGCTATCACGACGTTTTCATAGCTTATCACGTGTGATAAGCTTGCTATCACGACGTTTTCATAGCTTATCACGTGTGATAACCTTGCTATCACGACGTTTTCATAGCTTATCACATTGTTATCACAACATTATCTCGTTGGTATCACAGTGTTATCACGTCGTTAACACATCTTTGCAAGTAATTAACAGACTAAAGAAACCGTCATCGAAAACGAGAGACGATCTCTAATTGCTAAAAGAAATGGGGGCGTGGATTCATATATAGTGGAACATGTATATGAATTAAAGGAATGACATACGTGAATTCATCATATATAGTCGAAGATGCATATGAATTAAAGGAATGAGAGACATGAATGCATATATTGGGAAAGATGTATATGAATTAAAGGGGTGAGAAGTATTATCAACGTGGGAGATGTAGATTTATGTATGCGCCTCTATTTTTTTTTTTAAATTAAATAATATAGTTTAATTAAGTTGGAGGCCTACAACCGTTCTCGCATTCTCGCAAATTAGGAGTGTTCTCGTTTGAACCTCCACCTTATGGAACATTTTCATCATATTAAACAACTCCACAAAAAAAAATTCATTGATCGACGTATGCAACTATGAGTTAACACGGTTAACACAAATTCATGGGTTAACAAAATAACTCTCCTCTAGTATGATAATAACATAACTACATAATATATATTTCCCCAATATATATATATATATAGTGGTGGGTTCAAATGTGAACCACTTTTTCATTGTGAACGTGAGTACAACCGAGTGCACGCCACGTGACACACATCTTCGGTTACGGTGGACGCGATCACGAAGGATTGACGCGATTCATGGGATGGTGGAAATTATTAAAGAAGGGGACCCGGTCAAAGCCGCCTTTATTGACCGGATAAGTGGTTGAGATTTGTTTTCATGTTCACAACCAAAAATGAGTTCACATTTGAACTTTCATTTATATATATATATATATATAATAATTAGGTTCAAACAAAAACCATTGCATTTTGTGGAACAAATGAACTAATTACAATCGCATATGATATGGGCCCATGTAGGTCCTACATATTAAAAAAATCATATATGATTTAATGGTCCCTCTAAATCATATATGATTTTTTAATATGTGGGATCCACATGAGCCAACATCATATGTGATTGTCATTTTTTTTGAACGGCAGGTTAGTTGTTAGAAAACACCACAATTAGATTAAATACGTCTTTGCCCGGGTTTGAACCCGGGACTTCTACTCCAAGAGGGTGACCCCTCTACCAACCGGGCTAGCCCCAATTGGCATATGTGATTGTCATTAGTTCATTTGTTTCTACAAAATGCAATGGTTCTTGTTTGAACCTAATTCTATATATATAACACTAAAATACTTTTATTTTCAAGGTATCATGATTATTTTAAGTTTTGCCAACATTTTTACAAAAGCCATATGAAAATTATAATATTTTCAAGATATTTTCTCATCAACCAGATTCATTATATTTTCGCGTTTGATTTATCAAATAAACTTTTGTCCATATAAAAGTATTCAATACCTCTTTGGTTTGTGAGATTTGGTAAAAATTAGGATCTGGAATTGAATTTCATTCCTACATGGCTTGAAGAAAAGCTTGGATTTGGAATTCCACAACCGTTGGATTTAGAAATCCATTGGAGATTGACGGCATTTCAAATCCTATTGATTTTAATTTGTTTTCATGTCATTTCTACTCGGCCTCATTCTTCATATATGCCCTTATATCAAACAAATTATTATGTAATTAGAAAAAATTAAACTTTATTTCAAAATCCTACAAACCAAACATGTTGTTAAGATACATTTGGATGTCGAAATCAACAGGATTAGAGAGAGTTAAAAAGAGAGATTTCTTTAGCCAAATTCCACAAATCTATTTATTAGACTAACAATTCCATTGGGAGGATTGAAATGTTATTTCTTTTAATCAAAAGTTAAAGGTTATCAACCCAACCCATGATCCATAATCCCATATCACCACTTTCTTCAGAGGCTTAAGCCCAACTCTCATTGGGCCAAGAGTTAGCACCCAACCCAACTCTCTAAGTGCGTTTGATAGATTATCCAAGCTTCTATGTGTTAGGTTTTTGTTTGATTTATTTGTTACTTTATTTCCTAGCATTTTGTTAAACATTGTAATGCTAATATATGAAGTTAATCGTAGTCGGCATCGTCACGACAATGGGTTTTTTACCCATCGTTGTTGCAATAATTGTCGCTCAAGGTGCAGTTGTTGCTCATTCGCGACGTATGGATGTTGACATGTTGTAACATAAAGAGTCCGTCAATAAATGTGATTTACATATCTAAATAACAATGAACAATTAACGGAGACTTGAACTAGTAGAATGTACCTCAACTAGTTTCCTCAACTAGTTTTCTCGAATCCGGAAAAGAAACCGAACTTAAATCCATTTTCTTAAGTGAAATATGTATTGTAAGTTATCCTAATAAATTGATGGAACACCCAAGGCCCAACATGTATGGTCCAATAACTTCTAAACAAACTCTTCTTATTTTTTTGAAAAACAAACTCTTCTTAATGTAATGTGAGTTATCGAAAAGCCTGTGACTCGGGGCTTATAAAGAACTCACAACTCTTTTATTTTATCAATATGGGACGGGTTATCACAAACTACACTACGATGATATGGGATTTGCCTAAGTTGCTATAGATACCCCCTTAAGGACTCATGATGGTCGATGGGGGTTTGCCCCACTATGTTGATGGTACAAGAATCAACTCAATAATATCTAAATCAACTTAAGCCCATGGTGGAAGTTATTTGTGGCCAACAATTAGAGTCTTAAAAAATAAGCTCACTAATATCGCTTTCTATCCAAATGAGATGGTCGTCACACTTTTATGGTTATTGTAAGCAAACCATTGTGCCTCTAAATAATTACTTGCATTATCACACCAATAATGGAATCATGATAAATCTATCCCATTATTTACTTGCTTTTGGTATCGTTTAGTACATTTTTGACCCCTATACAATTTTTTCCTTGTCGATTGTTGGGTGATACATGATCTCACATCGTTTTGGGACTTGTGATTATTGACTCTTACCTATATCAAATTCTAGCAAAAATGTCACATATCGTTAAAACTTGGGGGTTGAGCTTGAATTTATTGATTTGAGTTTCTTTATGAAACATTTATGATCAAAGCAATATAATTTAAGTATTGTTTTTTTTATCTTCTTTTGAATTGAACTATAGAACATGGATAAGTAACACCTTCAATCAGTTGTATTATCTTGATCATTTCTTTCTTTCCGTCTAATTTGGCTCAACGCTTTGTATATGCAAGCTACGAAGATCATCTATGATGCATAAGCTTCGAAAAGAAGAACTTTATTGGTAGTCATCAAATTACAATTAGAAAATGTGTTAAAATGTTGAAAATATATTTACATAAAGGATGTGCCATTTCTCCAAAGATTATGAGTGTGTCATCTTGCATCAAGTTTTTATGAATGCCATTATCTACATCATCAACGATCATCATCAAGTCATTCTACAAGTTAAATTCTTCCAAAGAGTTCAATTTCCAACTAAAGTTTGAGTCTTCTTTTCATCAAACTTTGTAACGATTTATGAATGTGAAGGTGCAAACCATTTGTTTATTTGATAAAGCCTTAGAATCCTCATTTTAAGCTTGCATCTTTAATCAATCTCATGAGTTCTTCTCCATTGTTCGAATGACTAAAAGTGGTTTAAGAAATA
Organism: Centaurea solstitialis; assembly: GCA_030169165.1. Taxonomy (NCBI): domain Eukaryota; kingdom Viridiplantae; phylum Streptophyta; class Magnoliopsida; order Asterales; family Asteraceae; genus Centaurea; species Centaurea solstitialis. Next base: position 72,637,933 of record CM058045.1, read on the forward strand.
CCAACAAGATAATATAAGCTAAAATTTTGAAGTAAAGATTGATATCAATAAACACAATCTATTTTTTTGACACATGTAAGAGGTGAGCATGACAACCTGAAAATCGATTAAGGTCCATATTCCAACTTGTCACATTTTGACTAGTTAAAAATACGTCATAACCTCTCGATTCTTATCAGATATAGTTTATTTTCAATGACCGATTAAGAGACCGATTATGGTAACTGATTATGACCAACTTTTTTCCATAAAAAAAAGCATCCACCACTCTTGCATGTTTCACCCGACAGATCCTTGGGACCGGTTAAACCGGTCCATATTGTCAAAGAGATCGAAACCGATTATGCCATAAGTGGTTACATGATTATTTTTTTCACCAAGACTAGCTTTAGGTGCTTATTTCTTAACATATGTATCAATCTTCAAATAACTTTTTGGACATCATGATTCATTACTGATGTTTAGATTATATATATAAGTTATATTTTTTAACCAAATATCTTGTAAAATATTTGATTTTTTTTTCAACAAACCCTTAACTCAAGTGGCTAAATAGAAAGAAAACACGAAGGAAACATGGTCTCAATAAAATGATAAATGGCTCAAGTGCGCAGATCGTACCACGCCATTAATTTATTTATTTCAGCACACATCTTTTTCATTGGTTGTTTTGCCACCAAATAGTAAAATAACTAATAATTAACATAAATGGAAAGTACATAAATACCCCTTGCACATTCTGAATTCTCAATCTACTCCATCTCCCTTTTGGCTATCAAAGGATAATGACCATCTCGAACTCACAAAAGGTATTATTTGTATCGTCATCAAATTGTAAAGTCTACAAAAAATATTTGAAATTTAAACAACCAAACAAAAAAATTATTTTAGATGTCACAAAATAAAAAATCAATTTAGCAGACAACTAGTTTAAAAATATCAATTACGATATAAGATAAATATAAAACAAATAATTTTTTGAATGTCATCTATATCTACACTATCTTAAAAGAATTTTTGTAGATATGGAGACATCTTTGTTACAAAGATATGGATACATCATTATTGAAAAATCTTGATATACATTTTTCTTATTTTGCAATAATTTCAAGTTAAAGAAATATTGAATAATATGATTATTTTAAAACTATTCACACCATCTTAACAATGATGCAAAATTCTTTAAATTATTTTAATAATTCCATATTTTAATTCTTTTAAAATGGTGTGGATATAGATCACATTCAAAAATGATGTGAGATCACATTTAAAATATCATATATGATTTTGTTGGTTTTGTGTTTTTTTAAATATATAGCCTTTTTTACCCTTCTCTATGTAAAGCATCCATTTTTTTTTATCAAACATATCTATTATTTTAACTTGAAGTCATAGTTATTTATTTTATAGTAGTTAATAATCTTATTCTGATATAAAACAAATAAAATTATCACATTAGACGGCATGTAAAATATCACTTTAATAAAATTAATTGTTAAAATAATAGATACCTTTTTGTAGGTAGTTACTATAACAATCAAGAGAGGTTATACGTGATTACAAAAACAATCACAACTACAAAGGTCCATAAAAATGATGTATCAACTCACGTTGTCGATGATGTTGATGGTCATCAACTAATGCTTAAAGTGATGCCAACATTGTCGTTCCCATAATGCATTTGACACCCATCAAATACAACTGCCACTATGAAATCATTGAAAAACTTAAAAACAATAATTTGCTATAAAGCATGCTATATAGCGATCTTAGGTTAAGGTGGCTTTTAGCCTTTTACAAGCGAGTAGTCCTTTACCAACATACTTCCTTGTGTTAATGGAGCTAATACAAAAAAAGTTTTGGGGTCGTTTTGTAAGTTTACCATAATACGAGGGGTGTTTGTTAACTTTTCTTCGAAGGCAAAAAGAGGAAAAAAACCGGAATTCATTCCAATTTTCTCCATCGGAGGCATCTTCTCTTCTTCACTGTCGCTGTGTTTTTTCTGCAAGTGTTTTTTCTTCTTTTTGCCTTCAACAATAACCACTCTACTCTCTCTCTCTCTAGATCTCTCTCACTCTAGAGAGATCATCTAGAGTTTTTGCTTTCCAGTCAATCGAATCGAATCGATATCAAATCAAATCCCTAATAGTAGATCATAACCGCATCTGATCTGCCGTCGCTTTGATCTCTGTTCGCCGTCGCCATGGCGGCCGCTAACGCTCCGATCACCATGAAAGAGGCACTTACGGTATACATCTCTCTCTCTATCTCTATCTCTTCATAAATCCTAGTTTTGTACTTGTAGATTGATAGATTGGCAGATTGATAGATTGACACTCCTATTGTTTGAAACCTAGCTCCGTTTACGCAATTTTGATGTTTTAGTGTTCTATTGGACTTGTACCTTGTTGAATTGAAATCGAATGATCAGTTTTGGAGCTTATTCGATCTCGAATTGTTTAGATTTGGTAGATTTGGAGATATATAACGTATTTGTTCACTATATATAGTTAAAACGCACTTTGATAATTCTCAACCTAGCTCAATTTGGAGAAGTTCGTTGTTTAGGAATCGTTTGGGTTTAGTTACGGTTAATCTGTGTAGAGGTGATGAATTTTGCTAGCTCTACGTGGTGTATTGCCAGATCTGTGGAACAAAATGGTTGATGTGTTTCTGAAAGTGTAATTCTACAGTGATCTGGTTGTGTGAGGTGTTATTTATTTGGTTTTGATTTGTATGATGTTGTTGCAGTTGCCAAGTATAGGGATCAATCCGCAATTCATTACGTTTACCAATGTTACGATGGAATCGGATAAGTTTATATGTGTTCGTGAGACATCGCCTCAAAATAGCGTGGTGATCATTGACATGAGCATGCCAATGCAGCCACTGAGGAGGCCAATTACCGCGGACTCGGCTCTTATGAATCCGATTTCCAGGATTCTGGCTTTAAAAGGTATAAGTTGTTCTTTATTAGGCAATGGTTGTTAATATGATTTGGTTGGCTGTCCATTTTGCTTTTTCTAATAGATGTGGCTTACTGGCTTATCTTTGATAAATGAATTGCGCATTTGCGCTTGTATCTGTTCTTACACTAGGGTTATCTTCTTGCACTGGCATGCTTGCATGTCCTGTTTTCTAGTATTGTTAAAAGTAATAATGAGTGTAGCTGTAGCAGACTTTGTCACTAAAGATTGCCAAATGCAGACCATGAAATACGTTTTCTGGCAACTATTTGAAAACTTTGAAATATAGCGGAAACTTATTGATGTTACTACATCTTTGCATACAAATCAAGCTGCAACTCGTAATAAGGTCTTTCAAGAAACAGTGAGGTCAGTTTTAGTCATATAGCTAATCAACAATTACTTTTTTTTAAGCTCAACTTCCTGGGACTACCCAAGATCACCTACAGATATTTAACATTGAGATGAAAGCCAAGATGAAGTCTCATCAGATGCCTGAGCAGGTGACAAGTTTATGTAGTAATATCATTCAGTGATTTGTAACTTTGCTACCTTTTTTGGCCAACACTGATGTTTATGTGACCTTATTACTTCTATGTTCAGGTTGTCTTTTGGAAGTGGATTACACCTAAGATGTTGGGCATGGTAACCCAGACCTCAGTATATCATTGGTCAATTGAAGGTACACTACCTTTACATTTCCTGGAGTAACATTACTTGATGTTCCTTTTCGTTGTATGATATGCAAGCTAGCGGGTATAAATTTTTAACACAGACATTCACTCTCTCTATATACAGGTGATTCTGAACCTGTTAAGATGTTTGATAGAACAGCCAATTTATCAAACAATCAGATAATTAATTACAAGTGCGATCCATCTGAGAAATGGTTGGTGCTGATTGGAATTGCTCCTGGCTCACCTGAGGTTTGTTGTTCTTTGGTTATGCTTGATTACATTGCAATATTTTATTATTTGAAGATTATTTTATATGCTTATCCATGGTATTCCAGTGGATAATTTTGTTTTCAAGGGTTGCATTTTGATGTGATGTAACCTGAGGACCATATTCAACATCATTTTATTTGACTGAAACAATCCTTGTAATTTGATTTATTTTGGGTGGGTTAGACCGCCTATTCTGCAGTCTACACTCTGTTGAACCCAACTCGTTGAATAAACCAGGAATCCACGTACAAATTTTTTTGTTTTTGGTGGCAGGTGCACATAAAATCTCTTATGATGTAAAATCTAGTAGGCTTTAATAGCATGAGTTATCTTTTTTTTGGTTGTTCACTGCAGTTCAATGTATTCATTACTGTAGATAATTCTATATGCTTTGTGAATTGACATTTATTGGGTATCGTTTAATTGCAATTAGCAAGAAAAAGTATTAGTTGTAGCCTTTTTGACTGCCTGCAAATGTTTATGTGACTGGCCAAATTCTCTAAGTTTAGACAAAAAATGGAGAGTAAGCATGGCTTAGGCTGGTTTCTTCGTTTGTTTCAGCCGTTTGCTTTCATTTGCGACTACATACAAGCAGACCTAATGCTGTGGAATAGTTCACTTTTGATGTACAACAAGATATTATATATTGGTCCTTGGTGTTATCTTGTTTCCCTTTTTCTGCTTCCAGTTTTAATGGAAGTTGAAGTAGGTTTGTCTAGTTTAGTATCTCAGTGGATAATGTTATTTATCTCATTACTATCATATAAGGGCATATTCTTCCGAAAATGAGATCGAACTGTGATTTCTAGGTGGACTTTTGGATAAGTCATATTAAACTTATCACCTGGTTGAGTCATTTAGGTAAAATTTCATTATATTTCATCTTGCTTAATGGTCAATTTTATTATTTTTATTTGTTAGTATAGCATAAAGCATGGTGTGCTGATTGCCAAATTTCCAGCTGTTATAACCTCTTTATATTTTCAATATTAACAGAGACCTCAGCTAGTCAAAGGAAACATGCAACTTTTTTCTGTTGACCAGCAGCGAAGTCAAGCTCTTGAAGCACATGCAGCATCATTTGCTACCTTCAAAGTATGGATGCTTTCTTTCGTTATATCATATATGGAAAGAGATGCTTTTCCTTCTCACCTATATAAGTGTTAATGCTATCAATATTGATCACATATTCGTATGTCTTGTACAGGTTCCAGGCAATGAGAATCCTTCAATTCTTATTTCTTTTGCAACAAAAAGCTCTAATGCTGGACAGGTTACATCAAAGCTGCATGTCATTGAGCTTGGTGCCCAGCCAGGTTCTATTCTATTTGCATGTCTTTTCATTTGTTACAGTTGCAATTTTTGTTTGAAGTGTTTTTTTCTCCTTCTTTGATTTAGTCCTGAAAAAAAAATCATTTGGTAGATTGATGCTTCACGCAAGCCATTGAACTAGATGCATCAATCACCCTAAACCTGGTATAAAAAGCTCTTCTTTTGTGTCTGCCTCTCTGAACGTGTTCTGAGCTACACCTTTATGTATAAGAGCTTGTATGCTTGTGTGGCTTAGAGGAATGTATTCCTGTAGAGGTGCATTAAACAAGTTTTGTACCTTGTCAAAAGCTGTTTTCATCTACATGTCCAAATTTGTACTGCACTTCACCACTATATTTTTGGTGGTTCTTTCGTCATCTACTTTACGTTTAGTTCTTGTCTAATATTTTTCGTCTCTCAATTGCAATTATTCGTGCAGGGAGGCCTTCTTTTACCAAGAAACAAGCAGATCTTTTCTTCCCTCCCGACTTTGCAGACGATTTTCCAGTTGCCATGCAGGTACCTCCTGTCTTTCTTGTCTCTGGAATAGTGAGCTGCAGTATCATCTTAACATTATTGTTCTTGAATTTGCAGATATCCCACAAGTATGGTCTGATTTATGTCATTACCAAGCTGGGGCTTCTATTTGTATATGATCTTGAAACCGCTACTGCAGTGTATAGAAATAGAATTAGCCCAGATCCAATTTTCCTGACATCTGAAGCTTCATCAGTTGGGGGCTTTTATGCTGTTAATAGACGTGGACAGGTGTTACTTGCCACTGTAAACGAATCAACAATTGTGCCCTTTGTTAGTGGACAGGTCAGTGCAAGCTTCTTCCATCTATGATTGATATGCTTATTTTGTTTTTGGAATGTAAATTCAATGTGTTATTGCAGTTAAACAACCTGGAGCTTGCTGTCAATCTTGCCAAACGAGGAAATCTACCGGGTGCAGAAAATTTGGTAAATTTGCTTATTGATCAGTCTTATTAGAAAGTCTTTCTTTCTTTCTTATGTCATTTGGATGTTGGCATGAGTGGTCAAAGATTAGAGAAAAGTTTGTAAGAATTGTTTCAGTTTTTTAGTTGTCTAATGCTGTGGAGTATTCTTGCTAACTCTTGTAAGTTGTGGCATTATAATCAAAGTCATACCGCGTTCATAAGAATATTAGAGTAGGTTAGTGTTATTTCAAAAATGGACAATTCATTCCATGGCAGGTTGTTGGTGGTTACATTTACTGCCTCAGAACTGGATCAAGGTTTCATGTGTTTCATTTTATAACATTATTGATGCTGAATCTTTGTAAATTAGTTGCTTGGTTTTTTTATAACTTGAGTAATTTCATAAATTTACTACCTTATTAGTATAATGATGTATAAGACTGGGTTGAGAGTGTGTAGAGTAACTAAGAAGCTCAAACAGAAACCTTGACGTTTTATTTTTTACATAATCTTTATCTCAAACATATAATCATAATGACCCAAAGTCCCAAATTATTATCAGGAGACTAACCCCAAAGAAAATGGTGATTGATGTTCCCATGGCTTATAAGAATGGAATTTTGGCAATTGAATGCAGAAGCCAATATGTAATTGATGTTACCATGCTTCATGAGACTAACCCCCAAGAAAATGGTTGAGGCTGATAGAAATCGTGTAATCATTACATCAATGTAAAATACAACAATCATCCTTTTTTTTCCCTCCCTTAGAACGAAGTTTTTTGGCACTGGCATCAACATGGATCTTACACTTGGGGTTTTGGAAAATTTGGAGATTGTTATTGAGACCAATAGTTGAGCTGGAAGATCATCTTCATATTGGCTTTTGCATTCACCGGAGCTCGTAGAATCATGACTTTGCGTTTACGAGTGCCATTATTGTGGAACTAAAGGGTCTGAAGGAGGAAAGAGCAATGGTTGTTAGAGTATCTCTTAGCAGGCAACTTTTAGTATTGTAGACTTGTACGGGATTTTCCAACCATATCAAAGACGGGAGATAGAATTGGTACTACACTAGGCTTTCCCTTAAGTCCTTAACCCAATCTTACCTTCACCTGTTGTTCAGAAGCAACTAATATCAGATGGTCAGCCAGATCTCTAATCTGTCATAATATAACTGTTGGTTTTAAGATTGCTAATTATTTAGCAATGTATGTCATTGGAACATTTATTTCAAATTTCATATGGAAATATATCAATAATATTTGGTCTTGTTAGAAACTGTTTTTGACACCGTGCAAGGCTTTTTGCGATAATATGGCTAGTACTCAGTGTTCACATATCCAACTTTGTCCTAATCACCAATAAGTGCATATTAGCTATATACAGCCATATTTTTCATGGACAGTTATTGACTACTTGACGTTAATGTATCTCAGGTTGTTCAACGTTTCCAAGAGCTGTTTGCTCAAACTAAATACAAAGAAGCTGCTGAGCTTGCTGCAGAATCTCCTCAAGGCATTCTCCGTACACCAGATACAGTTGCAAAATTCCAGGTATCTACTTTTGCTAATTGTGGTAGAACCTCTGCATCCATCATAGAGACCTCTAGATGACTTATTATCTTATTAAAAGTATGTTTCTTTGTTTAACATTTTTTAACAGGTTAACCTTTGTGTATTTAATCGCAGAGCGTACCTGTGCAAACTGGGCAAACCCCACCATTATTGCAGTACTTTGGGACCCTTCTGACTAAAGGAAAACTGAATGCATTTGAATCTTTGGAACTGTCTCGCCTAGTTGTCAATCAGAACAAGAAGAATCTTCTAGAGAATTGGCTAGCTGAAGACAAGTTAGAATGCAGCGAGGAACTTGGAGATCTTGTGAAGGTATGAAGTATAAAAAGTTTATAAGGTTTTGTGCTTACTTGCACCAACAAATGTTCTCGTGTTGTTTACCATTTATCTTTCTTGAATTTTTAGACAGTGGACAACGATCTCGCATTAAAAATTTACATCAAAGCAAGAGCGACTCCGAAAGTTGTCGCAGCTTTTGCTGAGCGAAGGGAGTTTGACAAAATACTGATTTACTCCAAGCAGGTAGGCGTGACTCTCATTGCTGTAATTTATAGGTGTTGCTGTACAGTGTACACTTAGACGGCTGAAGCAAACAATATGTTTTCCTTGTAAATAAAATTTCACTATACTTCTACTTGCTTTAAATCCTTATGAAATTTGTCCTGAATTGATGCAGGTTGGGTATTCACCTGATTATTTGTTTCTTCTGCAAACAATTCTTCGAACGGACCCACAGGTATTATAGCTTTTTAGTAAATAGTATGCTAGTGAATGAATCGAACAGCCCACAGACATTAGTATGTTAATCCATGGGTTCATTTTTTTGTTCGTGAATCAGGCATTCATTTGCTAAAAAATATGTTCCTCGAACTTTCAGAACTCAATTGTGATGCTATAAAGTGCTTGGAAGTTAGATTGTTAACGTTGTTGCATTTTGTAGGGAGCTGTTAATTTTGCTTTAATGATGGCCCAAATGGAAGGAGGTTGTCCTGTTGATTATAACACCATTACAGATCTTTTTCTTCAGGCCTGTTCGCTATCTTTATTACATTTCCTCATTAGAATCTATAACTTGAAGATAAATTACCTCTTCCCATGCAAGTTAGGATCTATATTTAAAAACCAATTCTAAATGCCACTTGTTCCATCTCTTCAGAGGAACTTGATACGGGAGGCAACAGCTTTTCTCTTGGATGTTCTTAAGCCCAATTTGCCAGAACATGCTCACCTCCAAACTAAGGTTACATTTTGCTGCTGCTGATGAACTACTATTTGGCTGTCAAAGATAAGTTGTAGACTCACAAATTTTTTATTTTTTTTAACAGGTCCTTGAAATCAACCTTGTAACATTCCCTAATGTTGCTGATGCCATATTAGCTAATGGTATGTTCAGCCACTATGATCGACCTCGGATTGCTCAACTTTGTGAGAAAGCAGGTCTTTATGTCCGAGCTCTTCAGGTTGGCTAATTTCCAGAAACTTGTAGTTATATCTGCGAAGCTGTATCACCTGCTTGATTAATCTTGGTTCTTTCTGCAGCATTACAGTGAATTGCCGGATATCAAACGTGTCATTGTGAATACTCATGCAATAGAGCCACAGGTTTGTCTTGTTGGACTTGTGTACTTTGTGGCATTAACACCTGAACGGTACCCAACTAGCTTCCCTTTTTCAGTCTCTTGTAGAATTTTTCGGGACTCTATCACGGGAATGGGGATTGGAGTGCATGAAGGATCTTTTACTGGTCAATTTGAGAGGAAACCTTCAGATAATTGTTCAGGTAATAATTACACTTTTTGATGTAAATGGGTTATTATTTGAACTTCAGAGTTGAACTAATTCAGACAGAAGCTCATTCATTATTTGCTATCACGATATTACAATCTGCTTGCGACTGATAGCACGGTGTGGATTGTAGGTTGCCAAGGAATATTGTGAGCAGCTGGGTGTTGATTCATGTATTAAACTTTTTGAGCAATTTAAGTCATACGAAGGCCTTTACTTCTTTTTGGGATCGTATTTGAGCTCCAGGTAACGTGTTTAGATGTTCCAGTATATGTAAAAGATGATGCTTCAAATTTTTGGATGCGTACTTGCATTTACCAACTCTCAACATCACAGCGAGGATCCTGACATACACTTTAAGTACATCGAGGCGGCTGCAAAGACGGGACAAATTAAGGAAGTTGAGCGTGTCACAAGGGAATCAAATTTCTATGACGCTGAAAAAACCAAGAATTTTCTAATGGAAGCCAAGCTTCCTGATGCAAGGCCGTTGATCAATGTGTGTGACCGCTTTGGATTTGTTCCTGATCTCACTCACTACCTTTATACCAACAACATGCTTCGGTATATTGAAGGTTATGTCCAGAAGGTATAGTTTCTCTCATACAGTTAACTTGCGATTTCATCTATTATAAGGTTTTAGAAGGGGCGGTATATCTGACTGTTAATGTGGTTCTGTGTAGGTCAATCCGGGGAATGCTCCATTAGTTGTAGGACAGCTTCTCGATGATGAGTGCCTGAGGATTTCATCAAAGGTTTGATCCTTTCAGTTCGTTCTCTGCTTCCGGTTGAGCCTCTTGTGGATGAGTGTGAAAAGAGGTTCGTTCTCTCTTCACTTTGTTGTGCTTTATGTTGATTACTAGTTCAGAATCCTTATATTATTTATTTTGTGAATTACAGGAATAGACTTCGGTTACTAACCCAATTTTTGGAGCATCTTGTGAGTGAAGGAAGCCAAGATGTCCATGTTCATAATGCTTTGGGTAAGATTATCATAGACAGCAATAACAACCCAGAGCACTTCCTCACCACCAACCCTTATTATGATTCACGTGTTGTGGGGAAATACTGCGAGAAGCGTGATCCCACGCTTGCAGTTGTTGCATACCGCAGAGGGCAATGTGATGACGAACTTATCAATGTAACGAACAGGAACTCTCTGTTTAAGTTGCAAGCGAGGTACTTGACTTGTTGCAGTTTTTTTATTCCTTACTCTGTCAAATAAATATGCATTGCTTACCTTTTGTAAATTGTCCCAAAAAACGTAGCATTTCTTTTAATCCAAAATTTATGTTTTTGCCCATTAATGATTCTTGCTTGTCCGCATGCTTTCTCGATTTTGTCCTTATCAAGTGATGTATTTAGATATTTGATTCATATATACTGATAATGCCCACTAATATTTATTTTGGTTTGTATTAGATATGTTGTTGAGAGGATGGATGGTGATCTTTGGGAGAAGGTTCTTAACCCGGAGAATGAATATAGAAGGCAACTCATTGATCAAGTTGTCTCTACTGCTCTGCCTGAGAGCAAGAGCCCTGAGCAGGTTTCTGCTGCTGTTAAAGCTTTCATGACTGCTGATCTCCCCCACGAACTAATTGAGCTCCTTGAGAAAATTGTCCTCCAAAACTCTGCTTTCAGTGGGAATTTCAATCTGCAAAACCTGCTTATCTTGACAGCTATTAAGGCGGATCCATCACGGGTTATGGACTACATCAATAGATTAGACAACTTCGATGGACCTGCTGTCGGAGAGGTTGCTGTAGAAGCACAACTTTACGAAGAAGCATATGCCATATTCAAGAAGTTCAACTTAAATGTTCAAGCAGTCAATGTTTTGTTGGATAATATCCAGAGTATTCCACGGGCTGTCGAGTTTGCATTCCGTGTCGAAGAAGATGCTGTATGGAGCCAGGTGGCTAAAGCTCAACTCAGAGACGGACTAGTGAGTGATGCAATTGAGTCATTCATTCGTGCTGATGATGCTACTCAATTCTTGGATGTTATTCGTGCTTCCGAGGACACAGAATGTTACCATGATTTGGTGAAGTATCTTCTGATGGTGAGAGGAAAGACCAAGGAGCCAAAGGTGGACAGTGAGCTCATCTACGCATATGCTAAAATCGACAGGTTGAGTGACATTGAGGAATTCATCCTGATGCCAAATGTTGCTAACCTTCATAACGTTGGTGATCGTTTGTTTGATGAAGCCTTGTATGAGGCTGCCAAGATAATATACGCCTTCATCTCCAACTGGGCTAAGTTGGCGGTCACACTCGTCAGACTGCAACAATTTCAAGGTGCTGTTGATGCTGCTCGTAAAGCAAACAGTGCAAAGACATGGAAAGAAGTTTGCTTCGCATGTGTTGATGCTGAGGAGTTCCGCTTGGCTCAGATATGCGGGCTGAACATTATCGTGCAGGTGACATTTTAAACCCTTCTAATGTCTAGTGGATAATAAATGTCAGACTGTATTCTAATGTCTAGTGGATATTGGGTACTAATTATTGTTTTAATTCCTAGTTAGGTATTAGAATACAGTATCTGACATTTATAATGGTTGTCGACGATCTCTTTAGCTTTTCTATTAGTGTTTAAAGGTATTTCTAAAATTTGTAGGTGGATGATCTGGAAGAGGTGAGCGAATTCTACCAAAACAGAGGATGCTTCAATGAACTGATATCTCTTATGGAGAGTGGTTTAGGGTTGGAGCGGGCTCATATGGGAATCTTCACTGAGTTGGGTGTCCTCTATGCCAGATACCGTTATGAGAAGTTGATGGAGCATATTAAGCTCTTCTCAACCCGTCTTAACATTCCAAAGTTAATCCGTGCTTGTGACGAGCAACAGCACTGGAAGGAACTTACCTATTTGTATATTCAATATGATGAGTTTGACAACGCTGCCTCGACCGTCATGAATCATTCCCCAGAAGCTTGGGATCATATGCAGTTTAAAGATATTGCAGTTAAAGTGGCAAATGTTGAGCTCTACTACAAGGCGGTTCACTTCTATTTACAAGAACACCCCGACCTTATCAATGATGTTCTCAATGTCCTTGCACTACGTGTTGACCACACACGTGTGGTCGACATAATGCGTAAGGTTCGTGCTTCACCTTAAGATATATTCTTCTATTTCCCATCCATGGAAACTAGAGATCTTTTTGGTACTGTGTTCTGACTTTACGAATTACAGGCGGGCCAACTCCCTCTTGTGAAACCGTACATGGTTGCAGTTCAGAGCAACAATGTATCTGCTGTAAACGAGGCACTGAATGAAATATATGTCGAGGAGGAAGACTATGATAGATTGCGTGAATCTATTGATTTGCACGATAACTTTGACCAAATCGGCCTTGCACAGAAGGTGGGGGTCAATTGCTTTTTTATTTATTGAATTTGTTCTTTGTCAAGCGAAGTGAGGTTTACTGATTAGCGGTATGTATGTTGTGGCAGATTGAGAAACATGAGCTTCTTGAGATGAGGCGTGTGGCTGCATATATTTACAAGAAGGCCGGTAGATGGAAGCAGTCAATTGCATTGTCTAAGAAAGACAAGGTTTACAAAGATGCAATGGAAACTGCCTCACAATCTGGGGATCGTGAGCTTGCTGAAGAGTTGCTTGTTTATTTCATTGACCAGGTAGGAAACATATATTTAATACTTTTCAAGTGTTTTTGCTTTTGCTACTTGTTACATCATTTTTTATATCGAAAAATTTCTTTGCTTCTGCAGGGAAAGAAGGAATGCTTTGCTTCCTGTCTCTTTGTTTGTTACGATTTGATCCGTCCAGATGTTGCTCTTGAGCTAGCCTGGTTGAACAACATGATTGATTTTGCCTTCCCGTATCTGCTTCAGGTTAGCTGTCCACATCTTAATTTTCAGACTTAAGAGGTTTTAAGAGGCAACTTATAAAAAACAAATGACACCTAAGTTAATGGTGTAAATCTCTTATTATTTGTTTTCTTGCAGTTTATCCGTGAATATACTGGTAAGGTTGATGAGTTAATCAAGGACAAGATAGAATCGATCAAGGAAAACAAGGCCAAGGAGAATGAGGAGCAGGATGTCATTAAGCAGCAGGTTTTTGCTTGTTTCACTCTAATCTTCTGCTTGCTCTTTTGATAGTCGAAGTTTGGAAGTTAAAGCATGGTTTGGTTCTTTTTTTGCAGAATATGTATGCTCAACTGCTGCCGCTTGCTCTACCTGCCCCACCGGGTATGGGTGGAGGATATGCTCCACCACCACCCATGGGTGGAATGGGAATGCCGCCAATGCCCCCATTTGGAATGCCACCGATGGGCTCTTACTGATACAAGTGTGACTACTTTAGTGAATAGTGGTGGTTGCTTTACCTTTTTTGAGGAAAGAGTTGTTTGTTTTGGTGGTGGTGAATTTCTATCATTGTCTAGTGTGTGGATATGTTTTGCTTGTAATATTCTTTTGGGTACGTAGATGAAGAAGACGGAGGCATATTTTTTGCAGCTGGTAGGGCAGCAAAGCAAATTGAGAGTATAATGTGTAATGTGTACCAAAACAAGGGGGTTGATAGGATGGATGGATGGATGGATGGATGGATATGCAACTTCTTATACTGGTTTTAACATGTGTTTGTTTTTTGGATATTTGTTTCTTAAGTTGGCTGGCTTCTTTTAGGTAATCTTTCTCTTTTTAATTGTACAACTCTTTCTTAACAACTCAGGTTTATATGTTTGTGCCTGTCTAAAATCTTCTATGATCATATTGTTAACTCTGTAAATTTGGTTGTATGATATGATAAAAATGGATCTATCTTTTTTTCTTCATTTATAGGGTGTAAAGTTTTCCATTTTAACTCTTTTTTCACATGAGGGGACATCTAACTGGCAAACATAGAACAAAGTAGGGTTGATGCTGATATTTGGATATGAGAATAGTTGAACATTTCACCATTGAAGTACCTTAATTTGTGGAAATCAAAAAGATTAGGCCATCCTTACCCGTACAGGTCATACCAGCTGCCATCTTAGCGCCACATCAGCTTTACCACCATCTTACCACTACCATACCATTCCATCTTTACTCATACCACTCATACCACCTATTTTATTTTTTAAATACAAAAATATTATCTTTATATATATAGACTATATGTATATATGTGTGTGTGTGTTTGGGATTTTTTTTGAACGGTACGCGGGTACCGGTGGGGCAGTGTACCGCCCACCTACCGGCCCTGTAAAGGATGGTCTTAGAAACAAATTCAGGTGACATTGTGAGAGGTGGAGTTTTGTAACTTTAGTGCTTTTGTGTTGAAGAATAGAGAGATGGTTGGTGAAGGAAGGGAACATTATTGTGTGTACCCACCCTAGGTGTTCTTTTTTCTTTTTAGTTTTTGGTTTTTCATTGGTGTCGGTGGTTCCAAGTTCCAACTTAGAAGAGATGTGCATTTGGGACTGTTTTAAGGAACCGAATTAGTTGGGATAGATTTGGGACCAGTTAAGAAAGGATCTGTATTGAGCAATTATGGTGCCTCTGATAATTGATATCAAAATTCAAAACAACGTAATAGAATATGACTAGACACGACAAAATAAAACATGGTAAAACAATTGTTCATCGTTTGACAAGACCGATACACCCATAATGAATTATGTATACCCTTTTTTTATTTTTAAATTTGATTAACATTTATGTAATCTATTAAGTTATAATAGAATATATATTTTTGAAACTAAATATATTGTTAGAAAGTTTTCGTGAAAGACAATTTAAATAACACAAATATAAAGACCTTATGTAGCTTCTAATTTTTATATTAAACGTTTTGTATTTTGTTTTTTTTTTCTATTATTATTAAATTAAATAAGTTAATCAAAATATAGAAACCGTATAAAAACAATATTTTAAGGACAATAAAATGAAAATTTAAATAACATATAATATAATAAATAAAGTTTAACGAGTGAATAAAATGTAAAGAAAGAGACGTATTTGATATTTTGAAAAATATTAGGTTTTATTTTAAGGTTACGTTGATAAAAATCTTGTTCTATAAAGAGGGAATGGAATAAGCCTATTTTACTTTATTTCACTTTATTCTACATAAAATCTTACTAAAGGATCAATTACATGACCTGTTTGAAATCTTTATTTGGAAATTTTTGGTCAATGTAGTTATCGATTTATGAAATCAACGTTCTGTTGGTTAAGAGACGTCTATGATACAAAATCATTAAGGGGGTTTTGGAACCATTAAAAGCCATTCATTTTTTATCCAACAAGATTTACTTTTTAATAATCCAGAGTATGCCTCTTAACGAAGTTGTTAAGAGGTAAACCAATAGCCCCTAATGCAAATAATCAATAACTTAAACTAATATTTTATGTTATAAATCACTTGTTCCCATTTGATATTTTTCTTCTAACTCGTTTCATTTGGAGAAATTGCCTCAACTAGTCAAACTATCTAACCCAATTGATTTTTTAGTCATTTCTCTTCAACTTTTATCCAAATATTACTATGTCCGCAAAATTTAGGTCCGTCTTTTACGAACCTAGAAAAAATGTGTTAAAAAATGAATTTGATTGATTACCGTTTAACTTCTATTTTATTTTATTGACATAGGTTCTCAAAAACAGACCCAAAATATATACTTTTTATTTACGAAGATGATATTTTTTGCATATTTTAACCGTGTCCATAAAAGCAGACTTCAGGGGCCGTTTACTTGGTCTAACTGGGTAAGTACCAACCGGGGTAAGAGTCTTGACCCGGGAAAGTGGTGTCCAGAGTAAGTGTTATGCAGATAAGAGTGTTTACCAAATGTTTTTGGTAAGTGCTTACCAACAAAAAAAAGACTATTTTTTTTAATAGTTAGATGTTAAAAGAAATAGAGGGGAAAAAAGAAGGGACAAACATGGAATAATCAAATCTGACCCGGGTAAGCATCATTTTGGTTCTGGCCCAATCAAAGCTTGGTCGGATCCTTAGTCAGATTTAGGTTAGAGTTCAATCAGATCTCAAACCTAGCGAGATCTCGATCAGATCTCAACCAACAATGTTTCCTGCAAGTAAATAGCCCCTAATAACTTACATACTTTAGTGATTTTGATAAGGGTCCAATAAATTAAAAAAAAGGCTAAGGGTCCACTAATTTTAGAAAAGCTAGATCTATTATTGTCATAAAGGTTTGTTAACAACCCTAGGAAAACCACATCACATAGCCACATTTTTATAAACCTTTCTATATCTTTATATTTTTCCAATTGTTTACGTGATTGTCAGAATACTTCCAAAACAAAATATCCCCCCTTCCTCTCTCCCTTGTTTGACAAAATGTTTTTTCTTTCTAGTTTTCATACTTTATACCCAAGTTAGAACCATAGTATGAAAAACAAAATTTCGTAATTCATCATTTCGAACAATTCTTCGTTTTCCATGACATATATGTTCGTATGTAATAAAACCTAATTCTATAAAACTCGTAGGACTTTTGATTTGTGTAATTCGCAACTTAGAATTATTCTTCGTTTTCGGTGACATGCCTTGCAAGAAATAATTCGATAGGGCGTTTTCCAAGTGGATTTGCTCAAGATCTTCCAAAAAGTGTGTTCTGGCGGAGACACTCTAACCCCGGGTCCCATTGGACCGACGCCACTCTACCTCCGTGAGTGCGTCCCTGACAACCCTATGTCCTGGTCTCTCGCAGCCGGTTGGAATTAAACCAGGACCGTATCTTCCAAATAGTCCCCAAACTGGGAGCCTCATAGGCATTTGCGAGGTGGAGGTACCGATCAAATATTAAGTAGTGCAAGGATCGAATGCTTGACCTCAAGGAAGCCAAGGAACATTCTTACCACTAGCCCAACAAGTGATTGGTGGATTAAGGACACAACTTGTCCATAACCAATCTTTTTTGGAAAACACCCTTAAATGGTCTAGATTGTCCGGTTTAGTAAATCTAATGTCAGATTTCTGACATTAGATTTACTAAACCGGACAATCTAGACCATTTAAGGGTGTTTTCCAAAAAGATTGGTTAAGGACAAGTTGTGTTGATCTAGCTTTCATAATACCTGATAAAATAATGATGATCCTGACCCTATAATTAGTTAAATTTTAGTTTGAGGAATTATCACTGAGTCTGTTAAGTGATAGCTCTTATTATTCAGGCATCTCCTTGTAACTTTTGTTTGAATTCAAGGACTCGTTGAGTCTGTTCAGCAACCCTAATAGAAGTTAGTAAAAAGTTAAGTATCGCTCTCTAAAGACAAAGAAGTCATGCGCACAGAACCATCAGCGATTTCATGATAGAGTCAACGCTGCTCGTGATCTGAAGACAAATTCAATGATAACTGCGTGACTACTCCTGCATGAAAATCTGAAGAAACCAAGACTTAGCGACCGCTGATATCACCCAATGTTCAACGACCTCAACTTGTTGAACAGATTCTTGCTCTCGAAGATTTCTTTATTTGTCTTATTTGTTTATGCACAAAAGGACTATCTGCTTTACTGACACAACTACAAGAGAACGTTCTTTATACTGTACTCTCCATATTTGTTAGCCCATAAAACAACTGTTTACTATAGACACCATACTGCTTTATGCGTATGGTTGTATTTTATAGCAAATAGTATAATTGGTCCACTAAATACACAACACGTGTAAAATTAGATCTACCATGCATTTAAAGCATAGGGTATAAGTAGACGTTGAGTGTCTTCTTCAAACACAACTTCTTCTCTAGCTCTTTACCTAGGTCCTTCTTTCCTTACTTCTTATCTGAATTCTTTCTCTCTATTTCTATACTCACTAAGTGCATTAATGAAAACTTTGTGTAAACTTAAGATTGTTTAGAATATGTTCATACATTTTTCTAATTTGGCAACAATCTGTAAATTCAGTATTTGTTATTAATACAAGTGAATGTAAAAATGAAAAATCTGTATTTGTATTCAACCCCTTTCTACAAATCCTTATGAACTTGAAGGTCACCACATTGGGACCAACAAGTTACAATTTGGGTATTTTTAGTATCGAGTGGCGGCCTTGAATTAATAATTGGAGTTATCATTTATGACCGGTTTTTCCATTTTATTTACTACAATGTCATTGCATTATACTCACCATTATGCTTTATAAAGTAAGTACATGTACGATGTCGTTGCAACTAATTCAATGCCACAAGACGAGGTTACAGTTATGTACTTATGTTTATTTTCATTAAGTCAATTTATAAATTCCGGTTGCAACATATGCTCGGCCCATTAGAAAAGCAGACTTGGACAACGATTCTTAAGAATATGGGCGGGCTCGGGTTGGACAACTAGAATTAATGGACATGTTTAGGTAATGAAAAAAGAATTGGACAAATCCACCTGACCCGTTATATTTTTATAGTTGATTAAATTTATATACAAGTTAACAATTTAATGTTCTTTATATGAGAATAGCTTTGGGTTGGATTCCCTAAATTGACTACCAACCGTCACCAAATATATTATTTAGATAAATACATTGTTATTCAGAAAACTAAACTTTGAAAGTTGATAAATCATTAGAAATAAATTGTTCATGATATATTGATATCCATATATTATGAAACTATTTTTTGTGCCATGTAAATTGATATATTTTACGTCTTATCTTATGTTAGAAAGAACTAACGTACTTAACTAATTTAAACAACTTGTAATTTTATACTATAAGTTTTGTTATCAAATGTTAAAAAAAAAGAGAGAATAAGCCCGCTAACCCGCGGGGAAGCCCAACCCGTTTATAAAGTGGTACGAGTGAGTCCATAAGCCCATAAAAACGGGTTTGGATTTGCGACATTAGTCCCGTTGGGCAAAACATTATGCTAGGCCCGACCCAGTCTAAGCCCGCAAATGACTCCTAATTTAGGTGTTTAACAGCTTTTTTAAAATAAAGAAAATGAAGGTTTTCTTCTTTATATCAGCTTCTCTATAATGTTATCTAAAATAGAGAAAACAAGAAAAAACTCCAAATTTAAAGAATTCTCTAAAATTTGGTTGGAGGTGAGAGAAAACTATTATTTTATTCATTTTCACCAATAGCATTAAACTATTATTATTTTATATAATTTTTTTTTAATAAAGTGCATTGGAATGATAAAATTATATAATATTTTAATAATATAATTGATGTTAAAGTCTCTAAAATAGAGAATCTGTTGGAATGATATATAATTTTATTTATAGATTTTGACTTTTAGTTCTTTATTTTAAAAAAATTATAAAGAACTTGTTGGAGATGTTCTAAAAGCATCTTCAATAGCGTTGCTAAAATAGAAAAAGAAATAGATTTCTGTTTGCTAAATTGCTCCAACAACTTTATTATCTTATTCTCTAAAATATAGATATTTAAAAAATCTTGAAATCTCTAAATAAGAAGAGATAAACGTTTTGGTCGTTGTGCTCAATAAGAAACTTTATCGGACCCAAAAACCAAAATAAATGGATTTTGTTGGAAATATAATTTTTTATACGGAAGAATAGTGAGAATTTTGTTTTGAAATTGACAAAAACGTACAAAAAGGAGATTAACGAAGAAGACATACAACTATGGGTCCATCAAAATCGGATGGTGCCCAAATAGTCTTGGGTGTATCTTGACATCTGAATCAAAAATCTAGTCCCAAATTTTACTTTTTATTTTGGTTAATTAAACATATAAATCTACATTATAAATAAAGAATGCAAACATAAGTTGAATAGATTTACATCAATTAATTTTTTTTGTCTTTGGCATTTAGGACAAAGATATTTGAAGTATGAGATCTTTTTACTGTAGAGCTAGACTATCAGGAAGGCGAACGTGCGCAAATGACGAATCTATCCTTTAGGTAGGTAGGTCCCAGGACCTACCTAATTTTTCCATTTTTTATTAGAACTTATATAGAATTTTTTGGGGACCTACCTTAAAAGGTTTAGAGGAATTACCTTAAAATTTTATTTTGCAGGCTTGTCTTGTGTATAAGAGGTACAAACAAATTTTTTCTTCTTTTGTATTTGATATTTTGAATTTTGATAGTCATATATTTAATATTATTCCGTATATGTTTGATTTTAATTTTAATGACCCGACCCGACAAAAGTATAATTGACGCTTTTATTTTTTTTCGGCTAAACTTAATTAGGGAACCATATATAATGTATTTGTTATTTTGAATTTTGATGGTCGTAGATTTAATATCATTCGATATATGTTTGACTTTGAATTTTAATAACCCAACCCGACAAAAGTTTGTTGACACTTATATTTTTTTCGGCTAAACTTAATTAGGGAACCACGTGGTTTTCTGCTCTAGATTCGCCACTACACGTGCATGTGTGTTCGTTGTAGTCGTTCGTTGGTTCGATGCCTTTATGCCTTCTAAAAAAACATAGTTACATATCTATCATTTTTTCTGTTTGTTTTAATGCATTCTTATAATCTTTTTGTTGCTATTTTAGTTTTTCTCTCATATAAATTTCATTTATATTTTGGAAAAAATTGACAATTGTCTACCATTTTTAGTACCATTTTCTAGTTAAAAAGGAAAGAAGATACACTTATCTGAAAACTTATGCTTATACTAAATAAAATTATGACAACAAAGATATAACAAATAATAAACAAGTTAAGTGGAAAGTAAAAAACCAAAAAAACATGGCGTGGCCTATATTTCCATCACATTATAGAGTCCATAAGTTACGGGGTCCACAACAAGATCTTACATAATCATCATACATCACCACTTAATCATTTTTATTATATCCAATCAATAACTTCTCCTTTCCCTTTAAACTTTTTATTTCTATCATCTTCAACTAATTTTATTTTTCAAAAGATTTTCTTATTTGAAGAAATATTTTGCACATATAAAAAATATTAAGGAAAAACACACACACACACACATATAGAGGGATAAACAATTATGAACTAATATATTTGTATGAACTTATGAACTTAATCCTAGCCTAACGCAGGGACGGACCTAGGATGGTTTTCAAACGGTGGCACCATATAAGAAGTTTTTTGTTGATTTCGAGAGATTTTTTTCTTTCGACTTTTTGGTTGATTTCGATGGACTTTTTTGATTTTTTCTTTATTGAATCGATTTCTTTTGGGTTGTTTGATTGACTACGAAATAACTTTTTGGTTTTTTAGTTGATTTTGAGAGAAATTTCAGGTGTTTTGTTTAATCTCGAAAGAATTTTTAGGTTTTTTGGTTGATTTCGAGAGAATTTTCGGGTTTTTGGTTGATTCCTTGGGAAGTTTTCAGTTTTTTTGTTGATTCCGAATTAAATGTTTGGTTTTTAGGTGCACACTTTCAAGTTTTGAATACGATACGGTGGCACCCTCCGAAATAATACGGTTGCACCTTCGTAAATTTCGAAAATTTTACACTTCAGCGCACAAATTAGACGGTAGCCCGTGCCACCATGGCCACCATAGCAAGTCCGTCCATGGCCTAACGCAATCAAAACATAACTTATTCGTTTCCAAACACACCTTTATCGTGAACATCGTGCTGCAATTCCATGTTGATGACAACAGATTGCATCAACAGTGAATCAAAATCTTGAACAGTGTCATCAAGAAAATTGTCCATTGTCACTCAAAACCTAAAATCTCGAACGTGCAGGCCTACAATAATAAAAAACAGTAAAAAAATACAGTTTTTCAGGAAAAGTAACTTCCATATATATCAACACTTTAATTTTAGAGGATATGCCCAAAATACCAAAATTGCCCTTCCAGATTTAATGTTGCGCCTGCATCAAACCTTCTTAAAAAATCGAATTTGATTGGTTGAATTGTTAACACAAATTCATTGGTTAACAAATGATTAATTGGCCATATATATGTGTGTGTGTGTGTGTGTGTGTGTGTGTGTGTGTGTGTGTGTTTAAGTTTGCTATCCCGTGGGCAAGCTTGACCCACTTAAAAGACTGGTATGGACAAATTCATAGTTACAAAAAGTCAGCCCAACCCAACCCGCCGCTAATATATATGTATATATATATATTACGTTTATAGAGGGAAGTTCAAATACAAACCACTTTTTGGTTGTGAACGTGAGGATAGCCCAGAGCGCGACACGTGGCAAAAAAATTTCTGACACGCGTGACTTGTCCCGCGACTTTAGTGTTATTCAGTCTGAATAACACTAAGTCGCGGGCTTTTTGGTTACAAGTCGCGCGTGTCGTCTGAATTTTCGGCGACTTGGTGTTATTCATATTGAATAACGCTTTATTCAGTATGAATAATAGTGTTATTCAGTATGAATAACACTAAGTCGCCGAAAATTCAGAGTGATACGTGGCGCGCTCTCGGTTGTCCTCACGTTCACAACCAAAAAGTGGTTTGTATTTGAACCCACCCCTACGTTTATAAAACTATATATGTGTATATGTATATATAATATTTACAACCCAAAATATATGTACAAATATTAATCTAATTTACAAGGGTGAAGAGGTCTAAATATTTTTCTTTTTTTAGAAAAGAGAGGTCTAACAACTTGTGTGAAAAATACGAGACAACTCGCGAGCTACTCGAGATCGACTTGGTCAAAGCTCAAGTAGAATAGATTCGGCTCGACATACTAACAACTCGACTCGAACTATCCAATTCGCCTCGAAAATCTCATGAGATAGTGGATTATATGTAATTAGTTTTATAATATAATTTACAAATTTACAAATAAACTTATGTATAAAAATAAAAATGTTATATAGTTTTAGATATTTAAATAAAGTTGTACATTAAAACTATAAAAATTAATCAATTATTTTTTCGTTCAAATTTTAATGAAAAACACAAAAAAGTATCAAATTGTTGGTGAAGTAGCTTCATAGTGGAAGAAAGACGGTAAAGGAATTGTGAAGAGATGTTTTATAAAGCTTAAGATAACATCTTTTAACTTTTATAATTTATACGAGAACATCCCGAGGTCTCAGAGTTCATGAATTCAACCTTGAGATGGATTCAAATTTGAGTTCACTCTTGATATGAGTTTGAGTTCAGAAAAAATGATTAAGTTTTTGAAGTCAAGTATTCGAGCTTGACTCACATCAGTTACATCCTTAGGTTCAACATAGTTGTACTTGACTAATGGTTTTAAATTAGATGCTATTATTCAAACTTTTAAAGTTTAATTCTAAGACTTCCATCATAACTGCAAAGGTAGGGTTGAGTTGAGTTATACAATTTAATGTGTTGGGTTTAGATTTTCAAAACCATCATAATAGGGTTGAATAATAAAAAATTCAAATCTGTACATGATGCTTATTTTCTTATAGCACTTAGTTTTTCTAATATAATCGTAACAGAAATTTTTTAAAAGAAGCATAAGATATACTATAAAAAACAAGAATTTCATTATTTTTTAATTTAAGATACATTATGACATATATCTTTTTAAGATTCACATAAGAATCTTAAATTGATCAGAATCATGATAAAAAATTTAAATTGACTCAAAAACAAGTTAAAGTTAAGATTTATATGTGAATCTATATTATAAATCACATGTGGCTCTATGTTAAAATTCATGTGTTTACGAGAAATTAATATTCAAGAAGAAAAAAATATATTAAAAACAAAGATTAGAAAAGAATTAATTACTTTATAATATCATAATTTAAGTAGTTTTTATATTTTACAATTAATTAGTTTACAATTAAATGAAAGTTAGGGGTAACTTCTAAAATAATTGTCCACTTCATTTTTTTATATATGTATTTGTCTTTCAAAAGAGTTTTTTTAACCCAAAATGTTTGGGTAAGGATCGGGTTAGACTCATTTGGTAGTTGGTACTAAATTTTGGACAATAATTGGTTAAGGCCTGATTTGGTCATTTTTGATTTGTTCCCTTTTGTTTTGTTAAATACTTATCGGTTTTTTAGGACCGGTTAAGTCACGATCCTTATGCCCCTTTAATTATCACCATACAATCTCTTACAAGATTTAGACAAACAAGGGAAAGAAAACAAAAGTTTGTACTTCACTTTTATTTCTTTGATGCCCCATTAGAGATACTATCAAGATTTTGATCGATTGATTCAACATTGTAAACATCAAGATGTTATTTTAATAATGACTTTTGACCGAAATTCTGTCATGTCTATGCAAATATGTTTTTCTTTACAGATTCCTTTTGGAAAAGTGAAAGCGGTTCACACTATGAAACAATGTAGTACTAAGTAATTTCAAAAAAGAAATGTACATGTACATTGTGATGTTGAATTATTCATGCAACACAACTGTATATTGCTTAACCATGAGATATGTAGATATATGTTGAGTTAGTCTTGTTTACATGTTTGTCATATGATGAATAAGCATGGTTTAAACATGCATTCTTCAGTTCACAAGTAGAATACTAAAAGTCATTGTCGTTTACAACATTTTTAGTCTATATATTCCTAGGAAAAATAAACATAAACATTAAATCTATAAAGATTTAACAAGAAAAGATATCAGTATTCACATCGTGATCATCATCCTCAAATATGCAGAGTTTGTGACATTATGTGCAACTATGTTGACATAAACAAGGTGAAAACCAATTACATTGTGCTCACCATATTTCTTGTGGTGAATTTTTGTTTTAAACAAAACACAATCTTGAATACACTATAACAATCGGAAGAAAAGACAAAAAAATATCTATTACCATGGCAAAAAGACCTAAGAGGATACCAAAGGAGTGTTAGCCTAGTGGTAAGGCTTGGGCACTACATAGTGGTGAACCCAAGTTCGAGACCTGGGGGACGCATTCTGGAGGTACGGGGGCTTCAACCCCGGGCTGCATGCTTTAGCAGTCGGGCTTCGGCCCAAAAATTGCCGAGGATTAGTCTGGGCCCAATGTGGTCTGGGATACCTCTTCCAAAAAAAGACCTAGGAGGATGTGATAGAATATCCCATCTATCCGGGTTTGAGTTCAGACGTATGCACCTTGTGGTCATACTTAGTGTCAGATGGCCGAAACTTAATTTCCAAATTACCAATGATATAGCCTAGGCAAAGCCTAGATGAATCTTAAAAAAAAAGATAATAAAACTTAAAGCATAAGAAAAAAAAAAGAGGGAGAGGGGGAGAGGGGGAGAGGGAGAGAGGGAGGGAGAGAGAGAGAGAGAGAGAGAGTTTGAAGTAACATGGATCCGAGAATTTTGGTTTTTGGTAATTTATGTTGTTTTTAAAGTACAAGTCCATTGCTCCATTCAACCCACAAGTAAAACAAGAAAATGATTATCAATCATCTTATGTTACTTTACCTTGTGGGCTAGAACCAAAATTCATGTTCCATTTAATAATTACATTTTCAATTACAGTTGATTTTAAATTCTTTTTCAAGGGTGTTTAAAGCCTATGGCTCGACTAATCTCTGACAAAAAGCGCATGGAGGGATTCGAACCCGGGTTAGGCACTATGAACCCCACAAGCCTTATCCACTCCACCACACTGATATATTGAATTTAAATTGTTTAACTTTTTTAGTAGAATTTGTATCTAGATTTATTTTTTAAGAGCTAATTATAATATATAAGAGAAAGATGAATAGTAATCTTCACATTTATTGTAGAACTTTAGTTCTTGCAGTTTTATATTTACAACGCTTTTCATCCTTAGTCGTTAAAAACTGCTTTTTTCATCCCTATGATTTTTATGTTCATTTTATTTTCATCCTTTCATCCAACTTTATTAAGTTAAGTGGTTAACTCATCGAAAAAATGTTTTACAATTAGCATGAAGATGAATAGTAATCTTCACATTTAATTTGTATGACTTTAGTCCCTGTTGTTTTATATTTACATAGCTTGTTGTCCTTAATCTTTAAAAACCGTTTTTTTCATTCCTGTGGTTTTTATTTTCATTTTATTTTTATCCCTCTATCCAATTTTATTAAAATAAGCGGTTAACTCATCCAAAAAATATTTGATTAAATTACATATTTGGTCCTTATGGTAGACTATCTTTATATTTTTTATTCTCAAATTAACCAATTTACATTTTGTTACTTTTTATTTTCTTTATGTTTTATTAAGACATTTTTTTATTGGTTAATTATAAACTATTATAACTTTAATAAAAAAATAATCAAATAATTTAATTAAACTATTGATATGTGCATGATATTTTTTTTTCGAATCTCTAGGTTAAAATCTTATAAACGTAATAGTTTCTATTTATTGAATTATAAATATTTTTATTTATTTGAAATAACCATTGGCATATAAACCCCACCCCCAATACATTATCTATATGCTAATTGCCACATAAAATAGTCATCAAGTGCATCATATATCTCTTTTTTATTGTAGGCATATGGTTAAATACCCAACATAATACGTGCAAACTTTATGTTTTATATAAATGATAAAATCTATCTCAGTTTATAAACCCGGTGCGAAGCCCCGAGCTCTTAATAACTAGTTTCCAAATATACTCTCTTGTCAATTGTTAGTTAAATATTTTGCTAAATTGTTTGTTAAAATATAAAATTTTGAAGTTATTTTTAAATATAGAGATTTTTCTAAAACTTTCTAAATGCAAAGAGAAAAACATTATTCTAATATATTTCCTCAACATGATTAATTATTTAAAAGTTTAAAGTTTTTTTATTAAGGTAATAAATATACTGTATATTTTAATAATATAAATCATTTTTTTAGATATTTTAATATTTCATTTTTTATTTAAAAAAAACATAATAAAGCCGTTGAAAATGCTTTAAGTAAAATAGGAGTTCATAGCTTATGAATATTATAAAAGGTTAATTACACCAAAATGTATCTATACTGTCATTTTTTATTATTTTATGCACTCAACTTAAAAACTTATCATTGTACTAAAATTGTCATTCTATATTTTTATGTACTAAACTACCATTCTAAGTATCCATTTAATGTACTTAAAAACTTACCATTTAATATACTGAACCATTTAAGTTGAGTACATACAATGGTAAGTTTTTCAGTTGAATACATACAATTATAAAAACTGACAACTTAGATACATTTTAATGTACTTAACGGTGTTATACAATATAATATTGATCGATATAAATAAACAAAAATATGATATTAAATACTTGCATTAAAGTCAAAAATTAAATGAATAAATCTAATCTTTCAGATTTGTCCCATTGCAAGATCACATGCATTGTTTGTTCGTACATTTTACCAAAATATCTTACATGATTTTTGAAAAATTACATCAATTTAATTAATTTATAAAATGTTTAAAATTAATAAACATTTTAATATAATATTTTATAGGACTAAACAAAAAGCTATTGTGTTGTTGTGTGGTAACTCTATTCTTTTTTCTTTTTATTTCTCTGCGTGGTTCGGTGCCGGACTTCGTATTCTTGCTTCCTGGGTTTATGGTGATATATGGTAATTTTGTTAATAAAAAAAGTATTGTAATAAGTTTATAGGATACTTTTAGGCGTCGTAATAAGTATATTAGAATATTTCTAAAATAAACGTCATATTAACTATTTTATAAAGACATTATTTGAAAAATGTCCTATAAACACAAATGTTTTTTAAAACGATGGGGTTGTAGAAAATTTCAAAAGTTTTTCATAAAATTAGCTAATATGACACTTTATTTTTAAAATTGTTATAAAAAACTTATTACAACGGTAAAAAACATTATATAAATTTCTTATAACATTTTCAGATATGATGTTTTTTTATTTGGTCATAATAACTTAGGTCATACACTATATTATGACACTTGTTTATTTTAAACGTCTTATAAACTCAATTTTGTGGTAATGAATTTCTAGAAGAGAATTTATTTTCCATATGGATTGCATACTTCTAAAAAATATTTTATACAAGTAAATAACTAATATATAATATTAAATATATTTTTAGAAAATGCAAGACATCTAATCTTACAAAAATAGATCTATTCAACGAATAAAATAAAATGTAAAAAAATCCATAGAAATTTTTATAATAAAATCGAGTTATATGTTGCCGATAGTGATTTGATTGATGGTAAAAAGAAGTAAATTCCGTACCTATTTATCAAATCTTCTACGCGAGTAAATAATTTCTGAAATTTAATAAGAGTTGCTATTTGCATCTTTTTTAATAGGGATGTGATGCATCAGAAATACAAAAAACATGTGTTGGGAATGTAAAAAAAGGAGTTGACATTAGTGTGTGTGAGGAAACAATTTATTTTATAAAGGTACAATTAACTTCCTCATTTAATAATGTTAATTATTTCTTGGCTAAACTTTCTAAAATCAAATGATCTAATCCGACTTGACTCCATCTAAGAAATAAAATAAAGGTAAGAATATAATAGGCACCATCTAAAGCTAGAATAGGCATTGATGGTGAAGGTCCACCAATATGTAGATATTGAATATATCCGATTTGATTCCACCAATGTAATCATGGCCGAGAGTCCACCTCTATTGTTACTAAATAAAGCTAAAAGATCAATTAAACATATTTATAAAAAAATGATTATTTACAATTCCGGCAAGTCCCATACACATATGTATGTATATATATAGAGGGGTTCAAATGAAAACTCTTTTCTTATTGTTAACCTAAGGACCATTAAAATCGTGCCACATGATAATATTCATTCTGAATATCATGCATTATTAAGAGTGATGGCCTTAACGAAGCTACTTTCTTTAGTTTCTTTCGTTCAAAATAGAAAATATATTGAAATGTGAAAATAAAAAGGAGTTAAGACAAAAATAATAGTTGAGGGAGAAATTTATGAATTCATTTAACCTAACTTATTCAAAAAGTTTTTTCTCTTTTTTGGAACCCATGATCTTTTCCAATCATAAAAAGGTGAAAGAAGTAATACTTTTTTGACTATATTATGATATTTTATATTATTTGGTTGCCATATTAATCTTACATTTCAATGATTTTTCCCTTTTTATGTAAAAAACAATACAATTATTCTGGTTTAATCTTGACTATAAAGATCAGTTAGTAAAGCAGTTCGGTCTATTTAAAAAATAAATAAAAAACCCTTTGAAACGTACATCGATACAAACTTATTTAGTATTACTAAAAACTACTATTTTCTTCCAAAAATCACTTTATTTTTGTTTACTTTTAGACTTTTACTTTTAAAGTGTGCATGAAAACAATTATCGATAGCTTAAGATAATTCTTTATATACTAGTTAAAATACTTTCACTTTAAATTACATTACATATTTATCGAAACATTAACCTAAGAGAATAAACACAACAAACATCGTATATTCGAATCTTAAACTTGTACAATTCTTTGGGTTTATTTATCAAAATGGTTGTTTGCTAAAAAGACAAGTTTTTAGTTGAAAATTATTAATCGATAAACTATATAACAATGTAAAAGAACCTAGAATAATAAGTAAATCACATTTTTGATCCCTATGGTTTGGTGTTTATAACACATTTGCTTCATATAATCTAAAAATTACACTTTAAACACTATGGCCTGCAATTTCAACCGAATTTGATCCCTGGTGTAATGGTTGTTAACATTTAGTCGTTAATGGAATGGTATTTTAGTCTTTTTTGGGTTTTCTCTTATTGTTGCTTTAAAAAAAACCCAAGGACCAAATTTGTAGTTTATTTTAAAATGTAGTTTATCTTAAAATGTAACTTACTTTGAATGTAAACTACAACGACCAAAAAAATTTACTTACACACACATGTGCACACACACATAGAGCCACATGCATACACACAAATCTTGAAGGGGGAATATGAGTTAGCAGATCTAAGCCTAACCTTTGTGGCGACAACAACGAAATAGAGGTGGATGGAGACTTTGTAGCGAGAACTTTCTTTGCGTTCCTTATTTTGTGGGTCTCCCTATTTTCGTCAAGACGTTGGTCTCAACAAACCCTACAAATTCGACAACTCCCCTTCCCCTTCTACAACTTCGCTTTTCCTACTCCTCCCTACACCAACAAGAACCACCGTAACGCCACCGTCAATCACCCAACACCGCCCCTTCCCAACTCGTCCATACACTCCAACACATACCTCTACAATTTTGTTTCGATCTCTCTCGTTCTTATGCTTTCTTGGTTTATGATTTTAGATTACGGTTTTTCATTTAAATTTAGATTAGATTTTTTAGTTTGACCTTCACATTTTGAGTTCTTGGTAGGTTTTTTGAGGCTTAAATTTGAGTTTTTGGTTTGATTTTGAGGTTTGGGTATGAGTATTTGGATTAATCCATGCCAACCCACTCTCTTGAGGTTTATAATTAGATTTTGATTTTGAAGTTCTTGGGTTTGAAAATTATAACCGGAAGTTTGGCTGAAGATGATGACTAGAGCTTCACCGTCCGATAGGGAATGTTTCATGGGAGGGTGAAGGAGGTAAGTGGTTGATGAACGAGACACGTGGTACAATTTTATTGGACCATGTAAAACAAATTTCTTTGTTTTAAAAGACAACAAGATAAAAATGAAAAAAGACTAAATTACCCCTTAGTTAACAGGTTTTGTTAACAAATGTTAAAGGCAAGGGCTAAATTCGGACGAAATTGCATACCTTTGGTTTAAAGTTAAACTTTAATTGTAATGACATATGTATTATAAACACCAAATCACAAGGACCAAAAGCGTAATTTATTCTAAAATAAAAAGGTAAAAGGTATAATAAAAGATAAAACCTCGTAAACTATTTAAACTATTTTTCATTTTCTTTTTTGAGAAAAGAGGCTTTATTGTGAAGGAAATTGTTCAGTAAACGAAAAATAGGAATAATCGGATACTTGAAAAGCGTGAAACATTCAATCGAATCAATTCGGTGGTTCTCGAATTATTCATCGGATACAACAGAGAAATTACGAATTCTATGTATGTGTGTTTTCGATTTCGTGAACCAGAGAGAAGAAAAACAATGACCAAATTCTTTTTTTTTTTGTACGGGAAACTGCCAAAACGGCAGTTTTTATTGTTAAGAACCGCCAAAAACAAACTTTCGGGTCGGGTTTGAAAACGGGTCAATAAATTCCGAAAATAAATTTCTGAGTGATGTTTTCACATAACAACTTAGTGGAAATAAATTTCTCAGCTCGACCCCAGCCAGGGGCTCTGCCCCTTGGACCCCGCTAGGGGCTGCCGCCCCTTGGACCCCGCTACCGGGGGCGCTGCCCCCGGACCCCCGTTCATTAGGGGCTTCGCCCCTAATATCATAATAAATTCAAGTAGGTGTGCACTCCGCACCGCCAAGCCTAAATGATGTTTATTATGATGAAATTGGTCAAACTAGTTAATCCAATTACACTAAAATATCCAACATTTATCATCACATGAACTATTTTCAATGAACGCACAAAATAAATTTACTATTTTTCTTTTTCTTTTTTGAGAAAAGAGGCTTTATCACATGAACTATTTTCAATCAACGCACAAAATAAATAAAACTTATGTTGATCAACTATAACATTCACTATCTTTTTCTTCAAAGCAAAAAGGACCATACAAAGGCAAGAAGCTTCCAACTTCCAAGGTATGGTCATCATCCCTGTCAAGCGAGTCCGAGGATTTATTAGGCATAATCTAACAAGAAGCCAGACAAGAAAAAATCAAGAGTACAACAACAGACCGAAGGATACCAAGGAAAGCCAAAAACAAAAGCAATAGAAGCAAAAACCCAGCAGGGGTAGACAAGATTAGGAGAAACCGCGCACAGAAGACCAATTACTACGGTTTAGGGGCCACTTTTTGTTTCTGGATTCAATTTACAGCTTTGTCAAAATCTAAACCCCAGGGAAATGGTCTTCAAACTTTTTCCGATTTGTTGAATCATCTCCCAACAAATAGGATATTGTTCCGCCATCTCCAAATCTGCCATATCGTAACCGTGCAAACCAACATAAAAACTACTCCTAATTGTCGGTTGTTTCCCATCCGATGCACCCGATTCTTTAAGGAGGATGCCGAAGTTAAGAGCGGGGCCTTTAGAACCCACAAAGCCCATACTTTTTCCCAAAAAAAAGTTGTTAAAACGCTCAAAGATATGATAAATTTTGTGTTATTGAATGACTAAAATGTCTGTGTTCTAATGAATAATTTACAAAACTTAAGTTTGTAGGATTAAATAAAAAAATGCGCATAAAAATGTTATAATAGTCTCTTATGACACTTTTGAGCGTTTTAACAAGTTTTCTAAAATGCTTTTATAATAAATTGTCATATTAGTTAATTTATATGATAATATTTAGAAAAAATAATATAACAAACACAAATGTCTTACAAAAAGTTGAATTTATATGTCTTAAAAAGATGAATTTATAGGTAGAACATCTCTAACATTATCTATATAGTTTTCTAAAATGTAGAACAAAATGTTAGAATCTCTAAAAATAATTACACCTAAGATAGATTCTCTACTTTAGAGATTTTATCATAAATTATATTTTAATAATATTTTTTAATTTATCATTTTAATACATTTTTTAAAGTTTGTATAAAATAATAATAGTTTGATTTCATTAGTGAAATTAAATTAAATAATCAAATTTTAAAGAAATATGTGAACTTAAAGTAATTATTTCATATTTTCTTAACTTTAAAGAATATTATAAAGATCATGTTGAAACAATACAGAGAATACAACTTCATTTTCTTCTATTATAGAATCTATTTATAATCTTTCTATAATTTTACTGTATCATTTTAGTTAAAACGATTTGTATGCTATAAAATATATACATTTCTATGATGCCATAAGATCGATTTTTTTAATAATATTTAGAAAGAAAAAAAAAACATGTGAATTAGAAGATATATATATAGAGAGAATAAAATAATATATTTTTGACATGACAAAAAATCTGTCATTGGATCCATGAAACTGTTGTTTTCCTCGAACTTTCTTTATCATGAAATAATGATTTAAACTGCTTTGCGGCTGGGGACTTATTCAAATTCTCTTTCAGAAATGATACCATTTAATCAAAGTGGTCTCATGAGGTGACTTGTGGATAACCCCTAAATATAAAACATGGGTTTCAATTGGAGAACCATCCTTCACCATTCACCTTCAAACATATATCTATCTTTAACATTATTATTACTATTATTATTCATTCATTCATCCATCCAACTTCTTTCATTTCATCAATCCCAAATGGATCATCATTTTTACAATCCTTGCATACAAGATTTTGATCAATTTAGCAATTGGGATCATTCTTCTTCTTCTTTCCTACCTCCAAATCTTGATCATCAATTCACTTATTCTGATCATCGTGGCGGCAATGGTGGTAGTAGTGGTGGCGGTAGTAGTGGTGGTGGTGGTGGATTGGAAGATGGTAAAGCTACTAGTGCTTCCAAGAACCATAGTGAAGCCGAGAAGCGACGCAGAGATCGGATCAATGCCCATCTCAATACTCTAAGGAAACTCGTCTCCAATTCTGATAAGGTTAGCAACCTTGTCAAGATTTCGGTTAAACCTCTAAAAAATGAAAATATGTAGTTTGTGAACTAAAGAATTCTTAACCACAAGGTTGTGACGTACTGGTTGATGCCATGGTTCAATTACAGATGTATGCAACAATTGTGGCCACTGAGTTTATCATGGCTGATTTCTTATATTCATAATTTGTTGGGATTAGTCTGGACATAACCTAAGACACCCTATAAAATAAGAATTCTTAGCGGCTGTAGAAAGTTGTTGCTAATCCCCCAATTTTGTTCCTAATGATCATAGGATATGCAAATGTGTAAGTTTGGCATCGCTAAATTCCTAATCTTTTTTCTTACCAATTAATGTTTGCGTATGCAGATGGACAAGGCGACTCTATTAGGGAAGGTAGTTGAACATGTGAAAGAACTGAAGTCAGAAACAAAGGAATTAAGCAAAGTGTCAACAATACCGACAGATTTAGATGAAGTAATAATTGATCTTGATTCCAATGCCAGGGGCCCGAATACTAATGTTTTCATCAGGGCTTCTCTTTGTTGTGAAGATCGACAAGAAGTATTTTCGGAGATCAAGCACGCCCTCAAGAGCCTAAGGTTAACCATGGTTCAAGCCGATATGACTTGTTTGGGTGGTAGGATTAAATGCAACCTCATTCTTTGCATCACGAATAATAATGCGAGCAAGATCGATGAGAAGGAACTGATGACACTGAAACATTCTCTAAAGATATTATTTGGTAGAATTGTTGCATCGTCTTCTTGGACAACATCAACAAACTATCGCATCAAAAGCAAGAGGCAAAGGTTCTTTTGTTCTTCTAATTACGACACCCATGAGTGCCAATAGAGGAATTATTTTGCTTCATTAGCGTCATGAAATCTTTGTTGAGAATTTGCAACGGTGATCACAAATAACTTTTGTTTCAACTTTTAGACTAGTGTTTCGAGTTTATTATTTCATGTCTTCTTTTGTTTTCCAAATGTTTTACGTGGTTAAGTATTTTTGTGATGGTTGATCGTTATATGCGACGTCCAATTATCAATGGAGGTTAACCGATTTGAACCATATCCAAAGATTATACCGTTGGGATTATTATTCAAAATAATGTTATATTTGTTTTTGACATCTTATTTACGTTGCTATTGAGTTTTGATCTTTTACTTTCTTAATTTAAATAATTGACTTTATTTTCTGAGTTTTGATAATTTTGTACAACAGAAAAAATGGCTTTATAGTTATTTACATAACAAATGATTAGTCTTGAAAAGAAGCAAGTAATGTTCAAACTATTCGATTTTGACTAATAATTGGGGACAATGACTCAATAAAAGTAGAAAACTTTTCTCAAGAAAGCTTATCGATAAATGATGCATAAAGCTAAACTATTTAAAAATTGACCATGGGGTCGTTTACCAACGGTTATCGCCTTATCATGAATGTTTAGTAATAATAGCCATTACTTTCACTTATGTTATTCGGCAACATTTTTATCATCAAAATAAATTGTGGGTAGGTAAAAGCCTTCTATCTCGCTTACCGGGTCTTTGCTATCTTTCTTACCACGTGAGCATGCGACGACCCTTGTCATGCTTACCCAGTAAGATAGGTGACATCTCATAAACACTTAGGTGACATTTGATTCACAGAATATTTTTGGATGGAATAAAATATGTCAAGAGAATTTGACTTTTACGGAATTCAAATAGGATGTTGTCAGGTTTTACCACTTGTTTAGTTGACATATATTGGAATGAAATCCATTAGAAATAATTAAAATTTGTTTGTTTGGTTCATAAAATGTAGTTTGGAAACTGAAATGAAATGCCAAAATAACCTCTCTAATTTTAAATTTTAATTTTTTTAAACTAAAAATACTTTAATAAAATAATCATTTAATGTGAAAATTAGCTAACAAACCCACCAAAATTCCAAATTTGTTGAATCCCTTTGATGTAAGAACACTTGTTTTAAGTTGTCATTATAAAGAAATGATCTTATGGAGCAAAAGTCGAGAGCAAGAATCAAGCATATACTTCTGAGAAATTGAATTCGGAAAAGCTATGAAGAAGAGAGAAATCGACCTTAGAAGCATTAAAAAGAAATTAAAAAGCGATATGATGGAGAAGAGATGCACGATGTTTTATCATAATAGGATTAAAATGTATATTTGGAATTATTAAGTCAAATTCCTTTTCATCAAAATACCAATTTATAGCCATGAAATGTTTAGACCCCTTATTTGTGGAATTCAATGGATTTAAACATTCATTCGCTAAAAAAAGTGTACCAAATGAAGAAATGAAATTTGGTCAAAGAAATTCAACATTATAATTCCATCAAATTCCTCCAGAATTCACTTGTTTGTTGAGAGCTTAATGAGATGAATGCGACTTGCAACTTATTTAGTGAGTTATATAGGACTCTTTGGTATTAGGTTAATGATATAGAAAGTGGCATAACTAACCTATTATGTAAACTATGTATATAAAACCAAGTTTTTTTCAAACCTATCTCATCTGATTAAAAACACAATCCATCCTTTTATCTATTAGACAGCCCTTCAAAACAAAATCACACAATCAAATAGCCCTCCAAAACAAAATCACATAATATATATATAAACTAGTTTATACAAACAACTTTACTCATTCAACATTTTAGAAAACCAACCTAAGACTACTAAAAAAGATAATATTTCAATTAGTCCTTTATTTCAACCATGTATTTCATCAAATTAACTAGAGAAACTCGTACAATTTGTCTGTTATTCCATAGAAGTTGTCTTTTGATGGTTTGAAAATTCAATCTCATTAAAATCAAATAATTAATGCGTACTTCTTTCTCAGGGGCTGTTTGGAAGTTGCTGAATAGTTTGGTGCTGGATGATTAAGAGGCTCTTATGATATTGTGTAAAATGAAATATAGTGGTTATCAGGGCCCTGAATGGTTAAGAGACGTCTAGGGTATTGAATCATTCATAGGGTTGTGGAACCATTAAAGGGTGGTTCATTTGTTTGCCAAACAAGATTTACCTCTTAACGATTCAGATGTTGCCTCTTAATGAAACGTTAAGAAGTAAACAAACAGCCCCCGAATCATTATGGGTTTTTGTAAGAATATAGCATACGTTAAAAACACAACTCTATATCCAAACCATACATGTAAAAACAAGAATAATAAACTAATATCGTGGTTACAGTTCATGCCAACTAAACACTGCCTCTAACAACGATATTGAAGCCTTCCCCCTTAGACTCTTCCAATTTCGTCTTCACGTTTATTTTATACAAGTATAAGGCGGTGTTTGGTTTGCAGAATGATTTCTGAAGAAATGGAATGTCAAAGAAATTGGAATCTGGAAAAAATTGGAATGAAATGTTATCAGGTTTGACTAGTTGTTTGGTTAACAAAAATGGAATGAAATCTGTTAAGGAATATGTCTATTTGGTTAACAAAATATAGCTTTGAAATTGAAATGAAATGATGACAAATGACCAAAATACCCTTTTATGTTTTAAAAAAAAATACTAATAAATATCATTTAATAATGTTAAACGGTAGTGGTGGCTGGTGGCTGTGGCTTAGGTGGTGGTGGCCGATGCCGATGCCGATGGCGATGGACGATGGCAGTAGGCGGAGGTGGTGGTGGCTGATGGTGGTCGGATGTGGGCATTTTTGTAATTAACAAAAGATTAGAATGAATGAAACTCAATTCCATCTCATTTGAGAGGAAACGGACAAATCTACTAATGTAGGAATTCATGGAATTGAATTCCATTCCCTTAGAAACCAAACAACACGAAGGAATTTGGTCAATGAAATTAGCTATTCCAATTCCACCAGATTCCGACAAACCAAAAGTCCCTTAACTTGTTCAATTAGCCCACAAAAGTAGCAAGAATTTAAGATGGGAGCTTTCCACCATACTAGCTATTTATGCCACATAAATTGAAAAAAAAAAAAAATTGCCACTAAAGTGTTCTGCAGAAATAAACCATGAACTCCCCCAAATAAATCTTCCAATTAGCGGAATCCATTTTTTATTACTTGGTGAGCCTCCAAAAAACTAATAATTTCACCAATTTTGGTTGCCGGAATAATCCACGTGTCAACACATGGTTGGTTGGTGAATTCATGGTTATTTCTTTATGACCTTTAAAATGGCTAGTTTGATAGAAAACCTTAAAATGATAATTGATGTTGTAGGATATGGGCGGTTTTGGGTTTACTTTCCAATCCAACCCACGGCCCACATACACCACCATCCTATAGTTGAAATCAAGAAATTGCATTTGTAGTTTCTTGGGATGTCTTAATCAAAAGTTTGAGATGCAATCCACTTATGTAATTATCATAGCATTCACACGAAGAAGACCAAGTAAGTGTTTACCGGTAAAACTCAATATTTTAGTCCATGAAAACGGTATCTATACAACAATTTACTCGACAAGCGCTAATCAGGTAATATTCGGTCTTCCAATAAGGTGATGTCATGTGACGTGGTATGCTTGTAACCAGTTAAGTGTTGGTTAAACTACACCATAGTTCAATTGGAACAAAGGTGCAACCACCAAGGTAAAACTATGATTTAGGTTCAATTTCGTGAACTTGTTAGGATAGATGATCACAATCACAACGCAGGTAACAAGTTCATAGAGTCTATAATACAAAACTATGTCCCCACGGATTTGTCTTAAATGTGGATAAAAATATGTAATCCATATGTGTCAGATTTCGGGTTCAAGCTATGGGCACAACTCCTTTGTCCATGTGATGCATGCATAGATTTACCTCCCCCATGATGATTGTGGGACCGGTACGCCTCACAGAGTCGTGTGTACCCTATTTTTATACTACAACACTTTATTTACAATGCATGTAGATTGTCGAATAGCAAAGACAAAAAAGCATTCGGTCGGTTGCTTTCTATGCAATATTACTATTCTTTTACTTCTTATCTCTAAGTGTGGAAGATTTTGTAGGTGGTGCAGTTGAAGGTGCATTCATGGTGAAGGGAAAAGAGAAAGAACAAGTTGAGTTGGGTAAAAAAGGAGCGTGAAAATGATATTTTCAAGAAAGAGACCGTAAAGATGGGTGTTTGTGAAGCCATTTTGACGATCATGTAGTGAGGTTGAAGCCAAGGAAAAGAAGAGAAGAAAGAAAATGAGACTGGAGTTGAAGAAATAAACGGGAAAAAACCTTTTCTGTAGTACTTCTTCTGTCAGGGGCCCGAAGGCCTTCAAGGCCGTGAGCCATTCCATAGCGCCATAAGCGGCACCTGACACCCCGTTTTTAAGAGGGAATTCTTTAGCGTTCTTTCATCATAAAAACGCTCACAAGATTCAAGTTAGCATGCACATTTGGATATGTAAGGAATAAACTCTTGTTCATCACGCAGTCACGCTTATCAGCTTATGCTATTGGGAGTTCAATACACATCATTATTTCATACCTTAATGAGCATCTTCTTTCCTATTCCTTTATATTTCTACACTTAATTGATGTTCTTGGTTAGATTTTAATTTTTTGTAAATTTGTTCTTGGTGTTCTTATTAATCCTTCAAATTTATGGGTTGTTTATGTTGATATCTTTCATTTGTTACTTATGTCCAGCTTCTTTATAACTTTTTGTTATTGTTCTTTATTCAAATTCATCATTTGCTGCACATTAGTTAAGCCTATTTTCTGCATCTCCTTAAATTTCTGCAAATCATTCAATTTTCTGCAACTATTTTACTGCACTTCTTTGATATCATTTAATTTATGCATTCACTCTATTTCCTTTTGTTCATTGAAATTGTTTTCTGCACTCATAGTATTCCCCTGCATTAATTACATTTTCTGCACTTAGCATCTTTCTGAAACTAAATTTTCTGAGTTTGTTCCAGTTGTCTGCACATTGATATTACTCTGCTCTTGGTTAAATGGTGTGCAGTTCGATAATTTCACGCACATGTTCTTAATGATTACTAAGGCCTTCGGTAGCGCAACCCACAAGCCCACAAAGCTCGAGCTGCCACATCAGCTTTACCCACAAGCCCTCACCAAGCCTGAATTAGGAGTACCACTACCCACAAGCCATAATACCCGATATATATATATATATATATATATATAAAGAGAGAGAAAGAAGGAGAGTGTGTGAGAGAGAGACAACACGTATGAGCATGCTTAGAAGCCCTCACCCGGAGCCCGCAAGGGCTGTAGTGCAGCCCACACGAGCCCAAGCAAGCCAGCTCACATGCTCAAGGCACTACCGAGGGCCGAAGGGTTCGTTTGGTTTGAGAGAATGGAATGGTTTTAGGGGATTTGGATTTCAAATCCATTCCAATCTCGTGTTGGGTTTGCAGGATTGTCTTTATTTAAAATCCCTCAAGCATAGGATTTTGAAATCCCAAGGGACGTCCAAAATTTAAAGGGATTTCATAGGATTTGTTCATAATAATGTTTTAAAATATATCAAGAACATTTGTTTTCTATTAACCAGTTAAATAAAATACAATTTAATCACTTTTATAACTATTTTTTTATAAATAATGGAAATCAAATCCATTTCAAATCCTACAAACCGAACGCACAAATGGATTCCAAATCCAAATCCCTACATAAAATCCAATCTAATCCATTCCATTCCTACAAACCAAACAGACCCCCAAGTGTTCGTTTTTGTTAAGCTTTGATGTTAGCCTTCAATTATATGATATACTGTTATGTGTTGTTGATTTGTCCCAACTTCATTCTTTGGTGTTAAATTTGGTAATTTCTTAATTTGGGTAAACCGTAACTTCGGATTAAGGTTTTGGTATTGACCAATTGTCTTATACCAAACATAAGATTTCGATTAATCGAGTTTTATAAACATTAAGTGAACTTTCAAAACTACTGATACCATCAGCCACAACTGTACTAAATCTATGAAGCTCCTACTCTTTCAGAGAGAACTCTTTCTGAGCTAGAAAGGTTAACTTGTGGTTTGAGGTTTAGAGTTAAGAGCAAACAAATTGTGCACTAATTTGCTAAAATTCAAATTCAATCAAAATTGAAGCACAAGTCTATAATATAGCATCATCACAAGTTAAAACACAAGAAATGCTCAATATAGCTAAATAGATAGAGATATCAAACAACTAAAAGATTGTTCCAGATTACTTGGTGTTGGAAAAAGAAGTAAAATAATGAGCTGGAGCTGTTTTGGACGTAAAATTAAATAGACAAAATATATCTACTTTGAGGGAATGTACGGTGGATCTTGTTCACCTCCATAAGTGCTTTCTAACGAGCTAAAATTCGTCCAAAATGGAGGTCGTATGAATGAGAAATTGGATCTCAAAGTGAGCTCATTGAAGTGGGTTTTGTTGGGAAAAAGGAGTTGTCCCACATTGGTGGGAACTTGAAAATTCTTCAAGTTTATATATGGTTCTACAATGAGAAGGTTAAGTTGCTTTGAAGGAACCTCTCCCCCACATGCGCGCGCAGGGGGGGGTGCGAGTTTCGGACCGGTTGAACACTGAACTTGTGCACGGGGGCGCGTCCTGCGGACACGAATGTCGCCCCGAGGTCGACCGAAAAGTGCAGGTCCGTTTTTGAAAAAAAATTTAAGATTTTTCAGTTACAAAACTTTCAATTATCAGTTGTAAACCTCTTGACCTTCCAGATTCTTGTGTTTATTACAATTGCATAACTCCCATATATCACTGATTATATAAAGGAACAATGGAGTTCAATTGAGCACACACAACAAAACCACCAGCTCTTTCTTTCACGAGATTGATTGAATCTTTCAGGTGCTTCTCTAGTTTTTCTCTCGGGCATTATCTCCGTCCGGCAGTACTTCTGCTCCGGCCGTTGTACCCTGGGAAACAGACACCACAGGGTGAATCTGTTTTAAGGGAACTGTGTGTAACACAGGCCTCGGCCACCTTACGTTTATTGTCTACTTACTGATTTCTCGTTATTATTTCCACGCAGACTTATATATATATATATATATATTACAACTGTTACTATCATCTCGTTGCAATATTTCTTGCAGATTATTATTACAATTGATATTTCGTGCAGATTATTACTACAATCTTAAAACAAATTCATAATTTTTTTTTTGTTTGTTTTCTGCTTTATTTCCTGCATCAACAACAGCCTAAGAATTTCTGTTTCTAGGCCCTGCTGTTCCAAGGAGATAGACAGTCTGTTTTATTTTCTTTTACTTTCTCCTTATTCCTGGTAAATCAATATTTATGTATATATATGCTTTCCCTCCTACTTGTGATTTCTGCCTTACGTTGGCATCTGTGGAACACCACCACAATCCTTTAGTTATAGTTTTATATTAAAGTATTAAAGTAGTAAGTTGTTTACTTTTGTTTCTTACTTTAGAAGGTGTTTACATATATCAATTTTTTTTTTCCTTTATATGTCATAGTGCGAACTGCAGATTAAGAAAACCTCATATATATATATATATATTTATAGAATTGTATTGCAACTCAAACAGGAAGATTTACTTGGACTGTTGTTTTTCTCGTTTACTTGACTGATTATATCAATTCTTGAATCTTTCAGAAATGGACCATAACGGAAATCCAATTGTGAGCGCTGTCATGACCTCGAGCACTGTTGTGACTACAATCCCGACTGTAACAACCAATGCTCCCGTGATCTCTTCTGGTGGGTTTGGAATTGTGCCTATGAACCACGCGGAGAAACCCGAGAAATTTGCGGGTTTACATTTCAAACGTTGGCAACAAAAAATGTTCTTTTACCTTACCACTTTGAATCTGGCACGTTATTTAAGTGAGGATGCTCCTCAAGTACCCGAAGGACAATCCGATATTCATGTGATTAGTGCGGTTGAAGCATGGAAACACTCTGACTTTCTGTGCAGGAACTATGTTCTTAATGGTTTGGTGGATGCTCTCTATAATGTTTATAGTGCATCCAACACATCAAAAGAACTTTGGCAATCACTTGAAAAGAAATACAAAACCGAAGACGCGGGATCCAAGAAATTTGTGGTTGCCCGGTTTTTGGAATTTAAAATGACTGACTCTAAGACTGTTATAAGTCAGGTTCAAGAACTCCAAGTTATGTTACATGATATCCATGCCGAGGGGATGATTGTAAGCGAAACATTCCAAGTCGCTGCAATGATTGAAAAACTTCCCCCGGCTTGGGTGGATTTTAAGAACTATCTCAAACACAAAAGGAAGGAAATGAGTGTTGAAGATCTAATTGTGAGGCTTCGGATTGAGGAAGATAATAAGCTTGCTCAAAAGAAAGGTTATGGCTCTCACTCTATGAAAGCCAATATTGTGGAGCATGGCCAAGCATCAAAAACCAAAGGTGGAGTTTTTAAGAACCATGGCAAGTTTGCGAGAGGAAAGGATTCAAGGAATGGTAGAGGGTTCAATTTGGGACCTAATGGTGGAGTTTTTAAAAAGAAATTCCAAGGTAATTGTTACAATTGTGACAAACCAGGACATCGTGCTATAAATTGCAGGCTCCCAAAACGAGCGAAGGCCAAACAAGCTAATTTTGTGGATGACATTGCTCGAGATGTGTCTGTTCTTAATCTTACGGCTATGATCTCTGAAGTGAACCTTGTGGGTTCAAACCCAAGGGAATGGTGGATAGACACTGGTGCTACTCGACACGTTTGCTCGGACAAAGAGATGTTCCATGGGTTCAAGACTGCTGAAGATGGAGAAAAGCTCTTCATGGGAAATTCTGCTACTGCTGATATAAAGGGAAGTGGAAAGATCGTGCTCAAGATGACTTCGGGAAAAGATCTCACTCTGAATGATGTGTTGTATGTTCCGGAAATTCGCAAGAATCTTGTTTCTGGTTGGTTGTTGAACAAGCATGGTTTTCGCCTTGTTTTTGAGTCTGATAAGTTTGTGTTGACAAAAATGGGTGTGTTTGTGGGGAAGGGGTATGCTGTGAACGGAATGTTCAAGTTAAATGTAATGGCTGTTAAGCCTTCAGTTAATGAAATAAACAAATCTTCTGCTTACTTGCTTGAGTCTTCATACATGTGGCATGGTAGGTTTGGTCACGTAAATTTTGATACCCTTCGTCGTTTAATTAATTTAGAAGTAATCCCTAAGTTTCACATCGATTCTAAATATAAATGTCAGACATGTGTTGAGGCGAAATTAACGAGGACGTCATTCCAATCGACAGAGAGGTCGACTAACCCTCTTGACATGATTCACACAGATGTATGTGATATGAAGTCAAATCCATCAAGAGGTGGAAACAAATTTTTCATTACTTTCATCGATGATTGTACTAAATATTGTTACGTCTATTTACTTAAAAGTAAAGATGAAGCAATTGAAAAATTTGTTTTGTACAAAAATGAAGTTGAAAATCAACATAACAAAAGGATCAAAGTGTTGAGAAGTGATCGAGGAGGTGAATATGTATCGCCTTTTGCGGAATTTTGTGGAAATAATGGCATTCGA
This sequence comes from Centaurea solstitialis, assembly GCA_030169165.1. Classification (NCBI taxonomy): domain Eukaryota; kingdom Viridiplantae; phylum Streptophyta; class Magnoliopsida; order Asterales; family Asteraceae; genus Centaurea; species Centaurea solstitialis. Next base: position 72,682,361 of record CM058045.1, read on the forward strand.
CATGAGTTTACTGCACCATATTCTCCACAACAAAATGGTATTGCAGAAAGAAAGAACCGAACCTTAAAAGAAATGATGAATGCCATGTTGTTGAGTTCAGGGATGCCCCCGTTCATGTGGGGGGAAGCTGTGTTATCAGCTAACTACATCTTGAACAAGGTTCCTCGAAAGAAACTAGCCAAAACTCCGTACGAGCTTTGGATGGGAAGAAAACCATCGTACAAGTACCTACGAGTATGGGGTTGCCTAGCGAAGGTAGCAGCTCCTCCGCCCAAGGCTGTAAAGATAGGACCAAAAACTGTTGATTGTATCTTCATCGGGTACGCACAAAACAGTAGTGCCCATCGATTTCTTGTGCATGAGTCTAGAATTCCTGATATTCACAAAAATACAATTATGGAATCTAGAAATGCATCGTTCTTTGAAGACGTGTTTCCATGTCTAAATAAAGAAGATGCAAGTGCCTCAAGAATAACTCCTTTAGAAAGGAATGAGGATCATGTTGAGGAAAAGGAGGAAAAGGAGGAAGAGGAGGAAATAGAGCCTAGACGAAGTAAAAGGGCAAGAGTTGAAAAAACGTTTGGTCCTGATTTCTATACATATATGGTTGAAAAAGAACCTCAAACCTTTCAAGAAGCAGTTACCTCTTCTGAAGGACCTCAATGGAAGGAAGCCATCAAGAGCGAGATGGATTCGATCTTGCAAAACCATACTTGGGAACTAGTGGACCTTCCTGCCGGGTGCAAACCACTAGGCCATAGATGGATTTTCAAAAGGAAATTGAAGGCAGATGGGACCATTGACAAATACAAGGCCAGATTGGTAATCAAAGGTTACAATCAGCGAGAAGGTCTTGATTATTTTGACACTTACTCTCCAGTGACACGTCTCACATCTATTAGAGTGGTACTTGCAATTGCATCCTTGAGAAATTTGGAAGTACATCAAATGGATGTGAAAACGGCATTTCTTAACGGAGATTTAGAAGAGGAAATTTACATGGAACAACCTGAGGGCTACGTTGCCCCAGGACAAGAAAGGAAAGTGTGTAAACTGGTGAAATCATTGTATGGGTTAAAGCAAGCACCTAAACAATGGCATCAAAAGTTTGACCATGTAATGTTGGAATGTGGATTTAAGATCAACGAGTGTGACAAATGTGTGTACGTTAAGGACACAGAAATTGGGTATGTCATCTTGTGTCTTTATGTTGATGACATGCTCATTATCGGCAGTAATGACAAAATGGTCAAGTCCACAAAGAACATGTTAAAAGCAAGATTTGACATGAAAGACATGGGTCTAGCAAATGTGATTCTTGGAATTCAAATTTCAAGAACACAAAATGGGTTAGCTTTAAGTCAAGCTCATTACGTAGATAAAATTCTTGAGAAGTTTAATGCCGATGATACTGCTGTTGCAAGAACACCGATTGACACGAGCCACCATCTATCAAAGAACAGAGGTGAAGGTGTTGCTCAAGTGGAATACTCGAGAATTATTGGTAGCTTGATGTATCTGATGAGCTGTACTAGACCTGACCTAGCCTTTGCTGTTAGTAGGCTAAGCAGGTATACAAGTAATCCAAGTTCAGAGCACTGGAAAAGCATAATTCGGGTATTAAGATATTTGAGATACACCGAGATTATGGATTGCATTATTCAAGGTACCCGGCTGTAATCGAGGGATTTAGTGATGCAAACTGGATATCTGACATAAAAGATTCCAAATCTACCAGTGGGTATGTCTTCACACTTGGAGGTGCAGCAATTTCTTGGAAATCGTCAAAGCAGACGGTCATAGCTAGATCCACCATGGAATCTGAATTTATAGCATTAGATAAGTGTGGAGAGGAAGCCGAATGGCTAAAACAATTCTTGGAAGATATCCCAAGATGGGAGAAGCCGGTATCTGCTATATGCATACATTGTGATAGTCAATCGGCAATCGGGAGAGCGCAAAGTGCTATGTACAATGGTAAGTCTCGACACATCCGTCGAAGACATAATACCATAAGACAACTACTCTCTACAGGGGTTATCTCCATTGACTATGTGAGGTCAAAGGATAACATTGCGGATCCGCTAACAAAAGGTTTGAATAGAGAGTTGGTTAGTAAGACGTCCAGAGGAATGGGACTAAAGCCCTTGAATGAACATGTGAATACAAAGGAAACCCAACCTAGTTGACTGGAGATCCCAAGATCTAGGTTCAAAGGGACAACCTAATTGTATCCACCAGTAAGGTCACTGTGGGGGAAGGAGAGAAATTCTTCTTCCATTTTCTCTAAAAGTAACAGTGAATGTGATTCTAGGATAAGCCTTTGGCTTTTAATGATCCTAAGAGGATCACCTATGCAAGAGAGAAGTGGGGTCGCTTCGAATGGAGTTGTTAGAGGGCACAATTCCTAAGAGCTCTTGCAGAACCAGGCGAATGTTCATGACCATAACGGACATAACAATGAGGACTGAGATATGTCAGGAAGAATCCTGTGTGAAATGTGCTACTGTATACACAAACAGCAGAGCAGTTCAAGGACATCGCGTCTACTGATCAGCAGTATACTGGGTACTTTTCATAAGGGAAGGTTCAAAGGGTAACCTACCTATCCTTTGCAGGATTTCAACGTTGAGGGTTTTCTGAGAGTGCATCAAATTTTCGATCAAATTTTCATTCATGTGGGGGATTGTTGGAAAAAGAAGTAAAATAATGAGCTGGAGCTGTTTTGGACGTAAAATTAAATAGACAAAATATATCTACTTTGAGGGAATGTACGGTGGATCTTGTTCACCTCCATAAGTGCTTTCTAACGAGCTAAAATTCGTCCAAAATGGAGGTCGTATGAATGAGAAATTGGATCTCAAAGTGAGCTCATTGAAGTGGGTTTTGTTGGGAAAAAGGAGTTGTCCCACATTGGTGGGAACTTGAAAATTCTTCAAGTTTATATATGGTTCTACAATGAGAAGGTTAAGTTGCTTTGAAGGAACCTCTCCCCCACATGCGCGCGCAGGGGGGGGTGCGAATTTCGGACCGGTTGAACATCGAACCACTGAACTTGTGCACGGGGGCGCGTCCTGCGGACACGAATGTCGCCCCGAGGTCGACCGAAAAGTGCAGGTCCGTTTTTGAAAAAAAATTTAAGATTTTTCAGTTACAAAACTTTCAATTATCAGTTGTAAACCTCTTGACCTTCCAGATTCTTGTGTTTATTACAATTGCATAACTCCCATATATCACTGATTATATAAAGGAACAATGGAGTTCAATTGAGCACACACAACAAAACCACCAGCTCTTTCTTTCACGAGATTGATTGAATCTTTCAGGTGCTTCTCTAGTTTTTCTCTCGGGCATTATCTCCGTCCGGCAGTACTTCTGCTCCGGCCGTTGTACCCTGGGAAACAGACACCACAGGGTGAATCTGTTTTAAGGGAACTGTGTGTAACACAGGCCTCGGCCACCTTACGTTTATTGTCTACTTACTGATTTCTCGTTATTATTTCCACGCAGACTTATATATATATATATATATTACAACTGTTACTATCATCTCGTTGCAATATTTCTTGCAGATTATTATTACAATTGATATTTCGTGCAGATTATTACTACAATCTTAAAACAAATTCATAATTTTTTTTTGTTTGTTTTCTGCTTTATTTCCTGCATCAACAACAGCCTAAGAATTTCTGTTTCTAGGCCCTGCTGTTCCAAGGAGATAGACAGTCTGTTTTATTTTCTTTTACTTTCTCCTTATTCCTGGTAAATCAATATTTATGTATATATATGCTTTCCCTCCTACTTGTGATTTCTGCCTTACGTTGGCATCTGTGGAACACCACCACAATCCTTTAGTTATAGTTTTATATTAAAGTATTAAAGTAGTAAGTTGTTTACTTTTGTTTCTTACTTTAGAAGGTGTTTACATATATCAATTTTTTTTTTCCTTTATATGTCATAGTGCGAACTGCAGATTAAGAAAACCTCATATATATATATATATATATATTTATAGAATTGTATTGCAACTCAAACAGGAAGATTTACTTGGACTGTTGTTTTTCTCGTTTACTTGACTGATTATATCAATTCTTGAATCTTTCAGAAATGGACCATAACGGAAATCCAATTGTGAGCGCTGTCATGACCTCGAGCACTGTTGTGACTACAATCCCGACTGTAACAACCAATGCTCCCGTGATCTCTTCTGGTGGGTTTGGAATTGTGCCTATGAACCACGCGGAGAAACCCGAGAAATTTGCGGGTTTACATTTCAAACGTTGGCAACAAAAAATGTTCTTTTACCTTACCACTTTGAATCTGGCACGTTATTTAAGTGAGGATGCTCCTCAAGTACCCGAAGGACAATCCGATATTCATGTGATTAGTGCGGTTGAAGCATGGAAACACTCTGACTTTCTGTGCAGGAACTATGTTCTTAATGGTTTGGTGGATGCTCTCTATAATGTTTATAGTGCATCCAACACATCAAAAGAACTTTGGCAATCACTTGAAAAGAAATACAAAACGAAGACGCGGGATCCAAGAAATTTGTGGTTGCCCGGTTTTTGGAATTTAAAATGACTGACTCTAAGACTGTTATAAGTCAGGTTCAAGAACTCCAAGTTATGTTACATGATATCCATGCCGAGGGGATGATTGTAAGCGAAACATTCCAAGTCGCTGCAATGATTGAAAAACTTCCCCCGGCTTGGGTGGATTTTAAGAACTATCTCAAACACAAAAGGAAGGAAATGAGTGTTGAAGATCTAATTGTGAGGCTTCGGATTGAGGAAGATAATAAGCTTGCTCAAAAGAAAGGTTATGGCTCTCACTCTATGAAAGCCAATATTGTGGAGCATGGCCAAGCATCAAAAACCAAAGGTGGAGTTTTTAAGAACCATGGCAAGTTTGCGAGAGGAAAGGATTCAAGGAATGGTAGAGGGTTCAATTTGGGACCTAATGGTGGAGTTTTTAAAAAGAAATTCCAAGGTAATTGTTACAATTGTGACAAACCAGGACATCGTGCTATAAATTGCAGGCTCCCAAAACGAGCGAAGGCCAAACAAGCTAATTTTGTGGATGACATTGCTCGAGATGTGTCTGTTCTTAATCTTACGGCTATGATCTCTGAAGTGAACCTTGTGGGTTCAAACCCAAGGGAATGGTGGATAGACACTGGTGCTACTCGACACGTTTGCTCGGACAAAGAGATGTTCCATGGGTTCAAGACTGCTGAAGATGGAGAAAAGCTCTTCATGGGAAATTCTGCTACTGCTGATATAAAGGGAAGTGGAAAGATCGTGCTCAAGATGACTTCGGGAAAAGATCTCACTCTGAATGATGTGTTGTATGTTCCGGAAATTCGCAAGAATCTTGTTTCTGGTTGGTTGTTGAACAAGCATGGTTTTCGCCTTGTTTTTGAGTCTGATAAGTTTGTGTTGACAAAAATGGGTGTGTTTGTGGGGAAGGGGTATGCTGTGAACGGAATGTTCAAGTTAAATGTAATGGCTGTTAAGCCTTCAGTTAATGAAATAAACAAATCTTCTGCTTACTTGCTTGAGTCTTCATACATGTGGCATGGTAGGTTTGGTCACGTAAATTTTGATACCCTTCGTCGTTTAATTAATTTAGAAGTAATCCCTAAGTTTCACATCGATTCTAAATATAAATGTCAGACATGTGTTGAGGCGAAATTAACGAGGACGTCATTCCAATCGACAGAGAGGTCGACTAACCCTCTTGACATGATTCACACAGATGTATGTGATATGAAGTCAAATCCATCAAGAGGTGGAAACAAATTTTTCATTACTTTCATCGATGATTGTACTAAATATTGTTACGTCTATTTACTTAAAAGTAAAGATGAAGCAATTGAAAAATTTGTTTTGTACAAAAATGAAGTTGAAAATCAACATAACAAAAGGATCAAAGTGTTGAGAAGTGATCGAGGAGGTGAATATGTATCGCCTTTTGCGGAATTTTGTGGAAATAATGGCATTCGACATGAGTTTACTGCACCATATTCTCCACAACAAAATGGTATTGCAGAAAGAAAGAACCGAACCTTAAAAGAAATGATGAATGCCATGTTGTTGAGTTCAGGGATGCCCCCGTTCATGTGGGGGGAAGCTGTGTTATCAGCTAACTACATCTTGAACAAGGTTCCTCGAAAGAAACTAGCCAAAACTCCGTACGAGCTTTGGATGGGAAGAAAACCATCGTACAAGTACCTACGAGTATGGGGTTGCCTAGCGAAGGTAGCAGCTCCTCCGCCCAAGGCTGTAAAGATAGGACCAAAAACTGTTGATTGTATCTTCATCGGGTACGCACAAAACAGTAGTGCCCATCGATTTCTTGTGCATGAGTCTAGAATTCCTGATATTCACAAAAATACAATTATGGAATCTAGAAATGCATCGTTCTTTGAAGACGTGTTTCCATGTCTAAATAAAGAAGATGCAAGTGCCTCAAGAATAACTCCTTTAGAAAGGAATGAGGATCATGTTGAGGAAAAGGAGGAAAAGGAGGAAGAGGAGGAAATAGAGCCTAGACGAAGTAAAAGGGCAAGAGTTGAAAAAACGTTTGGTCCTGATTTCTATACATATATGGTTGAAAAAGAACCTCAAACCTTTCAAGAAGCAGTTACCTCTTCTGAAGGACCTCAATGGAAGGAAGCCATCAAGAGCGAGATGGATTCGATCTTGCAAAACCATACTTGGGAACTAGTGGACCTTCCTGCCGGGTGCAAACCACTAGGCCATAGATGGATTTTCAAAAGGAAATTGAAGGCAGATGGGACCATTGACAAATACAAGGCCAGATTGGTAATCAAAGGTTACAATCAGCGAGAAGGTCTTGATTATTTTGACACTTACTCTCCAGTGACACGTCTCACATCTATTAGAGTGGTACTTGCAATTGCATCCTTGAGAAATTTGGAAGTACATCAAATGGATGTGAAAACGGCATTTCTTAACGGAGATTTAGAAGAGGAAATTTACATGGAACAACCTGAGGGCTACGTTGCCCCAGGACAAGAAAGGAAAGTGTGTAAACTGGTGAAATCATTGTATGGGTTAAAGCAAGCACCTAAACAATGGCATCAAAAGTTTGACCATGTAATGTTGGAATGTGGATTTAAGATCAACGAGTGTGACAAATGTGTGTACGTTAAGGACACAGAAATTGGGTATGTCATCTTGTGTCTTTATCTTGATGACATGCTCATTATCGGCAGTAATGACAAAATGGTCAAGTCCACAAAGAACATGTTAAAAGCAAGATTTGACATGAAAGACATGGGTCTAGCAAATGTGATTCTTGGAATTCAAATTTCAAGAACACAAAATGGGTTAGCTTTAAGTCAAGCTCATTACGTAGATAAAATTCTTGAGAAGTTTAATGCCGATGATACTGCTGTTGCAAGAACACCGATTGACACGAGCCACCATCTATCAAAGAACAGAGGTGAAGGTGTTGCTCAAGTGGAATACTCGAGAATTATTGGTAGCTTGATGTATCTGATGAGCTGTACTAGACCTGACCTAGCCTTTGCTGTTAGTAGGCTAAGCAGGTATACAAGTAATCCAAGTTCAGAGCACTGGAAAAGCATAATTCGGGTATTAAGATATTTGAGATACACCCGAGATTATGGATTGCATTATTCAAGGTACCCGGCTGTAATCGAGGGATTTAGTGATGCAAACTGGATATCTGACATAAAAGATTCCAAATCTACCAGTGGGTATGTCTTCACACTTGGAGGTGCAGCAATTTCTTGGAAATCGTCAAAGCAGACGGTCATAGCTAGATCCACCATGGAATCTGAATTTATAGCATTAGATAAGTGTGGAGAGGAAGCCGAATGGCTAAAACAATTCTTGGAAGATATCCCAAGATGGGAGAAGCCGGTATCTGCTATATGCATACATTGTGATAGTCAATCGGCAATCGGGAGAGCGCAAAGTGCTATGTACAATGGTAAGTCTCGACACATCCGTCGAAGACATAATACCATAAGACAACTACTCTCTACAGGGGTTATCTCCATTGACTATGTGAGGTCAAAGGATAACATTGCGGATCCGCTAACAAAAGGTTTGAATAGAGAGTTGGTTAGTAAGACGTCCAGAGGAATGGGACTAAAGCCCTTGAATGAACATGTGAATACAAAGGAAACCCAACCTAGTTGACTGGAGATCCCAAGATCTAGGTTCAAAGGGACAACCTAATTGTATCCACCAGTAAGGTCACTGTGGGGGAAGGAGAGAAATTCTTCTTCCATTTTCTCTAAAAGTAACAGTGAATGTGATTCTAGGATAAGCCTTTGGCTTTTAATGATCCTAAGAGGATCACCTATGCAAGAGAGAAGTGGGGTCGCTTCGAATGGAGTTGTTAGAGGGCACAATTCCTAAGAGCTCTTGCAGAACCAGGCGAATGTTCATGACCATAACGGACATAACAATGAGGACTGAGATATGTCAGGAAGAATCCTGTGTGAAATGTGCTACTGTATACACAAACAGCAGAGCAGTTCAAGGACATCGCGTCTACTGATCAGCAGTATACTGGGTACTTTTCATAAGGGAAGGTTCAAAGGGTAACCTACCTATCCTTTGCAGGATTTCAACGTTGAGGGTTTTCTGAGAGTGCATCAAATTTTCGATCAAATTTTCATTCATGTGGGGGATTGTTGGAAAAAGAAGTAAAATAATGAGCTGGAGCTGTTTTGGACGTAAAATTAAATAGACAAAATATATCTACTTTGAGGGAATGTACGGTGGATCTTGTTCACCTCCATAAGTGCTTTCTAACGAGCTAAAATTCGTCCAAAATGGAGGTCGTATGAATGAGAAATTGGATCTCAAAGTGAGCTCATTGAAGTGGGTTTTGTTGGGAAAAAGGAGTTGTCCCACATTGGTGGGAACTTGAAAATTCTTCAAGTTTATATATGGTTCTACAATGAGAAGGTTAAGTTGCTTTGAAGGAACCTCTCCCCCACATGCGCGCGCAGGGGGGGGGTGCGAATTTCGGACCGGTTGAACATCGAACCACTGAACTTGTGCACGGGGGCGCGTCCTGCGGACACGAATGTCGCCCCGAGGTCGACCGAAAAGTGCAGGTCCGTTTTTGAAAAAAAATTTAAGATTTTTCAGTTACAAAACTTTCAATTATCAGTTGTAAACCTCTTGACCTTCCAGATTCTTGTGTTTATTACAATTGCATAACTCCCATATATCACTGATTATATAAAGGAACAATGGAGTTCAATTGAGCACACACAACAAAACCACCAGCTCTTTCTTTCACGAGATTGATTGAATCTTTCAGGTGCTTCTCTAGTTTTTCTCTCGGGCATTATCTCCGTCCGGCAGTACTTCTGCTCCGGCCGTTGTACCCTGGGAAACAGACACCACAGGGTGAATCTGTTTTAAGGGAACTGTGTGTAACACAGGCCTCGGCCACCTTACGTTTATTGTCTACTTACTGATTTCTCGTTATTATTTCCACGCAGACTTATATATATATATATATATATATATATATATATATTACAACTGTTACTATCATCTCGTTGCAATATTTCTTGCAGATTATTATTACAATTGATATTTCGTGCAGATTATTACTACACTTGGATCTCTGCCTCATCTTTCGACGTTTTCTCTTCAATCTCCTCATTCTCTTTTTCTTCCACTGAAGAAAAATTGAAACAATTTTATCAGAAAAATATATAGTTCAATCGATACATATAGAAAAACACACAAGTGGAATTTGATAATTGAGATTTGGAAGCTTTACCTTGGCTCGCATGGTTCGGTTCCGTTCCTTTGGGTTTGATCAAAAACCCTAGCCGCCGTCCGTCGCAGCTCAAATTGCGTAGGAGAAAGGGATTTTAGTATTTATTGTCAGGTACCCGGTAAAAACGGTGTTGTTATATAGACCCCTTTGACCTTTTCAATACTGGGTCCCACTATACACTCATATTAACATCCCAGGCGACCGTGTTTCGATATTGTCCGCTTTGGAGACACAGGGCCCTAACCGGTCACCCCTACTCCCTCACGGTTTTGCTTTGGAGTTGCCCAGTCCAGGTCACAACCCAAAACGCGTCTCACCAGGTGAGGTATCAACACACCTTATAAGGAGTGCTTCGTTCCCCTCACCAGCCGATGTGGGACAAGCTGTTACATCTAAATAACCCATTCTTATGACAAGGGGGTCCATTTATAATTTCTCAGTAAAAATAAGAGGGGTGTACTTCAATGCATTCTCTAGAAAGAGAATGAAAATAAAAATAGAAATACAGATACCTGGTTAACGTAATATAATCAATACAAATTTTATATATTATAAAAAGAGTAATTAGACTATCATGTGTATGTGTCCTTGTCTGGTAAGTCGGTTTCAAGATTTTCTTTCTATTTGGACACATTTTATGTTCTTGATTCATTTTGGCTCATCTCATTGACATCCTATTTATCCGTAGTTTTTAGTTATTTATTTTTAATTTAAGGTAAATAATGGTTTAACCATCAAAGTTTTTTCTTATTCAATTTTACTATAAAATTTTGAATTTGTTATGATGTAACCATAAAAGTTTTTTTATTTGATTTTATAATAAAAGTTTTGAATTTGTTATGATTTAAACCTTAAAGTTTTTCTTTTAAAAAAATGGTTTAAGCCTTGAAGTTGTGTTAAAAAAAAAATCATTAATCTCTTAAATTTTGTATGGATTTTGATTTTACCCTCTTTACTTTATTATACAAGTTAGTTTTATTAGAAACTTGGCAAAACTGGGGTTAAACCATTTTTAACAAAAAATTTAGGGTTAAATCATTTGTCAAAAAACTTTAATGTTTAAACCAAAAGGAAAACGTAACTTTGAGGATTAAATCATAATAAATTCAAACTTCATGGTTAAACCATTATAGAAAAAACTTTGATGGCTAAACCGAAATTGAACTAAAACTTTAATGATTAAACCATTATTTACCCTTTAATTTAATATCCTATTTTTTTATTTAATATCCATGTAATTAATTATTTATTCAATTTTAATCTCTTATCTTTTCATTTTTTTTTTATTTTTTACACCGTTATCGTATAACATAAATAAGCGTATATTGTGAACTAAAATGCATTAAAACTTTGTTTATTTCTTTTACAATTTACATCACTGTAATCGATGCATCAATACCTTCGAAATGAGCTCAATACTAAATATTTTTTATTTAATTCTATTATTAAATATTAAGAATATATAAGAAGTAATATATTTCACATTTTCGTACGTTTTCATTTTTTATTTTTCACGCTTATCACATTAAAAGTACAGAATAATAAATAAAAGACATTTATTGTTTTTTAATAAGTTATAGTACTATAATTTCATACTTGAGAAACTTTTGCGTCGCATTGCACGCAGGTATAATCTAGTTGTTTTATATTAAAAGAACTAGATTATACTTGCGCACATTGCGGCGCAAAGTTTTTCAAATATGAAATTATAGATGAAATCAACTTACCAGACGACGACACATGCGAGCCCAGTTACTTTTTTATTATATATAGATATGTTTGAAAATACAAAAAATGTTCCGTTTAAGATCAAGAGATGGAACTACTTATGGGAAAAAAGAACAAAGTAAAGGTAATATTTTCATTCTCCCAATTTGGTCAGGAATGAAAATTAATTGATCTACAGGAATAATTCCATTAGATAATATCAGACCAAACAATAGTTTTCATTATCATTCTTATTCCTTACCCTGAAATACCCCAAGCGCCCCCTAAATACTGAAAATATAAATCTCTTTTTGAAATAGGATTAATCATCAAATAAAATAGATGAGTTCATCGAATATTAAGGTATTACATATATGTTTTTAATAATGTCATCTTATGGTTTCATTTACTTGTTCTTATTGGGTTGTTTTAGGTAAATTATACATATTAAATAAAAACAATAACATTAAAGAAATTGCTAGAACTTTTATCAGACTTGATAGGATTACTCTGTGTCTAACCAAATATCAATTCAATTGATTCAAATTACCTAAACTTCATATTGATTATATATCAAGCTACTATAGTTGATTTTTTTTTTAATTAATCAGGTTGGGTTAATTGTGTTGATTGTGTCGGTCGATTTTTGAAACATCCCTATCATAGACCCTAAATATTAATGTATCATGGACCGTTATGTGAAGTTTATGGGCTCAGGACTTAGAGCATCCACAATGGAGGTTCTTCTTGGAGTTTTTACAAGAACATCCAATGTGGGACAGAAGTTTTTGTCCAGTCACAAGTTTTTATTAGAACCCAGGTGATTGAATAATAACTCATGTTCTTGTAATACTTTCTTTTTCTGTTATATAATAATTTACATAAATAAAAATAATATTATAAATAAGAAAATGGAGGTGAGGTTTTTGTAAGAACCTCCATTATAGAGTTTTAAGGAGGTTCTTCGTTTCTTAAGGTAGCACAAAAAAGTATAGCAAGTAAAATTCTTAGAAGTTCCACCACTAGATACTCTTGCTAAGTTACTAGTTTTATTTTTTTATCTATTTGAATGAATATTTTCAAGATATTAATGAAAATATTTTGAAAAAAGGTACATTGCTTGAATTTCTTCTCATGGTTATCCTCATTGTACTCATATAGTAAAATTTATCAAAAAAGCTTATATGTTCATGAATAAACATTATATATACTAATCTAAACAAATATACAGAAAATAAGTTGATTTATAACTTTACTTATTTTTACTAAACTGATTCAAAATGATGCTTTAAAGTTTAATCCAACATTTGGAGTATATGACAATTTGAGATTTTCAATTGGGTTGGCAATTTTCGATGCATCACGAATCCGACACAAAGATAAACAAATTTAGGTTGAGTTTTCTGATCCACCAACCCATCAATTCATTTAGTTCGCAGGTCAATCTGCTAACCCGTTTATCTTTAAAAAAAATTATATTGCAAAATTTATTATAACTTTTGAGTTTTACTTTTTCAATTTCAATCCTAAATTCAGTAAATCGAAGTTCATTTTGGTTGTAGTTGAAGTTTTAAAGTAGATTCCATTTGACCCACCAACCCATTATGACCCGTTAGCTCGTTTATGACATGTCAACCCGTTTATGACCCGAAAATCCGTATGTATAATTGAACGGGTTACGCAGGTTGTGTTCGGTTTGGCAGGTCAAGGATTATGGTTAAAGATTTTGACACGATTAGTTAAACGAGTCATGTTCGGGTTGAGCCTTTCTACCCGTGTCTGGGTTGAGCCTTTCTGACCCACCAACAAGAACACACCACCACTCTTAATTTTCAACGGAAAGAATCTTAAATCAAGTTAGATCAACCATTTCAATTAAAAAGATTACTATATCTTAAATTGGTTGCGAATGAAATATAGGTCAGGAAATAAACATAAATTCATAACAATTTGACATTATCATTCTTCAATTTATAGTCAATACATACTATCTATTTATAACAACAAAAGGTATTTCTATATTTCAATTCTCGTATTACAATTTTTAATTATAGTTAAAACATAAAATATCTTACATATATCTATCTATATATATTAACATAAATCTTATACATGCACATTCGCAAGTACAATAGTGTGCATAAAATAACAATTTACTTAGAAAATTGATAAATTTAATCAATCAAAAACCTTGAAGAGCTAAAAATGGAGATTATATTCACGTGATCGGATCTTTCAATCAATTATATATATCTTGGGTGACCGTGACCCAAAACAATATAATAACTAATTAACAAAATAATAATCGACAAAAAATGAAGCAAAGTAATGGAGTCAAACAAGAGAGTTATCGAGTCGTACACAAGTTCTGCAAATAGGACAAGTCGAATGAGTAATCAACCACTTGTCCACACACTCACAATGATAACAATGGCCGCAACTCGGCAACACCTTAACTTTCTCCATTTGTTCGAAAACTCCGAGGCAAATACTGCATTCCGTCGTAGTCGACTGATCATCGTTCGCCACTTGGTGTACGGTGATCGGGAGGCTGTTGATCGTGTTGGCATCGAGGCCAGGTTGTGGCTGAGATGACGACGTAGGCAGCGAGTTGCCGGAAAAAGAAGAAGGGTTGGCGGAGGATAAGCGATCGGCGAAGGCCCATCGGGAGCGAGTGCAGAGGTAGAAGAAGGAGGTTAGGACGAGAATAATGGAAAAGAGGGCGATGACGTAGAGGAGTGTGTGGCCGTGGATTTTGAAGTCGTCGTCATCGAGGTCGTCGTACTGCCAGTGGAATGGTTGGGTGCTGGCCATGGTTTGGCGGTGGAGGATGGTGGCGTTAGGGTGGTGTTGTGGTGGAGGGGAGGATTTGAGAGGAGGTATGGAGGTTATTGGGAAAAGCCAAGGGAAGAGATTGTTTGTTTATATTTAAGGGCAGGAAGTCACATTGGGCATAAGAAGTGTGTGTCTCTTTTTTAGGAATTAATTATGATCCAACTCAATTTGTTATACTTATATTTTTTGGCGGTTTCTATTCACACCTCGTATAAGGGGGAGGGGGAGTGTGAGTATGAGTATATCTGGGGGAGGGGGAGTTTGAGTATAAGTATAAGTGTAGGGAGGGATGGCAGGGGAAGATTCAAACGAGAAACATGTTAATTTAAGAAAAAGTGAGGAGCAGTCTCAGCCACTCATCTTGCGGTTACGGTGGACATGATCACGGAGGATTGACGCGATTCATGGGAGGGTAGAGGCTATTAGAGGGGGGGGGGGACCGATCAAAACCGTCTTTATAGATCGAGATGAGTGGTTGAGATTGCTTATCGCGTTTTCTTAAAAAGTTATATTTTTCAAATGAACCTCCTTCAGAGATAGCAACCCCCTTATTTTATATCTTTTGAAATATGAATCTTGCTATTTATATTAAAAGTTGTTTTACATATTAAAAGAATTTTTATCAAGTCGATCTCTTTTTTCAAATAATTATATTAAAGCTATGTGGTTTCAAATTTATGACTTAATTGGGTCTTTCTTTTTAACTCCGTTAACGATTTTGTTAAGCATGTCAACCGAAGGAGCACTTTTAGTAGATTTATTCCTTTTTTAGTCAATCCATGTGGTTTGGTTAAAATTTAAATTTCGTTCCTTAAGCAAGTATCTATATTAGAAATCCATAACTTTTATTTTGACAACACCCATGATCCCATTATTTAAGACCATTGAATAGTTACCGTTAAGTCTGTTAATATGCTTCTCACATAAGGCTGGCAATAGAGGTGTTCAGAAAAACCGAAAACCAAATCGAACAGTATGACCCAAAATCAAGAAAACGATACCTGAGCAACCCGTGACATAAGGGTATCCGCCGAGTCGCAAGTCGGGTTTGGTTCTCTACATTTACTACCCGTGGATACCCATCCTGCCCTGTATATATTTAGTTTAGTAAGAAAAATATATTTACTAATGCTTAAAATAAAAAATTACTAATCTTAAGAAAATTTTCATCACATGTCGTATTTTAGTCGTTCAGCCGCCATTTTCGACTTGTCGTTGGTTGCCAGTCAAATTCGTGCGGTTTAGATCGTTTTGCACATCCGTATCCATGGCAATCCTCCATACTCTTATTTTTATTTTCTAATATTTTTAGTGTTAATTGTTTTTATTTTTGTCACAAAATAACTTTATTTTCTAGTATATATTTTGTTTACATCAAAATACTCGACAAGATGCGGGTAACCGTGAACCGAACCATGGGTACCCACTCATTTTCAATTCAATTTGGTGCGTGTACCCACCCCGCACAGTTCGGTTTCAGATAGTAAAATTAGGTACTCGGCCTATACATATGATTAATAAAGTTTTCACCCCCGGGTGAACACCTTTAGCTGGCAATGGGTAGGGTAAGGGTTATTTTGGAGTTTTCGTTTCTCTAAATGCATGAAGCAGGAAAATAAGATGAGTATGATTGGTGAACTAACTTACATTCTTGGTATTCAAATTAAAGTAACCGGAGAAAGAAACTTCCATTGGTTAAGGAAAGTAAGTGCATGTGCTCAAAAGTTTGATCTCACAAACTGCTTAGTGATGAAAAGCCCTATGACACCTCTTCTAACACTGAACAAAGATCCTGATGGAAAACCTATGAATCCGACCATTTATAGAAGAATGATCGACCTCCTTGATGTACATGACAACTAGCGGACCTAATATCGTGTACTATACTTGTCTTAGTGCATTGAACCCAAAGAATCACCTCTAATCATTGTGAAGTGAATATTCAGATACTTGAGGGATACTCCTAACCTAGGTCTTTGGTATCGCAAAAACTTAAGGTTTGATCTAATTGCATATTCAGATAGTGATTTTGTAGAATGTAAACTGGATCGAAAAAGCACCACTGGAGACTTTCAGCTTCTAAGCGGAAATTTGGTAGTTTGTAGAAGAAAGAAGCAAAACTCAATGTCTACATCTACTGTTGAAGCTAAGTATATCGCAGTTGGTAGGTGTTGGACCCAAGTCTTATGGATGAGATATTAACTTATGAGCTTTGACCTTTAGCTGCAAACATATTGAGATAACATAACTTTTTATCAGATATCATGCTATAAATGATGACAATGAAATTCATTTTATTCCCACTGAGTATCAATTCGTTGGTCTTCTAACAAAACCTCATGATGAGACAAGATTTAACATGTTAATAAGCGAACTTGGAATGTTGGATAATGATGACTAGTTCACCAGTGATCAGACACACTCAGTGATACAAGTTGAGAAGATTCAAAGTTCTCTGTAACACCCGGAATTTTATGAACTCAAACTTGTTGATAAAAGTGAATAATAGAAATTCGATTAAATATAAGCATCATTTCCCAAAAAATAATTATTAACTCGTATTACAAGTTATAGGTCGGGTCGAGTGTTCAATTTAACAGTTTCGGGATGAGAATGTAAATACCCGAGTTAAGGAAGGGGGTGAAGTGTAACTAGCTCACTAACTAGTTACAAAACCCCTCACCCCTTCATTTGTTTGGGTGGTGTTTTGAGGAGAGAAAAGAGAGAAAAAGGGAGAAAGAGGGCTTGGAAGAGAATTCGAGATCCGAAGGAAGAATCGAGCGTAGGAGGTGAAATCAATCCGTGAAGTGTCGTTGGAATCAAGTTCCTAACGAAAGGTACGGTTTATTTCGTGTCGATTACGTGTATTAGTCGGGTTTTGAGAACCTTGGAAACTAGGGTTTGTATTTGGGGAAAACCATGGATCTCGACGATCCATGGAGTGTTTTCCAGTTTTGTTGTTAGTTTATCATGTTATATCATCATATGATCGATCATAATCATTCGTGGGGTGTTTTGGGAGTCGATATTGAGTTTTGGGTGAGTTTGGGTTAAGATTTTTGAAGCTGGTCGCGGAATTGTGCATGTCTGTTAAACCCCGCGACCTAAGCCCGCGACCTAACACCAAAGCTATGAAACTCGTATCTAACAATGATCAACCTATCAGCTATATATACGAAAACTTCACTTCTAACCTATCAGCTAGAAGTGAAGTTTTCATATTGTTGTTCCAAGAGAAATCAAAAGGCCCTGTTGAAGCAGCAATATGAAAACTTCACTTCTACAAAGAATGAGTCCATGACTCAAACTTTTGACAGGTTCAACAAACTGATTGGAGAACTTGCCAATGTAGATGTGAAGATGGAGAAGGATGAAGTCAATAGAAAATTCCTCAGATCTCTGAGTGAGGAATGGACTATGTATACTGTGTCATTCAGACAAGGAGATGACTTGGAGGATAAGGAGCTTGAAGATCTGTACAATGATCTCAGCATTTTTGAAGCTGAAGTGGAGGCCAAAAGAAGACCTACTGGATATTCTCATACAATTGCTCTCTATTCTTCTGAAAATCCTTCTTCAAATATTAATACTGTCAGTACTGCTAATATTAACCCTGCTAGTAATAACCATGATAATACTAATGATAAATCTTCTTTGTCACAGGATGCTAGTGGAGATGCAGTCTTGGAAGCATTCCTTGCCAATCATGTAAGATCTCCTCTGATCAATGATGATCTTGAACAAATCAATGCTGATGATTTGGAGGAGATGGACATCAAGTGGCAGATGGCCATGTTAACCATGAGGATGAAGAGGTTTATAAGGAGGACTGGCAGGAACAACTTTGATGCAAAGAGAGGAGACCTTGCTGGCTTTGACAAATCAAAGGTGAGATGCTACAAGTGCAATGAGCCTGGCCACTTTGCCAGAGAATGCAAAGGAAGTGGCACTCATCAACAAGCCAACAATGGAGGACAAACATATGCTCCAAGACCCAACAGAGGCAACAATTCCAACTCCTCTCAAGCCTTGGTATCACAAGAAGGCATGGGATTTGATTGGAGTGATCAAGCTGAAGAAGCCATCCAGAATCATGCTTTGATGGCCAAAATCACTGAACCTGAACTTCCAGCAGAGGTATCCTCTAAATTATGTTTTGATTCTTGTGTTGAAACTGTTAAAAAGTATAGGGATCATAATCAGACTATGAGTGATACCATCAAGACCATGGAAGTTGATAGGAGAGAGTATAGGATAGTCATTGAGAATCTAGAGGACCAAATCAAATCCTACAAAGAGAATGAACTCCAGTTTGAGTATGACTACAATTACTGGAAGTGGGAGAAAAAGGAGTTTGAGAAGAAACTGGTAAAGTCTGGTGAGGAATTAGAATCTGTCAAGAAGGAATTAGAAAAAGCTAAGGAAGATCTTGATAAATTCTCGAAGTCCTCTAAAGCCTTGGAAGAAATTCTAAAGGCTCAAGTTCATGATGAACTCAAAAGAGGGATAGGATATCACAATACTCCTCCACCCCGCAACCACACTTACATTCCTCCTACCATAGATATCTTAGATAGACTAAACAGAGAGGAACTAAAAGAAGGAGTGTGTGATATAGATCCCACAAGCAGTGATGATGAGGAAGAACAAAAGATCAAATCCCAAGAGACTGTCCCTGAGGAAAATAAAATCCTCACTAATGAAAAGGGAGGTATGCCCTTTGTGCCTAGTAAGAATACCACAACCTCTAGGAAAGGGAAAGAAAAGATAGTGGACCAGGAACCTGCAACTACACAACCTGCAAAAGGTGGTAAACACACTCATAGGAATGACAGTGATCCTGGTACTTCTAAACAGCCTCAAACAAGTGCCAAACCAAGGGGAAACAAAAGGAATTGGAACAACCAATGGGCTCAAACTCATGGTGTTGATCTGAATAAGATTAATAAACCAAAACCCTGCTTTATATGCTGTAATCTCAACCATCTGGCTAAGGACTGCTACTATAACCCTTTTAATCAAAGAATGACTTTTCAAAATCAAAGGGTCAATTTTCAAAATCAAAAGCAGTCTCAAACTAGAAGGATAGAATATAATAGCAGATGGTCTGTTCCAAAACCTGTTGGTAAAAGACAACTGGTTCAGAAAAGGAAAAATCAACCTAAAAAGAAAGTCAGTGTTCAAAAGAAAAAGGTTGAAAAGAAGACTGTGAAGATAGTTACTAAATGGGTACCAAAAGCCTCACTAAGCAATACTACTGCTTCCACAAGCAGTGGTAATGAAAGTGTTGCTTCTGAAAGCAGTGGTAACAATAAAAAAGATATAGAGGTTAACACTGCTGCTAGCAATAGCAGCAGTGGTATCTCAAACACTGTTGCCACTACAAGTTCTTCTCTGAGACAACCCATTGTGACTAAATATTCCAGTCATGAGATCCCTAACAAGGATTATCTTTTAAAGCTTAACAGATTGACAGAGGTCAATTATGTTAATGAAAAGGGAGAACCCAAGACCATATTGGCTTGGGTTCCCTCAAGACACTAACCTATTTCCTTTATGTGCAGGGCAACCCATACAGGAATGAGAACTTATGGCATGTGGACAGTGGTTGCTCTAGGCACATGACAGGCAATAGATCATTTCTTGAAGACTTCACTACATTCAATGGAGGATATGTTGCCTTTGGAGATAATCCAAGAGGAGGTAAGGTTTCAGGGAAAGGTAAGGTTACAGGAGGTAAGTTAACCTTAGAAGATGTATACTATGTGGATCAACTCAGATACAACCTGATGAGTGTGTCTCAGGTGTGTGATAAAAAGCTTTTCACTCTGTTCAGTGAAACAGAGTGCATGATTCTTTCTCCAAAGTTTGTAGTTGATGAGAGCTTTATTTTATTGAGAACACCTAGAAAAGATAATGTTTATTGTCTGGACTTAAATGGTATGCCATCAGAAGTTGTGAACTGTCTGTTTTCAAAAGCTTCGATGACTGAATCCTCTCTCTGGCATAGAAGGATGGGTCATATGAACATTAAGACCATGAACTTACTTGTCAAAAATCAATTGGTCAGAGGTCTTCCCCCAAAAGAGTTCACACTTGATGATCATTGTGTAGCCTGCCTTAAAGGTAAGCAACACAAGGCTTCTCACAAATCAAAGACAATAAACACTATCTCTGCTCCTCTTCAATTGTTGCATATGGATTTATTTGGACCTACCAATGTAATGAGTATAGGCAAAAAATCATACTGTCTTGTGATAATAGATGATTATTCTAGGTTTACTTGGGTTTTCTTTCTAAGAACAAAGGATGAGACAAGTGGACTGATCAAACCCTTTGTGAAGAGAGTTGAGAATCAGGTGAACCTTAGAGTGAAAGTCATTAGATCAGACAATGGGACTGAGTTCAAAAATGCTGATTTGAATTCCTTTTGTGAGGAAAAAGGTATTGAAAGACAATTCAGTGCTCCTAGAACTCCTCAACAGAATGGAGTTGCTGAGAGGAGAAATAGGACACTGATTGAGGCTGCAAGAACCATGTTAGCAGATTCTAAATTACCAATCACTTTTTGGGCAGAAGCAGTTAACACTACCTGCTATGTGCAAAACAGGGTTCATGTAGTCAAGTCCAAGGGAAAAACACCTTATGAACTTTTCAAAAACAAAAAGCCTTTCATAGGTTTCTTTGTACCTTTTGGGTGTCCTTGTTCTATCTTAAATACTAAAACTCACCTAGGAAAATTTAACAGCAAATCTGATGATGGTTTCTTTGTGGGATACTCAATACAGAGCAAAGCAGTTAGAGTTTTTAATACTGTTTCTAGAACAATTGAGGAAAGTGACAATGTCAAATTCAATGAACACACTCCCAATGTGCATGGGACTGGTCTAGACTGGCTATTTGACATTGATTCACTCACTAACTCTTTGAACATGAGCAATGCAGTTGATACAGGTCCTATTATCAAAGAGAAGGAGACAGATACACCTTTTGTTCTGTTTCCTCCATCCACCATCAGTTCAGAAGAGAAAGAATCAGAGACTGAAGTACAAAAGGATGCTTCAGAGCACCAAGAAGGAGACAAAGAGACTGAAGAGACTCCATAGCTTGAAAGCAATGTGGAAAATAAGCCTGGAGATATAAGTGAAATCACTCAACCAGATCTCTCAGAATCTGATTCAGATGATTCAAATTTAGGGGAAAGCCTATCTGAAGAACCCCTACATCTGACAAGAACTCAAAAGAATCACCCTGCTTCCCAAGTGATTGGAGATGTGGCCTCTCCTATGATTACAAGGAAGCAAAGCAGAGAAGCAGGATATGTGAATACTCATTCTGGGATGTTGTCATGCTTTCTTTCCCAGAATGAACCAAAGAAGGTGTTAGATGCCATGAAGGATCCAAGCTGGATAGAAGCTATGCAAGAAGAATTACTACAGTTTGTCCTACAACATGTTTGGGATTTGGTGGATCTCCCAAAAGGACACAGAGTCATTGGCACTAAATGGATTTTCAGAAACAAGACAGATGAGAGAGGAATTGTGATCAAGAATAAGGCCAGATTAGTGGCACAGGGGTACACTCAGGAAGAAGGAATAGACTATGATGATGTATTTGCACCTGTAGCTAGAATTGAAGCCATCAGGCTATTCTTGGCTTTTGCATCTTACAAAGGATTCAAAGTCTATCAGATGGATGTGAAAAATGCCTTTCTGTATGGTACTATTGATGAGGAAGTCTATGTCTGTCAACCACCAGGGTTTGAAGACCCTAAATATCCTGACAGGGTTTGTAAGTTGAGGAAGGCACTGTATGGCCTTCATCAAGCACCTAGGGCTTGGTATGACACCTTGTCCTCCTATTTGTTGAAAAACAAATTTGAGAGGGGTGTCATTGATAAGACTCTTTTCATCAAAAGAACAAAGACTGATATGCTGTTAGTGCAGATCTATGTAGATGATATCATCTTTGGTTCAACAAAGGAAGACATGTGCAAGGAGTTTGAAGAACTAATGCACAAGAAGTTTAAAATGAGCTCTATGGGAGAACTAACTTTCTTTCTTGGTTTGCAGGTCAAGCAGAAGAGAGATGGCATATTCATCAATCAATCCAAATATGTAGCCACAATGCTTCAAAAGTTTGGAATGAATGATGCAAAACCAGCAAGCACACCAATGGAAACTCACAAACACCTCACTGCTGATGTTGAGGGGGAGGAAGTTGATGTTCATCAGTATAGATCCATGGTTGGATCATTGATGTATCTTACAGCTTCTAGACCTGATATTATGTTTGCTGTTTGTGTGTGTGCTAGGTTTCAGGTTAGGCCAAAGGAGTCACATTTACATGCAGTCAAGAGGATCTTCAAATATCTCAAGGGTCAACCAAGATTGGGACTTTGGTATCCAAATGACACTTCTTTTGACTTGGTGGCCTACACAGACAGTGATTATGGAGGAGCAAACCTGGATAGAAAATCAACATCAGGAGGATGTCAGTTCTTAGGAGGAAGATTGGTTTCTTGGCAATGCAAGAAACAGACCACTGTTTCACAATCAACAACTGAGGCTGAATACATAGCTGCTTCTCAATGCTGCTCACAAGTTTTATGGATTCAGAATCAGATGCAGGACTATGGTCTTTCTTTCTTGCAGACACCTATATATATTGACAACAACAGTGCTATTAGCATTGTGAATAATCCTGTCAAACACTCCAAGACCAAGCATATAGAGATTAAGTACCATCTTATCAGAGATTGTAATGAAAAGAAGCTAATTCAAGTTCAAAAAGTCCACACTGATGATCAATATGCAGACCTTTTCACAAAAGCCTTTGATGTAGGCAGGTTCATATTCTTGGTCACAAGTGTTGGAATGATGAACTCTGAATAACCCTTCTTCTTGTTACAATTATTCTTGTACTATCTCCGTATATCTTTCCTTTCTTTTACTCTTTTGTAAATGTTGATAAGTTTCTTAATGTGGCAGATGGAGTTTCAGAAAGCTCACAAGCAGTAGGATGGAGGTCTCATTATCAATTTTAGTGCAGCAGTCCCTGGAGTGCAATGCTTATTTTTTTTTCTAAGTTTTTAACACTGCTCGCACATTCGCCCATTAACACTGCTCGCACATTCGCCCATTAGCACTGCTAGACATTCTCCTATTAACACTGCTAGCACAATCGCACCCATACCACTGCTAGCACAATCGCACACTACCACTGCTCTCACATTTACATTTTACCACTGCTTATGCATTTGTGATTTACCCCTGCTCACACACACGCTCGTTAACACTGCTAGTTATTCTGAGAAATGCCTAAGGTTTTACCACTGCTTTTAACTAAGCCGATGTAATTACCACTTCTTTTAACTAGCCTATGTGTTTACCACTGCTATTAATCCAATGCGTGTCATTACCACTGCGGGTAACTGTTACCACTGCTTTAAATTTAGTTTGACGAATATCACTGCTAGTGTTCATTACCACTGCTTATTTGACCTAGTCCGTATATTCGTTAACACTGCTAATGGTAGTTACCCCTGCTCTAAAGTGTAGTATATAAGCCCTAACTTGACCGCCTTTTTCATTAACGGCTATTCTACACTTTTGCTCTAAAAAACGTTTGCGATTCTTCGTTGATTCTCTCTCAGTGTTCTTGCATTCGTGATTTACGAACTGATTTCATCATCTGTTTAGGTTTTCTTCATCGATTGCTAATGGATTCATTGCGTTTTGTCAAAGATCATAACAAGATTGGATATCTTTCCAAAGGTGGGGACTCTGAAGGTTTTGAGGATATTCTCGATTTCTTGGCATCATCCTACATTGCATATGCTGCGACCATCAATCCTACAGTCTACATTCAACATATGCAAGACTTCTGGTCGAATGCAGTTGTACAGGAAGAAGAAGGGGTCAAAAGCATTCAAACCACTATCTGTGGTCTATCACTCACTCTTACCCCTGCAAAACTCAGACATCATCTACAACTCAATGATGAAGGAGGTATCTCTATGCTTTCTACTCGAACCATCATGGAAAATCTTTTAAAAATGGGGTATACAGGCTCCAAAACCTCTTTGAAATACCTTAAGGGTAAGTTGTGCCCTCAATGGAGATTTTTTGTGCATACCCTATTGCACTGCTTTTCAAAGAAAACCACTGGTTTTGGTGAGTTTAGCAGCACTATGGCATCTGCCTTGGTCTGTCTAGCCACAAAACAGGTGTTTAACTTTTCACAAATGATTTTTGATGATCTTGTGTACAATCTTGAGAACATTCCAAATTCTAAAGTTAAAACGTTTTCCATGTTCCCAAGATTTGTCCAAGAAGTGATAACCAAAGAATTGACGGCTGTACCAACTCATGGAAACATCTATAAGAGCTCTGCTCTTGGTCATAAGGTGTTTGCCAATATGAAGAGACCTGCAGAAGGCTCTAATGACCAATTCACTCCATTGTTCTCTACAATGATGAGAGTGAACCACCCGCTAGGTGAGGCATCAGGCTTGCAGCCTACACAACCAAGCATTCCCACTGATGACCTACCCACACCTATCACTACAACAATCCCTCAGCCCCTTGACAACACCCCCACCCCTACACTGCAAAAATATCAAAGAAAGAACAGAGGAGCTCCTTCCTCCTCTGGTTCTAAACCCAAGAGCCTATAAGCCAACAGTTGGAGCACTCTCCTTCTGATTCTACCCAAAGGGAAACCCATGGAGTGCAGCCCCACTCAAGTATAAAGAAGGTGCCCTCTAAGGAGAAGGATGGGCATGTGGTTGGTGAGGCTCAAACTACTGATGTTGCACAAGGTGTGCATCAGGCCAGTTTGAACATAAGTAAGACCCCCACCACGGCAACTCCTAGTGAGAAATCACAGGGAGGACCCAGGTGCCAAGAAACCAAGGGGGCTTCTAGTGCTTCAGCAAGGCTGAAGACTAAAGTCAAAAAGCTCAAAGATCCAGTAATGGAGGTTAACACTTCTAAACCTGGTGAGAGCAGATTTTCACACAAGGAATTGATGGAAAACTTTAGTACCATTGCCAAGGACTTGAAAGCTTTTGAGAAAAATTTCTTTGTTCATGATGAGAAACATGGCTCTCATGAAGCAAGACTGGATATATTGGAGGAATTGGCTACTGCACAGCATGATATGCTCAAGCTACATGAAGCACAGTTGGTGAAGCAAGCCAAGGTTATTCAGGCTCAGGGTGCTTCCATTGCTTCAATGAAGGGAACTATCAGAGCTCTACGGAAGAGATATAACACCTTGGTTGCATACATAAAGGGGGAGAGAAGATCTGAAGCTAAGGGGGAGTCAGTGCATGAAAAAGAAGTTGTGAATGAACCAGGTGTTGAGATGGAGACTGCAGCTAAGGGGGAGGAACAGAAAGAACTTGGTACAGGGGCAGAAACTGTTTTGGAAGTGAATGAAGAGACTCAGGTTGCAGATGAACCTGTAGTTGAACTGCAAAAAGCTGAACCAGAGATCAATGAAGATGATCTAACCATTGCTGAACTGCTAGTGAAGATGCCTGAAGTAGTCAAACCTACCAAGGGTGTAGTCTTCAAAGAACCAGAGGGTGTGAAACAGATTGATCTTCCTGTTGATCCTAAAAGCAAAGGAAAAGAAAAGGTGATTGAAGAAGCAGAGTCTGATTCTGATACTGAAATAGATGAGGCTAAGAGGAAGATTATGGAATATGAAGCTTCAGAGGCTCTTGCTAGAAAATTAAGCCTGGAGGAGCAAGAAAGAGTAAACAAGGAGATGGAAGAGAGAAAGAGGAAAGCTGATAAGAAGAAGCCTGTGAAAAAGACTCAGAAGAAGTCAATTTCAAAGGCTATGACAGAAAAGAGAAGACCAATGGTGAAGTATTTGTCTAGTGCTCTTGGAAAGCCAGTTCAATTCTTTTCTAGATGGACTCTGGAGGAAATTGAGAACAAGTATAATGTCACCAGAGAGGCTATGAATTTGGAAGCAATGGAGGAACAACAGGTTGAAACTGAAGAGGTTGCTTTGATTCAGAGGAAGAGGAAGAGAGATCAGATAGAAGAACAGGTTACTACTGAAGGTAATCCTGAAATTGGTATGGAAAAGACTAAGGAAATTGTGGCTGATCCTGAGCAGCAAGTTGTCCAAGTTATTGAGAAGATTGAAGAACCAGTAAAGAAAGATGAGGTTGCTGAGAAAACAGTTGAGAAGGAGGTTGAAGTGCCTGATCAGATGGAGGCACAACCATCAAAGGCAATAAGGAAGAAGACTGTTGCAAAAAGGCCAAAGATGAGCAAAGAGATGGAAGAACCTTCAAATATATCTATGTGGATATACTTTGAGAATAATCAGATAGATTATTTCAAGATATTCAGGAGTGATGGAACTAATGAAGTGTTTGCTAGTGAGATTGGAATTTTCAGAAAGCTGTCTACAACTGATCTCAAGAAGATGTATGAGATTTCTTGTACTAAGGAGGTTGAAGACTTTGAGGAAGCTAGACTGCTTGTTGAAGATTTAAAGATAATGTTTGCATTCTCAAAAACCAAGGCTGAGCTCAAGAAGAACAGAAAAAGAGATCAGAATGATAGCATTGGAGAAGGAAAAGTTATTTCCTGGAACACTTATGAAAATAGAGTGTTTTCAGTGAATTTTGAGAAAGGAAGAATGAGTTTCTTTCTGATGGATAAGAGGTATGATTTTGAGCCAATCATGATGGGAAGTATGTTGGAAGTGAAGAAGAAAGCAGAGAATTTGTCTGAATTTGATAAAGAGTTGATTGGAAGATTGAGAGAACAGTTGCTGGAGTTGAATGCCAATTATTTTGATGAAGAAGTGATTAAGCTAAAACAAAAGAAAGTCACAGGTTGGGGAGTTGATCAGAACCTGAGGTATGTTGTACAGTTTGATGATGGATCAGAACTCTGCAATGCTGAATGGGAAAATATCTTGGAAGAATGTACAAGAGAGAACTTGAAGGAGATGTATGAGCATAGATGCACCGTGATCAAGGTAGCTGTGAATGACAGAGATGATCCTGATCAAGCCAAAAGGAGGAAGTTTGCACTAGAGTGTTTGTTTTGGTTGTTTGAACCATTCAAACTTCTAGGTGTAAAGAATTCCAGCTGTGAAGATGTGAAGGAATGGAGATGGTTTGACAAGTGCAAAGTTTACAGTCTGAGCATCAATGATGAAGAAATGGAGTATTATTTTGAAGAGTGTGAAACTGATGCACTTGATATTCAAAGGCTGCAGTGTATGATGAAGGTGAATCTGAGTACAAGAGGTGAACCTACAAGAGCTGCAAGATTGTTGGTGAAGAAGATGAAGACTTATCTGAAGATCAGACTCACAAACTTAGCTTCTCATGCTGAGAAGTTAAGTTTAGGGGGAGATTGTTGAGTCTGATACTTTACCACTGCTGCAATTGAAGGTTAATACTGCTGATGATTACCACTGCTGGCTTTGGAGTGTTACTACTGCTGTTGAAGATTGGAAGCTACCACTGCTAGTATGTGATGAATGAATGAAGATCAAGATTACCACTGCTGTACCAGATTACTACTGCTCTTGAAGATTACCATTGCTGGTTCTGAGATTAACACTGCTGGTGTACAGTTAACACTGCTTTTGTTTTTACCACTGCTATCAGAAGAAGATAAGGAAAGGATTGCGATGACTTGAAGATATAGACAAGATACGATTTGCTTGGAGATATTTTAGAGATTATCTTGTAATCTAGTTTCCTTATTGTAATCTGTTAAGTCGTATATATAGCTTATAGGTTGATCATTGTTAGATACGAGTTTCATAGCTTTGGTGTTAGAATTAAGAGCCTCAAGATTGTTCTTGTAATCCCTGCAATAGAGAAGTGTTGCACGTCTGTTTGAGCCTGTTCAAACAGATTGGGGCTTGTAGTTGTAATCATTAAGCTATTGAGATCAATACACACAGTTTATTCAAATTCATTGTTCTATTCTATAATCAAAGTGTTATTCCGCAAACTTCTTTGATTAAGTATTCTGATCTTGATATTGATATTTAGATCCTGTCAACACCAAACAGTCGCGGGTTTGTACCTATGTCGCCGGCTTTCGGGTGGCTCCGAAGTGCGCGGGCCTCTGATGATGTTGCCATGCTAAATTCGAGACATCGAGGTGTTTGGAAGTAAATAATGTCGGGATATTGGTTGGTGGAAATGGGTCGCGCCCATTGTTTCCGAAGATAATAATAATAAACCGGTTTAATATGCTACTTTCGTTGTTAGTATGATATTGTATATCTTGCATGCCTTAACATACTTTACATGCATAGTGTCATTTATACAACTCACTAGGCTCCTTTAGCCTAACACTTGTTTGGTGTCGATGTGTCTCTCAGGTACTAGGGACGCCGCTCCCAAGTAGGCTTCGGGAGTAGAGTGAGCATGGGGGACGTGGAGAGACCGGTCTTCTAAGACCGTGAGATTGACCGTAGAACAATAACCCTTTTGTAGTCTTCTTCCTAATAGGATCTAGACTAGTTGGTTATTGTAATTCTTTCTTTAAGTACAAACATTGTAATTATACACTACATATACCCCTGTTTTGGGATGAGCTCACGCCTTGGCGTACATTGTATCACCAACTTTCTATTGAATGAAAGTTTTTGTTCACCCTGATTTTAGGGTGTTACAAGTTGGTATCAGAGCTTTAGTTTAAGCGAACTAGGTGTTGACGGTAGAATACCTAGACTTAAACTTAGTGCACTAATAGACACGTCACCTACCATGGGTAAAGTCTTAGGTGGGGAGAGCGCTAGGGATACGGAATGCATGGATCGAGAAATTGCGTCAATAGAGGCAGAGAATCTCGTGTACGGTCTATTCATAAATCACTTAGCTACTAAGTTATAAATGTATCGTCATTCGGGTATTCTTGGTTACTATCGATGTAATGATTGATAAATGTGGGTACGTATAGTAGTCTATTCTTACTCTCTTTCTTGATTTCTTATGACATGATATTTGATCAAATATTGAAGGGCCCTTAGTTACGGTAAGTCTTTATTTAGGGGTCGTGTTATGGTATCAACATGAGAAAGTATTAAATACTTTGATTTAAGATTAAATCTTAGTGATAAATCCTTTTTGCTTAAGAGCGAAAATTTATGTTTAGCTAATGAATTCTCCAAACAACTAAGTGAAGGTGGATCGCATCGGAAGAGCTTAGGGATAGTTGACCGTACGGCCTACGTATCGAAATGATATAATTGATTAACCTAAGTACTGATTAAAGAAATCAATGGTCTAAATCGGTCGTGAATTTGGAAGGGTCTAAATATGAGGGATAGTAACCTATCTACGTGTTTCTAGCACTGTTAGTTATACCGTTGATAAGATTTATACAAATGGCAAGGTTTGGGGAACACCATGATGCATGGCTTGATAAGGTTGCTAGAATGAGTATGGATGGATTAAGATTTACGAATCAAATTGTTCTAAGTGAATTATATGTTGGATAGAAAGTGTGGAAACTCTAAGTTGAGGGTAAACTAGAATTATGCATACTTAAGATTTATGCGGTCTAGTTACGACGATTTTAGTATGCATGTTGTAAGGATCTATCTATAAATTATTCACTTATTGACTCATCACCTTAAATTACATGAGTGTTTATGTAAGCTAGAAATTGGCATGTGAATGATTGTTATCGGACGAACGTGGGTACATAATGATAGAGGCCACGAGACCCTTTGGGATAAATACTTGACTTATGCAATAGGAATTATTGTGATTAAAAGGACTAAGTTATAAACTTAGAGGAAGGTCATGAAAATATGATACTAAAGGAGGATAAGGCTCTATCGAGTAGAATACGGTGTATTGATGTTGCGGAAGTAATCCCTATATACTATTGGATAGTGAGGGTAACACTTAGAAAAGAATGGATGGAGTCGAGTCTAAACTCGATCAGAATCAGTATTAGATTATGAAGGATTAAGTTCTGTGAGGCCTTCATGAGAGTACTATCGAAAATCACAAGATGTCTTGGGTTCGGGATAGAGGAGTTCGTTAGATGACTTCTATTTCAATGCGAGATGGTTCAGATGAACTAATAGCAGTTGTGTGTGCTAGATGAAATTGCAAACTTCGACTATATAGGATGTCGGGATGAAATGGTTGTGTGGATAGGACAAGATCCTTCTTGTGTGCCACAATGATATCCTTCCAAGACATGTGCGTTTTCATAAAGTTTTCTTCAAATTAAACGATTTGTTGTGTTTTATTACCGAGTGCGTTTATCTAACTGGATTTTGTAAAATGCATGTATATGAGATTTATAAAAGTGTAGACCCACTCAGATAATTGTTTTGTTAAACTGTGTTGAGCTTTTGGGTCAAAACGACTTCGTGAGTTACGTCCACACTAACGGGACAAACAAGATAAAATTATTTTCAGAAGATCAAACTTTGGGTAAATTGAGTCTAGAGCTTATGCTCGGTTTTGACTTTAAGAACTTTGGGAACAAGTTCCACCTACTAAGATAGCCCGGTTGTGAGCTTTGATTTTGAATGGCTCGGTTACAAGTTTTGAGTTCTAAGATGAGTGCGTGGGTCACTAGTCAAAAAGTGAACACGAAACCTCACTAGTCAGAAAGTGAACCTGAGGTGTCACTAGTTGAAGAGTGAACACCTATAGCGTAAGGAAATTGTACGCAACTCTATATGAGCAGGGACACTTATGTGCTTATGTGCTCCCGATTAATACGGATCACTTCCATTGTCACCAAGTTTTTTGTGTGAGATACATGTAGACCTTGTGTGTGATTGTGTGTTTTTGGTATTTGAGTTGTCATTGCTCGATTTTGAAATCTTTGAATGCCATGCACGTACGAATTACTTGAGGGTTAATACCCATGTGCGAACCAATTGCATATTATCCTGTTAATGTGTTAGGATAAACTAACTGATTGATAGCTTTTAGGAACATGCTGATACATAGTGGAGCAACACTTAGAAGGTGTGAGCGGAATTGTGTTTGTGCTCGAAGTGAATCGAAACTGGACTACGTAGGGATTAAGTTTCATACCTCCTTTACGAGGGTGTTGTTGAGGAACACCTTATGGCCAACGGCTATGGAAAAGAGTGGTCCGATGAGAGACCGTATCTAGAAAGAAGCTTGTTAATGACTAGTAAGAGTCCATTGAGATGTGGACAGATCCACGCAGGAAGGATTGGTTAGCGCCACGTAAGTGAATGCATGATGTGCGCACTGACCCTTACAAGAGAATCCTATAGGTTGTTGAAGCGTATTCCTAAGAGATCGTACCTAACCAATTAAACCTCTTGCACCGAACAACATCGTTCCTCTCGCAGTCCCATCATCGTCTCCTTCTACCCCCCCCCTTCTACCCCTATTGCTACCATATATTGCCCATGTCATCGATCTCTGTCTTGTTGATCTGCTTTTTTTTCTATTGTTCGAAAACTTAGTGCAATATAGACAGATCAAAAAAGAGGGGAATGGAGCAAATAAAGAAAAAACATATAAAAAACAAAGAGACCAATAAGTAATAAGAAATGATGGGAGCAAATGACAATGGAATGACGAGGGGAAACTAGCAATGGTTTCGTGTGTGAAGGTTTTAAACGATATTGGGTTTGGGTATTTAAGATCCGTTTTTCATTTTAGAACTACAGGTGTGAATATATACTCCATTTCTAGAAATAGAATGATTTTATTAGAAAAAATGTTACCAGGGTAATTAGTTGAGAAAGTTGAAGTGTTAATATATTAAGAAAAAGTACAAAAGACTTAATAATTTAAATTCAAAAATTCTAGTTTTTTCAATCATTTCCTTCGATCATAATGCAAATTGAAACATTTCCTCCATGTGATATTTCATTTCATATTTGTTAAATAAGGCCTATTATAATGATCATCGTTTATATAAAAAAAAGTTTAATTAAACGAGAGTATACCTGACGTTTACTATCAATATGTTACTAGCATTTACGTGTTGGTGTTTTGGTAATAACCTCATTTCTCTTTTTCTCATTTTCTCATGTATTCTCTGTCGGTATATATGTTGTTTTTGGTTAAAATAAGCTAGCTGATAAGCTAGTACATGTTCGAATGGACCATAAGCTACTTTATAAGTTAGCTTATTGAAACGCTGATTGGGATAACGTTTTATGAGCTTTTTGTAGCCTTTTTCAATTATACCCTTATTAATATTAACTATTATACTCAAAATATCTTTTTTGATCATTTTACATACTAACAGCTAGTTTATTTGTCAACAGCTAAAATATCATGTTGAGTCTGAAAAATAACACTGCTGAGGTTACCACTGCTGATTAACACTGCTGGAAGATTACCACTGCTAGCTTTGGAATTACTACTGCTGAAGAGTTGATCTGAAGATACCACTGGTAGTATGAGAGTTAACACTGAAGAACAAACTTACCACTGCCAGTACTGAAGTTACCACTGCTGTTACAAGTTACCACTGCTGGAACAGAATTACCACTGTTGCTGAAGATTATCACTGTTTCTGTTCTGCCACTGCTGAGAAGATGAAGATAAGGAAAGAATTCTGTTGGAGAAGATATGGGATAGATACGAGTATCTTGGAGATTATTTAGAATAGATTTACTTTCCTTATTGTAATCCGTAACTTGTATAAATAGCTGGTAGGATGTTCTTTGTAGATAACGAGTTTTTCATAAGTTTTGTTTAGAATTATAAGCCTCAAGATTATTCTTGAAACCCTGCATAAGAGAAGTTGTGCACGTCTGGTTTGAGTCTGTTCAAATCAGATTGGGGCTTTGGTTGTAATCATCAAACTTGTGATTCAATATAAACATATGTTTTACAAATCCATTGTTTCAATACAATCAAAGTGTTATTCCGCAAACTTCTTTGATTTCTGTTTTCTGTTCTTGATATATTGATATATATTCGATCCTGTCAAGTGGTATCAGAGCTTGTTTGATACAGAAAACAATTAAACCATGGATACCCAGGAAACTGTCTTGGTCTCAAAGGTCCCCATGCTCAAACCTAATGAGTTTGACATGTGGAAAATCAGGATTCGTCAATACATGCTTCTCACAGACTTTGGTATGTGGGAGGTTGTTGAAAATGGACTTGGCACTGATGAAGTAGTTGCTGAAGGAGGTGCAAGACCCCCACCCAGATCTGATGCTGACAGAAAAAGAAGGCAAATTGAGATGAAAGCATTAAGTACCTTGCTGTTGGCTATTCCCAATGAGTACCAACATCAATTTAGTACATACACTGATGCCAAATCTCTCTGGACTGCACTTGAAAAGAGATTCTCAGGAACCAAAAGCACAAAGAGGAATCAGAAGGCCATTCTGAAGCAGCAGTATGAGAACTTCACATCTCTGAAGAATGAATCTATGACTCAAACCTTTGATAGATTCAACAAGCTTATTGGTGAACTTGCAACTGTAGATGTGAAGATGGACAAAGATGATGTAAATAGAAAGTTCCTCAGATCTCTTGGAGAGGAATGGACTATGTACACTGTTTCTTTCAGACAAGGAGATGATCTTGAAGACAAAGAACTTGAAGATCTATACAATGATCTCAGGATCTTTGAAGCAGAAGTAGAGAAGAAGAAAAGACCTATTGGATACTCTCACAATGCTGCACTACTTTCTTCTGAAAACCCTAGTTCTTTTAATACCACTGCTTTTAATAATACCACTACTACTTATAATACTGCTGCTAATGAAACTGTTACTAATCCATCTCAGGAAAACCAATGAAGATATCATTCTGGAAGCTTTCTTAGCAAGTCATGTCAAATCATCATTGATCAATGATGATTTGGATCAAATCAATGCAGATGACCTTGAAGAGATGGACATCAAGTGGCAGATGGCTATGTTGACTCTGAGGATGAAGAGGTTTATCAGAAGAACTGGGAGAAACAATTTTGATGTCAAAAGAGGAGATAAGGCTGGTTTTGATAAGTCAAAAGTCAGATGCTACAAGTGCAATGAGCCAGGGCACTTTGCTAGAGAATGCAAAGGAGGAACCACAAACCATCAGAACTCTGGAAGTGGTTCTTCCCAAACCCCAAGATTCAACAACAGGGGAAGCAATTCAAATCCTAGTTCTTCACAAGCACTTGTCTCACAAGAAAGGCAAGGATTTGACTGGAGTGACCATGCTGAAGAAGCAGTCCAAAATCAAGCACTCATGGCTGAAATCAAGGAGTCTGAAATCCCCACTGAGGTATCCTCTAAACTTTGTTCTGATTCTTGTTTAGAAACTGTGAAAAAGTACAGAGATCATAATCAGACCATGAGTGATAGTATTAAGAAGATGGAGAGAGAAAGGAGATAGTATGTTAAGGTCATTGACAATCTGGAGGATCAAATTAAGGCCTACAAAGCCAATGAACTTCAGTTTGAATATGATCATAACTACTGGAAGTGGGAGAAGAAGGAGCTTGAGAGAAAACTGTCAAAAGAAAAGGAGGACTTGGAGAGTGCAAGGAAAGAGTTGTCCAAAGCCAAAGAAGACCTAGATAAATTTTCAAAGTCCTCTAAGGCTTTAGAGTCAATTATTAGAGCACAAGTGACTGATGACTTAAAAAGGGGAATAGGATACAATAGCACCCCTCCTCCTTACAATCAGAATTACATTCCTCCCACAACTAATCTTCTTGAGAGTTTAGACAGAAGTAAGATGAAAGAAGGTTTGGATAGAATAGATCCAGTTGACTCAGAGGAGGAATCTGATAAGAAAAGCACTTCTGAGACCATTCCTGATGAAAACCACCTTCTCACCAATGAGAAAGGTGGTATGCCTTTTGTTCCTAGCAAAAATATAGAGACCACTAAGAAAGAGAAGGGGAAATCTGTCATGACATCAGAAAAGAGTAAGGAGAGAAAGACTGAGACAACTAGGAAAGAGAGTAGGAAGGACCACTATACTCAGAGGACTGTAGTTGATCCTGGTACTTCCTCACAGTCTCAAAACAAAAATCATCCTAGAGGGAACAAAAGGAACTGGAATAACCATTGGGCACAATGTCATGGTGTTGATCTGAGCAAGATAAACAGACCAAAACCATGCTTTATCTGTTGTAAGACAAATCATCTAGCAAGAGACTGTTATTTCAATCCATTTAATCAAAGAAACAGTTTTCAAGCTAGAAGATTTGTATCTACAAACAAAAAGGTTGTTCCTAAACAAAACAGATCTAGTCAACCCAAAAGAAAAGTTCAAAAGAAAAAGGTTGAAAAGAAGTCTGTTAAGATGGTTACTAAATGGGTACCAAAAGCTTCACTCAGTAATACTACTGCTTCTACAAGCAGTGGTAATAACAGTATTGCTTCTGACAGCAGTGGTAACAGCTTTCATAGTGTGAAAGTTAACACTGCTGCTAGTAATAACAGCAGTGGAAACTCCAACACTGTTACCACTGAAGTGTCTTCATTGAGAAAACCCATTATAACCAAATATTCCAGTCATGAGATCCCAAATAAAGACTATCTTTTGAAACTCAACAGATTGACAGAGGTCAGTTATGTTAATGATAAAGGAGAACCCAAGACCATATTGGCTTGGGTTCCCTCAAGACACTAACTGTTTCATCTCATGTGCAGGGTGTTTATGCAAAAAATCGCATCTACGGACGAATTAAGGTTCGCTTATGATTGTTATCCCGGCGAGAGAAATGAAACTTCAATAAATCGTGCACAAAACATATAAGGAAAAAGACACGATATTTGGTGACGCGGAAAACCCCATCGAGGGTAAAAACCGCGGCCGACTAAGAAATAGTCGACATTGAACTATATATCACCAATAAGGGGTGATATCCTTCGTAGTACAATAGCTTATCTTACGTTACAACAAAGAGATAAACACATGTCATGCGAAAGTAACGTGCAAGTATAAATGAATTCGAGAGAAAAAATAGATGATTCGTTGTATCGGTTGTCGGGGGTCTTCCAAATGAGCGGGAGAGTTCTTTATATAGTGCAAAAAGTAGTAACCGCTTGAGAGTTAATGCTCTTAATGACAAAAATCGTAACGGTCGAGTGCCATTAATTGTGCTTTTATTCATGGTCGTCGGTTACATCTCTTGAGTATTGATGAGCTTTAATCCTGCATTAAATAAACATTAAAACAACAGTTATATGTTAGATAATCGCGGTCTTATGAAATATTAAGACGGTCGTACGATATCTTAAGACGGTCATCGTACGATATCATCTTAAGACGAATGATATAATCGTACGATGAATGGTAAAATCGTAAGACGATTATGACAAATTCGTAAGATAATTATTTCTGCTGTATTTGCTCTTAAGAACCCTGTGTAAATACAAGCTCTGTCCTGTAATATTTGATCTTATAATTTCGACAGTCGAACGTTAGAATTTGACCATAACAGTTAGCCCCCCAGATTTGAATTTCAAAGTCAATTTGAATTTCAAATCTTATTTCGAAGTCTCGACGATGCATATAAATGCCAATTCCCTGTAGAAGCAAAAACATGGAGAAAAATATTAGTAGAAGCGCACGTAATTATTGAATTTTTTTTTCAAGGCGGGGTCCCACGGATGGCGCCAAATTGTTTATGCAAAAAATCGCATCTACGGACGAATTAAGGTTCGCTTATGATTGTTATCCCGGCGAGAGAAATGAAACTTCAATAAATCGTGCACAAAACATATAAGGAAAAAGACACGATATTTGGTGACGCGGAAAACCCCATCGAGGGTAAAAACCGCGGCCGACTAAGAAATAGTCGACATTGAACTATATATCACCAATAAGGGGTGATATCCTTCGTAGTACAATAGCTTATCTTACGTTACAACAAAGAGATAAACACATGTCATGCGAAAGTAACGTGCAAGTATAAATGAATTCGAGAGAAAAAATAGATGATTCGTTGTATCGGTTGTCGGGGGTCTTCCAAATGAGCGGAGAGAGTTCTTTATATAGTGCAAAAAGTAGTAACCGCTTGAGAGTTAATGCTCTTAATGACAAAAATCGTAACGGTCGAGTGCCATTAATTGTGCTTTTATTCATGGTCGTCGGTTACATCTCTTGAGTATTGATGAGCTTTAATCCTGCATTAAATAAACATTAAAACAACAGTTATATGTTAGATAATCGCGGTCTTATGAAATATTAAGACGGTCGTACGATATCTTAAGACGGTCATCGTACGATATCATCTTAAGACGAATGATATAATCGTACGATGAATGGTAAAATCGTAAGACGATTATGACAAATTCGTAAGATAATTATTTCTGCTGTATTTGCTCTTAAGAACCCTGTGTAAATACAAGCTCTGTCCTGTAATATTTGATCTTATAATTTCGACAGTCGAACGTTAGAATTTGACCATAACACAGGGCAACCAAGGAAGAAGGAGTACTCTTTGGCATGTTGATAGTGGTTGCTCTAGGCACATGACAGGTATCATGTCTTTACTTGAAGACTTTAAAAAGTTTGAAGGTGGACATGTTGCCTTTGGGGATAATCCAACTGGAGGTAAGATTAGTGGTAAAGGTAAGGTATCAAAAGGTAAGATGACCTTTGATGATGTTTATTATGTGGAGCAGTTAAGATATAACTTGCTGAGTGTATCTCAGGTTTGTGACAAAAAGTTTGGAGTATTCTTTACTGATACTGTGTGTCTTATACTTGCTCCTGGATTTAAGATTGATGAGAGTCAAGTAATGCTTAGGACTCCTAGGAAATATAATGTTTACTGTTTGGACATTGAAGATGCTTCCTCTTTATCATCCTTAAACTGTTTATTCTCAAAAGCATCTGTGAGTGAGTCATCACTGTGGCATAGGAGGATGTGCCACATGAATTTCAAAAACATGAATTTACTTGTCAAAAACAACCTTGTGAGAGGTCTGCCTGCAAAGGAATTTTCAAGTGATGATCACTGTGTAGCATGCCTCAAAGGTAAGCAACACAAAAACTCACACAAGTCCAAAGAAGTAAACACTATCTCATCACCTTTACAATTATTGCACATGGATCTGTTTGGTCCTACCAATGTGATGAGTATAGGCAAGAAATCCTATTGTCTTGTGATAGTTGATGATTACTCTAGGTTTACTTGGGTTTACTTTCTAAGAACAAAGGATGAGACAAGTGGACTGATCAAATCCTTTGTGACTAGAGTGGAAAACAAGACAAATCTTAGAGTAAAAGTCATTAGATCAGACAATGGAACTGAATTCAAGAATGCTGATTTGAATAGCTTTTGTGAGGAAAAAGGTATTTAGAGACAATACAATGCTCCTAGAACTCCTCAACAGAATGGTGTTGCTGAGAGGAGAAATAGGACACTAATTGAGGCTGCAAGAACTATGTTGGCTGACTCTAAACTTCCAATCACTTTCTGGGCAGAAGCAGTTAACAATCAACAACAGAAGCTGAATATATAGCTGCATCTCAGTGCTGTTCACAAGTCCTATGGATTCAAAATCAGATGCAAGACTATGGTATTTCTTTCTTGCAGACACCAATCTACATTGATAATAACAGTGCTATCAGCATTGTTAACAATCCAGTCAAGCACTCTAAGACCAAACATATAGAGATCAAGTACCATTTTATCAGAGATTGTAATGAAAAGAAGTTAGTTCAAGTCCTGAAAGTCCACACTGATGATCAATATGCAGACCTGTTCACAAAAGCATTTGATGTTGGCAGGTTTACATTTTTGGTTACAGGTGTTGGAATGATGAACTCTGAATAACCCTTCTTTTTATTACACTTTTATTTGTACTTTCTCTGTATATTTTCTTCCTTTTTATTTTTATTCCTAAGTTGGTATTTTAATGAGTTTGTGAATGTTGCAGATACATGGTAAAGTTCTTGGTTTGATTAAAAGACTCTGGGTGATGTTACCACTGCTTAGTTGGAGTTACTTCTACTAGCATGTCTCTATCGCAAAACCAAATTTACATCACTAAGTCTTTACCACTGCTTGTGTTGCACATTACCACCGCTAGCACACTCGCACATTACCATCGCTAGCACACTCGCACATTACCACCGCTAGCACATTCGCACATTACCACTGCTAGCACACTCGCACATTACCACCGCTAGCACTGTTACCCCTGCTTGCATATTGATACCACTGTTTGTTCACACTTGCGTTCTTACCACTGCTTTTTACTTGACAAGTGTTTTTACCACTGCACATGTTATTACCACTGCGTGTGACTTTTACCACTGCTTTTAACTTCACACGCATATGGTACCACTACTATGGTAAATTACCACTGCTTTTAAAGTGGCACGCATACTTACCACTGCTTGTATGTTTTACCACTGCTTCTAACGAATACCATTGCTAGTGTTACTTACCACTGCTTTTGATTTCTACCACTGCTTGTGTTCGTTACCTCTGCTGATGGTAGTTACCCCTGCTCATGAGTTTAGTATAAAAGCCCTAACTTGACCGCCTTTTTCACAAACGGCTATTCTGAACTTTTTCTCTGAAAACGTTTGCGATTCTACATCAATTCTCCCTCTGTGTTCTTGAAATTTCAATCGAGTACTGATTCTACTTCTGATTTTAGGGTTTCTCTTGCGTAATCGATCATGGATTCTCTGTGTTTCGTCAAGGATCACAACAAAGTTGGTTATCTCACCAAAGATAACAACTCCGAAGGGTTTGAAGACATTCTTGACTTCTTGGCATCATCTAACATTGCCTATGCCGCAACCATTAACCCCACAATCTACATTCAGCATATGCAAGATTTTTAGTCGAATGCGGTTATTCAAGAAGTAGAAGGGGTCAAAATCATTCAAACCACCATCTGTGGTCAATCACTCACCCTTACCCCTGCAAAGATCAGACTTCATCTGAAACTCAATGATGACACATGTATAACTATGCTTACACCCTCAACTATAATGGAATCTCTTCAAAGAATGGGGTATACAGGCTCTCCAACTTCTTTAAAATACCTTAAGGGTAAATTTTGCCCTTAGTGGAGGTTCTTTGTGCATACCCTTCTACACTGTTTTTCAAAGAAAACCACCGGTTTTGGTGAGTTTAGTAGTACCATTGCTTCTGCTTTGGTCTGCTTAGCCACTAACCAGGTGTTTAACTTTTCTCAAATGATTTTTGATGATCTTGTTTACAATCTTGAAAACATCCATAATGACAAAATAAAATCTTTTTACATGTTTCCAAGATTTTTACAAGAAGTTATTACTAAGGAATTGACGGATGTACCAATGGATGGAGACACTTACAAGAGTCATGCTCTTGGTAATAAAGTGTTTTCAAACATGAAGAGACCTGCTACAGGCTCTAATGAGACTTTCACCCCATTGTTCTCTACAATGATGAGGGTGAACCACCCACAAGGTGAGGCATCAGGCTTGCTGCCCTCCCAATCAAGCATACCCTCTGATGACCTACCCACACCTATCACTGATACAATCCCTCAGTCCCTTGATACAATCCCCACCCCTACACTCAAAATACCATATTTGTAACACCACGGTTACGATTATCGCCAAAAACACAATTTAATAACCCAAAACAAAACATACGGGATATCATTTTCTAAGTAAACCACCAAAAGCTAATTATACCTTAATAAGTATTTCCAAATCCAAAACAAAAGCTTACAATCTTATAATTAAAACATTTACCAACCAAAAATTCGGGACAACATAATAACTACCCGAATATATTTACATCCCAAAATATATAATAGACATAATTATATATATATATATATACCAAGACTTGGCAACGATCCCCGAACTAAACACGAACTAACTACACCGGGTTCTTGCCTTTATCTTCTTTCTTTCCTGAAAAAAAATAGTGAGCTAACGGAATAAGCACATGGCTTAGTGAGATAAATAGTCTAAACAAATGTTATTGAAATTAAGTCTATACAAATACACGGGAACCGAAAACCAACCAATTGAATGGTTATATCAATGAGCGATTATTTGAGAGTAACACTTACGTAATAAGAATTGTCCATAATATAACCAAAAATCAAGTGCCGAAATCAAACAATTCATCATGACATAACAAGCTTATTTCAATGCAAATTACAAGTAATTATCAGAGGATACCAGGTCAATTCCTTTTCAAGGGATCAATATCACGCGTTAGTCAAACGGTCTAAAGCAACATATCGAAATAACCAAACAACAGAACACATAGGACTAGCAGGGAGCCCATCGTTACTGGGTATGCTCGAGCTCCTATGGTTCACAGAATACAATGCTTAGGACTGGCAGGGAGCCCGCCTTCATCTCCCGGGTATGCCCGAGTCCCTATACTCGTGCTTCTCCTCACATTAGGCACCGAGTACAGCCAACAGACAACAAGAACGACTAGAATGTCTCACCGATCCCTCCCCCTTCATCGGCATGTTGACATTCACCGTTTTCGGGACGGATCACACAAAGTAATCCCCGTACTTCCGGTTTCACAAGAAATCAAAGAAACAATACCGACGGAATACATGGATATCCAAACCGACCGACATTTCGGAAGAACTCGTAATCGAGAGATCAATACGTACAAAGACAAAAGACCAATAAGAACCAACTCTAAAGTCATAGAAATCACGTACATATAGATGGTATATAAATATACACTTAATACAATAATATTTGAATAGATATTTAACTCACCTCACGACCGAATGTCAAATACGGTCAAATCGACGACAAATGTCCAACCTTGCAATCCAACTATAAGATACCCTCCAAAGGACTCAAACAAGCTTAAATTATCCCCTGGAGTTCATATATCAAGTTTCGTAAGCATTGGAACAACCAATCACATTTTATCGACTTAATCATATCATAAGCTATCTTTAATTATATGCTGCAGCACTGTTTTTAACCTCTGTTTCACCCCACTTAAACTCAAAATCACACTTTGACTTCAACATATGGATTAAAGTACAGATTCATATCTTTCCAACGCCACTGACCTTGTATTTTTCTGATTTTTCTACGATTTTATACAATTTTTACAAAACAGTGCTGTAACATGCTTTTCAAACTCGAAAAATCATACTTTTGTCCAAATAAGTATCCAATTCCATTTCAATCCTAATCAAACTCAGATGTTAACTTAATTTTATCATCATCAAGGTAAAATCAACAAGAAATCATGGTCCATTCATCTTTTTCTACC
The DNA here is from genome assembly GCA_030169165.1 of Centaurea solstitialis. Taxonomy (NCBI): domain Eukaryota; kingdom Viridiplantae; phylum Streptophyta; class Magnoliopsida; order Asterales; family Asteraceae; genus Centaurea; species Centaurea solstitialis. Next base: position 72,724,918 of record CM058045.1, read on the forward strand.
AAGTTCATAAAAATCCATCTTTGTATAACAAATAGTCATCATATTCATAGTGAATACTCACTTAATCTTTCCATCTTCTTGCATAACCACCATGTAATCAAAGAACTAACTAATGTATAATCATAATCTGAGCATAATATCATGATTTCTACCCTTATCTTACACATGCATTAAGCTTATTTTACCCAATTATCATCATACTTGTTACAACTTCAAGAACAAGAACAAGGATGAGATTACCTTCAAATTGTTGTGTAAACCTTCAAGATAACATGATAATAACCAACATAAAACCATAATCTTACAAAATCAACCACTAATTTCAAACATGCAAACCTTAATTTCCATGATTGACACTAATTCTAGAGATTAAACTTAGCATTAGGAGTATACCTTCAACAATCTTCACATAATCATCAAGAATTCTTCACTTGATCTTTGATTCTCCAAGAAATTGAAGGTGTTTGAGCTTAAGTGTGTGAAAATCGCACCTTTACTGTGTGTGCAAGTTATGGAACTGAAAATGGTCTAAAATGAAGCTTAAATTCGACTTTTGTAGGTCAAATCCAAGTTGGGTCGGGTTTGACCCGCCTAAGTACCCATTTTGACCACTAAAACTAAAAATAACGTAACTTTTCGCTCGTAACTCCGTTTTCGATGAGGTTTTCGCCTACGCGTTCGTAACGAAATAATCTACAACTTCCAATAATAATATTCCAGAAAAGATCTCCTTAAAAAAATTGGTTTTACGAATCCATAGCTTAACCGTTGACGTTTTGACTCATTTTCTCCAACTTTCTCAATCTAACTCCGATTGTCATGAAAATTTCTAAATCCTCTCATATACTCCAACGAAGAATAACCTTAAAATTTCAAACACAAACTCCCACTAAATCATCAGTTACCTTATATGGCACTACGAATACACTTAATAAAATTTCTACACGCTTAACATTTTCTCGCATGTAAGCACATAATATCCTTCGTAACATATAAATGAGGCACACTTAGCATATAATATGGTAATTTAGAATTGGGATGTTACAAATACCTCCCCCTTTTGAGGATTTCGTCCCCGAAATCATTGTTGTGGGAACAAAGAAGGGTATTTGGCCTGCATCTCATCTTTACGTTCCCACGTCCAATTTGGTCCCCTATGGTGTTTCCACTTTACCAACACCAAGTCCACCTCCTTATTACGTAGGTTCACTTTTCTCTCATTTAGAATGGATTCCGGTTCTTCAACATATCTCAACTTTTCATCTACTTTGACTTCTGATAAGGGAACCATTTCCTCATGTTTACCCAAACATTTACGTAAGTATCCGACATGAAACACATCATGTATCCCCGTAAGTTCCTCTGGTAATTCTAGTCGATAAGCTTGTTTCCCAATGCGCTCCAATATTTTGAATAGACCGATATTGGACGATATGTCGAGAAGTGTACCACATGCTTACAAGTAAAAGCCGAACATCAGAAACCGTATGGTAGTTTGCAGCCTCTAGGGGTACCGATGTGGAAATGGGAAGAGTTAACCATGGATCTGGTTACTAAACTACCAAAAACCCAACGTCAACATGATAGTATTTGGGTTATAGTTGATCGGTTGACCAAATCTGCACTGTTCTTACCTGTCCGAGAGTCTTATTCTATGGATCGATGGGCGCAGTTGTACATTGATGAAGTTGTCTCGCGACATGGTGTACCGGTGAAGATTATCTCTGATCGAGACTCTCGATTCACTTCCAAATTCTGGAGCGCATTTCAACGAGAGTTGGAGACACATTGATACGCGTTGCGTATTTGTATAAAAGTCAATTTTTTTACATCTTTTTAGGTTAGATTTTCATATTTATCCCACCATTTGAGTCGTTTTATTTCTTATTTACACTTTATTCATTGCATGGAACTAAGAAATGATTTACCTATTTTTAGCTTTATAATTAGACTAATATATATGTTTTTGAGTGCAGAAGGCAATGCTCCAGCAATGCTTCAGCATTGGGCATCAGACAGCTCAGAATGTTGAACACATTTTCGGGTAAACAAAAGATGCAAAGACATTAATCCAGGTCCGATTATTGAAGAAAGCAAGTCTGAGCTAAACTTATTGGGAGATTAGTGAAGTCTTGGAGCTTCTATTATTATTACCCACTTTACCAACTCAAGACTTTTGTGCAAAAGTAAAGTATGGTGTAAAAATATGGCCAAAAGACTTTTGTGTACAAAGGAGTATGGTGTGGTTGTTCAACCAAAGACTTTCTTGCCAAGTTACTAGTCATCTAATAGTAGTGTTCTTGTTCTTTTGTTACTTCCTTTAGTATAAAAGGGAGTGTTGGGTTCTCATTGTAAAAAAAGTTTTATATCACCAACTCTTTGAGTTGTGTGGTTTGTAGTTTTAGTTAAATCTTTGGCACCAAAAATAATCTCTTTTAAATTTAAGTCTTGCACTTAGTTTCTTTTAGTTTCTAGTATTGCAATTTACTTTCCTTTACATTATTGTCTTTAATTTCTTGTCTTGCAATTTTAATTTCTTTAATTTATGCATTTACATTATTGTCTTGTATTTTAATTCCTTTAATTTATGTACTTTACTTACATGTTCCTTATTATTATTGTAATTTATTTTCAAGTAATGAGTAGCTAATTTCTTTAGCTTGGGTGTGAGACCATAAAAGTGGGTTTTTAATCAAAGGAAGGTGGACGTTGTTTCTCAATAACAACGTTCCACCATCTCATTCCAAGTTTTATAAAAAGCTCTAAAACACTTCTTGACGACATGATCACTTGAAAAGTGTTAAAGTGCCGATGGATTCAGACATGAACCATTTGATTGCACGTCATGGCGAATGATATGGGAGGTATTCTAGACATAGATGCTAACTTTGTTATTTCAAAATGAAAATCTCGACGAGTTGGACACTAGTCAAGGTGTTAAAGTGTAGTGGTTTAGATATAAGCTGCTTAAACAATCCAACTTGAATGATATGGGAATCGGCCCGATAGGGTGATTTTTAACAAAGACATTTGTTTGTCCATATATTTTGAAAGCACCGTTTGTCACCAATCACTGGTCCGGATACCACGCAGACATGTGGGTTGAAAGCTAAATAATGGTATAATGGTGAGAATCCGACAGGATCCTTTCAAAGTAGATGGTGAAACAAGTTGTTGATAAACTAATAATGCTACTCATTGTTGTAGTATTTGCCCACCAGAATTTGATTTTAATACCCACTCAAAAGTCTTACACCCTTGCTTCCTTTATTATCTGTTAAGTCACCAATCACCTAATCAATCAATCATTCCTCAAATTCGCCATCTGAAGTTAGTTTTTCAACTCAAGATCTTGCAACTAAAGATACCTATCCCTGTGGAATACGATACTTGGTTCTTACCATTTTATTACTTGAAGACGATATTATATCTCATTGTATACTTGCTTTGAGGTATAATTAAGTCCGTGAGTGTGAAACAAAATAGCTCATCAAGTTTTTGGCGCCGTTGCCGGGGATAGGCGTACATCTATTGTTGTTGAGAGATTGAATCTTGGGAAGCTAATTTTTCTACCATATTTGTTGCTTGTCATATGTCTCCATGTGTGTTCAAGTAACAACTTTTTGAGTTTATCTTTCTATAAATATGGATTCAATGAGACATTCGTTTACACCATATGAAACTCTTTTATGTGAATATTGTGGTGGTAATCATTTCTCATCCAATTGTCATTTGAACCCATATTTTGTAGGAGATAGTAATTGGGATACCTCACACTTCAATGGATATACTCAATCATGGGAGACTCATCCCGATTTGTCTTTAAATAATCAAGATCATGGCACTTTCACATCACCAACACCTCTATTCCAAGATTGGAGTAACACATATTCAAATACTTTTGAGCAATCTTGGGAGGAACAAGTTGATTTTAGTGAAAATTTTCAAAATGATGAACAAATACCTTCTTACCAAGATTGGAGTAACACTGACTCATATACTTTTGACCAATCTTGGGAGGACCGGGAAAATGATTTTGCTGGAAGTTTTCAAGGGGATGATTTTAACAACTCATTTTTACCCCCTACACCATCTTTCGAACAAGTTGATTTTTCTGAAAGTTTTCAAGGGGATGATTTTAACAACTCATTTCTACCCCCTACACCATCTTTCGAACACGTTGATTTTTCTGAGAGCTTTCAAGGGGATGATTTTAGCAACTCATTTTTACCCCCTACACCATCCTTTGAACAAGTTGATTTTTCTGAGAGCTTTCAAGGGGAAAATTTTAACAACTCATTTTTACCCCTTACATTATCTTTTGAACAAGTTGAAATCTCTGAATCTCTTAAAGCTTTGATGAATGATTTCTCACAAAACCTAAAAAGTTCAGTAGACAATATGACAGCATCTGTTGAAGAGATCATTAGTGAGCGTAAAATACAAAGCCAAACTCCTATTCCATGTGAGATTGAAAATTTTGAGTGTGTTGGTATGGACAAGGTTGAGGCTATCATTTTGGAAAGTAATCAAGAGATGGAGAGTTCCGAGAAAACATGTGAGCATTTGAGCAACCCCTCTTCCCTTCAAAATAGTGAAGAGGTGCAACAAAATGCCAAGATTGTCATTAGCCCATGCTTTGAAGTTGTGCTTAAAAAAGATGTTGTTGCAAATACCGCAACATTCAAGCAACAAAGTTGTGCTAAAAATATTAAAATTATTTTTAAGAGGGGATGTGACAATCAATCCAAGGACTCAGAAAGCTTCATAAAAACAAGTTCTACTATTGGTGAAGTGATGTGGAAAATTCTTTATAGGGTGAAATGTCCCCTCATTTGTGCTGTTAAATTCTTGTGTCATGATCAAAAAGCGAAGGAAGTAAATAGGAAAATATACAAGCATAAGTGGAAAGAAAAACACCATGTTAAGTCGGTGCACAGTCAGAACTGGGAGCATACTGAGCTGCTCCAATAAATCCCACAAATCATGAGTTAGTTGTAGCAAAGGAACCAGAAGTTGAGGGCAAAAATCAACTTGCTGAAGGCAAAAGCTGCAGCTGGCAATGCTGCAGCATTGGCAACCGCATCAGGAGCTCCATAGTCCACACCTACTCCTCCGGAGTAGGGCAGGTCCATTTCTTTCTCTTTAGTTCCATGCATTTTTATTTTTTTATTTTGGGATATCTTTTACATTTTATAGGTTTATTTTAGTACATGATCACACATTGTATGTCTTGGTACATTTGGATTTATAGCCCTAATAAATTTTCATGGTTTGATTATGTCTCCTAATGAGTGTTCTTGCTAGAACTAGCACTCATCTTCTTGGAATAAAATTTCACTCACACACTTTAAAAAAAAAGAGGGTATGATCTAGGCTTTCTTTTTCACAACAGTTAGCCTCTTGCACCTAAACACACTTCCATATACACCATCCAATACGGACATTGTCGATTTTAAATTTGGGGATGAGAGGTGCATCAAGGCTAAAATGTCACAACCAAATAGAGCATAGCTCTAAGGATTCAGCCTTTCCATGTACAAAAATGCACAAATGCACAAAATGTTCCATAGGAGCAAGTTGCACAAATCCAACAAAAGCAGAAAAACGTTAAATATGTTATGTTGAGAGGAAAAAGGCATTGTGAGAAAAGAATTGCCAAAGAGTGACCTGTGAGTCCCAAAATGAATGAGAATGAAAGATGGAGAGAAATACAAGCTAATGATTAAGCATTGAAGAACAATAATGGTGAGAATGTTGGTAAATGAGATGGAGAAGACAAAAGAGAATAAGGAATTTCTAGGGATTGCTTCTCATAGAAAAAGTAGGCTACCAACAAGTCTAACAAACCCTAGGCTATAGCTTGGTATATATAGCACTAGGTATAAGTGAATTACAAGATAAGCCCTTAGAGTCTATGACTCTTTACAAAAGAGGGCAAACATAAACTAAAGCATAAGTAAGAATAGATAAAGTACAAGATAGACCCTTGACTTCTTCACAACCTCAAAGTAGGGTCTAACAATCTCCCCCTTTGGGAAGAAGTCAGAAGGGTGGTGGAAGCTCAAGCGCCGGTTCCCACTTCGACATCTGAAGGAACTCCTCCCATTCACCGATGATCCTAGCACGCATCTGCATAGCCGCTTCCACTCGTCTGTACATCAGTCTCTCCTTGAGCTTTCTCTCGATCAGGTTCATTGCCTCCAAAATCTTTCCCTTTCCGTCCACGAACTTCCGACTCGGTACCTGATCAGCCAGAAGTCTGCTCTGCATCCCGTTGAAGACGTAGAGAAGGGTCCCGTCGCAGAATTTAGCAAGTTCGCTAAATCGCATGAATCTTCGCTCCCTCTTCTTCATCGTCACATAAAGAACCCCGTGCTCCGGTATCCTGGTTGGCATGTATGGAAGATAAGCGTCGATACCAGGTACGAGCAGGTTCGGGCGGAGCAGGTTGACCTTCGGCTGGCGGCTCTCGATAGCTAGCTGGTAGTCCGTCACACGCGCGAGGGTGATCGCATGACGAACATACTTCTTCAAGATTTCGGTGCCGTCTCTGTAGTGCTCAGGTCGGAGTATCGGGCCCTGGAGGTACTTGATGAGCGTCAGAAGGTCTTCAAGGTGAATTCGGTCCAGATCTGCTTCCGTGAAGGTCCAGTCTTGCAAAACACCACGAGGAATGCCGGTCCCGTACATACGGACGTCGTACTCAAGGAATAACTGATGGCCATGTCTGTAGGGGCGCATCGCAGTTACCTTGATGAAACGACGTCTGATTCTTTGACGTCCGTGAGTGGCCCAGTTGCACATCCTCTGATGTACGTATGCAGTCCTTCTTCTCTTGTTCTTGATGTGCGAGATCCCGAAATAACCTTTCTTGACCAGACGTGCAGGTTCTCCTGCTGGAAGATGCGACTGAAGGATTCTTCAAGGAATGGCCTGAATATGACGGAGTGGTTCCAGTTGAGCTGGATGACAACTGGAGCGGAAGTCTCTGGATCTGTCGAGTGAACTGTGCGAGGAGCGTCCGGAGTGGGAAACTCGAACGCTGACATGAAGCTGGTGTAGTCGGTGTTTTGGAGAATGTCGTCCCCCTTCTTGTAAATCCTGAGGCTCTGAGCTAGCGACCGAAGAATCTTCCGGGCTTCCTCCGGGATCTGAAATTCTGAAGGGTCTTTCGGTGCTGCTTCTGGGGGAACGACCTCTATCCCTGCTGTCTCGGTCAGTTGAGGAAATTCAACTACCTCACCTGCCGGAATTGGCTCGTAGCGCCAGCTCCCCATGTCGGGAATCGCCTCCGTATCTGAGTCTATGAAGGCAGTATCGGCGGCGGCGGATTCGGACGGGGCACTCGAGCTGGCAGGTTGTGATGCTGAAGCTGTAGTAGCAGGCGCGGAACCGAGGCTTGAGCGAGGCCGATGCGAGGTCGTTTGGCTCCTGCATCTCCCCCTCATGAGGACCTGCGCCCGGGTCAGTGTCATCATGTCCCCGTTTGGAGGACTGAGCCTGAGGCCGGCACGCTGCCTCGAGTTCGCGGATACGACGGTTGGCGGCCTCCAACTGTGCGTCCCTCTCTCGCAACTGAGCATCCCTGGCGGCTAGACGTTCTTCCGCGCGCTTGAGCTTGGCCGAAAGCTTGTCGTTCTGAGTCGTCAGCGCGGAGACCGTCATGTTGAACTCGTCTTCATGAACGTAGCCTGGAATGGCTCCCTGAGGTGCTGGTTGCGGAGGCTGAAGGCGGAGGACTGGCTCGGTACGAGGAGGAGCCACTGACTGATGCAACTGAAGCTCGGTCGACTTGCCCTTTGCTTGGCGTCGTAGTTCTTGCAGTTCTTCCTCCCGTTCGGCATCACGAGACTTCAGTGTCTCGATCTCTCCCCTTTGCTCGTTGAGAGCACTCTCGAACGCCTCAAGTTTGGCATTGCGAGAGGCCTCGGCGCGGTCGAGCTCCGCGAATCTGGCTTGGACGACTTTAAGGATGTCGCCCGAATCCGTCGGACCCAGTCCCGGTAGTACAGTACCCGGTGCCACTTGGGCTCCGGTTGACGAGAAGAGTCCTACTGAGGTGCTCTCTCGGCCTGAAGTCATCGCTGGTGTAAGGTTGACGATGTCAGGACTTCCGGTGGATCCTCGAAGGGCGTCATCAGACGCTCCGACTCCCCCCGTTCCGGCCAGGCCACTCGGGCGGGCGGATGGTGCTCCAAGAGGTGTCCTATCCAAGTGAATGACGGTAAACGTCTCGGTAATTGGATCTAAGACTATTGGTGCACGAAATGAAGTCGAGAGGGGGGGCAGCTCCTCTCTGATATCAACACCGGCAGACTCCGAGTGAGTGGCCGGTGGAAGTTGTGCTATATCCCCGTGCGAAGATGAAACGACCATCTGTTGAGAGATGGCCGAGTGGGTGGCTTGGGCGTGCAGATGCGCTGGTTGGCTGCCAGCGTCTTGACCTGACGTCAACAAGTGACCGGTCTGAGTGTGGGTTGCCTCTCTGGGGGAATGACTCGGGGTAGATGGGAGTCCTAGGGTGTCTAACCTAGTGGGTTCTTCGTCTCCTCCCTGTTCTTCTATCCTTAGCCACTCTTCATCTAAATGGACCTCTTCGTCGACGGTCTCTTTTCTCTTACCCTCACCTACGCCCTCAAGGTCTTCATCACCTTGTCTCTCCACTGCCATTTCCACTTCATCTTCATCACCAACACGACCTTCAGTTCGGCCGTCTGAATCTGCATCATCCTGCTTGAGGATGTCAACGGAGTCGTCTCCGTTGAAAGATGAAGTCTCTTCATCTGCATCTCTAAGAGCCTTGCCGCTCTTGAGGTTGTCCACCTCCTCAGAAGAACCATCATCGAAGTCTACTTGTTCGGACTCGGTGGCCTCAACATCAACAACCTCGCGGTTGGATGGAGTGTGATCGGAGGAGGACTCGTCACGGCCTTCGTCACGGCCGGATGCATCGCCGGAATCGTCTCCGGAGGGTTCACCTTCTGGGTCTCCATCTGGTCCGGGAGCAGCGTCGGTTTGAGGAGGCGAAGGAACGTGTGCTTGTTCTTGTGGGGAAGCTTCCACGTCCCCACCCTGTACCTCTGGTGATAGTGCTATAGGCTGCTCCGGTTCGTCAGACTGGTATGGAGAAGGTGGCGAGTACCTCTGAGCACCGGTGTACCTCTTTGTTCTGGCGCGAATGTAGTACTCGTCAGATTGTTCGTCAATCAACTCGCGACGCGTGCGACGTCCTCTCGCTTGACGCGCCCGTTGGTAAAAGCGCGCTCGGACCGACCTGAGGGGACATGTGGAACCGCGGAAGTACTAACTACTCTACCCGGCGACCCCCTTACGTCCACTCGAATCACACCCGATCCGGAGGCGCCCCCAGTGGCACCCCGGGGCTCGGCACCTAAGGCCCGAGCCGACTGACGGACGGTTTGCACATCCTGGGCAGGGCTCCTCGGCTCTGAGGAGTCCGTGGACGTGTCTCCTAGACCTATGGACGCCCTATATAACCCTACGCTCGCTGCTTCCCTATCCGCGGTGGCCAACACATGGCGAGGTATCGGCATCTCCTCTTGACCGGGTTTGAGTTCCCGAGTCTTGGATCTGGTGATCTGCTTGCTCTTGAAGGTCAGGTGGCGAGATCTGCGGTCGACTTCTGGATGACGGCTCATGTGGTCGCGTATCATCAAGGCAAAGAATCTCATCCACGGAATGGATGAATGCTTGGTGCGCTGGTCGTCGTGGTCGACATCCCGAGTTACGTCAATCCATAGCTGGGCAGCGTAGTCGATCCGTCGCCCGTAGATCACCGAGTGGATGATATGCCACATGTTAGTCGAGGCTCTTTCTGAGCCCTTGACTTTGGCGGATAAACATCTGTTCAAGATGTTGAACAGGGTCGCCCAAAGAGGTGGCAGCATGTTGGTCATCACCTGTGAGATCCCGTTCAGCTTCTGTCCTGGATTCGCCATGACACCGATGGCAAGGATCTCGCTGAAGAGGATCGGTGTCTCAACGATGGGCTCAAAGGGAGCCTCAACGGAGTTCGCCGGAAGGTGCAAGATACGGCGGAAATCAGCAAGGGTGACGGACATTTCCGTCTGATCCACGCGGCCAACGAGAGTACGGCCTCCAGCATGGTGAACAATTCTGGACGTGTGCCAGAATTGTTGAAGATAGATCATTGGTACCTCAGCAGTTGCCTCAAGAGAGTAGGCAATGGGGTGCACCTTCAGAATCTCCAAGATTACCGGTTCTTGGGCCGGGAAGTTGTTCAGATCAACGTACTCATTGTTCTGAGTAATCGGCTTCAGATCGGCATCGGTGATCAACTCGCGGTCAGCAGCATTGCGAAGAGCCATTTCTGTTCACATAGACATATTTGACAAGTTAGTACAGTCATGAACTACTAAGTGTTTAGAAAAGGTTGAGGAACCAAGTGAACCAAACCCGATTCGGGTATTGGTAAATCCCGAATCGGGAGTGTGTCAAACCCGAATCGGGTAAGACACCACTCGAGTCCAACCAAGTTCTAACACTTGTGAAAAAAAAAAATTTTGGCATGACCTCGACTCAACGCGAGTCGAGAAACACGAGTACCCGAATCGGGTTACTCAGTTTCCCGAGTCGGGAATTGAGATCAATTGTAAATGTGTATTTCCTCAAGAAACCCGATTCGGGAATGGTGTATACCCGAATCGGTAAAGAGAGATATCTTAGAAAACATTTTGGATTTCCTATAGAAACCCGATTCGGGTTTTGAGTATACCCGAATCGGTAAAGATGATAAAAACACTTAGGGAATTTTAAACCAAGTTCAAAAAGTCCACCCTTACACGGATGCGGGAAACTCGGATACCCGAATCGGGTTAACCATGTTTCCCGGATCGGGATTATGAAAAACGAGAACGAGGGTTCCACGATGGATCGATGCGGGAAACCCGAATACCCGAATCGGGTTATTAGGTTTCCCGAATCGGGACTACGAACCAACAAGAACATTCAAGAACCCCGAATCGGGATTTATGAATATTCGAAGACATTCATGATACCCGATTCGGGTATTAAGAATACCCGATTCGGGTTTTTCGAACAGGCGCGACGGTTCGTTTTCTAACGACCCAAAATCGCTCAAAAACACGATCAACGAACATATAAACTAGTACATTATGATCTAAATCAGTTCTAGACTAGTTTCTAAACAACAAACGACCGATTGGACGTCCCGAAAACCCATTCCAAAGAGTTTGGGTTTCGGGTTTATCCAAGAAGCTTTAGGCTTCGATTCGGCTAAGAAAACGTAACAGATAGGTGTTATAACTGGTATCATTGTGTCCGAAATCTTACCGTGATCGTCTGGGAGTAGTCGGATCGAAGAACGGAGGTCGGGATCGCCGGAAAAGTGACCGGAAGCGGGAAAGGTGGTGATGGCGGTTCGAAAGTGAGAGAGAGAGAGAATTTGAAAAATCTGAATTCTTTTAAAAAGCATAAAAGGAAAAAGGACAAGTCTCCCTTTTTATATATTTGAAGTCAACTTATCAGTTTAAGGATAAGTGTACCCCCTTTTCACTCTCAACTTTCGGAAATGGCACAAACACCCCCTGGACTTCAAGTTTCGCGAAAGTTGCAAAACGAGTCCCTGAACTTGAGTTTTATAAAGTTTTCAAAAACAGCCCCTGAACTTATGTTCCAGGAGATGACAGATTTAGTCCCCGAACATGTAAGTTCAGAAACTTGTCACATCCACCCCCTGAACTTGCAAGTTCACAAAAAATGCACAAGTTCAGTCCCTAGACCTCAACGTAACGACTAACCTGGATATGTTTTCATCGGGTATTAACTGTGTAACCCCGGTATCGGATTTTGCGCGAGTCCTGATCTGATTTAACCAGAAGTCGTTGTGAATGTCCACACCTACAAAACAAAGACCAGGATGGTATCCATTGTAGTGTGGATCCAAGAACGTTAGCACAAACAAACATATGATTATACAGACACTCCCCCTCGATAAATGCTATATAAAGATGCAAGCCTCCCCCGACACACATGCATCCTAACAGATCCCCAGCTCCCCCTAGACCTTAGGCGGGAGGTCTAACATTCCTAATTTGCTTAGAAGGAAGTAATGGCGTTTCTCATCAAAGGCCTTAGTGAACAGATCAGCAAGCTGAAGATCACTTTCCACAAAATACAGTTCAATGTTACCTTTTTCGACATGATCCTTGATGAAGTGGTATCGGATGTCGATATGCTTCGTTTTGGAGTGCTGAACTGGATTTGCGGTAATCAGAATGGCACTTTGAGAGTCGCAGTAGATTGGGATCCGGTTCATGGTGTATCCGAAGTCCGCCAGTTGGGTTTTCATCCATAGAACTTGTGAGCAACAACACGCGGCCGCAATGTACTCAGCTTCGGCCGTGGAGAGTGAAACACAGTTCTGTTTGCGTGACGACCAACTTACCAACTTGTCCCCGAGGAATTGGCATGCTCCGGATGTGCTCTTCCTGTCCAACTTGCAACCTGCATGATCTGAATCTGTGTAGCCAATTAGCTCAAAACTAGAACCCTTTGGGTACCAAAGGCCAAAGTCTGGCGTGCCCTTCAGGTACCTAAGGATTCTCTTCACAGCCTTAAGGTGTGAATCACGCGGGTCGCACTGATAACGAGCACAGACACCCGTGGAGAATACAATATCTGGTCTACTGGCCGTGAGGTATAGTAAAGAACCAATCATGGCCCGATATTTCTTTAGATCAACCGGCTTGCCAGACAAGTCGGCGTCCATTTGAAATGATCTGGACATTGGTGTAGCAGCAGAGTTTGAGCCAACCACATCAAAACGTTTTAATAAATCGTGAACATATTTTGATTGGTTTATGAAAATGCCTTCAGGGCACTGACGGACTTGAAGTCCCAAAAAGAATGTCAGTTCACCCATCATACTCATTTGAAATTGTGATTTCATAGTGTGCTCAAACTCTGTGCACAACTCAGGCTTTGTAGATGCAAAGATGATGTCATCCACGTATATCTGTACAATGATTAAATCATCACCTGTTTTACGAAGGAATAAGGTGGGGTCGATTGTACCTTTCTTGTAGCCAGCTCCTAGCAGATAGATAGTAAGAGTTTCATACCATGCTCGTGGAGCTTGCTTGAGACCATAAAGTGCCTTGTCTAATGCGTAGACATGGTCTGGAAACCTTGGATCTACAAACCCCTCGGGTTGTTCAACATACACCTCCTCACGAAGGACACCATTCAGGAACGCACACTTGACGTCCATTTGGTAAACCATCATATTCTTGTGGGCGGCGTACGCGAGAAAGATCCGTATGGCTTCTATTCTTGCAACCGGCGCAAACGTCTCGTCGTAATCGATACCCTCTTGTTGGCGAAATCCCTTGGCGACCAAACGAGCCTTGTTGCGAATAACAAGGTTGTTTTCATCCCTTTTGTTCCGAAAAATCCATTTTAAGCCGATGATGGACTTTCCCCATGGTCGTTTTACCAGGCGCCAAACCTTGTTCCTTTCAAACTCTGCCAATTCATCTTGCATGGCTCTTACCCAGTCCGGGTCTGACAGAGCTTGATCGATTTCAGATGGCTCAAATTCGCTTAAGAAACAGGCGAAGAGACTTAAGTTATCAGATTTCTTCGATGATCTAGTTTGGACATTCCGAGATGGACTCCCGATGATCTGGGATGGAGGATGACTTCTTGACCACTTTCTTGAGTGAGGAAGAGTGACATAGGACGCTTGGTTGTTCGTTGCGTCGTTCTCATCTTGCACGACAAAGTTGCTTGACTGGATTCCTCCGGAAGGACCTGCATTCCTTCTCAGTGGCTCAATATTCAGAACAACTTCCAGTCTGGGCTCCCGAACCACTTGAGCATACGATCTTTGAGATGTGCTTGGAGATGGTTGCGGAGCGGCTTCAGCGACCGGAGCACGAACAGGTGTGGAATTTTGTGCTACAACGGGTTCTTGTGAAGCTTCGGAAGATTGTTCGTTAGATGAATTCTGAGGTGGTGAGGCCACTGGTTCTGTAGTCGTATTCTGAGCGGAAGTAGTAGCCTCAGATGTGCTTTCCGTCACGAAAGCATCGGACGATACAGACGTCGTGGAGTTTCCAGGTGCAGCAGGTACGATGATTGGACCAGTTAAGATCGGCAAATCATAGTCTGAAGGATCTATAAAATCTGAATCAAAGGTGTTAGGTCTAAAATCTGTGCTCGGTGGTGCATTAGGCATGTCAGGTAGAATAGCATCAGGATTACTAGAGCTAGCATCAGAGAGAGTTTCGGTTTCAGAGAAATCTACATTGGTACTTTCCAGGATGGTTTGGGATCGTTTGTTGTAAACCCGATAGGCCTTTGAGTGTGGTGAGTATCCTATGAAGATAGACTCATCAGCCTTGGGATCAAACTTTCCCAAATCGTCCCGGTCATTCAGAATATAACACTTACAACCAAATACCCGTAGATGCTTGATGTCCGGCTTGCGCTTCTCGATCATCTCATAAGCAGTCTTTCCGGTTCGCTTGATGATGAGAGTGCGGTTTTGCGTGTAGCAAGCTGTTGCTACTGCTTCGGCCCAAAATGATTTCGGAACGCCGGAATGAGCCATCATGGATCTTGCTGCCTCGACTAACGTCCGATTTTTCCTTTCCACTACCCCGTTTTGTTGAGGGGTACGCACGGCGGCGAAGTTGTGAGAGATCCCCACATGTTCAAGGAAGGATTGCAACTTCGAGTTGCGAAATTCGGTTCCGTTGTCGCTCCTCAACTTCTTCACCTTCAGATTCAAGGAAACTTGGATCCTTTTGATGAAGGCAATGATCCGATCCGCAGCATCAGATTTGGCACGAAGAAATTCAAGCCAAGTGAACCGAGAGAATTCGTCAACCATGACTAGCATGTATTTCTTTCTTGCTAGACTTTCAATTCTCATCGGCCCACATAGATCCATGTGTATCATGTCGAGTGGACTTCGACAATTAGTTTCCATCTTGGGAGGATGGGAACTTCTCTTCATTTTTCCTAACGCACATGCAGGACAAAGTGTGTCCTTGGAGAGGCGTGTCTCAGGAAGTCCACTGACCAAGCCTCGTGAGACCAGCTTGTTCATGTCTTTGAAGTTCTGATGACATAGCCGTTGATGCCATAACCAACTGTCCGCCTTGGTAGCTTTTGCGAGTAAACAGATTTTGTTGTCCGGTTTTGATAGATCTCCAAACTGAGGATGTGATTGAGGAATGCATCTGAAGACGGTGGTGTACAGATTCCCAGTTCTGCGTGCAACTAGAACGGGATCCTCATCTTCTGTGTTCACAGTAGCTCCGTACATGAATTGCTTGCACCAGTAGCCATTGTCACAAAATTGGCTTGAACTGAACATGTTGTATGCCAAACCCCTCACATACCTCACCTGCTTGATTATATACTTCCCATCTGTGATGCTTCCATACCCCTCTATCCTTTTTGGTCTTGAATCAGCCATCTTGACGTATCCCTCAAACTTTTCAACGAAGTCAAAAAGGAAGGACCGATGACCAGTCATGTGTCGATGAGCTCCGGAATCTATGTACCACACATGACTGACCTGCAAAAGGATTAAGCTTGTTTAGGGACCCATTGCCCAATGGGTTCCTTGGGGTTAGATGAAGCAGGTAAAACACTCGGTGCAGTCTCCTTTTCGGATTGCTCCTTAGGCATAGGGGACTGTACTGAGGAGGAGGTTTTAGAATTTCTTCTTCGCCTCCTTCGTCTCTTATGAGACTTGGCATTCAAATCATGAGCATTTAAAGAATTAGCCACACCAAAACGCAAGAGATTGTCAAACATAGTGCACATGTCATTCCTAAAAGTAGCAAAAACATTGTTCAAATTCCCATTACGGGTTACAGACAGGTTTGAATCAAATCCTACACTAGGTGGGGCATGGCCTAGACCCGCATGGTTAGGACCACGCCACTTAGGGAAAGCAGAAAAGGGTTTGTTCCTTCCTTGATCCTTTCTTGGTGGCTTCACATTCTGTCCACCATCTTCTTTCCTCCCAACTGCATTAGAAGCAATGTGTGAGTTAGAGGACGGTTTGTGTGAAATGGATTTGCCACCTTTTCCAGATGACGGTTTTTGAAAATTAGGTTTTGTGGAATAGAAAGGTTGTTTCAGATTAGGTTTGGCCCGAGAGTTCTCACCCACTTCAAAGGAGCTTCTATTGAGCTCAAGACTTTTTATGGGTTTGGCTGAAACACAAGCATCAGTAGACTTGGAATTCTTGTTCTGGAGACCTTTGGGTGCGTGAGGCTTAACTGACTTCCCTTTGTCAGTACCAACACATTTTTCACCCGTGGGTTTGTTTATCTCAGAACTGGATGCAGGTGTCACAGAGGACTCATCGGGTTTGGAAGGAATGCTTACCTTTTTCTTGGGAAAGAACCCGGAAGGATCATCCCCTTCATCTAAGAAGATCTTAACTCCATACTCAACATTTGAATCTAAGACAGGTTTGGGCCTAGGATTGGCTAAACTATGGTTAAGTACGGGATAAGTCATATCATCATCTGAATCCAAAGAGTAAAAGTTTTCAAAATTCAAGACTTTCTTTTTCAAAAGGGAATTAGACACGAGTTGGTTTGATAAAGATTGGCGATACTTAATCCTCTCTTCATGAAAAAGTTCTTTTGTTAAATCAAGGTGAATGTCTGTGAGGATGTACTGAGTTTGAAGATCTGCAACCTTCGTTTTGAAGATAGTGAAAGAAGTGGTTGCAGTTTCACACTCAGAAGAGAGCCTAATTCTCTCAGCGTTAGCTTCAAGAAGGTCCTTTTCGAGTGTGAGAACCAACGTGTCCTTTTCCGAGACAATCGCTCTTAGATTCAGAATCTGATGTTGACAGGCATCTAAGTCCATGGCCTTCAACCTAAGCTCAAAAATCTCCTTCTCCAGCTTCACTAGGTCTGGACTCTTAGTTGCGGAAACATCCTTTGGGGGGATAACTAAGACATCCTCTGATAATTCCATTTCCCTAGAGTCATAGCTTGAGTTCAGGTTGGAATAATCTATGGGAGGCATCGCCACCTTAGGAGTTCTGGCTTTGATACTTTCCCAGTCTGATTTGGTATTCCTAGGGTCCTTAGCTGGAGTGAAGATAGGTCCTATGGGAGTGGGACTGGTTGGAGGACTGATGGAGGCATTATCGGATAGACTAGTAGTCCTAGTTATGACTTCTCCATTGATCACTTCACTAAAGGTCACAGATTGTCTAACAAACTCTTCAGTAGTGATTCCTCCTACAAAAGCTGGTTTAGGCTTAGCTGCAGACATGTTCTCAAAGGTGTACAGGTTGGACGGTGCTTTATCTAGGATGTTCTTCTCTGAGTGTCCTAGTCCGGGTTTAACATGATAGAAAGGATTGTTATTGGCATGAGCAGTGAGAATATGCAGAGTCTGTTCAGATTGACCCCTCTTGAGATTGTTGTCTTCGAGCTCTTTGATTTTTGAAAACAGTTTGGTTCTTTCTTCTGAAAGCATCTTAAATTTGAGCTCGAGTTCTCCATGACTACTTTTCAGTTCGTCGTGAGAAGTATTGAGGGACAACATTTTGTTCACAAGATTGGTTTCTCTGATGCTAGACTCGAGAGTTTCACGATTATAACACATTAACAAGTCCTCGTAGGAGCTCTTATACACGGCACTGTCGGTTCTGAATTTCGTGACGAGAGTTCTCTCCATTTGGAGATCTCTCTCAAGCGCACTAATTTTAGACTCCAACAGCGCTGTGCAGTCAGATATATCGGGAATAGAAGATACCTCGAAAGCGTCGTTGTTGTATTGAAGGCCGGCTTCAGTATCAAAGTCGACCACTTCGGTGTTGCCACTGTCTGGCGCTTCGAAGTCAGCCATCAAACACGGTCCATTGACCATGTGATCTTCTTCGTCCGAACTTTCTCCCTCGATCACCCAGTTCTCCTCTTCCGCTAACAGGGCCACTCCTTTCTCCTTCTTCCTCATGAGAGCGGCCTTCCTCTCAAAGTAAGCGGCATCTTTGTACACCGCTTTGCAGTCTTTGGCATAGTGGCCAGGCATCCCGCACTTAAAGCAGGTGGGTCCATGGCCAGTAGCTTTGCCTTGAGATGACTGAGGGGGTTGAGGATTCTGGATTTGAGCACTGTTTGCTCCTGACTGCTGTTCACTGATCTGAACTCCTTTCCCATGTGGAGGTTGCTTGAAGTGACTCCCACTGCTGAAGTTTCCTCCATGGATGTTCTGATCACCTTGCCCGGTCCTTCCTTGATCATAGCTCCCAGAAAGCTGATTGTAACCTTGTCCAGAAAGGTTTTGCCCGTATCCACTGTCTTGGTTGTTGTAGCTAGAAACATGCTGATTGTATCCAGTCCCTTGAGAGTTTCCCTGATAGATGCTTCCATTTCCTGAGTTTCCTTGATACTCCAAAAAGGTGTTGTCTGGCCTGAAGTTGTTCCCGAATCTTCCACGACCGCCTCTTCCACGATCTGATGACTGAAATCTACCCCCTTGTGGGTAGTGACCTCTTCCTTGAGCAAATGAAGGTTGTCCGCTTCTTCCCGGACCAAAACGGTTTCCACCATGAGAGTTTGAACGGTTGAATCCCCGATTAGCTGTTAATCGTTGCATTTTGTGTGAGATCAATGCAAGAGATTCATTCATGTTGTGCAGTTCCTCATCAGTGACAGTGATGATCGTTGGATCATTGTAGTTATCACTGTGTGGATAGTAGTCTTGGCTCACATCATAGTGGTAGTCTTGGTAAAGTTCTTCCGGGTAGGGATTCACCGGTAAGTTTGATCCTCCATGGTGCACTGCAGCCAATGCAAGAGGGTCAATAGCTTTCCTTGGTTTGTTGCCGGTGATGTATTCCTCATGTTGGACCATCATGCTGAACAGATCATGGAGACCCATTTGTCCAAGTTTCCTGCTAAGTTGGATGTTAATGGCCAGGTTTCGCCATTCTGGATTCAAGTTCTTCAAGAACTTCACGTTCACCTCATAGCGTGATTTCTCAACCTTCAGTCTTCGAAGATCGTTGACTAGGGAGTTCAAACGCTGATATGAGTCGTGCAACGATTCACTTTCTCTTGCATGAAACCCTTCGTAGGCATTCATGGCTGATTCCTTCTGGAATTCTGAAGCAGTGTCTCCCCCTTGCATTTGTTGTTCAATTTCGATCCAGATGTCCCGAGCATTGTCGAAACTGTCGACGCGGGAATACATGTCATTTGGGAGAGACATGATGAGAAGAGACATAGCACGCTTGTCGATTTCGTGACGTTCGCGTTGTTCTTGACTATACAGGTGATAAGGTTTCTCCACCGTGTATGAGGGTAGAAGTGGACAGGTGTCGGTTTCAGGTACTTCGGCGATAGTGACTGTAGGTCTTACGGGACCTTCTCTGATTGATTTCATCAGGTTTCTATCAAGTTGATCGAGAAAATGGATCATCCTAAGCTTCCATTGAGCATATTCTCCCATGACAAGCACTGGGGGACGTGACTCAGACCCCATGCTGACAATTTCTCTCGACATCATATCCTCACAAATAAAGATCCCCTTCGAGTGGAAGACTTGGATTTGAAAAAGTTTTCGAAAAGACTGTTCGGGCGAGCACTCGTGACACAATTAGCCTTGAAAAATTTGCGTTTAGAAAAATGGCTAAGTATCGGATTTGACGCGAAAATTGAAGATTTCCGGGTCAAAGAGTGCGAGACACAATTCGGGATCGTGAGATTCCCGATTTGGATCTGGCCAAGAAACCCGATTCGGGTTTTGGTAAAACCCGAATTGGTGAACAGTAGTCCCGATTCGGGTAAGTGGAAAACCCGAATTGGACAAATTTGAGCAAAACCCGGTTCGGGTTACCCGTTACCCGATTCGGGAAACCGAGGTTTTCCTGATTGGGCAACGTGCAATTTCCGGTTCGGGTGTGGGAACTTTACCCGATTCGGGTTTCGAGCTGAAGACTCAGTTCAAAATACCCGATTCGGGAAAGCTGACCAGAAGCTCCGAAAAATAGCTGAAAATCATCAAAAACCACTTCTTGAATCAGTGAAAAATGCTCCAATTTGTGCAAAACAAGTGCAAAAACCTTTTGAAAACACTTATCACTTAAAAACAATAAGAATAGAGTGGATTTGAGGCTCAAAGTGAGCAAAAGTTGGTAAAACCAAGTTTTTCAAAAACTTTTCAAACCATTTCAAATAAGCTAAAAACTTCAAGATATCCACCAAAGGTGAAGCTCTGATACCAAATGTGAGTCCCAAAATGAATGAGAATGAAAGATGGAGAGAAATACAAGCTAATGATTAAGCATTGAAGAACAATAATGGTGAGAATGTTGGTAAATGAGATGGAGAAGACAAAAGAGAATAAGGAATTTCTAGGGATTGCTTCTCATAGAAAAAGTAGGCTACCAACAAGTCTAACAAACCCTAGGCTATAGCTTGGTATATATAGCACTAGGTATAAGTGAATTACAAGATAAGCCCTTAGAGTCTATGACTCTTTACAAAAGAGGGCAAACATAAACTAAAGCATAAGTAAGAATAGATAAAGTACAAGATAGACCCTTGACTTCTTCACAACCTCAAAGTAGGGTCTAACATGACCTAACAAAGCCCTAGCGATCTTCAAATATGAGATATGTTGAGTTGAACAAAGAGATGGATATTGCTAGCATATGGTCATACACTTATCTAGGCTAGGATGTTTTCAATAGAAATTTATGACGGGCTATGAGTTGCATTTGGTACCAATGGCATTATATGTGTGCACTTATTGCAAAGATCGTGTATTTATTTTCAAAATTGAGTCATTTTCTTTGTCTTTTCATTGCTTGGGGACAAGCAATAATTCAAATTTGGGGATGTGATACGCGTTGCGTATTTGTATAAAAGTCAATTTTTTTACATCTTTTTAGGTTAGATTTTCATATTTATCCCACCATTTGAGTCGTTTTATTTCTTATTTACACTTTATTCATTGCATGGAACTAAGAAATGATTTACCTATTTTTAGCTTTATAATTAGACTAATATATATGTTTTTGAGTGCAGAAGGCAATGCTCCAGCAATGCTTCAGCATTGGGCATCAGACAGCTCAGAATGTTGAACACATTTTCGGGTAAACAAAAGATGCAAAGACATTAATCCAGGTCCGATTATTGAAGAAAGCAAGTCTGAGCTAAACTTATTGGGAGATTAGTGAAGTCTTGGAGCTTCTATTATTATTACCCACTTTACCAACTCAAGACTTTTGTGCAAAAGTAAAGTATGGTGTAAAAATATGGCCAAAAGACTTTTGTGTACAAAGGAGTATGGTGTGGTTGTTCAACCAAAGACTTTCTTGCCAAGTTACTAGTCATCTAATAGTAGTGTTCTTGTTCTTTTGTTACTTCCTTTAGTATAAAAGGGAGTGTTGGGTTCTCATTGTAAAAAAAGTTTTATATCACCAACTCTTTGAGTTGTGTGGTTTGTAGTTTTAGTTAAATCTTTGGCACCAAAAATAATCTCTTTTAAATTTAAGTCTTGCACTTAGTTTCTTTTAGTTTCTAGTATTGCAATTTACTTTCCTTTACATTATTGTCTTTAATTTCTTGTCTTGCAATTTTAATTTCTTTAATTTATGCATTTACATTATTGTCTTGTATTTTAATTCCTTTAATTTATGTACTTTACTTACATGTTCCTTATTATTATTGTAATTTATTTTCAAGTAATGAGTAGCTAATTTCTTTAGCTTGGGTGTGAGACCATAAAAGTGGGTTTTTAATCAAAGGAAGGTGGACGTTGTTTCTCAATAACAACGTTCCACCATCTCATTCCAAGTTTTATAAAAAGCTCTAAAACACTTCTTGACGACATGATCACTTGAAAAGTGTTAAAGTGCCGATGGATTCAGACATGAACCATTTGATTGCACGTCATGGCGAATGATATGGGAGGTATTCTAGACATAGATGCTAACTTTGTTATTTCAAAATGAAAATCTCGACGAGTTGGACACTAGTCAAGGTGTTAAAGTGTAGTGGTTTAGATATAAGCTGCTTAAACAATCCAACTTGAATGATATGGGAATCGGCCCGATAGGGTGATTTTTAACAAAGACATTTGTTTGTCCATATATTTTGAAAGCACCGTTTGTCACCAATCACTGGTCCGGATACCACGCAGACATGTGGGTTGAAAGCTAAATAATGGTATAATGGTGAGAATCCGACAGGATCCTTTCAAAGTAGATGGTGAAACAAGTTGTTGATAAACTAATAATGCTACTCATTGTTGTAGTATTTGCCCACCAGAATTTGATTTTAATACCCACTCAAAAGTCTTACACCCTTGCTTCCTTTATTATCTGTTAAGTCACCAATCACCTAATCAATCAATCATTCCTCAAATTCGCCATCTGAAGTTAGTTTTTCAACTCAAGATCTTGCAACTAAAGATACCTATCCCTGTGGAATACGATACTTGGTTCTTACCATTTTATTACTTGAAGACGATATTAGTGATACGCGTTGCGTATTTGTATAAAAGTCAATTTTTTTACATCTTTTTAGGTTAGATTTTCATATTTATCCCACCATTTGAGTCGTTTTATTTCTTATTTACACTTTATTCATTGCATGGAACTAAGAAATGATTTACCTATTTTTAGCTTTATAATTAGACTAATATATATGTTTTTTAGTGCAGAAGGCAATGCTCCAGCAATGCTTCAGCATTGGGCATCAGACAGCTCAGAATGTTGAACACATTTTCGGGTAAACAAAAGATGCAAAGACATTAATCCAGGTCCGATTATTGAAGAAAGCAAGTCTGAGCTAAACTTATTGGGAGATTAGTGAAGTCTTGGAGCTTCTATTATTATTACCCACTTTACCAACTCAAGACTTTTGTGCAAAAGTAAAGTATGGTGTAAAAATATGGCCAAAAGACTTTTGTGTACAAAGGAGTATGGTGTGGTTGTTCAACCAAAGACTTTCTTGCCAAGTTACTAGTCATCTAATAGTAGTGTTCTTGTTCTTTTGTTACTTCCTTTAGTATAAAAGGGAGTGTTGGGTTCTCATTGTAAAAAAAGTTTTATATCACCAACTCTTTGAGTTGTGTGGTTTGTAGTTTTAGTTAAATCTTTGGCACCAAAAATAATCTCTTTTAAATTTAAGTCTTGCACTTAGTTTCTTTTAGTTTCTAGTATTGCAATTTACTTTCCTTTACATTATTGTCTTTAATTTCTTGTCTTGCAATTTTAATTTCTTTAATTTATGCATTTACATTATTGTCTTGTATTTTAATTCCTTTAATTTATGTACTTTACTTACATGTTCCTTATTATTATTGTAATTTATTTTCAAGTAATGAGTAGCTAATTTCTTTAGCTTGGGTGTGAGACCATAAAAGTGGGTTTTTAATCAAAGGAAGGTGGACGTTGTTTCTCAATAACAACGTTCCACCATCTCATTCCAAGTTTTATAAAAAGCTCTAAAACACTTCTTGACGACATGATCACTTGAAAAGTGTTAAAGTGCCGATGGATTCAGACATGAACCATTTGATTGCACGTCATGGCGAATGATATGGGAGGTATTCTAGACATAGATGCTAACTTTGTTATTTCAAAATGAAAATCTCGACGAGTTGGACACTAGTCAAGGTGTTAAAGTGTAGTGGTTTAGATATAAGCTGCTTAAACAATCCAACTTGAATGATATGGGAATCGGCCCGATAGGGTGATTTTTAACAAAGACATTTGTTTGTCCATATATTTTGAAAGCACCGTTTGTCACCAATCACTGGTCCGGATACCACGCAGACATGTGGGTTGAAAGCTAAATAATGGTATAATGGTGAGAATCCGACAGGATCCTTTCAAAGTAGATGGTGAAACAAGTTGTTGATAAACTAATAATGCTACTCATTGTTGTAGTATTTGCCCACCAGAATTTGATTTTAATACCCACTCAAAAGTCTTACACCCTTGCTTCCTTTATTATCTGTTAAGTCACCAATCACCTAATCAATCAATCATTCCTCAAATTCGCCATCTGAAGTTAGTTTTTCAACTCAAGATCTTGCAACTAAAGATACCTATCCCTGTGGAATACGATACTTGGTTCTTACCATTTTATTACTTGAAGACGATATTAGTGATACGCGTTGCGTATTTGTATAAAAGTCAATTTTTTTACATCTTTTTAGGTTAGATTTTCATATTTATCCCACCATTTGAGTCGTTTTATTTCTTATTTACACTTTATTCATTGCATGGAACTAAGAAATGATTTACCTATTTTTAGCTTTATAATTAGACTAATATATATGTTTTTGAGTGCAGAAGGCAATGCTCCAGCAATGCTTCAGCATTGGGCATCAGACAGCTCAGAATGTTGAACACATTTTCGGGTAAACAAAAGATGCAAAGACATTAATCCAGGTCCGATTATTGAAGAAAGCAAGTCTGAGCTAAACTTATTGGGAGATTAGTGAAGTCTTGGAGCTTCTATTATTATTACCCACTTTACCAACTCAAGACTTTTGTGCAAAAGTAAAGTATGGTGTAAAAATATGGCCAAAAGACTTTTGTGTACAAAGGAGTATGGTGTGGTTGTTCAACCAAAGACTTTCTTGCCAAGTTACTAGTCATCTAATAGTAGTGTTCTTGTTCTTTTGTTACTTCCTTTAGTATAAAAGGGAGTGTTGGGTTCTCATTGTAAAAAAAGTTTTATATCACCAACTCTTTGAGTTGTGTGGTTTGTAGTTTTAGTTAAATCTTTGGCACCAAAAATAATCTCTTTTAAATTTAAGTCTTGCACTTAGTTTCTTTTAGTTTCTAGTATTGCAATTTACTTTCCTTTACATTATTGTCTTTAATTTCTTGTCTTGCAATTTTAATTTCTTTAATTTATGCATTTACATTATTGTCTTGTATTTTAATTCCTTTAATTTATGTACTTTACTTACATGTTCCTTATTATTATTGTAATTTATTTTCAAGTAATGAGTAGCTAATTTCTTTAGCTTGGGTGTGAGACCATAAAAGTGGGTTTTTAATCAAAGGAAGGTGGACGTTGTTTCTCAATAACAACGTTCCACCATCTCATTCCAAGTTTTATAAAAAGCTCTAAAACACTTCTTGACGACATGATCACTTGAAAAGTGTTAAAGTGCCGATGGATTCAGACATGAACCATTTGATTGCACGTCATGGCGAATGATATGGGAGGTATTCTAGACATAGATGCTAACTTTGTTATTTCAAAATGAAAATCTCGACGAGTTGGACACTAGTCAAGGTGTTAAAGTGTAGTGGTTTAGATATAAGCTGCTTAAACAATCCAACTTGAATGATATGGGAATCGGCCCGATAGGGTGATTTTTAACAAAGACATTTGTTTGTCCATATATTTTGAAAGCACCGTTTGTCACCAATCACTGGTCCGGATACCACGCAGACATGTGGGTTGAAAGCTAAATAATGGTATAATGGTGAGAATCCGACAGGATCCTTTCAAAGTAGATGGTGAAACAAGTTGTTGATAAACTAATAATGCTACTCATTGTTGTAGTATTTGCCCACCAGAATTTGATTTTAATACCCACTCAAAAGTCTTACACCCTTGCTTCCTTTATTATCTGTTAAGTCACCAATCACCTAATCAATCAATCATTCCTCAAATTCGCCATCTGAAGTTAGTTTTTCAACTCAAGATCTTGCAACTAAAGATACCTATCCCTGTGGAATACGATACTTGGTTCTTACCATTTTATTACTTGAAGACGATATTATATCTCATTGTATACTTGCTTTGAGGTATAATTAAGTCCGTGAGTGTGAAACAAAATAGCTCATCACACATCATGCATTTAGTACGACCTATCATCCTCAGACTGATGGTCAATCAGAACGAACTATTCAGGCCCTCGAGGATATGCTACGTGCATGTGTCTTAGAGTTTGGTGGAAGTTGGGATGTTCACTTACCCTTGGTTGAGTTTTCTTACAACAATAGTTACCACTCGACCATTGGAATGGCTCCCTACGAGGCTTTATACGGGCGTAAGTGTCGTACACCCTTGTGTTGGCGAGAGACAGGAGAGAAAATTTTAGCTGGACCGGAGCTCATTCAGATCACGCATGACAAGATTCAAATTATTTAACAGAAAGAACAGAGGAGCTCCTTCCTCCTCTGGTTCTCAGCCCATTCAGCCTTCAAACCATCAGTTGGAGCACTCTTCTTCTGCAAACATCCAAAGGGACACCCCTGGAGTGATTCCCCACTCAAGTGTAAAGAAGGTGCCCTCTAAGGAGATGGAAGGGCATGTGGTTGGTGAGGCTCAAACTACTGATGTTGCACAAGGTGTGCATCAGGACAGTTTGAACATAGATAAGACCCCCACCACGGCAATTCCTATTGAGAAATCAAAGGGAGGTCCCAGGTGCCAAGAAACCAAGGGGGCATCTAGTGCTTCAGCAAGGCTGAAGATTAGTGTCAAAAAGCTCGAAGATCCAGTAATGGAGGTGAACACTCCTAAATCTGGTGAGGGCAGTTACTCACAAAAGGAATTGATGGAAAATTTCAAGGCCATTGCCAAGGACTTGAAAGCTCATGATAGGAACTTTCATATCCATGAGGAGAAGCACAAGTCTCATGAAGAAAGGTTGGATCTGTTGGAAGAGCTGGTTGATGTGCAGAATCAGCTTATCAAAGATAAGGATGCCATGATAGGGGAATTGCTCAACAAGATCAAGTCTCAAGGTGCTCTAGTTGCCTCAATGCATTTGAAGATTACAGCGCTTAACAAAAGATACTCCACTTTGGTCTCATTCACAAAGGGGGAGAGGAGATCTAAAGTCAAGGGGGAGTCTAAGAAGAAGACAAAGCCTGTTGCTGTTGAGGAAACTGAGGTTGTGAATGAACCTGCAGTTGAGATGGAGACTGAAGCTAAGGGGGAGGAACAGAAAGAACCTGGTACAGGGGCTGAAACTGTTTTGGAAGTGAATGAGGATGAAGTTACAATTGCTGAGCTACTTTTGACAATGCCTAAGGTTACTCCACCAACCAAGGGTGTAGTGATCAAAGAACCTCCAGTAACAAAGAAGAAAGCTGAAGTCCTTGTTGATCCAAATGACAAAGGCAAGGAGAAGATAGTTGAAGAGAGTGTGAATGAATCTGATAATGATGAGGAGTTGGGATTCAAGCCTGTGATGGATCCTGTAACTGAAGCCATTCTTTCTGATGAACTGATTCAGCAAATTGAAAAAGAAGAAGAAAAGAAAAGAAAAGAAGAGTTGGCTAGAATTGCTGAGAAAGACAGAGTGGAGGCTGAGAGGATGCAAGAAGAATGGAATAAGGAGGAATCTGAAGTAGTAAAGAAGAAGCCTGTTAAAAAGACTACTAAGAAAGCAACTCCAAAGGATGTCAAGGAAAGAAGAAGGAGTATGGTAAGATATCTGTCTGGTGCTCTTGGAAAGCTAGTCCAATATTTTGCCAGGTGGGATCTAGAAACAATTGAGAACAAGCACAATGTCACCAGAGAGGCAATGCATCTGGAAGCTTTGGAAGAACAACAAGTTGAAACTGAAGAGGTTGCATTGATTCAAAGAAAGAGAAAGAGAGATCAAATTGAAGACCAGGTTACTACTGAAGGTAATCCTGAGGTTGATGTGGAGGTGACTAAGGAAACTGTGGCTGATCCTGTTCAGACAACTGTCCAAGTAACTGAGAAAGAGGCAGAGAAAGAAGCTGAGAAAGTTGAAAACATCACTCCTTCTGAGCAAAAAGGCAAAGAGGTTGAAATTGCTGAGTCACCCAAGCCAAAGAGAAAGAAATCAATAGCAAAGAAAGGGAAGAACATCAAGGAGGTTGAAGAAATTTCTAATGTTTCTATGTGGATATTCTTTGAGAACAACCAGATTGATTATTTCAAGGTCTTCAGAAGTGATGGAACTAATGAAGTATTTGCCAGCATCCTTGGGATTTTCAGAAAACTGTCAAGAGCTGATCTGAAGAAGATGTATGAGATTGCTTGTACTAAGGAGATTGAAGACTTTGAGGAAGCTAGGTTGCTTGTTGAAGATTTGAAGATGATGTTTGCATTCTCAAAGACCAAGGCTGAGTTGAAGAAAAACAGAAAAAGAGATCAGAATGACAGTGTTGGTGAAGGAAGAGTTATTTCCTGGACCACCTATGAAAATAGGGTGTTTTCAGTGAACTTTGAGAAAGGTAGGATGAGCTACTTTCTGGTGGATAAGAGATATGACTTTGAACCAATTATGATGAACAGCATGTTGGAGGTGAAAGAGAAAGACGAAAATCTCTCTGAGCTTGATAAGGAGTTGATTGAAAGATTGAAAGAACAGTTGCTGGAGGTATTTTAATGTGAAGATGATAGATCAGAAACCTAAGAAAGTCACAGGTTGGGGTGTTGACAAAGATCTAAGGTATGTAATAAGGATGGATGATGGTTCAGAACTCTGTGATTCTGACTGGATAAAGATTTTGGAAGCTTGTACAAGAGAAAATCTGCAGGAGTTGTATGATTTGAGATGCAAAGTGATTGATGTAGCTATGAATGAAAGATCCAATCCTGATCAAGCTGAAAAGAAGAAAGCTGCACTAGATTGTTTGTTTTGGTTGTTTGAACCATTCAGACTTCTAGATGTAAGGAGTAGGAACTGTGAATCTGTGAAAGAGTGGAGATGGTTTGAAAAGTGCGAGGTTTACAGTCTGAGAGTCAATGATGGAGACATGGAGTATTATCTTGAAGAATGTGAAACTGATGTACTTGATATACAAAGGCTGCAGTGCATGATAAATATAAAACTGAGTACAAGTGGTGAACCTACAAGAGCTGCAAGACTGCTAGTGAAGAAGATAAAGACTTTCTTGAAGATCAGACTCACAAACTTAGCTCCTCATGTTGAGAAGTTAAGTTAGGGGGAGATTGTTGAGTCTGAAAAATAACACTGCTGAGGTTACCACTGCTGATTAACACTGCTGGAAGATTACCACTGCTAGCTTTGGAATTACTACTGCTGAAGAGTTGATCTGAAGATACCACTGGTAGTATGAGAGTTAACACTGAAGAACAAACTTACCACTGCCAGTACTGAAGTTACCACTGCTGTTACAAGTTACCACTGCTGGAACAGAATTACCACTGTTGCTGAAGATTATCACTGTTTCTGTTCTGCCACTGCTGAGAAGATGAAGATAAGGAAAGAATTCTGTTGGAGAAGATATGGGATAGATACGAGTATCTTGGAGATTATTTAGAATAGATTTACTTTCCTTATTGTAATCCGTAACTTGTATAAATAGCTGGTAGGATGTTCTTTGTAGATAACGAGTTTTTCATAAGTTTTGTTTAGAATTATAAGCCTCAAGATTATTCTTGAATCCCTGCATAAGAGAAGTTGTGCACGTCTAGTTTGAGTCTGTTCAAATCAGATTGGGGCTTTGGTTGTAATCATCAAACTTGTGATTCAATATAAACATCTGTTTTACAAATCCATTGTTTCAATACAATCAAAGTGTTATTCCGCAAACTTCTTTGATTTGTGTTTTCTGTTCTTGATATATTGATATATATTCGATCCTGTCATATCAACTATCAGCTAGTTCGCCAAACATAATCATAGACTGACTATAGTGTGTGTTTGAAGAGAAATTAATGATATAAATTGCCTTTGTTTGAGTTGCTTTAGGACAAATCTAAAGAGAGAAATTTGATTTTGGTTTTGTCTATATATATATCCTAAGGTATCTCCGTTGCTAGGTGTTGCTGGGGTCAAACAAGGTGTTCTTTTCATATTTTGGGGAAAGTTCTACTTAAGAATTTGGGACTTCTTTGATTAAAATTGGTAAATCTCTAGAATTTAAGTTAGGCTGGTGTTCTATGGCATTATTTTCTGCATCAATGGTTTCATTCATGAAAGTAATTTGTTATGGTTGAAATCTTATTAGAAGTGATTAAATAATTATATAGAATGGGTTTTTTCTTGCTTAAATAGAAAACTTTGGGTTTTTTCTTACTAAAATGCTCCAACAGAATTGCTAAACCATTTGCTAAAATAGAAAAGTTTAAGTTTTTTTACTAAATAAAGAAATTTTTCTAGAACATCTAAATGAGGAGAAAGAAACATGGATTTTGAGTTTGAGCAGATTAGGTCTCAAAATCACCGGTCTTACACATGCACCAAAGTGAGCTCCATGACATGTGCCGCGAGCTATCAGGTATCAGGTCTCAGCTATGGGCAAATGTGGTTCAAGGCTTTTTAAGGTACTTTTAAGAGGTTTGTAATCGATAAGTTTGGGGAGGAAAGGGCGGAGAACAGGAAGGGACCCGTAGTCAAAGTATCCCAAACTAACATTGGAGTCTAAGGCCATGGAACGGGCCATGGATAGGAAAAAAGGAAGACGGAAACTCGGACAAGTTAACCATCACCGGAGATCAAGCTAGGACTGTGTATGGGACCAGGGACATGGACAACAAAGATATATGGAGTCATCATCCAAGCAAACAGGATCGATCGATCCAAAAGAGTTCAAAACTGTTTCGCATGCGGAAAATACCATTGCAAAATTCGACATCACATGAGACTTCCCGATCAGACCTGTTTTGTGTGTGGAAGAAACATGATACTTACAAAAAAGATTTACCACAAAAAATATAAATCAAGACAAAAAAATAAAATAATACTATTATAGTACATTCTTGAGAACATAATTAACTAATTATATATTAAATATGCTCCTTAAATTCACAACAAAATATAAATCAAGACAAAAAAATAAAATAACAAGAGATGTTATTTCCGGCTACCTTAACTTTCATTAAGCCAAATGTTAATATTTGATTTATAGAACTCTGGAGTAACAATAATATCCTAGCTATAAATAAAATAACTTAGTACTAATTAAAATATTAAATCAAATGTAGTAATATTTTCTATCAATTACATCAAACTAAAAATCGATCTCACCTTCTTTAATTAAATTCTTCCACACCTTAATTTCTTGATTCCCAAATCGATCGAACCTTCCTCGATCTCATGCATGCAATTGCAAGATCAAATTACTTCTACAATGCCATTATTATATATAAATAGACCTTTTGTCGAGTCGCTTCTGTATATGTGGGATCACGAACAACATATACCTTCAGAAATCAAACGATGGATCGCCATAATCCCAAATACTCGGAGGCGGGTACTCATCGTCGTGTGTGTACGACCACAAACTAGGAGACGTCGGACCGCCTCCGACTACAGTTGGATCCGACACCGCTTCTCCGACCCCCATCAATGGCGATCCGTCGTTTGATTTTTGAAGAGAAAGGCTTGAATCCACCCAACCCACCAACGCCTTTATCTCATCATCATCACCATCATCTTTTCCGTACCAATTCCCTTGATAATCTTCACAATTGCTCCTAGGGTTAGGGTTAGGGTTTGCATCAAAGGAAGCCAACGTTGTTGGTACATGAAAAGTAGTGGTGGGGTCCTCCTGATTGAGAACGTTGAGGTCGTTGTTCGTGCCTGCGTAAGGCAAGTACGCCACCTGCTGCTGTTGTTGTACAACAGCTTGCAGCGGATATTGTACTATATTTCCAGTACAATATCCGTAAGCAGGTAAATAATTCCCAAAAACCGCCAGATGGGACTGCAGCGGTAATTGGGAATTCGAGAAAGTGAGGTTGAAACCGGCCGGCCGCGGGAGGATCGGCCGGAGGTTTTGCGTGGTGGAGGACGACGAAGACGAGCTCCCATTTCGCGAAGACGAAGAAGAGTGCGAATTAGACGTGGTAGACGACGACGTGGTATTATTATTATTACTATTCCCTCCTTCCGTGGAGGGCTGCTGTTGGAGGTTGAGCTGCGCCCGAGACCCGTAGAGGATGACCGCGGCGCGATCGTAGGCCTGCGCCGCGTCCTCGGCCGTGGAGAACGTCCCGAGCCAGCGACGAGTCCGCTTACGCGGCTCCCGGATCTCGGCAACCCATTTCCCCCAGCTACGTTGCCTAACACCTCTATACTTAAACTTGCTGTTATCCGGACCACCTTTCCCTTTCCCTTTTCTGGTCGGAGACGATCGAGTCTCGACTCCTACTCCGGCGGAACTGGTGGTGGCGGAGGGAGGAGGAGGAGGAGGAGAATTGAGGGTTGTTATATCATCTTGGTTATTGGTAGTAATAATAATATTGGTATCATTGTGATTTTCCATAATAATAATGTTGAAAAATGGGGTTTAAAGAAAAGAGATAGATGGCGAGAAAAACTAAGGAGGAGATTGAGATTAAGATAGAGATTGAGATAGAATAGGGAAATGGAGGAAGTATAATGGTGGAAGAGGGCGGTGGAGTTTAAATAAGTCAGCCTATAGATACAGACACTGTCTGCAAAGCTTTTTCTTTTCTTACGACTGGTGGCAACAAAGGGAAATTGTTTGTTGACCCTATGAAGATACATCATATGTATATATATCCAAAACAATATTTATTTATGTTTTTTTTTTACTTTACTTTTTCGCCGTTTTTCTATGAAATGGTACAAACCGTATTACATCTTTTCAAGGTATTTTATTAAGTTAATATCTTTTTTGGGAAGTCATATGGAGCATTGAACCAACCAACGACTACCCCGAACATATACATGCATGCATGTATTTCCGATGATATTGGGTATCCATGAACAGTCCATTAATCCGGTCAAGCATCCACTAGAGCCCAACTACAATCTGAATTGGGATCAACCTAGTCTATGACCGGACCAATCCAAGAATTATGTACTCCTCTTACCTTTAAATTGAGTCCGCTTAAATCAGATATATAAGCTTTCAATCTTAACTAAAAAGAAAATAAATATAATATAAGTAATATATTTTTTTTTGGAAAGGGATAAGTAATATAATTTTGATTGATAGCTAGATAGCTAATTAGATATGTGAAATGAATTTTTAAATAAAGACATGCAAATGACAATATTCATAAAATTTCAGTTGATTTTTTTATTATATTATTAAACAATCCCAAAATACATTTTACAATTAGTTTATTCCAGAAGACATACTATAAATGTAAATCTAAAGCACGAAAAATTCATTAGAAAAAATTAAACTACATATAATTATCAACTTGAGTTGTTTGCAGTAAAATCTTTATTGATTTTTTTGAGGGTCAATAAATCTAATTTTGTTGAATTGCTAGTATTATTTTTTTGAACAGTAGCAAACACATACACACGTTTCCAGGATATCCCGAATCCAAAGGCACCCGATTAATCCTGTCGACCACAAAAATCTTTATTGATTAGTTATAAATATTATATCTTTTACAAATATTTAAATAATAACAATAATAGTTATTATCATTTTTATAAATATTAGTTTACATGGTTGTTAAATAGATGTTAATCATCATTTCTTTCAAAAAAATAATACCAACAGTTTTATATAAATTTTGTTTTATTTTGGAAAAGGTACAATTACTTCAAAATAATAAGAAATAGTTTATATAAAAATTAATTGGATAATTATATGTTAATCATTATTCTTTAAAAAAATATTATTAACAATTTTATATAAAAATTGTTTTTTTCAAACAAAACACAATTATCTTAAAATAATAAGAATATGATTCATATACAAATTGGATAACCTATTTCATACCTAGTTTGAAATAATTTATACAGTTTTTTTTATAGGTTAACTTATATAGTTTTCTTTTGAAGCAATAATTTATATAGTTTATGAACATATAAGAGTGTTGTAAACTTAATATTCAAATCCCAATAAAATTATTTGTTTTATGCTCTAAAGGTGTAACCGAGTAAGCAAACATGTTGGATATAATAAAAAACACATGCAACTGATTTTCGAGATATATATATTTTCTATAAAAGATAGAAAAATAAAAATTAATGAAATTAAAGTGCCAGTGATTCCTATGTACAGCTTAGAGCATATATATACATTTTTTAAATATATATATATATATATATATACATGGCAGTATTTGTTTGTTTGGCAGGAGGGCTTCACTCCAGCTAGCCCCAAGCCCCAAGCCCCTCCAACTGCTCTAATAAGTGTTTCTTTTGTTAGGATCACGACTTAAAAAGGTGTTTGCTTCGATTATAAGTTTCTTTGGATTTTCTGTTTTCAAGATTTTTTGACCTGCATGTCTTTGCTTTGTAACTAGGTACTCTAACTAGGCCAGGAAAAGACAAACCAAATGGTGCTAATTTCCAATGTTTTAAAAATCAGTTGAATCGGTCTAGTCGAATCGTTGGGAACAGGTGAAAAGACTGGATCAAATGTGATCGGTTTTATAGCGTTTTAAGAACCGGATTAAACTATCCGGTTTAGTGCGTGGTTGATAAGTTAATTAACCAATGGTTGATAAGCTAGTTAATTAATTATTCATAAGTTAGTTGTAACTGATAAGTTAATTATTGAGTAATCTGTCTGTTCTTCCTAGCTTCTTGCTAGTTTTTTTCTAATAAATTTTTGCTGCTTTCGTTCAAAAAGAATTATTGAATAATTATATTTGAAAAAAGAACTAGTTTATAAGCATGTAAAACAAAAAATGAATCTTTTTAAAATAATAATACAAAATTTTAATAAAATCAAAATGTCAAA
This sequence comes from Centaurea solstitialis, assembly GCA_030169165.1. Taxonomy (NCBI): domain Eukaryota; kingdom Viridiplantae; phylum Streptophyta; class Magnoliopsida; order Asterales; family Asteraceae; genus Centaurea; species Centaurea solstitialis. The sequence goes on from CM058045.1 coordinate 72,759,584, forward strand.
TAAATTTCAAATAATAATCCTGCATGGCTTGAAATAGAGAAGGGCTACCATTTAGTATAATATGTAAATAATTAAGAAACAAGATATCGAAATTTTTTAAATAATTAATATATTAATTGAAAATTTAAATTTGTTATTTTTTACAAATTTGATTTATTAAATAAATTTTATAAAAAATTACATTAATTTATGCTTTAAATAACTGTATCAATATTATGAATAAATTTTCAAATTCAATTCCTAACAAATTAATATTTTTTTAGTGTGTATAAATAACAGTTAAATTAGATATTTTATTAAAACTATATACGTATGTGATACGGTGTGACCAAAACATTTAATCTATTGAACACTTTAATGAATAAACTTTTTTCCGACTCAGTTTCATTCTCTATCATCCAATTGAACTTTATAGTTTTGAAAAGTCTAGAAATATTTTTTTAATACATCTTAGCTCATATACATTTTTTTATGTTTATATGATAAGATCTAAAATGGAACATGAAAAGATAGTGTGGTAATTGAACTGATAATGTAAATTGTGTCAAGATATATGTTTACGCAAAAAATGCTGAAAGTGACTCACTAGAGGATGACACGCGGCATACTAGTTACTTACTTCATAATCTAATTATCTATGAAATATAATGTAAGGAGTCGCACATAAACCCTAGTTCATGTTCCTCGACGCTGAGGGCTGCATCCCCGAAATAATTTTCTATATAACTTACATAAACATAGGGTACAACATCAACGGGTTCGGGCGGGTCAAGGCTCAAAAGTCCATATCGGGTAGGTGATAGGATCCCCGATATCTGCTTGTGGAGTTTAGATATCCTGAGTTTTCGAGGTTTCTGGGATAGGTCAGGTCGGATATCTGGCCCCCGAATCCCATATCATATATTTCTCAGACAAAATCAACAGATTGTCCATATACGGAAGCCAACCAGCTGAAATAAGTAGATAAGTCTAAGTTACTAATCAACTTTAAGTCTAGAACTAGATAAGGGATTGAGAGAATGAGAGGTAACAAATCAATGTTACTGTCACGGCGGTGCTTGAGGGGCGGAGCGTGTGGGTGGCCAGTGTTGTGGTAAGTGTGGTGACCGGAGTTGTGGTCTTCAACGTCTGTAGGGCGAGTTGAGGAGTGTGTGCTCGTTGATTTGGGGGGGGGGGGGGGGGGGGGGGAGGGAAGGGAATGGTGGGACTCGATGGGGATGTTTAGTTTTTATTTTCTTTTTTGGTTTTTAAATAATATAGGAAAAAAAAAAAAAATAAAAATAAAGCTAAGTTTAAAAAGTTTGGATATTCGGGCAGGACGGGTGACCATTTTTGACACCCAAACCGATCCTACTATGACATTGGTTATTTTGGTTTTCGATTTCTCAAATATCGGGTAATTCGAATTTGGTTTTTTCGCTTAGTTTCGGGTTGAATTTTTGGGGTTGCCGGATAATGCTCCCCCACATAAATCTATTGGATTCAGTTTTATTGTGCTTTAATCAGTTTTACTTGGCTTTAATCGGTTCTATTAGGCTTCAAAAGATTTCATTGAACATTAATGGGTTTTGTTGGGCTTTAATGATAGTCATGTGCTCATGTCACTTTCAGCAATGAGTATTGTTAGGCTTGGCCCTTTGACTTCTAAAGCTTGTGTCTCGCCACATGCCTCAACTAAACGATCAACGTGCAAAAATATGAAATGAATCATAACAAAAATCATCAATCGCGACCATCATTAGGTTACTAATAATACAGGATACATAAAGAAAGTATGCATATTAAAGCCTTATACCTAACATAAACTGCTAATTCCAACTAAGTAGCTCACTAAATTTTATACAATCTTCTATCCTGATGCTACACTTTGTCCTTGCCCTTGCTAGTAATCTAAACACAATAACTACCTAGAAACTTTTAGTTTTGAAAAGATGGTTTAGACCGCAAGGTGTAGTGAAGTTCTTGAAAATAACGTTACCATAAACAATAATTTCATATTAAAACAAGTTACCCAAAACTCAAGATGAACAGACTCTTCCTTGACTATATTCCATTCTAACATCGATTTACCACAAGCTTAAAATGAAGAGTAAATTACATTTCTAGTTCATGTACTCTTTTGGTTTTCCCCACTACGATCGGTTTTCACAATATCCGTTCCCAAGGTATGCAAAAACATACACTCTAAGTCCTTCCTTTTAACATATTTTATTAACCAAATTATCTTAGGGGTATTTTCGTCATATAATCCAATTTTAGTTCTTTTCCTTTTAAAAGAACTTCAAAATATATTTGTTTTATCCTATTTACAAAATATAATAATTCTTATTCTTAGAAGTTTTGTTTTTGTTTTTTGTGACGCTCAATCCTACTGGAACATCCTCACTTTCTTCTTTCCTAACCAAATCCATTCGTAAGAAAGTCAAATACTCATCCCATCTTTGCTTCTTGTCAACATTGTAAACACGTAATATGATAACCGAGCACTTTCCCAACCCCTACGGTGAAACACCTAGACCCTACCCCTATCGTGAACCCCGTTTTTAGTTTCCCACTTTCATCGACCTCCAACTCCGACACACTCACACCTTTGGAAAGGTTGATTTACTATGATGGTAGACATGGGAGGTTGATGGCAGAGCTATTTATTCAACTCCAACACACTCACACCTTCGAATCCTCTTCTTTTCTTGTCTCGTTCGTTTTTTACAAAATATGTTTGATTCTACAAGCTCTCCTACAAATATTCCCTTAAAATAAGGCCATCCGTTGTGGCTCTCGGCAAGGGCGCCGAACCCGTCTTGCCGATTGAACACCGCCGCGTGTTCATCGGCTTGCCTTCGGGTAAGGCACCGTCGGCAAGCCAAACCCGATGCAAACCACCCTCACACCCCACTTCTCTCTCTACTTTGTCTCTATCTCTCTCTTCTTTCTCTCTCTTCTTTTATTATTTTTTTTATTTAACTTTTAATTAAATGGTTTTGGGTTGATAGTGGATGAATTGAGTAGTTTTGGGTTGTTTTGGGTAAAATAGTGGAAAGCTGATGTGGCGCTGATGTGGCAGTTTAAACCATTGGGTTGCAGTGGGTCGACAGCGGATGGCCTAAGAGATGGATGTTAGGGTAAAGAAAAGGATTACACCATTTTCACTACATCCTCTTAATTAAATAGGACTTTACCATTTTATGAATTTCCACTTCTTACACTTCCATGAATAACAAAATTGGAAATAGGAACCACAAGGCTATGGCCCTTCTACCCCAAGTTCGAATCCAGGTGCTTTCTGATTGTGGCCACTAACGATTAAACTCTAGGCAGCATGCTTTAGCGGTCGATGAACCTTGTCGGGATTAGTCGGGACAAAGTCTCGGATACCCTTCCAAAAAAATGGAAATAAGGTCATTGCAACCAAATAAACAAACTTAATATATATTTACTACAAATCTTTTCTTGAGCCAAAAGATTGTAAACGATACAAAATTTTTAAGCTCTTAAGTGAATAAATATAATGACGAACTTATGAGCAATAATGGGCATGAATAAGATGATTTCAGCAACATTTAGCTTCATGGAACTTTTAGTTTTGAACTTAATATCTTTGTTGTGTTCTTTTTTGGAAATATAAAGTTATATTGATCAATCAATATCAAACACATTTTCTAGCCACTAAATGTTATGCTTTATGTAATGGTTGCTTAATATATTCTTTTCTTGCTTCGGAAACTTACGACAAAAAAGGCTTTCAAAGTAAAAGTTTAAGACTATACGGGTTTGGAGCTTCAACTAGAACGACCATGAATGAACAACTAAATGTGAATAGTTTGAAACGAGGGTACCAAATTAACATGGACATGCCAATTTTCATATTTTTGATTTATGTATACATTTGTTAAACCTTTTTTGTAACTTTTGAAGAATGATGGTTTGTATACGACAAAAAACTAAGGAGTCGTTTGTTTTTTAAAAGTTACCTCTTAAGTTTGAGAATTTAGAGCTTTGTAGACTTGACACCGTTTGTTTTGTTTTTTTTAAGAAAAGACCTGAAAACCTTCTACCGTTCTTTGCAATTTTAAGAGGTGCACATCCCCCTCTTATTTTTTAATCGTGAATCCAGACTTCAAATTTTAGACCTATTAAAAAACTCGAATCTTGTGAACTACTAAATAAACGATCATAATTTTTTCTGCTTATAGTATGCTAAGTAAATACGCTTATCATCTAATTAACAAGTATATCGATTTGCTAATTTACAAGAAAGTAAAACATATCGTGACATTATGTGGGTACATAAATATATAAGCCCAAGCCCAAGCCCAAGCCCATTCAACTAGTTGAAGTCACTCGTATAGCTTGGCCCAATAATGGAGTCCTTTTTTAGGTTACAAAAATGCATTGGGCTGAAGACAGATTGGGCAAGATTTTCTTATTTTACTTTTTCCTAAACTGCAGTATAAGTTTCTTTATATTTCTTGCAAGATTTTTTTAAAAAGTTTTCCCTACTTCAAAATTTTCTAGTAGATGTAATTTTGAAGTGTATTTTAAGACTAAATTTAAAAGATTATGATACACAAAAATATGTATAAACATTGTTATGTATTCAATATTTATTTATTTTTAAAACCACAAACTCGATACCAAATTTGGGACCAACCCAATAGAGGCATTACAAGTAGTTATCAACCATTCGATCCATATTATGATGAGATCAAACTTGATTCATTAAATTGTAACTGGCCTGATGGAAATAGAAATCCATCACCACCGGTCCTAATATTTGTCATGGAACTAGGGCAGATTGTAGACCAGTTTTGCTTTAGAACTTGTTTTTGGCTATTTCTAGCTATAAGAGTAAACAAAGACATCACATTGCCACGTCAAATTTTCACATACCACACAGACCTGTAGTAATCACATCTTCACCACACCTAAACCAGGAAAATTAGCCAAGTTAGCCATCTAAAAAATAACTATTGGCCTCCTAATCAAACTGTCTACCACTTTGCACTCCATGGCCACGAGGTTCCGCAAAATCCCGCAAAGGTTCCGCAAAATCCATCAAAACCCCTTCTTTTGCGGAACCTCAATAAAAAGAAGAAAAAAAACTAAGGGGTTCTGAGGTTCCGCAAATTTTTGCTGAAGTAAGGGGGGTTTTTTGCTGACTTTTGCTGAAGTAGGGGGGGGGGGGGGGGGGGATTTTGTTGACTTTTGCTGAAGTTCAAATTTTTTTTACTTTTTATTGAGGTTCCACAAAATAAGGGGTTTTGAGGGATTTTACGGAACCTTTGCTGGATTTTGCTGAACCTCGAGGCCAAGGAGTGCAAAGTGGTAAAGGGTTTTGTTAGGAGGCCAATAGTTATTTTTGAGATGGCTAAGTTGACTAATTTCCCCCTAAACCACCACTAACAACAACACTCTCTTACCTCACCCACTCACATCCTCACCACACTAAGTAGTAGAGACCACACCCTTAATTGTTCACATCGTGGTGGAGTAGTACCAACCCACCAAGCACGTAGTACTATACCACCTTCTACGACAACCACTCCGTTCACTCTAATTAAAATTAAAAAGCTTTATTTTAAAAGGGGATAATTATAAATGGACCTCCTATGATGAGAATGGGTAGAGTTATGTAAGTGTACAGGTAGGACATACTAGAAAAGGGTCTATTTTATGTGAGTGCATGAAATGTTAAACGAGATTCGTATAACATCGTTTAAAAATTACGGATGCAAATTCCATGCAATAGTTGTCAAATTATATAACATCAAAATAGTTTTTTTTTGCTCTATTATTATGAGTTATTATCTTAGATTAAAAAAAACAGTCAAGTCATAAATATTAACATCAAATCATTTGGATCTAATGTCGACGATCCGGTTGATATCATTCAAAGTAGGCAAGTAGCTATTATATTATTTCTTTATCTTTAAAGAATCATTAAGAATTATTTGATGATATTAATTATTAGTAACGTTAATAATGCATATCCATGAAACCAGCCCCAAAATATTGCAACCATGTTCACCTAGTGGTCGACATTAGTACATTCTCCCTTCTCATCACCACCTCCACGTGTCACCTCCACATTCCACGTGTCCCATACATACATACATACATACATACATACATACATTATATATATATATATATAGGAGTGGGTTCAAATGTGAACCACTTTTTAGTTGTGAACGAATACAGCCCAAAGCGCGACACGTCACAATCTGACTTCTGCGGGTTAAGCTTTATTCAGTTTGCATAAACCCGTGGGTTAGCTTTATTCTTACTGCATAATGCTATTATGCAAACTGAATAAGGCTTGAATAAAGTTAGCTAAGTCGTCCGCGTTCGAGTGCAACTAAGCCTTATGCATATTGCATAAAGCTTTATTCAGTCTGAATGATAGCGTTATGCAGTATGCATAAGCTTAGTCGATGAAATTTGAGATTGCCACGTGATTGCTGTGGACTGTTCTCACATTTACAACTAAAATATGGTTCACAGAACTTTCCTATGTGTGTGTATATATATATATATATATATATATATATATTCCCTGGGGTGGGTTCAAATGTGAACCACTTTTTGGTTGTGAACGTGAGAACAACCGAGAGCGCGACACGTGACGGATGACTAGGCGCCACGTAAGATCCACGGCGGATGACTAGGCGCCACGTAAGATCCGCGGCGGATGACTAGGCGCGATTCATGGGAGGGCATTGAATTAAAGAGGGGGACCACACTTAAAGTCGCCACGTGTCGCGCTCTCGGTTGTCCTCACGTTCACAGCCAAAAAGTGGTTCACATTTGAACTTTCCTCTATATTCCCTTTCCTATGTATATATATATATTATATATATATATATATTCCACGTGACGACTTCATTCTCATTCTCTTTTTTCTTCTTATTAGTTAATTAAAAAAAGAAGAGATTGACTCGGAAAACCACGTTGACACGAATTAGAATCAACCAAATTAAAAAAAATTACTAAAAAAAGTCAACGATTTAATCAACGGCTGTGATCAGATCCTCGTATTTTTCTACGGCTACGCATGGCACGGCCACCATTGATTTCACCGAACGGTTGCAATCTGGTACGGGCAGGAGTATGCAGTACTTGTCTGTACATACGGGTGACACCTGAACCGGTCTCCCTAACCCAAAGTCAACACTTTCCAGCCCTACTTTTGACCACTCGGATAAAATGAGTACCCCGACTGAGTCAGGGACAAGACTCGCCCGAGTCAGACTCACCGACTCGACCACTTCCCGAACGAACCCGTCGTCGACTCGGTCTTTTGCGTTTTTTATTAACTCGGCGGCGTACCCGAGTCCGTTCTCGGATAATTCCTTCATGGTCGTTTGAGCGCAACCGAGTACGATTGCGTTTCCGTAGAACTCGCTGGGGAGGCTCGGTTTGACTCGGTTACGTACGTTGATGCTGAATAGGAGTTTTAGCGATTGTTGTGGCGGGAAGTCTAATGCCCGGGCCCAGCTTCGCCAAATATGTGCCGACACGACCTCGAACGCAGTGAGCGACGACTCACCGAGTCGACTCGTTGAGGCGGCCGATCTTTTCAACTCGTTTAGCCTCCACTCGCGAAATGTGGTGGAGGTGGGAACGAGTTGGTCCGGGTTGAACCGAGTCGAGAACCTGCAAAGGTCCGGGACTCGGTTGAACTCGGGATGCTGACTCGTCTGCAGCCGATACGGCGTCGGATCGAGAAGGTGCCTTTCCCAAACCGGTTTGGGTGCGGCCTTCAGCTTCGGCTCAGCGGCGGCTATCTCGGAAAAGTGTCTCAAAAACGCGACGCTTCCGATTCCGTCGCAAATACAATGGCTAAATCCGACGCCGAGCGCCGCGGAGCCGTCGGCAAGCCACGTCAGCTGCACGACCAGCGGCGGCGCGCCCTTGAGCACGTCGGTCACCTCCAGCGCCAACAGCTTCCGCCACGCCGCCACGTACCGTGGGGCCCCCTCGAAGTCGGAAACCGTGTAATCGGCCATCGACTCGACGAAGACGGCGCCTTGGCCTCGGCAAACGACTTCGAGGCTGGAGCCGTCCGGTCGAGCCCTGACTCGTCCCGCCAAAGGATAGAACGGGACGAGGGCTCGAGCCAGCGCGTCCTTGACACGGGCCGTGACCGCGGCCCGGTCAGCCGAGCCATTTTCTCGGTAGACGAATAAGTACTCGATGGTGAATCGCAAGAAGAGCTGTGAATCAATGGCTGATAGTTTAAGCAGATGAGAAGGAGTTGGGTCTGAAGGGGTAATTAAGACGGCTTCTTGTACTCCCATGTTGGTCATGGTTTCTTTATGAAACCGAAAAGCTCAATTTATAGACTTGTACTTATATACATATATACATACATATAATATATTGTATGTATAGATTATATATATAGGGGTGGTTGATACTTGATAATGGTTTTTTCAAGTAGCAATGCTTTAGTGTGTTAGATGAAGGGAGGGATATATAATAGATATAGATATATAGATATAGATGGATATATATAGGGGGTGGGGACTGAGGGTAGCTTTTATAAATGTATCTAACTGTTAAAGATTTGTGAAAGATTCGCCTGGGTAGCTTTAAGGAAATTAGGAAACATAAGTTACATATTTAATGTCATTTTGTGAAACTTTAAAATAAAATAAAAAAAATACACGTTTTCAGAATGTTACTGTTTTAAATCCACGGTTGTTAAGTTAGTTGGTATGGAATTTAAATTAATCACCTAATATTGTTCTATTCGTCATTATCTAGACTACAACTATTTTATCTTTTTAATTTGTTTCAATTTATTAACCTTCATAAATTGTTAACATAATTCTATTTATTGACGTTATGTTATTTTTGATGTTATATAAGTAGAATTTTATTATAGGGTCACTTGGCAATCTTTTAGGCTATCGGTAACTCCGTTCGGTTTAAAGGCGGGCTCACCAAGAGGGCTTCGGGCTTTGCCTGAGCTGTTTTACGCTACTGTACGGGCTTCACGACAGGCTTGGTGATCGGGTTTGCCAACCTACTGAGCCCGCGGCTCTCTCTCTTAACATTAACCATATTAAAAGATCAAATTTGTATCAAATGCCAATATAGATATCAACAATTATGCCTAATTTTATATATGTTAACCATGTTCTTTTTTTTTTTTTACCGACAAGCATTATATTATTACCAAGGTAATCACACAAAAAATGACCGAATACAAATGGTCCCAGAACCAAAAAAGCACCAAACACGACCAAACCATGACAAGATACAATTGACAACTAATAACAGGAAACATCTAAATTCCATGATGAGCCGGCCCGTACACAAAGCAGAAACATCTAAATATCCATGTTATTTTACTGTTCACTTTTTTTTAATTGTCCTTCATCAATATATAAGAATACTGTTATTGTTCTACTATGACATTTCTATGTTGTATGTGTAGCATGTTCTAGTTATCTAGATAGGTTGCAACTATACTATGGTTCTATGCTCTTTTATTATTTTGCTATTATGTTCTATGTTATGTTGTTCTACTATTCTCCTACTAATGTTCTATGTTCTTCTACTTCTCTACCAAGACTTTTGGTATTTTTATATAGCTACTTACATTAGTTTTTTTTTTAATATAGAACGTGATAATTCAAGGTTTATTTTCATTGTACACCCCAACTACAAAAACCCAATAAAATCCATAATGGACTTCATAGCCACCTTGTGTTACTGATCTTATTTTAAAACAAATCTCGCTTGAGGCTAATATTATTCAAACATATACAAAATAATATCATGATAGGTAAATTTATAAACAAGCATTAGTAGCCTAGCTAGTGGTCGGTAATATTGTTGGAATGGACACTGGATGACATCATTGTCTACCCAGGTTCAATTCATGGGGTGAGCATGTGGTGATACGCTAACCATGGGTCGGTTTTTGGATTAATACATGGTCGCAGATGATTAGTTGGGTTAGTTGGGTGTCCATATAAATCTCGAATACCTCGTCCACTTCGTATTGAAATTAACATATGCATGAATTATCTGCCAGTAAAAAAATTGATAGGTTAACTTATCATTTGATTGTCAACCACAACCTAATTGAATCTGTGTTGACTTTTTGGTAACTCAAATCTTTTATTTTAATTAAGGAGTGGGAGTGTTGTAATTATTCTGAAATTTAGATAATGGTCCAATAACACTTACAATAATGTTGGACGTGGCGGCAGTTCTTAATTCTCCGATGTATAACATTTAGATATATATAATATATAATATAAGGGGTGGGTTCAAATGTGAACCACTTTTTGGTTGTGAACGTGAGGACAACCGAGAGCGCGACACGTGGCGGATGACTAGGCGCCACGTCGGATCCACGGTGGATGACTAGGCGCCACGTCGGATCCACGGCGGATGACTAGGCGCGATTCATGGGAGGACATTGAATTAAAGAGGGGGACCACATTCAAAGTCGCCACGTGTCGCACTCTCGGCTGTCCTCACGTTCAAAACCAAAAAGTGGTTCACATTTGAACTTTCTTCTATAATATAATATATATATATATATATATATATATATATATATATATATCGGTGGGTTCAAATGTGAACCACTTCTTTTTGGTTGTAAATGTGAGGATAGCCGAGAGCGCGACACGTGGCGGATAACTAGGCTCCACGTCAGGTCCACGATGGATGACTAGACGCGATTCAGGGGGGGAGGGGACCACACTCAAGCCGCCTTTATTGACTAGTCTCTGCCACATGTTGCGCTCTCAGCTGCCCTCAAGTTCACAACCAAAAAGTGATCCACATTTGAACTTTCCTATATATATATATATATATGAAACAATTGCTAGTTGGGAATATATATAACAATCTATTGACCTTTAATCTGTAGGACCATGTGAATTCTTGAGGGGATAGCACATGGTATCAAATTCACCAAAAACTACTTGGTACCTGCAACTGTTTTCATTCCTTTTTTAATGTTTGTGGATTTTGGTTTTGTTATTGGACATTTTTATAATCATATAGTTGTTTATCGTTACATACAAAACATTTTTAGATTCAAATTAAGCAGGCAAGGTACAAACTTATCAATAATATAAAAAGACAAAGCTTAAGAAAACATAGGTTAGCTTACTTTTTAAGTTTTCGTTTAGATGCATGTATATATATAAAGGTTCAAATGAAAAGTGCTAAAAAAATACGAAGTAGAGAAGTGATCTCCACCACTCATCTGGTCAATAAAGGTGGTTATGACCGGTTACGGTGGACGCGATCACGGGGGATTGACGTGATTCATGGTAGGGTAGAGATTATTAAAGGAGGGACCCGGTCAAAGCCGATTTTATTGACCGGATGAGTGGTGGAGATCAATTCTCTACTTCTCATTTTTTAGCACTAGTTTGAACCTCATACTATATATATATATATATATATATATATATATATATATAGACTTGGGATAACGTGAGAGCAAACTGTTACCGTGAGACCATTGAGAATAAGATTTTACATTTGAAATTTCACGGTAAAACACTGTGAAGGTAACCTTTACAATGTTTTTGTTATGAAGGTTCAAATTTTTTACTTTCATGGTGTTTTGTTGCGAATTTTCAAGTTTAAAATCTTTGTCTCATCGATCTCACGAAAACAATTTGGTCTCACGTGAACCTGAGCCTAGATGAATATATTTTAACTGTATAACCTAAGTTATTGAAATATTAGTTGAACTAGCATTTTAAAAGGTTTTTGACATTTTCTTCCAATTGAAATTCAGTTTATTATTAGTTATAAGTAAATACTAATAAACAGGGCCATTCCTGAGGATTTTGATGCCTTGTACGAAAATGTTAAAAAAATGCCCCATATACCCATTTTTTAAGCAAATGAAACGTGTAAACATAAAGTTTTAAAAAAGTTTGGGAACTAGTTAATCCCGGCTGCTCATTCGCACACTGATTTATATTAAGTATCATAAAAGAAAAATATATAGTGGGACATAAAAAACCAAAATCCGAATTACAAAATATAAAGACATTTCAAGTAAAAGAAGATCCTCATGCATTTCTTTAAGAAAAATGTCAATTAGTTTTTCATATTTGATATCTGCTAAAACTTTACTTTCGATATTTGGAACCTAAGAAGCAAAAAATTATAATTTGTTTTAGGGTTTGGGTGTTCACGGAATGCAATTCGAAAACGTCTTCTCGATGCCCCGACAATAATACCAAGCTTTACCTAGGCGGTTGGGTGGGACTATGTTTTTAATTGTAGTTCAGTTCCTAAATTATTAAACCTAGTTTAATAATAATAGATGAAAATTTGTTGCCCTCTTGGATATGATGTGCTGTTTGATCACACGTGCTGCACGTGCCTAGGGCCGCCATGTTAATAAATATTAAAAGTAACTATTGATATTGAATAAATATTAATATATAGTAATTGAAATTTTTTTAATCAAATTATATATTATATCTTGATATTTATATTGTATCATAAACGATAAAAATGTAGTAAATGATTTAATAAATATTTGATCCAATTACTAATTGTATTTTTCAAAATTGTTAATTATGATACGTGAGCTTGATTATTTTTATTTTTATTCATATTATATGTAAGATGATTATTTAAAATAATAGAATAACATAGAATTTTTTATAAAATTTGTTTTAGCACATCCAAAATTTATAATACATGTCATTCTGAAATTATTTAATTAACGTATTATATTATTTAATTTTTATTTATTTTTAATTTGTATTAATTAATATATTATATTTTTAATGATTATTTTAATCACGTTATAAAGTTTTGTATTCGACTAGTTTTTCAAAATATTTTTTTAATCATTTTATATTTTTCTTTTTACTTATTAACTAGTTTTGTTAAACATAATTTCTTTTATAGTTGGATATTAACTAGCTACCATTCACCTTATCAGAGATCAACTAACTTATCAATTAATTTGTCAAACATAACTTAAAGTATTTTAAGAACCTAAAAAAGAACTATGTATCTTTCTATTAATAACATTGTTTTGATATTATTTGTGAATATATGTATATGTACATTCATCCTTAAATTTATTCATCACAAAAATAAATAATGTACTGATATTTATGATGAAAGTGCAAGATATCTTGAAAAATAAATATGCATTAATATCATAACGAGCAATATTCATAAATGAAATATTATAGGTTTTTATTAACAGCTTCGCCTCAGCGGTAAAGACACATGATTTGAACACGGTTGATCTTATCCGGATCCCGAGTTCAAACCCACTCCACTACATCCTCCTACCCCAGGGATAATAACCCCAAATGCCCCAAGGAAAATACCCTCATAAAGCTCCAAAGAAGAAACCTTCTAGAGAGGCTCGAACTTGAGACCTCCCATTCATAGGGAAAACTCCCTACCACCAGACTATAAGTCTGTAACCCCTAATGGCAAATGAAATATAATAGGTAGTTTTAGGTTTCGAAAATATTTTATTATTTTATATTCAGTAGAAAATCAAGAATTAAAGATTTGATGGAACGGGTATACAAAACGAGGATAAACCTCAGAAAATAGGGGGAAGGGTCCATTAGAAAATTTAAAAAAAAAAACTTAAAATACTTTAAGTTATTATTATTATTATTATTATTATTATTATTATTATTACTACTACTTTTAGAAAATTATAAAAAAAAGAATCTTTTTTTTTTGGAAAGGTTCATCTAGGCTTTGCCTATCCTTGGCAATATAAAACAGAAATTGAAAATTCGGCCGTCTGAGACTAAGCCTAGCCACAAGATGCGCACGAGGGGATTCGAACCTGTGGTGAATGGGATACCATCCACATTCTCCATAGGCCTTACCGCTACGCCACAAGCCCCGTGGTTAAAAAGGATCTTTTTAGATTAAAGTTAATTTTATTAATAATTTATATCATCGTTTCCTCTAGTAATTTTACGTATGAAACCTTATCAATAAAAATGAATACCTTCATATCAATTAAAATACTAAAAAAGATGTCTAAACCAAAACACAGAAAAAATCATTTGAAATGGCTAAAAAATTAATTAGTATTTGATTGTTGTAACAGCTCGTCCCACATCGGCTGCTGAGGGGAACGAAGCACTCCTTATAAGGTGTGTTGATACCTCACCTGGTGAGACGCGTTTTGGGTTGTGACCTGGACTAGGTAACTCCAAAGCAAAACCGTGAGGGAGTAGGGGTGACCGGTTAGGGCCCTGTGTCTCCAAAGCGGACAATATCGAACCACGGTCGCCTGAGCTGTTACAGATGGTATCAGAGCTAGGACCGGGCCGATGTGCACAACGGGGACGTTGTGTCCGTAAGGGGGGGGGGATAGTGTAACTGTTAGGAATTATGTGCAGAGTTGACAAACCAAGTAATTACACATCCAATGTTACAAGACACTTGAGGGTCACACATGTGAGGACCTATAAATCGAATAAGTTAAATGAAACCCGGAAATGGAGAGTTAAGATTTATAATAGTGAATTATAAATCAATTGGGTAATTTCAGTCAGAAATCCCAAAGTTGGAGGATTATTAATTAATTAGATACATTATATATTTATTTGATAAAATAAATATATAATAGTTAATTAATAGGTAATATATATATATATATATATATTAGATAAATATATATATATATATATAGGATTATCATAAGCAAATTCTTTTCCAGTAATTAAAAGGGAAAAAGATTTGAGATAATTACAATATGGAAACTGGATCCTATTCAAACTGTATTTTTCCTCCATATAAATAAGGCTTATGGGTTAAGGAAAAATTAAGCTTTCAGTTGAATCAACTCATAATCAGTTTCCAATCCCCTCTCTCCCTCTCTCCCTTTCGGCGCCGCCACCTCCCTCACTCGGAATCCAGTTTCGGTTTTCCAGTCTTCGGGTTTTCATTCGGTTCAGCTAGAGGAACATTCGTTGGTCGATCACCGGTGGACTAAATTCTCAAGCAATCCAGGTAAACCAACAAAACCGTATAAGAATAATTGAACTAAAAGATCTGTAAGCTTTTAGGGTTTTTAGCTTAAACGCTTCCGCATTAAATCAAATCAGTGTGTGTTTGATAGTATAGGGTTTTATCAGTTAGGATATTAAACCTATGGGATTTATCGAACCAGTGAGGATTCGAAGATCCACGATGATCCTCGAGTCAGTTTGATCCGAGGGATCCCACAAAAACCCAACAGTAACACCTCGTCCCACATCGGCTGGTGAGAGGAACAAAACACTCCTTATAAGGTGTGTTGATACCTCACCTGGTGAGACGCGTTTTGGGTTGTGACCTGGACTGGGAAACTCCAAAGCAAAACCATGAGGGAGTAGGGGTGACCGGTTAGGGCCATGTGTCTCCAAAGCGGACAATATCGAACCACGGTCGCCTGGGCTGTTACAGGGGCATCTTTTAGCATTTTCGTAGAAAGCATCTTTTAGCATTTTTGCATGGGGAATCATGTAGTATTTTCGCATAGGGCATTAAAAACCCTAAGAACGGCCTTATTCATTCTAATCACGTGTTCTACCGCCTTGCAAGTTCAAAGTTTTGTAGATGACTTGGGTCCTTGCCCCTTGATGACCCCTCGAGGGGGTACGACCCCCTTGACCCTCGCCATCTCGTCCTGTCTCGTATCTAAGTCGCTTCATATACAAGTTCAATCATTGACACGAGTGTTAGTTCTAATCACGCGTGAATGACGATAACACTAAATTTACCAATACGTAGTTCACTTAATTACATTTATGCCACCATTTTTTTGAGTGTCGCACCATGAGGCATGATTCTTCCATGGGCTACGGTAATCCTACTGTTCTTAAGAAAACACGATTTCACTTATATATATTGGGTTAGATTAACGTGAAATCAAGTTGTTTTCGTTAGACCGGTGAGAACAAGACTTTACACACAAAACTTTACAACAAAACACTGTGAAGGCAAACAAAATTTCGAACATTCATTGTGAAAACACTGTAAATGTTACGTTTATGATGGTTTTTACTGTGAATGTATGATTTTTTTACATTCACAACACTTTTACTGTGAAGGTTAGAATATAATATATATATATATACCTTCACAACGTTTTTCCTGTAAAGGTTTGAATTTATTTACCTTTGTTTGAATTTCTTTTTGCTTTTTTTTAGAAGAGGTATCCCAGACCACATTGGGCCCAGACTAATCCTCGGCAATTTTTGGGCCGAAGCCCGACTGCTAAAGCATGCAGCCCGGGGTCGAAGCCCCCGTACCTCCAGAATGCGTCCCCCAGGGCTCGAACTCGGGTTCACCACTATGTAGTGCCCAAGCCTTACCACTAGGCTAACACTCCTTTGGTAATTTCTTTTTACTTTGTGTAAGTTTTTTACAGTATGAATGTTCGAATGTCTTTTACTTTCACCATGTTTTGCTATGAAGTTTCATGTGTTTTGTTTTGGTCTTACAGAACCAGCTTGGTCTCATGTGAACTTAAGTCTACACACACACACACACACATATAGGGTGAGCTTCAAATGTGAACTCAATTTTGGTTGTGAACATAAGGACCACTAAAATAGTGCCATGTGGCAATATTCACTCTGAATATCATGCATTATTCAGAGTGAATAAAGGTGTTCCTGTATTCACTCTGAATAATACATGATATTCAAAGTCAATATTGCCACGTGACACGATTTTAGTGATCCTCACGTTCACAATGAAAAATATGTTCACATTTCAACTTTCCTCTCTCTCTCTCTCTCTATATATATATATATATATATATATATATATATGTATAGAGGGAGGTTCATACAAGAACAACCTCATTTGTAGGAACAAAAGAATGCATTTTGAGCCACATGTTATGTGGGACCCATCATTAAATAAATCATATATGATTTAGTGGTGGGTAGGGGTGTGCAAAACCTGAATAATCTGAAACCCGAACCCGAATCCGAACCGAAAATACGACGTTTAAGCAAAACCCGAACACCCCGAAATCCGAAAAACCAAAACCCGACTTTTGTGTGGATATTTGGGTTCGGGTTGGGTTTGATAATTGGTCACCCGAACCGCCCGAAAACCCGAAATAATATACATATATTCTTTAAATATTATATAAATATATTTATTTATCTAATTGTCTTTTGAAAATCGTCAAATCTAGTCGGCCGAAACGTTTTATTTTTTTGAACTTACTTTTGATTTCATCAAGCAATTGAATTTATCATTAGAAGAGGTTAAATTTTATATATTTTTTGCATCATAATAATCTCCGAATCCGACCGAAATAAACCCGAAACCCGACCTACCCGAACCCGAAAAAAACCGAAATCCGAAAACCTAAAGTTTGGGTTTTGATTTTCGTATCCAAAATCCGATCGGGTTTTTGGTTTTCCCACCCGAACCCGCCCGACCCACCCGATGCACACCCTACTGGTGGGACCCACCTGAATCATATATGATTTTTTATTATGTGGGACCCACATCATATGTGATCCAGAATTGTCCCTTTATTCTTGCAAATTGAATTTGTTCTTGTTTGAACCTTTCTCTATATGTATATATATAGGGAGGTTCATACAAGCAGTGTTTTAAAACCCGGGTCGACCCGGCCGGTCGAACCGGTTGAACCGGGAACCAGGGTCGAGACCGGTTCAACTAGGGCCGGTTCTATGGCGATTTAAGGCCCGGTGGGAACCGGCCGGTTTTACGGTCGGACCGGTCGAACCGGTTGGACCGAACCGGAAGAACCGGTGGAGGTGGAGAGGAAAACCGGCGGCGACGGACGTTGACGGCGAGCAACAACCAGTTCCACCGGTGGAGGTGGTGAGGAAAACCGGCGGCAACGGACGGCGACTGCGAGCAGCGGTGGTGGTCTACGACGACGGCGAGTAGCGGTGGTGTGTGAACGACGGCGAGCAGCGGTGGTGGTCGTGGCAACGATGACGTGAGATTAGAGATAAGGGAAGAGATATGTGAAACTGTGAAAGTGAAAGTGTGTGTGTGAGAGAGAGAGGAGAGAGATAGAGATCTAGAGAGAGAGAGAGGGGATGGGGGTAGGGTTTATGGGTACTGGTGGTAAGTCGTAGTGGGTGGAGAAGATTTGTTTTTTATTAATAATTTAATATACAAATAGAGTAGTTATATTTTTGGTCCCTATTATTTTATAGGTTTACACATTCAATCCTTGTACCTATAGAAACCGGGTTAAACCGGTTGAACCGGTCGAACCGGGAACCGGCAGCGAGACCGGTTCGACTAAAAAACCGGTTTTTAAAACATTGCATACAAGAACAACCCATTTTAAAGGAACAAAGGAACCAAATGTGAGCCACACATTATGTGGGACCCACCCATTAATTAAATCATATGTGATTTAGTGGTGGGACCCACCAGAATCATATATGATTTAATAATGGGTGGGTCCCACATGGGCCCACATCATGTGTGATCAAAAATTGTTACTTTGTTCCTATAAAATAGTTTTGTTCTTGTTTGAACCTTTCTCTGTATATATAACCATTGCTTAAAATGAGAAGTGTTAAACAAATGTAAAGTAAATAAGTGATCATAGCCTTTCATACGACTAAGATCAAATTTGATTGGTCAAAGATTGCGTCTTTAACTGGTCAAAATTTGCGGCTATGCCGAAAATAGATGACTAATTTTGTAACTGTTACAAATAAGCCGAAAACGAGTTGATTTATGAATAGTGAACTTGTGTAATTCACATATTAACTATTTTTAAATGATTTATATGTGAACTATGCATTCATATATGAACTTTTGTAATTTACATATTAACTATTTTTAACTATATGAACTTGTTTGTCGTCTATATTTGTAAAAGTTACGAAACTACACTTCTATCTTCTACAGCCTATGTGAGGAATTATCCGCTGTTTCACAATCAAAGCTTCAGTCTTTGACCGCATAAACGGGTAGAGATCAATTTTCTGCTTCACATTTTTTTGCACTTTATATTTGAATCTTTCTACACATACACACACACACACACACACACACACACACACACACATATATATATATAGAGGAGAGTTCCTTTGTTAACCACAAAGAGTGTGTTAACTTTGTTAACTCACCTCCACCAATCAGATTCATTAATTGTGCAAGGGTATTTTCGTAATTGTATTTTTATGTATTATATTTTTATTAAAATAAACAAGATATACCCCTTCCAAATTCCAATTCGTAACTAGCAGTCCATCTTTTCCAAATCAAAATTCCCAAATGCAAACCTACACTTCATCTCTCTCACAACAACCACCACCACCACCCTCCGACCTCCACCACCACCACCACCACCCCAACCCTCGTCTACCTCCCAACCTCCGCCCTCCACCACCACCTGAGCCACTGCCTTCCACCACCACCGTCGTATTTGCAGCCTTCCACCACCACCATCGCCGGAGATGTCGCCTTCCACCACCATTGTCGGATCTGTCGCCTTCCACTACCACCACCGTCGGACATGTCGTCTTCCACAACCACCGCCAGATCTGAGCTCTCCACCACCACAGTCGCCGGATGTATGAGCTCTCCACCACTACCGTCGCCGGATCTGCGGCCTCCACCCACCACCGTCGTCGCCGTGGTCGGAGGTGCCGGAGACGGAATCGTTTGAAAAACCGGTCGGTCGTTCAGCGGAGATGACGACGGCGTTCCGGTAGGGTTAGGAGTGAAAGGTACGTTCACCGCCGACGACGATGGCAGCGGAGGCACTCCCCACGAGTCCTGCGGGAAGAACAGCTGGTGCAACGTCCGGCGGTTGTTGACAACGGCGATGGCGCCGGAATCTGTACAATTCGAGATTATATAATAGAGGAAAATGAAGAGGAAGGTATGCATTTTCATGGATGGTTTAAATTAGGGTAAAATGCAACTATGTAAGTGTGATTATGAAGGTTGTGACAGACTGGTGGTGGTGGTAGTAGTAGTGGTGTGGTGGTGGTAGACTAGTGGTGGATGTGATGGTGGTTTGGAAATGGTAGTTGTGGTGGTGGTGGTAGACTAGTGGTGGTGGTGGACTAGTGGTGATGGCTGTGGCGGTGGGTGTGGCGATGGGTGTGGCGATGGGTGTGGCTGTGCACATGTGTTCACCGGGTGGTAGGTGTGGTGATGGTGGTGGCTGTGCACATGTGTTCACCGGGTGGTGGGTGTGGTGATGGTGGTGCACATGTGTTCACGTGGTGGAGGAGGAGGAAGGAGGCGGCCGTGCACATGTGTTCATCGGGTGGAGGAGGTGGAAGGAGGCGGCCGTGCACATGTGTTCACCGGGTGGAGGAGGAGAAGGAGGCGGTCGTGCACATTTGTTCACTGGGTGGAGGAGGAGGAACGAGGCGGTCGTGCACATTTGTTCACCGGGTGGAGGAGGAGGAACGAGGCGGTCGTGCACATGTGTTCACCGGGTGGAAGAGGAGGAAGGAGGAATGAGGCGGCCGTGCACATGTGTTCACCGGGTGGAGGAGGAGGATGGAGGTGACTTTCCCAAAATACCCCTGTGCACTTGTGTTTGCTGTATTTTTTAATTTTTAGTTATTAAAAATTCCCTAATTATAAGGATTTAATCTTGGCCCTAGATTTAAATTATTAAGGGTTGTGATGGGTTAACACGGTTAACACACTATTTGTGGTTAACAACGGAACCCAACCCTATATATATAATTTATAATTATGGATGATTAGATGATGAAATAACTACAAAGCAAAATCTTTTCAAACAATGGGCGGATTTTATGTGGTGGTGATCCTAACTTAAAGAATGATATTAAAATCAAACCCAACAAGTCACCAAGAGTTTTCAATTGATTTCTTCGTACTTTGGGTGTGTAGTTTAGTTGACAAAGAGATGGAACCATTTTATCTAAGAACAAGATAGGTCTTGGATTTGATCATGAGCCTCGTTAGTCATAACCATTAAGTGAGCTAAAAAAGTCACATCAACTTGATTTCTTTAAAAGCAGGTACCGTACAGAGCCGGTTAAAGTTGGTAATCTTAGTTAGTCTAGATTGTCATGAGTAAATGTGTATATGTATGTATGTATATGTGTATATATATATATATAGAGAGAGAGAGAGAGGGGCAAAGTATAACGTGGGAACCTGAGTAAGATGAGAAGGGTAGAAGGATCTCCACCAGTGATCACTTCTAATCTCAAATGCATTCCGTGAATTGCATTTGATAGGCAATTGTTCTACTAATTAATGGGCATCTAAGGGTAAATATCCCTTCTTAATAATCTTTTTTACGAGAATTCCATTTCTCACCGAAAATCAACCTTATATAGGTAAATTTTATACTACAGTTATCGTTAATTTGTATGGTTTAACATAATGTGTGCTTTTGGAAGAAAATGGAAGGAGAAAACAATGACCAACTAAAAAGTTATCATTTATATATTTATGTCATTTATCTGATCAACATTGAATTATCTAGCATAAAAATCAAAAACAAAGTGAACTTTAAGGTTTTTTCTATCTATAAAGTTTGAGAGTAATATTATTTTATTTTATCTTTCGGTTAAACGAATGTTTGTTTAATATAATTAGGTGTGTGGTGTATTAAATTTGTTGTAATATGGAATTAGAGCTAGCGTAAGATGGGTAATAACCTTTTATGATTGGAGTTTCACTGAGAGAACTCGTAAAGAACATCTTCATTTCTTATAGTTTTTCCTACAGATTTTGTTCTAGTCTTTTTTCATTTCTTAGATCTTATAATTATCTATTGTTAGGAATTATGTGCAGAGTTGACAAACCAAGTAATTACACATCCAATGTTACAAGACACTTGAGGGTCACACCTGTGAGGACCTATAAATCGAATAAGTTAAATGAAACCCGGAAATGGAGAGTTAAGATTTATAATAGTGAATTATAAATCAATTGGGTAATTTCAGTCAGAAATCCCAAAGTTGGAGGATTATTAATTAATTAGATACATTATATATTTGTTTGATAAAATAAATATATAATAGTTAATTAATAGGTAATATATATATATATATATTAGATAAATATATATATATATAGGATTATCATAAGCAAATTCTTTTCCAGTAATTAAAAGGGAAAAAGATTTGAGATAATTACAATATGGAAACTGGATCCTATTCAAACTGTATTTTTCCTCCATATAAATAAGGCTTATGGGTTAAGGAAAAATTAAGCTTTCAGTTGAATCAACTCATAATCAGTTTCCAATCCCCTCTCTCCCTCTCTCCCTTTCGGCGCCGCCACCTCCCTCACTCGGAATCCAGTTTCGGTTTTCCAGTCTTCGGGTTTTCATTCGGTTCAGCTAGAGGAACTTTCGTTGGTCGATCACCGGTGGACTAAATTCTCAAGCAATCCAGGTAAACCAACGAAACCGTATAAGAATAATTGAACTAAAAGATCTGTAAGCTTTTAGGGTTTTTAGCTTAAACGCTTCCGCATTAAAATCAAATCAGTGTGTGTTTGATAGTATAGGGTTTTATCAGTTCGGATATTAAACCTATGGGATTTATCGAACCAGTGAGGATTCGAAGATCCACGATGATCCTCGAGTCAGTTTGATCCGAGGGATCCCACAAAAACCCAACAGTGGTATCAGAGCCACGGTTTGTTCGTTTTAATTTATTTAACTCGTTTGATCCGTTAAAATTGTTCGTTTAATTCTCGTTTTAAATTTATATATAAAGTTTTTTATTTATCGCTTTGCTTCGACACACCAAAGACACCGAACCGACGATCGGCGGTGGAACGGCAGCAGTTAGCCGACCGGACCGCCAGGCCGATCGCCGGCCACGAAATCGCACCACACGAGCACCGAGCCACACCACCCGGTTGGTGGTGGTGGCGTCGGCCATCGCTATAAACCACCGAGCCGCACCACTCGATTGGTGGTGGCGGCGGCGTCGAGTTTCGACCACCAAACCGCACCACAGTGGTGATGGCGGCAGATGGTGGTGGCCGTGTTTATTCGTGGAGGCGGCGTCGACTAAGGTGGCCAAAGCCACATCAGTTCGGTGGTGGCCAAATCGAACCTCGGCCGAACCAAACCATTCGCCGGCTGCCGTAGTGGCCGTGCCTAGGCGATGGTAACGGTGGCGATTGGTGGTTGATCGACAGCCCGCACCGCACCCGGCTGTGGTCGGCTTGCGGATTGTTCACGGCCGCACCACCCACATCGACGGTGGCGATGGCGAATCCCAGCAGTGGCGGTGATCGATCGCCACCAGTGTGGTGGTGATCGATGGTGTTGATCGACGACGGCTAAACCGTCGAACGGCGATGGTGGCCGTTGCCGCTGTCACCGAACGACGGTGGGGCTGTTTTGTTTTTGATCGCCGACCAATGGCGGCGGCGATGGTGTTTTTCCATTGCCGTCGTCGCCGACAACATAAACCACCAATCGACAACTTTGTCGATGGTGGCAGCCGTGGTGGTTCTCGTTACGATCGCCGGCCACAGTGGCGACAGCAGCGGCTGTTGCTCGATCTCCGGCCATGAGCAAAGCCGGCGGCGGCGATGGCCGATTGCCATCGACGTCGAGCTATCAATGGTGACGGTGGTCGTTTACCTTCGCCATCATGAAACCAATTAAAGTTGACCGGATTGGTATTGGTTGCTTTTTGAAACCCGAAGCGATAAGACGGGATTAGGTTTTCTCGATCCTCGATAAGTTTTTCGAGCAAATCGCGAAACCCTAACGGACCCAAGATTACCAGTTTGGTAATAGGCCTGTAAGCCCAGTTTTTGGACCAAGTCTATGGCCCAAGAAAATTAATTGGTTTAAACCTTTACCCAAAATTATTCGGATAATAAAATTTTATAAAATTGCTTTAATTTTCATTAAAAAAAATTTTTATAAGCCGAATAGTTAATAGTCGAATAGGCCTGGTATTGTATTTGATCAGTTGGTCGAATCTAGATACAGTTTTAGGGCCAGTATTGTGTATCTCGACCAGTTAGTTCGAAATACCTGTTTTTCGATATTTTTGGGTAAAAGGTTGATATTTTAGATAAAATGGTTTTAGTTTTATAAAATAGGATTTATTGTTTATAAGTCTCAGTTTTAAGTAAAAACCGTTTTTCAGCTTAAAATATTTTGGTTCATAAAACAGTTTGTTTTTTTTTCCGAATCAATTATAAAACCAAGTTTTGCGATAATTGAGACGAGATAATTTTAACGGATCTAGGTTTATTTTTCACTTTTATATTGTTTATTTATGATTCATATATAATTGCGTGATTGCTTGAATTCTATATATGCATCTCAGTTTGAGTATATATATGTCTAATATAGATTTTTGCCAACTTAGACCCTTGACATATTTACGGGGAGGCCTGCATGCCATTTACAACCCCTTATGTAATAATGACCTTAGGATAGATGTTTTGTTTTCGGGGATGGTGAGGCCAGTGGGAGCTGCTAAAGTTCTTCCTCTTACCGGAGTACTGACAAACATGGCGAGGCCAGTGGGAGCTACGCAAGTTTTTAAGCTTTTTAGTCAATTAGGTCATTATTGGTCCCTAGGAAATAAACGTTGGCAAAAACTATAACTGGTGTTTTGAGTGGTTGATTATTATTTAACTGCATGATTGTTTATTTGTGATATCTTTCATGTTAGTAAGTTTTAAATAGTTTCTTTTAAAACTAGGTTGTATCACAAATATAGATATAGGTTTTTAATTACTAGTTTTCGGAACTTTTACAAAACGGTAGTTTTAAAACCTATAGATGATTGTTTCATATAAAAGGCAAGTTGACAAAAACAGTTAGTTTTAATCAACCAGGTGTGCTATTAAAACAGTTAGTTTTAATTAGCAAGTGATTTTAAAACAGTTGATTTTAAATAGCATGTATGTTTAAAACAGTCAGTTTAAAACATCAGTAGCCTTTATGACAATCAGTTTTTCCAAAATCATATTTTTGACAAAAATCCTGGAAATAAAGTTTTTTTTTTTCAAAAACCCCGAAAATCATAGATCAGTAGTGCAACCCATCTAGGGGCACCTTCGGCGTAAAGTACACAGGCGTTGTAAGTGATCACACATTCAACGTCCGTGTTCAAACTGAAGCTGGAGGGGTTACATAACTCTGCGAATTATCTCCGGGTGGTACCGGCCAGAGTATAGTGATCAGGAACCCAAAATGGTGAGATCTATTTTGGTACTATTAAGTTCACCGGGAGGTACCGGGCCAAAATGCACTTAGAGGGACTGAAACATGCACAAGTAGTTAGCGTGGTCTCGAAAAGATCTAGGAGTCATATCAGGTAGATATGATTGGTAAAAGTCCTTACCTACCAAAATAAATACGGGCCTGGTGGAGCAAGAATAATCCGCACATTAGGACGTATGAAATAAGGATCCTAGTCCAATAAATTGATCATTTAAGGGTTTATTGATATTTATTGGAATTTAATCTATTTACAGTTGCTAAAGACCAAAAGTTTTAATTTGTGTAGATGAAAAGCACTGTTACCAGCACTAACAATCTTTCCCTCCGCTCTATCCTAGAGAAGGATAAGTTGACCGGCTCTAATTTCCTTGACTGGGAGCGCAATCTGATGATTGTGCTCAGACATGAGAGGAAATGGTATGTCCTTGAAGAGCCTCTTGGGGAGGCACCTCCGGCAAATGCTCCGGCTACTGCTAGGAATGCCCACAAGAAGCACTCTGATGATCTACTGGATGTTGCCTGTCTCATGCTTGCAACAATGAGCCCAGATCTGCAAGCAGGGCTCATAAATACAAATGCTTATGACATGATCCGCCAGCTGAGGGACATGTTTCAGACCCAGGCTCGTACAGAACGCTACGATGCCACAAAAGCATTTAATGAGTGCAAGATGATAAAAGGGACATCAGTAAGTGACCATGTCATGAAAATGAAACGGCACTTGGATCATCTGGAGAGGCTAGGTCATCCGGTTCCGTTGCAGCTAGCAACAGATACCATACTCAATTCACTGTCAGAAGACTACAGGCCCTTTGTAGTCAATTACAATATGAATAACATGGAGAAGTGATAACACCAAAATTATACATGTTTTGGTGGTGCTTAATTGGTTGAATTTACCCCGTTTATCACTTGATTCTCACCTAATTACTCACGAATTGGTATGTTTGTTACTTTTGAAGGTATTGGAGAACACGGAGCTAAAAAATGCGGAAAATAGGCGAAATTGTGCGAAAGTTGGAAAAGTACAAAACAGGAAGTTTTAGCGATCGCGAAGTGAAGGTTTTGGCGCCGCCAAGACTGATATTCGAGAAGGTTCCTGCCTTTTATCAACTTAGCGCCGCGAAGATGAAGTTTAGCGCCGCGAAATTGGCATTTGCACTCACAAGAAGATTCCAGAATTTGCCAAAAATAGAAGGAGTAGGGTTTTTAAGTGTTTCACGCCGCGAACGCCTACTTGGCGAACGCGAAACAGCTTCCGGGCCTTCTTTTAAATACTGTTCTCAGCCTTCAGTTCCATATGCATTCTTAGACAGAAAAATACAGTAAAAGGGTCAGTTGTACCAGTTGGTTAGTGGTTTGGAGGAAGAATCAAGTGTGGAGAGAGGAGACACTGCGCCGATACGGATACTCGATTAATCATCTGTAGCTGTATGGTCGGTAGAATGTCTGTCTTTATCTATACTTATTCTGTTTTCCTAGCTATGAGTAGTGAGTAGTTTTCTATGTAGTACTTATCGTGGTAGATGAACCATGTGGATATGATTTTATGGTTTTAATGATTATTGATTTGTTTTGGTTAATTGAATGTGGTTTTATGATTCCAATGTGATTCCTGCTATTTCGTGTGTTTGAACTCGTTGGTTGGGTTTGCTTTTGGACCAAAAAAGTAGACTCCATTGGGTTAATCAACCTCTCTTGACTTATCCTTCGAGACCTCGGAGAATTAGGTTAAGTGGTTTCTTGGACCGAGAGAAACTAGATTGTAAAACACCGGTTAGTTGAGATAGGATTGGGTGACTGATATTTAGGTTGTCTGACAATCAGCCTAGGTATTGGGACTAGGAGGACCATTCTAGTTGACAATCATATTATCTGCATGTTAGGGTGTCCCAGACTTAAATCCTTACAATAGCCAAATCAATCATACTTTTATGTAACTTAATTATCCACTTGGGGATTCACTATGCCATGATAAGTGCTACTGTTTTCTTTATTATTGTTAAATCAGTTTTTATTCTGCTTTCTAGTTCTTTAGTTGTTAATTTAGTTTTCAAATCATTTTCTCAAAAACCCCCCATAGCCTTAGATTAATTAAACTAATAGGATTACCAGTCTGTTACTTGACCGTTCCCAGTGGTAGATACGATACCTGGACTTTCCTACGCTATATTGCTATCGATCAGGTACGCTTGCCTGTGAATGTGGTAATAGGTGGTTAGGCATTAGAGGTTAAAACTTGTTACGCTTTTTATAGTTAATATTTACCGCATCAAGAAGTCAATAGCAGAATTACACTCCATGCTTAAGACAGCTGAACTGAATATGGGGAACAAGAACAAGACCAAGGATGTCTTGATGGTAAAAGACGGAGGGGTGAAAAAGAAAAGTGGGCATGCTAGCACCAGCAAAGGGAAGGGACCAGTACAGGCCGTCCAGAGTGCACCCAAGAAGGGCAAGGGCAAGGGCAAGGGCAAGGGCAAGGGCAAGAAGGTTAAGCCAAATAAAGCTAGGACCGAGAGCCGCTGCTTCACATGCAATGAGGTTGGTCACTGGAGGCAAAACTGCCCAAAGCGTCATGAAGCAGGTATGTAGACCTCAGATATTTATGATTGCTTTAGTTTGTCACTTCTTACTTGTTAGTTTACAAGTGTACTGATACCTAGAGCAAATGACTATTGCAGGTGGTCAGAAGTGATGTGCCCGGAAATTGCAAGGATCAAGATAGAAGCTCATTTTAGATATATGTTTTTTCAAGACAATTTTATTTTAAACAGTTGTTTTATGGTTACTTTTTAATACTTATAATTTATTTAATGGTTTTGAATTTTATAAGTTATTGTCTTGAATAAATATCTGATATGCGTGGAATTTTAAATCTCACAAAGTCAAGTTTTTGACTTGATTTAAAATAAGATCCTAGATATTGCCTCTTACACTAGAAATATTACTTCAATTGTTTTGTTGAATTGAAGTAATTTATATGAAAACTGTTAGTAACCAAAAGATTATGGTTTCTAAGTAAAACATTTATGAGTAAGATTATGAAATAATTATTCAAATGTTTAGAAGAGAATCTGGGATATTAACTTAGACAAGGTTAATAACAGTATTTATAAAACTAGGAAAATTCCAAGTTTTGGAATTAGGATTTAATAAAATCCAGTTAAGTTTTGTAAATAAAATTCTCAAGTGTATTACTTAAAATAAAATTGACTAATCAAAGCTTTGACTAAGTTCAATAGTGAATTTTAAGTAATAATCAGTTTTCATATAGGCTAGTGAGAGCCCAAAAATTTGTTCTCTATCTAGTCTAAGATAAAGAATAAAAGATATAATTATTCGACATATCTCGGAATTTAAGGTCCAGGTAGGATGAAAATTCATAAGATATACCTTATAGTCAAAAAGATAAAAGTTTCAAGATCCCTGAAACAAAATAAAGATTGACTTTTAAATCAATAATTAAAGTGTTGGATTAAATATAAGAATTTACCAGCAAGGTAAAATGGAATCTGATTTCAGGTAGAAATCATTCATCTACACAGCAACTAAGGAAAGTTGCAGTTCAGTCTTACATATTCAGGAACTGGTAGTCATTCCAGGTCTCCAAGTTCATGGAATATGATAAAACTCTAATTATTGTTTATAAAAGTGTTTGCAAAACAATGATTAGCAGATACAAGTAGACAATATCAAACTTGTATTATTTGGTTGTCACTTTGATTAAATGGTAAACTTTAATCAAAGGGTTTAAACTGAAGATAGGTGATACTTCATTTTAGACCAATATTTAACAAACGTTAAATAGATATTATGAAAGTTATTAAAGAAAAGATATTTAATTTTGTTATTATTACAGCGTGTAATGTGGACTATACAAAATTAATTTCTTTATCACTTTCACATTTTGCATGTTTTATAATCCAGGAATGAAACTAGTTTCCAGTTTTCATTCAAAAACTTGTCCGTGACAACTTATCATTGTGGGAACATGATAAGGTGTTAAAGTCATTGTGAACTTTTAGGTGGTTATGATCAGTTGCTAAATAACAGCTACAAGCGTTGTAGACTAAAAGTTGCACAGATATTTGATAGAGTAGCAAATATCGGACGTGATCCGCAGTAGAGATTACTTCTTGGAATCAGTCATAAGTAAATCTCACAGTGGTTGTCCCTATCACCTGAGGTATCTGATTTAATATCATGAGGACTACTGAATACTTAGTGCACTCAACCGCTACGCCGTAACAGGGTGGCTATAAAGGGCGTAACTAGATTCAGCGGAAGCCGTGGTGTTAAAGGCAGATATGCAAGATGGGATTTGCACCTCTTCTCTGGAGAGAGATATTTCTGGGCCCATCTTGACTGACTGAGTATACTGATGAAGTGCATGGCCATGCCCAAACGAACTGATTAGTTCTTTGTCGTTTACCTATCAGTAAAAGTCGGATAGTCAAGAAAACAGAATCTTGAGTATTTAGAGTTGACACTTTCCAAGCTCATACTCACAGATGAAATATCGTGATGCAAAGGGAAAAGCCAAGATATACCCAATCAATGAACAGTAGTTTCATAGATACTATTTCCTTACGAAATGTTTATATCACCAGTCTGGGTATAAGAGTTCTTGTAACCTGGTCAGCCTAAGTGCCTGTCTAGGGGCCTCCTTAGGTCCGTGTAATCAAGACGGTATTGCCAACTTGCACAAGTGGGAGTCTGTTAGGAATTATGTGCAGAGTTGACAAACCAAGTAATTACACATCCAATGTTACAAGACACTTGAGGGTCACACCTGTGAGGACCTATAAATCGAATAAGTTAAATGAAACCCGGAAATGGAGAGTTAAGATTTATAATAGTGAATTATAAATCAATTGGGTAATTTCAGTCAGAAATCCCAAAGTTGGAGGATTATTAATTAAATAGATACATTATATATTTGTTTGATAAAATAAATATATAATAGTTGACTTAGGATCATGTGAGACCAAGCTGTTATCTTGAGACCGTGTGAGACCAATACCTAACGTATGAAACTTCACAAAAAAACACCGTGAATGTACATAAAACAAGAATACGCAGACCTAAAATTCACTTTCGATGCAAAAAATTATCGAAAACAAGCTAAAAAACGTAACCTTCACAGCTCAAGTTCTGTGAAGGTTACATATATATAATGCAAACCTTCACAAAAAAAACTGTTGTGAAGGTTTCGTTTTTTAACCTTTTTTTGGAATTTTTTTCCAATAGTGTTTTTTAGTATGTTTTAACGATGAATGTTCAATTTTTTTTACCTTCACAAATGTTTTGATGTGAAGTTTCAAGTAAAATATGTTGGTCTCACCGGTCTCACCAAAAAAGCTTGGTCTCATCGGAACTTAACTCATAATAGTTAATTAATAGGTAATATATATATATATTAGATAAATATATATATAGGATTATCATAAGCAAATTCTTTTCCAGTAATTAAAAGGGAAAAAGATTTGAGATAATTACAATATGGAAACTGGATCCTATTCAAACTGTATTTTTCCTCCATATAAATAAGGCTTATGGGTTAAGGAAAAATTAAGCTTTCAGTTGAATCAACTCATAATCAGTTTCCAATCCCCTCTCTCCCTCTCTCCCTTTCGGCGCCGCCACCTCCCTCACTCGGAATCCAGTTTCGGTTTTCCAGTCTTCGGGTTTTCATTCGGTTCAGCTAGAGGAACATTCGTTGGTCGATCACCGGTGGACTAAATTCTCAAGCAATCCAGGTAAACCAACGAAACCCTATAAGAATAATTGAACTAAAAGATCTGTAAGCTTTTAGGGTTTTTGGCTTAAACGCTTCCGCATTAAAATCAAATCAGTGTGTGTTTGATAGTATAGGGTTTTATCAGTTCGGATATTAAACCTATGGGATTTATCGAACCAGTGAGGATTCGAAGATCCACGATGATCCTCGAGTCAGTTTGATCCGAGGGATCCCACAAAAACCCAACATCTATGTGGTAATCCAGCTGCTCATTCAAAATTTGTATTTGAAATCTAATACTTCAAATCGAGAAAAGCATTGAGTTTGAATTTGGTTATGCATCTAAGCTCGATTTTGATATTGCATAGTAGCTCTTCAAATCTTCTTTTGGAATTTGACATGTGACAAGAATCACACTACTGGACTCTCAAATTACAACAAACTAACTACCAAAGTACATATATTCCACTTTATTGCTTCATGGTAAAATAATTCATTCTTGATTCCCTCTCTAAGAACCAAAAACAAATAATAAAGTACACTTTTGTTGGTACAATAATTACTATTTAGGGATGAATTGTGCACAATTGTGACATTTGCTACTTTGTCATTGTGTCTTCTTCATTGATGAAAGAAAAAATGTAAATGGATGGTGACCAAAGTCGAAGGGTAGTGATCAATTCAACAAAAAGCCATACACGAGCCCCTATGCGACCCAAGTCGCCTTGGCCGATAGCCCAACGCACTAAAATCGATGATCATGAACCATACAATACCTGGACTAGAGGTTGCCAATCCAGTTGCGTAACACGATGAAATTCAGAAAAAAGCTATCACGTATCCAACCATAAGAACCAAGTCGTATGGCCAATCGGCTGCACATTATCTTATGGTTTTTTTTTCTAAATCATTTTCTTATTTCTTCATTATGTTTCCTATGGTCATTATTAACTATTGATTTCCTCATTTGTTTATGATTATGTACTATTTACTTTTTTTGTTGCATTAAGCTTCCGTCTTTTTAGAGTTTCCTTCCTAATTAAATACGAGTTTTCTCTTATTTTTTTCCTCGGGTTTCACTTTTGTAAACTCATTATTCCTTTTGGATTTCGATGTTTCCCATGTTTCCCACTACCTTATGCTCAAGATGGCATTGAAAATGTGACGCATACAATTTTTGGTTCAATCTAGTACAATCACTTTTCTCATTCCCGTGATATTATCACATTATTCGTGTCCTTGTGTTGTCGGCCAAAATTGGTTGTATGTGACTGTGTCAAACTGTCAGTTGATCTAAAATTACATATAAACAATATAATTATTTATGTTATTGCAAGAACAAATGTACTCCCTTTGATCTCTACTACTTATTACATCTTTAATCTAAAACATCAAGTTCGTATTACCAAAAATATTATTATACTATTTATATTTTACATTTCTGTCATAATTTATAAGATATTTTATAAAGGATGTATATACTAGCATTTTGTAAATAATTATTAGTATATTTTCAACAACTAAACTTCTGATTATACATTTAAAAGATAATTAAATAATTTTTTTTATAAGCTACCTGCTTCATCAAATTTAAAAATATTTGAAGAATAAAATCAATTTAAAGAATAACTACAATATTATAATTAATCGTGAATATTTTTTGTTCGATTGTTTATGGGGTGGGTGGTAAAGTTAAGGCTACCCCACTTTTATTGGACTTAGGATCCCCTAAGGAGTAACGTGCATATTTATTTATGTACTTAGAAGAAGTGAAGCAAAACTAAACAATAGAATTTGGTTTTAACTAAGATGAAATTTATTGTTTTGTAACTTTTACGAAATTGAGTTATATTTATTTGAAATAAGTTGTCGAAAATTTCTTCTAACTATATTCCGAATATTTTATCAAACTTATCTACCATCTTCAATTTTCATCACCGACCAATATAGTCTTAATATACCTAATATTTTATAAATCCTCCCATAATGCTTCATGGTCCTCAAAGTAGTTTATCTGTGGTCTTAATAATACAATGATCGATTATGATATCACTTTATAACAACCCTAAGTTCAAAATTTTAGCCTCAAATAGTAACCCTCAAATTTTAGCCTTGATTTCACAACACACATATGTTATGGATAAAACACACTTTAAGATTTGTAAGAAGCTAACGATTTCTCATTCTTTAACTATGAGGGTGTGTTGTGAAATCATTGTAAGCCTTGAGTTATGGTCTATAAACAATCTTCACCATGATCTTAAGAAAGAGTACAAGTTGTTCCGGTGATGTATTGTTGGGGCTTTGGAGAGTTAAAAAAATGGTATGACAGTGAAATCAATAATAGTGAGACAGATCTTATGGAGGACGGTGAGTCACAAAGGTATTTTGCTTTACATCTTATCTTTGACAAATTCTCAACGTCAATGAACAAGAATGATGTTGAGTATTTTTTAAGATTGTATCATGCATTTAAATGGAAGAGTTTTTATCCATCCCTTGTCAATATTTAGAGTATCTCAAACACTTTACACACAACCTTTCCAAAATAAAGATTAAATAAATCTTCCACACAAAAAATACATCAATTTTCAATAGTTTCTTAATTTTGAAAACTTCAACATTAAAAATAAGTTTGATCTCCTACCGACAATCTTCCAAACCTTACCACAATAGCCATCGGGTTTGCAAAAATAGATCTACAATTGTGGACCTAGCTAAAAGATATATAATAGTTACAATTACGGACCTACTGCAAAACCACATCTCCTCAATTGCGACCTAGCCCTTCTCCCAATGTTTCTTGATTTGACATTTGCCAACCATAAAAGGTGAAAACATTTGTGAACCGTACATCTCCTCAATTGCGACCACGTCTCTTTGCTTTCACCATAAGTAATATTATATAACTTAGGTCTGCAATTGCGAGATGACTTTTGTGAACCTGATGGCTATTTTGATAAGAATAAGAAGAAAATGACTAGAGCATCTAACTCTTTCATAAATACAAATTCTTGATAATTAATGAAATTCAAACATCAACCTATCTTAAATCCTGTGTATTGTTTGTTTAACACATTTCATTTTAAATATATATCATAAAATAGGAAAAAAAGAATATGTTATAAACATCCCAACAGAAATGTGATCATATTTTGGATGAACGCAAAGATAGACACGAAGATTAAGGCTATGTTTGGCAAACTAGATAACCTATCTAACGACTAATAAGGTAGTTGTTGACTAATAAGCTAATTGATGA
Organism: Centaurea solstitialis; assembly: GCA_030169165.1. Classification (NCBI taxonomy): domain Eukaryota; kingdom Viridiplantae; phylum Streptophyta; class Magnoliopsida; order Asterales; family Asteraceae; genus Centaurea; species Centaurea solstitialis. Next base: position 72,793,799 of record CM058045.1, read on the forward strand.
CTGCTAAGGTAGCTGATGATTGATAAGCTAGCTGATGAATAAGTTGCATTTGGCAAAATTAGCTGATAAGGTGGTTTTTGACTGTAAAGTGATAAAAAATGACATGTTTAAAAATGATAGTATAAAACTTAGTAGGGGTATATTTGGAATAAAAAAATAATAAGTCTCATAAGTTATCAAAATGCTAGCAAGAATAACTTTTTAAAAAGTTAATTTATAAGCAATCTTATGATATATCTAACTTATAAGTTGATTTATAAGTTAACTTATAAGCTATCTTATTTTTATCAAAAGAATTCTTTAGAAAGAAAGACGACGATTGAGGTTTTTGTCCCATCACCCATTCCCAGTGATTTCCGTGCCTAGTCCTTAGCTTATTGCTTTTTAATTGGTGCCTATATTTTTAACCAAATTTTGACTAAAATGAGTGATATCTTCCCTGGTCCCCCCCTCCCTAATCCAATTTTAGACATTTTTAATAATAAGTAATAAAAAAATATTAACTATAACGTTATATTATTTGTTTGTATATGTGAAAAAAGAGGTTTTCTTTCTTCTCTTAATTACTTTCTTATACGAATTTAAACCTACTTTTTACATCATTTTTGCTTAATTATATACAGTGTTTGCAATTGCTTATTTAAGGGTGTTTATTGTTTGCGTCAAAATCTAACATTCGACTGATGAAATTATAAGATCAAAAGACAGATCTTATATTTAAATAAGGTCTTAAAGTCCCATAAGATTAACCCAACTATTAACTAACATGTAATCGTTATCTTAGTATTTATTTAATGCAGACTTAAATACATAAATACTAGCAAACTATAACCGATGACCAAGTTTCAAGATACAATTAAGAAGGATCGACCGTTACAACCGTTGCCCATTAAAACCATTAACGACACACGGTTACAAAACCAACTATAAATATCAAGCTCAAGGAAAGACAAGACAACGAAGACTCTGCAACTAAAACATTCTCAATCTCTTTACGCACTTTTACTTTTTATGTATGATTTCAATAAATATTTCATACGACATTGTATTCTTTCATATTGTAATGCACGACCAACTTCTGTAACCAAGAGGATATCATCCCTGATTAGTAATCATAGTGCACGTCGACCTCCAAGTGGTCGACCGTGGGTTTTTTTTCAATTTAAGGTTTTTCCGCATCACCAAAATCATTGTCTTTGTCTATTTTATTTAGGTGAATTCTATCCCCATCCCCTATAAGGGGGTGGGAGTTGGTGTTGTGAGTGCACATGTGGGACCAAAAGGTGGGACACATTCGATTTATGTGTGTAAGGGGGTGGGGATAGCAACCTCCTTTATTTATCCATGCACAATTTTATCCCCACCCCCTATAAGGGGGTGGGAGTTGGTGTTGTGAGTGCACATGTGGGACCAAGAGGTGGGACACATTCGATTTATGTGTGTGAGGGGGTGGGGATAGCAACCTCCTTTATTTATCCATGCACAATTCATCGATTTTTTTTTATCTTTAGTTGGATAAGCATCATAAGCAACTTTAAATTTCCCAAAGGGTAATTTTAAGCATAAACACTTATTACTTATTTAATCCAGAAAGGAGATAAGTCATTTCAAGATGTTCGGATGGGATTTTTAAAAGATGTTTATGACTTTTCCAAGAAGAAGATAAGTCATTTTCTAAAATGATTTCATTTTAATTTTTAACAAACTCCTTATCAACTTGTGTAACCAAATGACCTTTCTATCCTTGTTTTATTGTCCTAATATATATTAAAAAACAATACAACTAATAATATGCAAGAATATCCTTTTTGGTCATTTACACAAATAAGGTGAATTTTTCAAACACTAAAAAACAATTTATCAAGTTGTAACTTTTTAGTACATCAATAAACTAATTCAAACATTATTTATAAAACTCATTTTTCACACCACATAATTTCAAAAACAGTTTTCTATAAGTTATAGGTTGTTTTAGATAAACATTAATCCCAAAACACCCAAAATCAATAGATTAAAATAGTGAATAGATTAAATAATTTCATTCATCATTTATATTTATATAATGTTGATTCAACTTGAATAAAAAACTAGTGTGATTAATGGGATTATAAGTTGCATATCTAAAATTTTAAATAATTTACTTTGATATATATGTGTGAAGACATAAAGTTTGGTTATTATTTATTTATCTTACCTTTCTCTATCATAACCATATATAACCAAAATGCTTTTAATATTAAGTGTTTTCAAAGATGTACAATTAAATATTTTATTAATATAAAAAAAAGGTTTAATGGCAGGGACCTATGGCCTCGTGGTCCACATTTGTGAACCCTACTTACCCTATCTCATAAGCAAACATCGGAAAAGACATATGGCCAAGGCCTAATGGTTTTTTGTAATATGAGTTAAAGCCCATATGGCTTACAACAACAAAATTGATTTTATAACATGTCTACAACAAAATTGATTTTATAAAATGTCTAAAATAAACAAGCGACCTAAATAAAATATTTTATAAGACCCAAGTTTGTAAGACTAAATAAACAGATGTTCTATTTAAAATTGTTACAATAAATTTATATCATGCTTTAGGTGTTATGTAACAAGTTTTTTAGACCAGTTTTCAAATAAAACCTCATATTAACTATTTTATAAGACACTATATTCGTTATGCCTATACATATAAGACCCTACAAAAATAAAGTGTCATACCAGACTACTTTATGGGACTTAATTTATGGGAGCAAAATTTTAAACGTCCTGTCTGAAGGTGTTGTACTACGTTTATGAGACGCGTATAGGCCTCTCAACAAGTTTTTAATGATATTTTCAATAAAAAGTGTTGCATTAGCTATTTTATAGGACACTTTTGATATTGTGTCTTATAAAAACTAGTGTTCTAAAAAAGATGGGTTTATAGGACACTTTATCCAAAGTGTCCTATAAAATAGCTAACATGACACTTTCTATTAATAACGTCATTCAAAATTTGTTATGATGCCTAAAAATGTCTTCTAAACTTATTACAACACCTTTACATATGACATTTTAATTTTTGGTCCTATAAATAAGGTCCCATAAAGTTGTCTATTAGAATATTTTACTTTTTAGAGGTCCTATAAACTCAATTTTTTTATTGTGATTTGAAAAAGTGTCAAATAAACACAGTGTCCTTAAAAAATACGAGTTTATATGACGTTTATCAAAAACATCTTATACAATTAGCTAATACTACATTTTTTTGAAAATGTCCTAAAAAACTTGTTACGACGCTCAAAAGCGTCATATAAACTTATTGTAACACTTTTAGATATATGACGTTTTTTTTGTTTGTTCATATAAACATAGAGCCTATAAAACACTCTATTAGGACTCTTATTTATTTTAAGTGTCCTATAAACTAAATTTTCTTATAGTGGCTTGAGCTCGAGATCTATTAAAAAACATGTCTTTGAAATTATTACAAATTATTATTGTCAAATATGACTTTATCTTAATTATATATTTGGATTTTGTCTTTTAGAAACTTATCATACATTAATGAAAACTAGCATTTTTAAGCTCATTTAATTTAAATAGGGTACCGGGGGTTGTGACAAGTTGTCTCAACCGAATAGAATATGACATATGATTATACGTGTTATTAGTAAGATTCACCATGTTACCAAATGAGTGATAGCCCAGTGGTAAGGCTTGGGCACTATATAGTGGTGAACCCGAGTTCGAGCCCTGGGGGACGCATTCTGGAGGTACGGGGGGCTTCGATCCCGGGCTGCATGCTTTAGCAGTCGGGCTTCGGCCCAAAAATTGCCGAGGATTAGTCTGGGCCCAATGTGGTCTGGGATACCTCTTCCAAAAAAAAAAGATTCACTATGTTTTAAATCAATTTGGGGGTTATTGATTTAGCTTACTGCATTGAATTTTGAGCCTCACAAATAGTATAAAACTTGATCTTTGTCGTGACGGTAAGGCAATTTTATCGAGCACGACAAGTCCTCAAGTCAAGGAGTTTGTAATATCCCTGACAAATGTCATATTATCAATGAACATGACGGATTCCGGATAAACCTGGTATCAAGGGCATCAAAAATTTAAGTGGAGCCATTTGTAACAAGTTCGTCTCATATTGATGAAAAATAAAATTTCTAAGATCATTTAAGTGATGAGGTTGAGGATTATATGACATTTTATCCCAAATCGATTGAATATGATAGTTATGAGTTTTCACAAGGTTCAAAAAGGCGTGAGGCGTGGCGTGGCGGCGAGGTCAAGCCTTAAGCTTTACGAGATATGGTGAGGATGCGACGTTTTCCAAGGCGTGACATACGGCGGCAAATTTGTTTGTCATATATAGAATTATACATATGCATATATGTTTTATATAAATTATTTTAATCAAATAACGGAATTGAAATTATGCATTTATATTAAAAGAAGAAAAGCCATATTGATTATTATCATAAAAGTAGTTTCTGATTGAATATGTAGGATAAAACATACGAAGGTAACCTTATAACTTCGTTTTGATCGTGAAACCATAACATTTATGAATTCGTGGTATTGTGAGTGATGAGATTAGATAAATTTATAAAAACGAGAAAATTAAAGTTAAATATGTAACAATACAAAAGATAAAAAAATAACAAAAATCAAAAAAATCAAAAAAAAAATCACGTCTTACAAAAAACGCGCGCCACGGCACGATATGGCGTGCCTTGAGGCGCCATGGCATGAGCCACGCCTTACAGAAACGTTATGGGACATTTCGTAACGGCAGAGACGCGTCTTGCGCCATATCGTGCCATGACCCACGCCATAACGCGCCTTTTGAACACCGGTTTTTCATAAGTATCGGGTTGTGAATTACTAATGCTTTTTATCACAAATTTAACTTGATATTTATGTTGTTTTAGACCATGCCATACCAATAAATAATATATGTATTTTTTAATATCATTATTTATGGGTCCGATAGAATGTTCCAAACTTACTATGCAATTATACAGGAATGATTGAAGAAATAGGCCATCGAAATAGTGTATATATATGTGGATTTATATAAGAACGTAACTATTTAAGAATGTATAAAATTATATATGATTTTTGCGAATTTAGCTGTGACTTTAAGTCACTTTTAAAGTCGTTTGTGTCCAAAAAAAATTTCTGCTAATTTAAAATCACATATGATTTTATACATGAACAGCGTTTTTCTTGTTGTCTAATATAATTAACGTTCTCGTTTGAACCTTTGTGTATATATAGGGTTAGGTTCAAATGTGAACCACTTTTTCATTGGGAACGTGCTAAGAGCGCGCCACGCGACATATGAAGTCTGAATAATCATGTATTATGCAGACTGCATAACACAACATTCAGTCTAATGCAGTTTGCATAATACTGAGTGTTGTGTTATGCAGTATGTATAATACATGATTATTCAGACTGCATATGCCACTGAAACGCTCTCAGTTGTCCTAACGTTCGCAATGAAAATTCAGTTGCAGTCGAACTTTCGTCTATTTAAAAGTTAGTATTTAAAAGAAAAATGCGAACTAGGAAAATCATATATAATTCACATGACTTTACTCACCACTTAAGTCATGGCCAAAGTCGTTCCGCCCAAACTTCTTTCGCAAAATCAATATGATTGTATTGGGTCATGTATTCTTTTAAATAAATATCGTTTTCGTTTAAACCCCTCTTTAAATATAACTAGCTCTAGTCATAGTTTTCAAAACTTTATAATCAGCTAATTAAGATTCAAATTAAAGATCTTTCACGTAGGTTTATATTTTAACAATGAGTTAAAATATCATCAATTTTGTTGTACCAAGATAGGGAAATTTGGAAGATGGTAGCTTTGATTACGGACTTGTAATCAATATGCTTGTCCTTGAGTGCTAAATCTTTTTAGATCTTGCTTTTAAATACACACCATGTGCAGCTTGGATTTCATACATGTTCTTTTTATAAATTTCCAAATATCATTATATTTATTTAATAGAAATGTGAACTAGCTAATAGTACTAAATATAAAACATTATAATAAATATATGTTTTAATAAAATCTAAGTTCTACAAATCTTGGCATATACTTGAGTTTTTTTTTCCCACGTTAATTTTTTATATACAATGATAATAATAGAAAAGAATAAATTTGTCGAATAGAGTTCGCTGTAATAAATAATGATGTACAAATCCATAACTAACATAAAATGTTGTCAAGAAATGTACACAATAATCATAATCTAACTGGTTGCATATGACACATTGGTCTTTTGACATGTGCAAGGTTTTAAAATAACTATGTACAAATTTCATTATTTATATATAAATATATATATATATATATAGAGAGAGAGAGAGAGAGAGAGAGAGAGAGGAGGGGAGAGGGGGTTCATACGAGAATGTTAACTATTTACGAGAACGAAAGGAGCTTTTTTGATGTACAAAAATCATATATGATTTTTGATGTACAAAATCACATATGATTCACACGACTTTTTCCTTGACTTTAAGTCACGTCCAAAGTCGTATGCATCTCATTTTTTCCATTAGTCTACAATCACATGTGATTCTATACATGCGTGAATCGTAAATAGTTAGTGTTATGGTTTGAACCTTTGTCCCCCCCCCCCCTCTCTCCCGCCCCTCTATATATATATCATTGAATCAATTCTAATTGAATATTAACACCAATAAGATATACTAGACCAATTCTCATGGCAAGCACATAATTCATGGATTGGGGTAAAATTAATTAAAAATGATTAAAGGTTCACATCTTTTTTTACGTGTAACAACCCAAAGACATAAACTAAAGCAATTTCATGCGTAAGCCCAAAGATGGCTACAGTTCAACATCTATAATTACAATTTATAAATCAAACTCAACTCAGAGTATATGGCTGAAAAATTACTTATTACAGCTGAGAAAAACTTCTAAGTATAGGGATCTAAAAGCTACGTCTCGAAGTACTCCTCTTACCCTTAGAGTCTCTCTCAAACTTGTACTTGCCTGAAAATGTTCTAAGTTTGTTAAGTGAATATGTGAGTATTAGGACTATTGCAAACCGGGTGAGTTTCCTTGTTAAATTCCTAACGTTTACGAGAAGTTCTTCACTTGGGTTACCATGTGTTAACTAATGTTATACGGTTTTCAAACGCCCGTTGTTTAATATTTTGTGTTTTGATTATATAATTATATACCATACATGGTGTCTGTGGTGTACTTGGCCGAGTAGGGTACCTTGTGGTAGAAATACCATTTGGAAGTTATTTTGCTAAGTCATGAATCTGTTTTATGACTTAGGGGTTCGTTCCTTCAAGAGCTCTATCTTATCTTATCGTGAAGGGAATGCAATGGGAGATCTTTCTGCCTTGGCCGAGTATTACTTGTTTTTGCTTGACCCGAAGGGAACGGATCACTTGTTGTTAACTGAAGTTATAGCTTTGTTTATATACTTCCGGATACCACTACCCGGTATAACTTTCGGGTTTCTACACATTCACGGACTTAGTTGTCTAGGAACTTCGTATTCGGAAAGCACTTCCTGGATGAAGCGACATTTAGGTGTTCGATCCTAAAAACCCTGATGTGGTATTTTCATTATATGAATTTACCTTCAAATCTTAACCATTTTTATACCTTTACTAAACTACCACAATACAGACAAGTCTAACCTGATCGCGAATAGTATAGTAATGACAAGTTCAGGTATCGTTCTTATCACTTGAACATTTAAGCTACCTATTTAATCTTACAATTAATCTAACTAATCTAAAAAAAAGAACTTTTTGTTTTGAAAATATTATAACTAAAACAAATAAACTGAAAACTAATCAAACTAAGAATAATTCAGAAAAACTAGAGCTTTACTTTGATTTAACAAGTGTACTCATTATGGATATAGAATCCCTACAATGATATATTAGTTCTTTTAGGATTTGATCAATTGGAGTTCTCCTAGTCTCCCTTAATAACAGTTGTATTATAGTTGGGGATTTCTCTTCCTAACCTTCTTCAACTGATACAACCCAGATTATTAACCAATTAATTGGCGTTCAGCAGGTTCTTCAATCTAGGGGATTTCTCCTCAAAGACTGATTTTTACGAAATGTATAACTAAGTTATCGGATCCCAACCCTAATCTTCGTTTTCGGTAGATCGCCTGCCAAGTCACCAAAGCGAAAGGCAGAAAAAACTAATTAACTAGGGAGATTTCTCTACCTCTAGATATGACTAGTTAATGTATCAAAATAGCGAAAATTAAAGGTATAAGCTTGAATCGAAATAACAATCATTCAAAAACAAATCATCATATCATAAGATTAAAAACCAAACAACATATAAAGTTCATCATCTCATAATGAGTTTAATACAGTTAGCACATAGACATACTAAATCTATCAGAAACAAAGTAATGAATGAATTCATTAAATCACTCCGTATAACTATTGAAGATGAGACACCTAATCTTCTCCACGTAATAATCGATGAAGTATCATTCTGAATATCTTCCTGATATTCGTCTCTGTCGAACCTTGGGATGGAAGTCGAATTTATAGAAGACAAAGCCGTGTACACCTCGCGACTTGAATGTACTTTTGCGACAGGAAATCATTATCTCTTCCAAAAATACAGGAGATTGTGTCGATCCTACAATAAGGGTAAACTTGCTCATAAGAAAACAATCCATGCAGATTTCGCGACTCGAAAACTTTCTCACAACTCAAACCTATTGAATACTTCAAGTCTGAGGAATCTCGCGACTCGAGATAGCTATTGCCAAGAATATTTTTGATTTTTCTCCTTTTTGATCTGTTTTCGACATTTTTCATTATAACTTCCAAACCTATAAAATGAAGAATTATAACAATTTAGTCTAAAAACACATTGATTAAAAACAAGTAACTTGAGATTGTCGTCACATAATGTTTTATGCCATTTAGATACTTATAATTTCCAAACAACAAAGATAAATGAAATATATATATGCATGTGAGACTAACATGCAATATTATCGGGTTGATAAACGACAAAATAAATGAAATCTTTAAACATAATTCACAAATGCCGTACCTCATGCTTATGTGGATGTTCACATAATTTTTAGACTAAATTACATACTTGGTCCATGTAGTTTACTATTTTTACAGAATTTGTTCCTAGGTTTTAGTTATTGTTGAATTGGTGCTTGTGAATTGTGATATGCAATTTTTGTTGGATTCCATCCTCTAGCCTACCGTCCATATACCAGGTCCATCAAAGTCGATGTATAAATATCTTTTTGCCATTTTTCTTTTTTCTTTTTAATTTACAAAAAATAATCTTTTCAAATAAAGATTGTAACTTTATTTAATTTAGAGTAAATTGCATTTTTGGTCCCTATGGTTTTCATCCACTATCAACTCTCTTCCCCCATTTAAAATTAATAATAGTTTCGATCACTTTGATTGCTATTTTGTTTCATATGTGGTCATTGTGGTTGCCATTCTATTTATCTTTTGATCCATCTCACTAACGAGGTCATCTTGGTCTTTCTACCATTACTTTATTTTTCTATTAAAAAAAATCAGATAAAATTACTATTATTTATTATCATTACTACTTTTACAAACGCACACGTGTGTGCGTGCTCACACACACACATCTATTTATCTACCCATTCACCGTCTTCATATTCTTTGACAAAGATGCATATCTCTGGGGAAGATTAACCGTGAACCAATTCTCCTCCTATCATGTTCTCTGACGAACCAACCCTCTTCCAGTCATCTTCTTCGACGAACCATCCTCTCTAGTCATTTTCTCCGACGAACCATCCCCTCCGGTCATCTTCTCCAACAAACCATACCCTCCGACCATCTTCTCCAACAAAACCATCCTCTTAAAAAAACATCCGAAAGATCCAAAGATCAATAATACAAAAACCAAACCCAAATGACCAACCAAAATCCTAATTAAAATCGTAAACGAACCTAGATGACAAACCATCTTCATCTTCTTCGACAAAATTGCATATTTCAAGGGAAGTTGAGCTGTTAACCAACCTTCCTCTAGTCATCTTCTTCAACGAACCATCTCCTTCAGTCTTCTATTCCTGCAAACCATTCCCTCTAAAAAAATTCCTTACAAACCAAAAGTTTCAAAGATCAAGATACAAAAAAGCAAACCTAAATGACAAACCAAAATCCAAAATCAAAAAGTAAAAAGTAAATAGCAAACTATAATATCAAGATCAAAAATCAAAAACCCAAAATCCAAAATCAAACTCATATCCAAAATCTAAACCAAAATTCTTAAATCACAAATAAAAAACTCTAAACTCAAATTCAAAACCGAAGATGCGGATCCAAACAAATGAGATACAGAGCCAAACTAAAATCAACAATGCGGATGCAAACATAATTTGTAGATGCAGATCCAAACTAATATCTGATATACATATTGATGAGTGTTGTTTACACACTCACAGACATATGATGATCAAACCTCAAAGAAAGTATAAAATGAGATCTAATATCGTCTTTCAAGTAATAAAAGTGGTAAAGATACCGAAGATCGTCCACAAGGATTGGTAGTAAAAGTGTAATGAAATTAATTAAAAGAAATGATTTGATGGCGATTTTAAAGCAATATTTTTTTGGTTTGAGTTAACACTAATGAAGATAGCAGAATAATATAAAAGTGAGGGTGAAAGACTTTTAATGGTATCTAACCATAAATTCCAATAGACTAATGATGTGCAATGCAACAACATCTGCCACTCAACTGAAAATTCTACCACTTGTTTTGAGAAGTATCCTTTTGAATATCTGTTAAAGCATTAATGTTTAGCTTCAAAGGTAAATTACCTTTATCACATCTTTTTTATGCAGATGGTGTAGTTTTTGTAGGTGAATGGTCTCAATCCAATGCTAGAAATATCGTACGTATCCGCTGATGTTTCTATTTGATTTATGGGCTTAGAATACATATTCAAAAAAATAAATTGTTCGGTGTTGGAGATGATTATGTGGAGCTTGAGAATATTGCTAGAGTGGTGGAATGTGGGGTTTCAAAAATGTCGTTTATTTACCTAAGACCGACTGTTGGATGTAACATAGCAAAATGTGATGCTTGGAAACTGGAAAGGAGTGTTCGACAAGTTTATTTATAAACTTTCTAGTTGGAAAGTTCGAACTCTTTCGGTAGGGAGTCGGGTTACGCTTCTTAAATCCGTTCTAAGTAGTTGTTAGTGCAATAATATTGTATCCAAGATCACATATTATAAAGACTATTAATGAAGTCAAAGCTAGAGGTCAAAGTCAAAGAAGGATGATTAAATAGACAAAGTCAACTATGTAATGTGTTTAGTTAATGAGTTAGTTGTGTAAGGTCAAGGGTATATATAGAGTGTCAGAAGAAGTTAGTTAGAGTGAGACTTGATAGAAGGAGCTTTATTGTAATATTCATATGTGTGATCTAGAGAGAGATTCTAGTGAGAGAAAGTTCATATTGTAAAGATTCAATCATGGAATGAAGATTTTGTTTGTTTGATCCATTGTTCTTGCACTTACAATTGGTATCAGAGCTATGGCAGAAGATTTGTGCACAATTGGATGAAGATTTGAAGAAATTTGATGAAGATTTGAAGAAATTTTGAAGAAATGGGTTTTTATAGGATTTTTGTAGATTTGTAGATTTTTGTTGTAGATCTTGTAGATTTGTTTGTGTTTTTGTGTTTCTGGTGTGTTTTCTAATCATCTCCAATCACTCTAGATCAATATTGTACTCAAATTTGAGTCTTGATTTTTGAAAAGCTTCAAAGTTCATCCATGGAGTTTTTGAGAAAATTTTGAAAATTGGATGAGTTTGATCTAGTTTTTGGTAAGTGTTGCTTCATAAAAGTTGTTTGTAATCATGAAGTAAGCAACATATTTGAATTTGATCAAATTTGGTGATGTTTTGTGAAAGTCGTTCTTAAATTTTTGAGTTTGTGTTCTTGAGTGTTATTCAGTGATTTGGAAATTTGATGTGGTTTTGATTTGTTTTTTAGTGGATTTGTTTCTAAAAAGTGTTTTTTTGGACATAAATCTACCATTTGTTTTTGGTTTTAGAGGTTAAATTTGTGTTTTGAAATTTTTTGGGTTGAAGGTGTTCTTCATGTTCTTGAGGTATTCTTGAGGAAGAAGATAAAAATTTGGGAGTTTGATCCAAAAGTTTAAGAATTTTTTTTTTGCAAAAAGTTGTTTGTGGGTCAAGTTAGGATGTCTCGAGTCTAAATTGGTTATTTTTTTGAGCCAAATTTTGATTTTTCGAGCTGTTTTTAAAGTTTTTCGAGTCTCTCTCTCGAAAATAATGCTCAGTTAGCACTCTATTGGTTTGGTCAGCTCGAAATGCTTCAGTCAGATGTAAAAAAAACGCTCGGTCAGCGCCTAAAATCATCAGTCAGCACTCGAAATCTAAGTCAGACGTTCGGTCAGAGCAAATTTTAGTCGGTCAGCAGTTCGGTCAGTGGTCAGCGCCCAGTCAGAGCCCGGTCAACGCTCGGTCAGCATTGCTGACCGCTTGCTGACGTCAGCTGACGTCATCTCTGCTCGAGTCATCAGACGCGTGGAGCGCGTGTTCAGCGCGTGGCAAGCGCGTGCAAGGCGCGTGAAGCGCGTGCAGGCGCGTGAAGCGCGTGTGTGGCACGTGGAAGCGCGTGGAGTTCGTATTTCGAGCCATTTTTTCTAGTTTTTCGAGCCAAGTGTTGTTTTTCGAGTCTTCTGCATGTTTTGAGTGTTTTAATTGTGTTAGAGACATATATTTTTTTATTTTATTTTAGCTGATGTGTTTTAAATACTTTATTTTTTTTTTTTTTTATTAAATAGTTGTGTTGTGTTTTATTTTCATTTTTTTGTTACTCTTTTAGTCCCTGATTTTGTGATGTCAAGTTGTTGAGTCATTTAAATTTCTTGTTTTGTCATTTTTAGTACTTCAAGTTTATTTTTACCCGTTTTTCTTCATAATTTTGATTTGTTCAGTTTAAATCGATTGTGCACTATTCATACTTCTAATCGAAGTTTCTGTTGACGATCCGTAATTTTTTACATGTGCAGTTAAACAATGGCTTCTCAATTTACAAAGTTACAAATTGCAGAGTAAGGTCTAGTGTTAATGGCTGATGATGCGGAATGGTTAGATTTCTCAGACAGTGATGATCAACCTCAGATGTGTTTCATGGGACTTCTTGATGATTCAGACTCTGAAGAGGAATCAGACAGTAATGGAGAAACATCAACGTTAACAATGGGTTCTGAATTCACAAAGTTACAAAAGTTAACAATGGATTCGGATGATGAAATGTGGTATGAAAGAGGTTGGGCTAAAATAAAGATCCTTGAACGTGAGAAGGCTGATCTTACAATGCAGGTTGCCAAAGTAGTCGCTCAAGTTAAAGAAAAAGATCTTTATATGAATAATCAGAGCAAAGAGAAAGAGCTTCAAATGAAAAATCAGATCAAAGAGAAAGAGCTCGAGTTTGCAAAACAGATTGAGGAGACAAAGCTTCAGTGTAAAAAGCAGATTAAGGAATCAAGCAAGATAATCCAAATGTTAGATAAGAAGCTTCACAAGATTGGTCAATCTGAACGGACCATTTTTCTGAATAAACCAAATGCACTTAGAGATTTTTATGATGTTAAATGGGGTTTAGGATATGAGAATCCAAATTTATTTGAAACAAGCCATAGAAGAAAAACTTGTTTTCTATGATGCATATCATTTTCGAATGGCTGCCAGATTTCCTATCTTAAAAGATTTTGAGATGGAGGAAGAATTTTCAGAGATGCAGGAAATGAAGAAACATGATCCACTGTTTCAAGTTGATAAATATCATAGGGTCAAGTTTGTCTATAATTCTGATACTCTAAGAATCAAATCAAAAGACTCGTCTAATTCTTCTGATTTTCTGGTTTATCCTGATATTACTTCATCTCAAGAATCAAATATTGAAGCTAAACCTTATGTTCCTACATTGGTTTTAGAAGAGCAAATTGTGGATCTTGAAAATCTTCTCAAGACTACTAAATCTGAGTATGAATATCTTATATTTGAAGAAAAGGCAGAGCACAATGCTGAAAGAGAGAAACTTCTTGAGCAGATTAAGTCTCTACAAAAAGCTCTGAATGACAGTCAGCATGACATGATTCTTGAAGGATGTATGTTTGCAAAGGAAGGAGAAGAATATGTTCGGGAGATTTTTGAGCTTAAGAAGACTGCATCTGACCTTCAGAAATTGTTAGATGATCACAGTGAAAAGGAGAAGACAAGTGTTGATTCAACGTTTGAGGAGCTTACAAAGACTGTTTCTAATCTTCAAAATACTTTAACAGAAGAAAGAAAGATATTTGATTTGAAAAGTGTTAATCTTTCAAAGAAAATATCTGAATTAGAAAGGAAGATTGTCCTAGATAAGAAGAATTTTATGAAGAAACCGAGTCTTCGTGTTGGGAAATATCAGAATATGATGCATGAATTTGACGAAGAGATTCATGTTGTTAAATCAGAGAGGAAAGTTGATGACAAGAAAAGTGTTGAGCTTCAAAAGAGATTGTTCATTTACAGAATCAGTTATCTGATGAAAGAAGTCAATTTAAACGAAAGGAGAAGGTGCTTCAACATGAGAAGTCTGTTTTGGAACAGATAATTGCTGAACCTAAGAAGAAAAGTGTTGAGGAAAAGGATTTTGAGAATCAAAAGGTGTTGTTTGAGAATGAAATAAAGAAGCTTACAAGCAAGTTATCTGGATTATCAATTGATATCATGAATGAGCAAAGGATGCGATCTGATCATCAACAGAAGCTTGATGATCTTCTTGAAGAGAGAAACAAACTATCTGCTAAAGTAAAGGAACTTGAGGAGATAGTCTTCAAAGTTAATTTGACTGAACAAAGGAGTCCCGATGTTATCTTACAATCATCATATCTTGATGATACTAACTCTGTTTGTTCTTTCAAAACAACTCATGATTCCTTTCATGTGGATGTTGCTCCACGGTGTAATCTCAATTCAAGTGGTCAGATTTGTTCTTCAAATCTCTTCTATGATCGTCGTGTTGATCGTTCAGGTAATCATTATTCTCCAAAAGGTAAGTTTGTTTGGAAAATTAAGGAATCTACTCAAAAGGTAGATCAAACAAAATCTTTTGTTTCACAACCAAAAGTTCATAAGAACATATCATTTCAAGACACATCTTTTGGTAGGTCTAACTTGGTTTATTCTCGAAGTCACCATATTAGGCCTTTCAAAAGACAATATTATGGTTCTTCTTTGAAAACAAATGATTTTGTTTGTGATGATTATATAGATGATAGATTTGGAATTTACAAAATTTCTTCTTACAAATCGTCTTTGTCTAACAAAAGAGGATCCACATCTAAGTGGATACCAAAATCTGTTTTAACTTGATTTTGTAGATTGATGGCTCCTGAATAGTTCAGTTCAGGACCCGGACTTCAATGATTAGTGGCTTCTAAACATTCAGTTTAGGACCCGTACTTCATTTATGCGCTTCAATGTAAGTATCCCTCTAAACCCTTAGCTTAGAACTTGCGCTTAACTGTGTTAACCTTGGGATTCATCATAAGGAACTTACTTGTGTTAGTTTCTTTCCGATTTTACATCGTTTCACGAATTTCCACGCGTTATAATTTTCTTGACATAGTTATTTCCACATCTCATATATTCGTTGAAATTATTTGGTGGAAATACACTCGCTTGAATTCCAACTTGATTTCAATGCACGTTATTTCATTTCAATGATTCAGTTCTTATTCAAATTATTAATTGTGAATTGTTCTTCACAATTAAACTTTCTAATCATTGATTCATTTCTTGAATACACTGTGCTTACTGAGTCATTCTAAGTTGCGCTTGAATTTTGTTCATTGGAATTCACATCAACAGTTTTGATATCTCATTATTAGTTGTTTGAGCTATTGAATGTTTCTCTTCGACATATGATCTTATCAACATATGTTCCCCATTTTCCTTCTTCGTATGTTCCCCACATACATCTTGAGTTGCATATGAATCACCATCATATCACGTTCTGGTATGAAGATACTCAGAAGTTTCAAAGAATATCATTTCATGATATTAAATATGTGTGATAGGATATAGAAGTTTCTATGATCAATCCAGAGCCGGATGATCTACCCAAGAAACACAACCCTAGGTTAGACCTAGTGTGTGAGGGTGTGAATGAGGTAAAATGTCCGAGAGCTTGAGTGTAGGGGGAGCTAAAAGAAAATGGTGAGTGTGAGACAGGATCAAAAAGAATAATAGAAGATCCTTCCCAAACCTATACAGTTATCCGGGTAACCACATCATCTATTCATTCTCGATTCTTTGGAGATGAATATTGAAACAAGACATGGACCCAGTGTCGATAACTCGTTTCACCCCACCAAGCTACTCAAATATCTCTCAAAAGATGTTTGTTTCAATTCTCACGGAGAATTAGCACATCATCTATCTAATCTTCACTCGGAAGATTTAGGTATTGAAACAAGGAAGACATCCTCTCCGGTCTCCGAACTTCATATTCTATACACAAGAGTCTATTGATTATCAATCTGCGTCCGAGGTTGAATCAATATTTGAGCCTAATTGATATGATGATATTTCTTTGACACTTGCACGAGTCTTTGTGATTCCAATTGCATATCTTTGTGATATTGCCGGAACAGTCTAAGAACTTAGTTTTATAACTTTGATTCAATGATGACAGGAAGTCCTATCAGTGCTACCCTGTTGCCAACACTGAAAATAGGCCACACAATTCTATGAGTTGTTGTGTCAATAGTTGCTAAATGTGCTTCTATGTTAGCCGATTACCCATCATTTGAGGGGGAGCTACTTGAGCTGGATTTGAGGGGGACATATGGTTCTTTGAATGGTAAACCAACTTTTGAGGGGAGTAGTTCCTGTGAATGAGATATTTGATGATGATGTCTTTGATTGTTCATGATGCTCAGGATTCTCCTAATCATCATGAGGGGGAGAAGTTTCATCAAAGACATATGCGAAGACACAATGATGATATGAGAGTTATGTTGAAAAGCCCAATATTCGTTTGAAGAGTTCAAGATATCAAGTTGTGCTATTTAAAGATATGGTTGATAGAAGATTTTAAGAAGATTGATGAATTCAAGTATTGATGCTGATAGTGATGAATTTTGAAGATGGTTTCAGTTGAAAGTACATGATGATTTGGGTTGTGAAGAAATGTTTTGTGAAGTAACAGTTAAGGGAAGAAAGCAAGTATTAAGGGGGAGCTAAAGAGAGATCGATGTTTAAATCTTTTGAATCTAAGGTTGAAAAGCCTTTAGATTTAAATATTGAGTTCGAGTTGTGAAGGTTGATGAAAGAATGGTTTGATTTGCTGAAGTTGAGAAAGTGGTTTGAAGAGTATGAAGATATGATGGATTTATAATGAGAAGGTGAAGAGCTTAGTACACGTAGTGTCAAAGCTCAGAACCTAAATATCCTTGACCATTGGCTTTGGTTATCTCAAGAGGAAATTCTGGATTTGACCTTAAGAGGGAATTCTGGATTTGATGAAGACTGCTTCAAGTTGAAGAGTGTTATTTCAAAGATGATATTTGTAAAAGGGGAGATTGTTATGTGTTGAGCGTATCTGGTTGATTATGAAGGTCTGACTTCAAGATTGAAGATTGTTGAAGATTGTCAAAGCCGGACTCCATGTGATCTTGCATACAAAGGGGGAGATTGTTAGTGCAATAATATTGTATCCAAGATCACATATTATGAAGACTATTAATGAAGTCAATACAAGAGGTCAAAGTCAAAAAAGGAAGCTTTAATGTCAAAGTTAAAGGTGTAATTAGTCAAAGTCATATTTGTAATGTGTTAGTTAATGAGAGGGTCAAGGGTATAAATAGAAGGTTAGAAGGTTAGAGTTAGGAAGAGACTTGATAGAAGGAGCTTATTTTGTAATATTCACATGTGTGTGTTTTAGAGAGATTCTAGAGAGAGAAAGTTCATATTGTAAGATTTACATGATGAAATGAGAATTGATTGATTTGATCCATTGTTTCTTGCACTTACAGTAGTCTTCCTACTTATTAATTGTCCATTTTTAAACTTCCAGGTTCGGTTGAAAAGGTTTTTGAGTCTCTACGGAATCGTTTTTTGTTGGAGGAGAATTTGGTGATAAGAAAATGACTTGGGTGAAATGGAAAAAGTGTTTGGCTAGTAAAAAATATGAAGGACTTGGTAATGGAAGCTTATTTGCTTTTAATTGATCGAGCTCTCTTATTCAAATGGATTTGGCGGTTTCGAACGGACCAAAATGCTCTTTGGGTCAAAGTGGTTAAATCGATTTATGGTGCTTATGGGCTTCTTGAATCGCTTTTTACCAAATAATGTGTCTAATTCATCTTGGATCTCTATTTTGAAGGGGTTTCAACTAATGAACAATAATGGTATTCAATCCTTTTCTTTTTTCAAAGTTAAACGGGTTGAAAATGCTTGATCCTAACCCGACCCGTTTAATAAACGGGTCAGAAATCTCAACCCTAACCCGGCCCTTTTAATAAACGGGTTGACCCATTTAACCCGTTTAATATTTTTAAAATTCAAAACTTTAGAAAAATTTTAGTAATCCAAATTTTGTAATACAAACTTATAAGTTTGAACCAAATCCATTTACATTATTGCATTACAAATTCAAATAAATCGTAAATTAGTAAAAGCGTAAAAAGAATACTTTATATATATATATATATATATATACACACACACAAACATACACATATATTTGCATAAACGGGTTACTCGGATCATTTTCGAGTTGATATGTTTGACTCTGACCTTACTCGTTTAATTTTTGTGTCATGTCGTGTCAATCCGTTTACTTAAACGGGTTGAAATCTATTACTCAAGCCCGTTTATTTTGTGTTGAGTTCGTGTCGGGTTAGCGTGTCGTGTCAGTTTTTGCCACGTCTACCTATAGGTAGGCGGTATGGATAAAAACCCCTAACTATTTAAGAAAAAAAAAGTAAGCAATATATAGAATCACAATCACATGTGATTTTACATTAGTAGCAAAAACGAAAGGGTGCAACTTTGGCTGTGACTTAACTCGTGGAACAAAGTTCCATGAATTACATATGATTTTTGACATTAATCATATATAATTTCATACATTTACTCAGTTTTTTGATTTTGTTAAATACTCAATTTTTGTTTTGTTATTTGCTTTGTCCTGGCATCTTACTGTTGTTTCTTGGACCCGCAAGTTCGGTTTTTCTTTTGTGAGTCGCTACTCGGCTTTGTTCTCGTTTTGTTTGTACACTTTTGTTTGGTAATAAAAGGTTTTGCCGTTAAAAAGAAATACTTAACGATATCTTATAAAATTAACCCCTCTATTAAAAATGATAAAAAAAGAAGCTTTAAGGCAAGTGACGTCTAATAATAAAATTGAATGGGCGAGGTTTTTGTGGGGTATAGTATAAGATTAGACGTCGCTAGTTATTGTTTTCCGCATGGATATATGCATGTTTTTACGCTTCAACATTTCTCACTTTTTTCCCTTTTGAAATTATTAATTTCATTTCAACAAACAATTGTCGGCAATCCATTAAAAAATTATATATAAATTCATCTTCTTTTGTTGATCATCTAAATAATTATATAATATGTAAAAACTCATTTGAGTTATTCTATTTTTGTTCATGGGTGATTGATTATGGTTGAATGAAATGTAAGAGCATCTCCAACAGCTATACTAAAATAGGAAAAAACTATATTTTAGCATATTTGTTGCTTTAACAGTCATGCTATCCTTTATGCTATAATAGAGAAAAGTTTCCAAAATCTCTATATTTAGAGATATCTCTAAATGGTGAGAGAAATGATTATTTTAATTCTCCAACCAATAGAATTAATTAAAGATAAATATTTAAGAGAGATAAATGATTATTTTAATGCTTCAACCAATATGAACAACTTTATAGTTGCTATATGGAATAGTTGTTTGAGTTGGATGCAAAATTTTTTAGAGATTTTTAACCTTTTTACTCTATTTTAGAAAACATTTACCATAGCTGTTGGAGATGTTCTAAGAAATTAACTTTTTGTAAGTAACATCTTTTAAAACAAATGTATTCTATTTAGGATTGTATTTTTGAAACTACTTATGTTTTCTTTAAAGTGTTTTATCTGTTGTTTTAAAAACCCTTCTTTCTTTCATATCTCTCGATATCATGTTTCATTCCTTCCATTTGTTTCCAAATTGTCTGTAGCTTCCAATGGGAACGTCGGCAACTAACAAACTAGAAAAACCGTCATCGCCCCATCTCATCAAGTGGTTTGAGACTGAAGACGGAACAAAAAAGCCCCCTCGTTTTTTTTATTCCCCTATTTTCAATCAATTTTTTTAATCTTGTAAAATGAACGTTATGGGAGAATGGGAGATTTAGATTAGAGTTAATAATTTTTTTGTTTAAAGATTCTCCTTTTGTTTAAATACCATTTGGGTTTTTGATTTGTATTCGATTTTTGTTTACATTCTATTTAAGTTTTGATTTGTATTATTTTGTATCATATAACGATAATGAATTTAATTTAGCACTCAAAGATCCACCCCTCATGTGATTATAGGGTGTTTTTTAAAGTTCATTATGTTGTTTCATTTATGAAACTCCTATCATAGTTTTAACTGTTTCACATTAGTAGATGTTTCGTATATAAAATTTTAGTAATGTTTTATAGATGAAACACAATAAGAAACCCAAAAGTGAAAAGATTCAAAAATGTTTCATATGTGAAAATTTTGTAGATATTTTTGAATGTGAAACATGGTAAGAAGCCAAAAAATGACAAATTTTTGTAAGGTTTCATTTTCGAGTTTTAATTAAGGTTTGTATGGAGTATGGTAACCCGTCCCAAATGACAAGTGAGTGATAATTAAGAAAAGATATATTAATAAGGGAAAAGGGAGAAAATAACTTGGTTTGGTTAGCACAATTATATATATATAGGAAAATTCAAATGTGAACCACTTTTTGGTTGTGAATGTGAGAACAGCCGAGAGCGTAACACGTGGCGACTTTGAGTGTGGTCCCCCTTTTAATTCAATGCCCTCCTATGAATCGCGCCTAGTCACCCGCCGTGGACCTGACGTGGTGCCTAGTCATCCGCTACATGTCGCACTCTCAACTGTCCTCACGTTTACAACCAAAAAGTAGTTCACATTTGAACCCACCCCTATATATATATATAAATTAAATTATAGAGTGGTGATTCATGGGAGGGCATTAAATTAAAGAGGGGGACCATACTCAAAGTCACCACATGTCGCGCTCTCGGTTGTCCTCACGTTCACAACCAAAAAGTGGTTCACATTTGAACTTTTCTCTCTCTCTCTCTCTCTCTATATATATATATATATATAACATTTTACACTAGTAAAAACTGTTGATTGAACAGTAAAGTTTGAAATAAAAGTATGATTTTAGTTCCTGTAGTTTAATATTTATAACGTTTTTTGTCCTTAATCTATAAAAACTATTTTTCATCCATATGGTTTTTATCTTCATTCCATTTTTCATCCATTTATCCAACTTTGTTAAATTTAGTGGTAACTTATTCAAAAAAATGTTTGATTAAATTACATATTTGATTCTTATATTAGACTATCTTTATATTTTTTTTTTACTTTCTTTATGTATTTTATTAAGATATTTTGTTTTATTGGTTAATTATAAACTATTATGACTTTAATTAAAAAATATTCAAATAAAAAAATTAAGTGATGATAAGTACATGATATTTATTTCAAAAGCTTTATGTTAAAATCTCTTATTTTTTATTTATTGATTTATGAAATATTTTTATTTATTTTAAATAACCATTGACATACAACCCCCCCCCCCCCTCCACACACACACAGTCATTTTTTATGGGTTTTTATACACAAGTGCATTATGCACCTATGCATATTTCAAAATTACCCGTATGCACAAGTGTATACGGTCCAGATGGAGGGCTACGAGGGTGTTTTTGGCTACGAGGGCGATTCATGGGAGGGTGGAGAATGTTAAAGGAGGTGATCCGGTCAAAGCCATCTTTATTGACCGGATGAGTGGCTGTCCTCATGTTCACAACCAAAATTGAGTTCACATTTGAACTTTCCTCTATGTATATGTGTATATATATATATATATGGAGTCAAGTTCATTTAAAAACCAAAACATTAGTAAAAACCGTAAAAACTCATGGTTTCATAGTTTAAATCAACGAAAACTCTTCGTGGAGTTGTTTAATATGATGCAAATGTTTCATACAATTTATTTTTTGGTGTTCTTTTTTGTAAAAATGACAAGGTTTCATAGGATTAAAAGAAATACTTGAAACAGTTTCATAAGATAAAAAAAGTGTATGAAACCTTTTTATTTTACATAAAAAAACACTGAAATATGACACAATTTCATCAAAAAATGAATTATATGAAGCAGTTGCATCATATTAAACAAACTATACGAAGAGTTTTCATTAATTTAAGCCAAAAACCATGAGTTTTTACGGTTTTTACTAATGTTTTGGTTTTTAAATGAACTCCCTCTATATATATGTATATATATGTAGGGGTGGGTTCAAATGTGAACCACTTTTTTGTTGTGAACGTGAGGATAGCCGAGAGCGCGACACGTGGCGGATGACTAGGCGCCACGTCAGGTCCACGGCGGATGACTAGGCGCGATTCATGGGAGGGCATTGAATTAAAGGGGGGACCACACTCAAAGCCGCCTTTGTTGACTAGTCTCCGCCACGTGTCGCGCTCTCGGTTGTCCTCACGTTCACAACCAAAAAGTGGTTCACATTTGAACTTTTCTCTATATATGTATATATGTATATATATATATATATGTATATATGTATAGAGGGAGGTTCAAATGTAAACTCTATATTTCGTGTAAACTATGTAAACTCATCGTGGCCCTTGATCAAAAAAATCAAAGGAGGATATGAATTCATAGAAAATATGGAAATGTGAAATATATGGTAAGTCAATGATTATGGAAATATGAAAATGTGAAATATGGAAACGTTTTTGAAAATCAATGGTGTGGATTAGTTTACATAGTTTACACGAAATATAGAGTTTACATTTGAACCTCCCTCTATATATATATATATATATATATATGTATGGAGGAAAGTTCATTTGTAAATCCAAAAAAGATTGTAAACCGTGTAAACTCATGGTTGCATACGTAAATCAATGAAAAATCTTTTATGAAGTTGTTTAATATGATGAAAATGTTTCATATACTAAGTTTTTTGATTAAATTGTTTCATATGAATGTGTTTTTTAAATAGACAAAAAAAAGTTTCACATGAATAAGAAAAAAAAATTCATAGGAATAAAAACATCGAAATATGAAACAATTTTATCAAAAATTGAATTATGAAACATTTTCATCATATTAAACAACTCCATGAACCAATTTCATTTATTTAATCTATGCAACCATGAGTTTACACGGTTTACAACATTTTTTGGGTTTACAAATGAACTGTGCGAACCGTGTAAACTAATCATAGTCGTTGATCAAAAAAAATCAAATGAGGATATGGATTTATAGAAAACATGAAAATGTGAAATATATGGTAAGTCATTGATTATGGAAACATGAAAATGTGAAATATGAAAATGTTTTTGAAAATCAAGGGTGTGAATTGGTTTACACGGTTTACACCCTTTTAGTGGTTTACAAATGAACCTCACTGTGTGTGTCTATACATACATACATATATATATATATAGAGAGAGAGAGAGAGAGAGAGAGAGAGAGAGAGAAAGAGAGTCTGACCAAAAAAAATAATGACCAAATAGAAGAACACGAAAACCGATAATCATTCAATTTTGTTCACAACCTGATGTCACCGACCGCTCACTCTTGCTTTGACCATTTTCCTTAGTTGCATGTGACTTCAATGCTTGATATATCTCCGTAATCACATATGATTTCTTATTTGAAGTAATTTGATTATACCCCTAGTTAAATGTATATAAAATCCTCTTTTCTATTTTCAATGATCAAATTGTCAAGAATTATAAGTTCTTACACATAGGAGAACCTCAAACAAGAATGGACCAAACCCAAGACATACAGTTAGCCTGTACTACCACTATTTTAGCCTCATCATAGTGGAAAAGGTTTGTGGTCCTTCAAGGTGCATCATTTTGAGAGATATTTGCTTGATTATATGAAAGAAGATAAAGATGCACTACAATGATGAGAGTTTTCTTTTAGAACAAGTGAGTAGATTTTGTAATAAAAGCGATGTTCACCTATCTCAATGTATGTTTGGCATACAAATAATACTAGATTGTATGCAAATCATGTCTAGTTGGTCTTCCTGATTAAGCCCGGTAACATCCTGGGGGGCTGTGGATGGCATCTCAGTCTACGCGGGTTCGAATCCAAGGGGAGTCATTTGAGGACATGAGAAGTACCCAATCTTTGGGTTGGTGCAGTTATAGACTGGGGTGCCCCCAGCCCAATAAAATATTGTGGTTGGACTCTGGTCCAACGTAAGCTGGGCCGAGACAGCGGCAGATTAGTGGGGTGCCCGTAGATGTTCGATGCCGCCGTGGAGGCGTGCGTGCGTGTGTATGTGTTCGTGATAGTCGTTCGTTGGTTCGATGCCACTATACCTTCCAAAAAAAATAGTAGATTGTATAAACGAGATGTAAATGAATGTACAATATAGAGCGATGAGTTCACCAAAATTTTCACCTATTTTGGTCAAATAGAAAAAAAAAATGTTAAAATCCAATTCATTTCTAGTCCTATTCAAGTAAAATGTCATGTCAAACAAGTTTTTGTAATTTCATGTCTTGTCATCTTCCACATGCTAAATTCACCTTCAATAAAGTACCAATCTAAGATAATTTGGTTACTTCCTAAGAGCATCTGCAATGAAAGGTGTTACAAACAAGAAGTGTAGTTACTTGTAGAAATAACTATTGTGAATAGCTTTTATAAAAATCTTATCTTCTTTAGTTTCTTAGATGAGAGTATATCCTATTCATCAAATTAAAAACTCTCTTCAAAATTCACAATGATGGTTCTTACAAGAACCACCTTTTGTGGATACAATTACAAATGATTTTTTTTAACATCAATAAAAATTATAAAGTCATGAAAATAAAATAAAAAACTAGGTAAGAACCAAAGTTCTTATTTAAGAACCTAAAGAATATGAGATTCTTATAAGAACTCTTCACAATAGTAGTTTTTATAAGTTATTAAATATTTATTATAAAAAGCTTACATTGAATTAACACAGTGTAAGAACCTTAGTTCTATCCTTGATGTTGGTGTGAAATGGGTGTGGGAAGACATGACACGAAACATGGCACAAACCCAACACAAAGATAAACAAGTTTGGGTTAAGTTTTCTAACCCACTAACCCGTCAACCTGCCAACCTATTTATTTTGCGGGTCGTGTTCGGGTTGATATATAGGTTCGCGAGGCAATCCCCCAACCATTTTATCTTTTTTTTTAATTTAATATTTTTTTTATATAGCAAAATTTTGTTATGACTTTTGAGTTTTACTTTTTCAATTTCAATTTAGCACCTAAAACTAGTAAATCGAATTCGATTTTGGTTGTATATGAAATTTTGAAATATATTGTATTTGGCGTGCCAACCTATTTATGACCCATCAACTCGTTTATGACCCACCAATTCGCAAACTCGTATATATTTGGGTTGACGGGTCACGTGCTAAAGTTGAAAATTTCGTCACTAATAGTTAAACGAGTCGTGTTCGAGTTGAGCTTTTCTAACCCGCCAACCGAAACACGATACGATTGCATGAAATGGCATATTTGATAGGTTTTTTTTTTTTTAAATTTCAATTGGTTTTTAAATAATAAATATAGCTAAAAGTTGAAAAAAATACACCTTCATTCAAAATGCTCTTAGTTTTTCGTGTCATATTTTATAAGATGTAATTAAATTTATATTTTATATTACGGAAATATATTCTAGATTTGCCTTACGGTGAAAACCCACATCAAAATCTTCGAATCCTCTTCTACCTCGATAACAGTAAAATTACTAATAAATATATAAAATAATTATTAATGAAAAATAAAAGGGTGTTTGGTTGGGGGTATTGCAAAGTATGGAATGAGAATGATAATGAAAAATGCTGTTTGGTCTGATATTATATAACGGAATCATTCATGCAGATTCATTAATTTTCATTCCTTACCAATAGTGTTGGCCAAATTTCGGGTTCGGGCCGGTTCGGGCCGGGTTTGACCAAAACCCGGTTTGCTACAGTGTTGGTCAAACCCGGGTTTGGTCAAACCCGGGTTGAGTCGGGCTCGGGTTCCGGCTGGGCTCGGAGCGGTTTCCGGCCGGGTTCGGACCGGTTTCCGGCCTGGGTTTCGGGTTCAACCCGGGTTCGGCCCGGGTTCCGGACCGGTTTCCGGCCCGCAGGCTGAGACCCGGGTTTGACCGGGGTTCGGGTCGGGTCGGGTTTGTCAACGGGTCGGGTTCGAGCTAGCCCATCGGTTCGGTTCGGTTTCGTTTGACCATCACTACTTACCAAATTGGGGGAAATGAAAAATTTTCTAAGTTCTTTTTTCCATTTTGATGTTAAACGGAACATCTTTCGTGTTTTCAAAGTGAAGAAAAATATTTATTTAATATGAAAGAATTTTTCATTAACTATACTTGGTTAACCAAACAACATCAATACAAATGCTCATTTTCCCCCATTATCCTGCATTCCTATTTTCATTCCTATTCTCATTCTTTAAAATGAACCAAACACCTCCTAATAATAATAATATAATATGATCACGTGGATTGAAAAAGTTGAGATATATTCCTAAATGATGACGACTTTTGAAACTATTCCCATGCATGGAAATGATAGCTTGCTTTTATCAACTTTTTCCTTTGATCCACATGGAATTTCTCCATCACCACCGTCTCTTTCATTCTTTTCACTTAAAAGCTTAACAATACTTATCTAGTTATCATCGATCATATAATTATCATCATTTCATAATATATAATTCATAAAATTAAATGAAAATCACAACTCTAATTATAACTAAAAGTAAGCTAGATCAATGAAAAATTGAAAATCACAATTAATTTTAGTGAAAACCTATGCATTGTTGTCTCTTTTGTTTTTGATAATGTGATATGTTTAAACGTCTATATTATTGGATAAACTACAAGTCTACAACCAAACAATTAAGAAGCCCAAATACAAGAAATCCTTAAAAAATAGTACAAATACTAGAAAGAGCTCTAGATTCCTTGGCTGGAAAAAGAAGTTACATCGGCTATAAAATAAAATATAAAAGAGATAAGAAAACTATGACAAAACTACATCCTAGTCTTTCGAGACTTGAGAAAGCTATTTCGTTAACCATGAAGAATCAACAGTGATGAGCCATAATTCTTTAACAACACTCGATATCTTTAGTTGCACAACCATTAAACTATAGTTCTTCCTACTTCAAGTCATCAACTATGTTTGCATAATTTATATCCATATTAGCCCTATAAAATATGAAAGAGTATTAAGCATGAATTCAAATGTATCATATAAGGACTTGAATGCACAAGTCTAACACCCATGTCAAGATTGAAAAAAATCATTATTTCTTCTTAACAAGTAGCAAGTCTACAAAGCATCAAGACACTCTAGAGATGTTATTGACAAAACAATCTTGAGAGATTGACAAGTTGCTTTAAATTTTATCTTATAACTTAAACAACATATAAATAAAATTTGAAGGTAATGTTGTTCCATGAAATCCACATTAAGATTGAGAAGGGTGCAATGTGTTACCAAATCTTGTGAACTTTAATTCCAATTATAACAATCCAATAGAAAAGACATATATATATATATATACACACACACGAGAATGATGTCAATTTAAGAAAACGCGAGTACGTTTCTCAGCAACACATTTTTGCTTACCGTGGACGCGATCACAGAGGATTGACGCGATTCATGGAGGGTGGAGATGATTAAAGAAGGTGACCCGGTCAAAGCCGCCTTTTATTGACCGGATGAGTGGTTGAGAGTCGTTCTCGCATTTTCTTGAAAAGTTATCGTTCTTATTTGAACCTTGTTTTCTCTCTCTATATATATATAATTCATCCACTGTGGATATAGTGGCACCAACAGGGACCAAGTAATTGGAATATCTTTTTTTTATAAAGATACAAAAAGGTAACAATTTTGCGATAAACTTTTGGTTGTTTGTTGGTTCGTTATTTATTAAACCAATTATATATATATATATATATATATTACATTTTGAATATGTATTTTGAATTATTAACTCCACATTCTTGCAACAAAATTACTTCAAATAAGGCAAATAAGACTATTACTTTTGAGATTTTTTTTTGTTAGTTTGTGATTAAGATGCCTCAAACACTTAAAATTTTAATGTTAGGTTACTTTAAAAAACTATTATCTTAATTTTTAAATGGTTTGAACATTATCAGGTCAATAAAGCCATTTAGGCTTGTGAGATTGAGCATGTTTTAACAAGAGAAAATAATTATTATAACCATTTCAGAAAATAGGTTTAATCTTTTACCCCCTCTCTCCTTAAAGTTCACATTATACCCACCAGTCCGCTATCCGGTGACCGCTAATAGCGGTTTCCATGTTTTTCCGGCAGAATATATACACTTTCATGGATAGCAGCTGATATACACACATAAAGCCGCTAATGGTTGCCGCTATCCACATATATATACATGATTGTCCATACACTATATAATATTCTCATATATATATATACATGATTGTCCATACACTATATAATATTCTCATATATTGCCGCTATCCACCGCTATCCACCGCTATCCATAATTCCATATACTATCTCAACCCTATATATATATATATATATATTGTCGCTATTTGTCCTCAAGTAAGATATAACTAATTAACACAAAAATAGTAGAAAAAAAACTTTTGTGGTTTTTGTGTTTGTGCAAATTACTCAAATATATGTCATAAAGTAGTAATAAAGATAGGAGGGTAGAGAAAAGTGAACAATAGCATAATAGATTCTCCTATGTTCAATCAATTTGATATGCACATTCTTTGCCTTTCTTTCGGTTGGAAATTCACTCGATGCAATCTTTATTTACGTAAGTAATTCTCCTCTCTTTCCTCTTGTATGAAAGTGGCTGATATTCTTTGAGATTCCTCTTTTCACTTTTGCTTTTTCCGATCTATACGGAGACTTATATGTAAGATCATCATAATTGCGTTAATTTGCCGTAAAAGTTCTATTATGTTCTTAATTAATGAAACTTTGTTCAACTTGTTTGAATTCATCGACATGTAATACATAATAAAAAAAACAACCAATTACATAATTCAAAATGATGTCGAGGTTGAGTTCTACCCATACAAACATAAAACATGGATCACTTTACAAAAACTAGTAGATAAAACAATTCAACTAAGTAGATTAATTGTTTTATTAATTAGTTACATAATTTAAATATGTTAAAACTGATACTTATAGAATCTTTTTAGATCTTATAATAATAATAATACATGTTGAGTCATTTGTAACGAATCTGTATAAAATTTTAAGGCTTGTTACAATGTACCATATATTTGATTTTTTTATTTGGTTGACTTTAGGTTTCTAGAGAACAAACAATTATTATATTGTTTTCTATTTTACTTAAATATATATAATATTTAATCAAATCATGGATTTTCTTATTAGGTTGACTTTTTAGAATGCTGGTTATGCAATGAGTTGACCTTTTTCTTATTTATTGTTGGTGCCTTATTTGAAGAAAAAACAATTAGTGTTCTGGATTTGAAAATCTGCCACATTCAAGTTTTTATGCTTTTTTTCTTCTTGATGAAGTATAAAAATATTAAAAAGTTTTAAAACTGAAGTCAACCGTTAGTTATAGAATTTTGTAACCAACATTGATATGATAAAAATGCATCATATTCATGAAGTGTCGTTATACACCAACACAAGTCATACAAATAAGCTTAAAACCATAATCATTTGAACAATGGAGCCGTTTATTAAATGCTTACTAGGTAAACACATATTAATACAATTTATCTTATTCATTGAGCTTGACAATGACCAAGAAGCTTAACTTATAGGAGGCAAGGTAGGGACCAAAAGTCTTGCCTAGTAAGTATAAGAAACCACTATTACCAGATAAACACTTATCGGGTTTAAGATGCTTAATAACAATCAATTTTTATGGCAAAAAAAGTTGCATGATATAGTAAATGAATGTGATATCTCCTGTCGACAAACAGTTAGCGGGTAAAAATTTGATAAACCCCTCAGAGAATTGTTCAATAGATAACGCGAAAAAGAAAAAGAGAAAATAATTGAACCTATAGCAACCATAGGATTTAGAAATTTGATCACTAATTCGAGTGTAAGTGTCCCCCCTATAATCGTGGATTTAGTTTCGACAGGATGTGGTTGCCATATTATTCACATTCCTTGAATTATAGCATGTTGATGTTCCATCAATCATTTTCGTTTGATTGTAATTTACAAGGGATTGACTACATAATAAGACAAAAATAAAGTGCATTTGAAGGTGTGTAGAATACATCACAATGGTTGCCTCTACCACCATAGGTTGCCATGGGTTAAGGGGGTTATACCCCTTGGCAGGGATTAGGGTAACGCTCAGAAAGCTTTATGGGTTTATGAGGACGAATGCTTGCTAGAAGATGAGTCTTGGAAAATCTAAGTAAAATTGGAAAGTTGGAATCCTTTTTGACTTAGTCTAGAAAGTTGGTTGATTTTAACTAAGCCCTAGATCAGAAGGTGGATTGGAGCTGTTGAAACTACACCTTATGACTTATGAGGTACTACTTTTGGTCCTTTAGAAGGCTCCTTCTAGTCCTTTTAAAGGTTGTTTCTAGTATGTTTTCAATCTTAGGGGTTGTTCGATAGTGTCTTCTTAATGGACTGAATAGACTGTATGAATTATTTGATAAGCTATATAAACTTATTCGGTTGTGACATAATGTTTCAAACAAGGGCTTATTTGGTCGGCCAAAAAACTACAGTCCTCCAAATTCAACCAAATATTTTCCAAAAACACTCTTTTGGTTGTCTGATTAGTTTCCATCATAGAAAGAAGATGGAGTTGAAAAGCTAGAGATTACTCTATCACAAACCATCTAAGAATGTCTTTCATTTTCATCCGCATCCCCGTCCTTTCATCTACTCCATCCTCTAAGTCCAGTCTTTCCCCTCAATCCACCCTTCCCTTTTGTTTCCTTTTTGTCTGAAGCTAACAAATTGTGGCTCAAAGAAAAAACCCTAACAAATTGCGACTTTGATAACCCCCCAAACTAATTCGCTTCCGTGACCTACAAGGATTTATCATCACCGCTTTTATACATTAGGATGAAGGGATTTGGACAAATGTCTATTATTTCCAACCCATCGGATGTTTTTGTTGCTTGTAAATATTTTGGGATAAAAGCTCAAATTTTCTATTTTCTATTTTCTTTTAAGATAACCTTAGTATATCTTGTAAATGTTCTGGCTTTGTTGATGCTACCATTGTATTTGGGTTTTTTTATTTTAATTGATTTGTTGTAGTTGATTGACCAACTTAAAAAAAGTTTTGTTTTAATTTGGGTTGATCTATTTGGAAATGAAGTAGTTTAGAATTGGGTTCTAAAATATAGACTGAGGGGTAGAATAGTTATTCCTGACATTCAGACTATTTATTCAACAAAAACACCGAACAGTTATACCATACAAACAACTTTATCCATATACGTCTTAATGGAAAATGATCCAAACAACCCCTTATAATGATTATAAGCACTCACAATTATTAACTACCGCTTTAACTACCGGGAAATTGTCAATCTCACCTATAAATATACGAAAGTCCAATAAGAAAAGATACCCAAAGTTTAAAAAGGGATAAATTATTATTATTCAGACAGTGATCCATACAAAATCCAACGTGGTTATCCAATCCTCAAGTCATCGATCAAAGAACCCATATTTTAACATAGGAGTTGTTTGTTTACTCTCTTCATAGTATCACTAAAAGACAACCTCTAAATCACTAATAGGTGAATCTTGTTTTGGCAAATCGTTTCTTAATAGGTTCTAAAACCCATTGAATGATTTTATATCTTGAGCCATTCTTAACCATTCAACCCCCTAATTTTATTCTAAACAATTACCAAATAACCATACTTTACATTACGCTATATCATAACATCTTTTTAATCATTTTGACCACTTAATCATCCTGCAACAACCACCAAATATACCCATAGTATATACATGATTCAAATTTCAGATGAATTTTGTTTCTTATGGGCTTCCTTCAGGCCCAATATCAGAAAACTTTTTGGGCTTAAAAGCCCAATAAACTTCATTTCTCTTTGAATCACTAAAATCCCAAAAACCACAAAATATTCCGCTGGAAAATTAATTAAACCATGTTTGCCCTCCGCAAAACCCTAAAACAACCGTCGGTCTTCACCGCCGCCGTCCACCGCCTAACCACCACCACCACCACCGCAAACCTCCCCGAACCGTCCACCTCCGCCGCGTACGACGACCTAATCACCACCGCCGGCCGTCAACGAGACCTCGCCACCGTCCGCCGCCTCCTCAACCAACGCTACGCAAACGGTTTATTCTTCACCACCAACACCTTCAACTTCATCTCAACCGCCGACGACATCTCCGACCTCCTGAAAACCCTACCGGACCTCAAAGAAGGCCACTGCCGGAAAAGCGCGTACGACTCGCTCATCTCCCGCCTCTGCAAGCTCCGCCTCACCGACGCCGCGCTGCGTGTGGCGACGTCGGATGATCTTGCCGTCGCCGGAAAACACGCCGCCGGAGATGCTCGAACCTTCCATCCGATCCTCAGCCTGCTCACGAGGAAGAAAAATTTCAACGAAGCCTGGCGCGTGATCGAGATCATGAGATCGAGAGGCATCGCGCGTGACGTCACGTGCTACAACTACTTCCTAACGGCGTACTCCGTCGCCGGAGATCCGAGGTCCGGCGTCGGAGTTTTGAAGAAGATGGCGGAGGAAGGGCTGAAGGCGGACGCGCGTACGTACGACGCGCTCGTGCTTGGCGCGTGTAAATTGGGGAAGGTGGACGCGGCGGTTGCGGTCATGCGGAGGATGGTGGAGGATGGGGTGGTTGGGATGCATTCGACGTATGCGCACGTTATCGGGGGTCTGGTGAGGCTGGGCTATTGTGCGCAGGCGGTGGAGTTGGTGATGAGTTATGGAGGTAGAGATAAGAAATTGGATGAACATAATTTTGGGTTGTTGGCGAGCCGTTTGATGGATGTAAACAAAGTGGATGAAGGTAAATTTGTGTTGGATGAGATGGTGAAAAGGGATTTGGAAATGGGTGAAAAGTTGAAAGAGTTTTGTAAAAATTTGAAAGAAGTGTGACATTTTTGGATGTGTTTAATCTTGGGTTTAGGTTTGAAATTTAAAGTTTACACATAGTTTTAGAAATAAAATCTTGTATTTATGTTAAAGAAATAAATATGGTATTTAATCATAAAATATGCCAATTTGGGTTCTTGTAATATTGCTCAACCCATTTGCATCCGGCGAGCTTCGGGTTCATCGGCAACTATTGGAAACACCACTACGCCTTATTCGGGTTGGTGGTGTTCGGCACCCCCAAGCTTTGGGTTGAATGATACATATAACTCATGGTCTAAAAAGTTGAGTTGAACTGGGAAGTGTTATAAATAGTTATTATACGTTGGATGTCCATTAATAAAATGTATCGAGATAAAATGCACTAGATCGATCCCAATAGCAAGGATTATTTATGGGATGGGTCTGAGATTAAAATTGCTCAAGCTTTCAAATTCATTTTTAACATTAACTCAAACTTCTCAAAGAATGGTTCCCTTATGCCAACATATCCATGCAGGTACTTTTTAATTAAGGCGAATGGTAAAAATTTGATGATGTAAACAAATATGTATAAATGATTTATTTGTTATATTTTATAGATCTTGTGTTTAAGTTTCGATGAGAATTCAAGTTAACATAGAAAATATTGAAGATTAGTATCTACTGAAAGTGGTGGCAACACAAGACCATGTCTCTCATCCAATGTTGTCATGTGAAGCTTCCAGACATACTGGTCCATGTGCCCTAATGTCTATTCCAAAATTGCACATCAAGCATAATGGTTTTTAATGCTTATCCTTCTAGATAGCACTTCAAGACTCAAAGCTTCCTAACATACACTTGTAGAATTTTTTTCTAACCATAAGCTCAAATGAGAGTGTCTATTTATTTCATAAGTATTGTAATAGTCATCATCCATCATACTTAGAAATATTATTAACGACTCATATAATCATGTATAACGATAAAATTAGTTTCCATGGGGTAAATCATTCAAATTTGGGTCACTAAACCCACCAAAGAATGAATAGGATACAATCTCATTAACATATAACTAGTGCTTCCACCGCGCGTTGCGCGGTCGCGAAGACTTCTTGTTAGAAAATATTGGACAAAGTTAAATAAATTAATTTTCCATATATCAAATAATAATCTAATAATAACAAACAATACACTTGATTTTATTCAGATACGATATGATTGCTCTATTATTTGTTCATTTTTTTTGAAATAGTTGTTTGTTTCACCTCTCTAGAGCAAGAAAAAAGAAAAAGAGAATGAATTACATGATCAATAATTTGAGTTCTAAACTAAAATAATTATGCAAAATATTTATGTTTACATTTTGTGGTTGAGTTGGTTGCTTATCCATATTTTGATCATCTAAAAAATAGTTTCTGCACGACTTTCTATTGTTTAAATTTGTAGTAATTAAAAAAATTAATAGTTCAATGTATTAAATGAATAGTTGAAATTTGCGATATAAATTTTTATATAAACATTAAGGGGCCGTTTGGTTCGCAGGATTCCATGGGAATCTGCAGGAATTGGAATCCAATTCCTAGAGATTCCTGCGTTTGGTTCATTTTAAAGCAGGGAATTGGAATGTGCAGGAGGGAATGTTTTCCCTTAGATGAAGGAATCTAAATTCCATCAGAACATGGAAGGAATTCGAAATCCATGACATTGAGAAACTGACAGATTACAATTTTACCCCTTAAACCCTTTATAAATTTATATTATATATATATTATAATATATTAAATATAAAAATATATATACATATACATATATATAATATATTAAATTTATATACATATATATATTATAATCTATAAAATATATATAAATATTTAATATATTATAATATAATATTTTAATATATATTATAATACTATATAAAGAATATATATTATTATAAATATATAATTTATATATTTATAATATATATTATAATATTTTTTATTTATAAGATATATTTGTATATAATATACATTATATATTATAAGATATATGTAATATATAATATACATTATCATATAGAAATATATATATATTTATAGTATATATATATATGATATATTATAATTTATTAATTTATTGTTACATATAAGTTATTAAAAGATTGTTATATCTTGAATTGAAATGAATATATGAGATCAAAATGATCTTTAGTTATGATTTTATTAGCATGTTTTATTTTAACTTATTGAATTAAAGGTTGAATCTATAAAATGAAATTTTAATATTGTATAAGTTATATAAAATATTCTTTACATATAAGTTATAAAACAAACTGAAAAGGTAAGAAAAAATAAAAAACAACAGGAGGGTAATTCTGTCATTTTACATATCTGAATTCCAATTCTATCAGACATTTCTGCCAACCAAACAGATTATGGAATTGGATTCCAATTTCATTTCCAGCCAACCAAACAGAATATGGAATTGGATTCCAATTCCTTCAGGATTCCAATTCCCTCAGGATTCCAATTCCTTCCAAAACATTCCAGCGAACCAAACGCCACCTAATGGTTTTCTTAATTTATTTATATATAAGGTGACCAAAGAAGGTAGAAAGTCATATGTAATTATGGTATATTAAAAAGTATATAAAAATATGATAATGAGGAAACAAAAGATAGAACCTTATAATCAATAGTATATTGGTAATTGTTAAATTAGCCATTAGTATTTGTCCCCTTTTTTTTTTACCTTAAACCCTTTCACCATGTCCCTACAAAATTTTGTGAAGGTGTTGTCTTCACTTTAACTACACACATTCAAGACAACTTATTTCTATCAAATTGTTTTATCACTTTAGATATCAATATTTTTAGGAGATCTTCAACTACTATGCTTCATTTAGACATTTTCAGTGACAAAGTAGAGAAATCAAAATAATATTTTTAGTGACATTTTTACTTATCAAATTGCTAAAATAGTTTACACTTGATCCCTTGTAAAACGTAGAAACCAAAGAATTGCTTTCTTTCGCATCCAATGCCACC
Source organism: Centaurea solstitialis (assembly GCA_030169165.1). Classification (NCBI taxonomy): domain Eukaryota; kingdom Viridiplantae; phylum Streptophyta; class Magnoliopsida; order Asterales; family Asteraceae; genus Centaurea; species Centaurea solstitialis. The sequence continues at coordinate 72,830,324 of CM058045.1, forward strand.
ATCACTACAGTAGAAGATTGCCCTTGATTTTCAAATGTTATGTGAATAAACATATTAGACTAATGTGAAATAAAAGAAATAAATAAACTTAGGTGCAACCAAAGAATATGAATAATCATATTTGATAAAATATTTTGTTAATAACTACATCAAAAAAAAAATATTCAAGGAAAAATTAAAGAAGAAGTTTGAGATTCGATGCTTAGAAAAATGTCATCTCATTATTGGGTTTTTTCTTTTAAAATTGCAAATTGAGAAATTATAAATACATAACAGAATTCAAAAAAAACCCACAACAAAATAAAAAGTAAAAAAAAAACATGTAGATCATAAGTTGTAGTTTGATTGTTGTCAACAAAAAATAACTTTTATAAAAAACTACAAAAATAAAAGCAAAACAAATTAGAAAAAATAACATCACTTAAAAGATCGATACAACATAAAAATCAAATGCAAAGCAATAGTAAAAAAACATTATTCTATCGTAACATACAAAAACTATGAAAATCTTTTTATATTTAAAAAACCAATGATACTCATCCCTAAAAAAACATATAAGCCACATAAAATATATATATATAATAAGCAAAACACATTAGAAAAAATAACATTACTTACAACATCGATACAACATAACAATCAAATGCAAAACAATAGTAAAAAAACATTATTCTATCGTAACATACAAAAAATATGAAAATCTTTTTATATATAAAAAACCAATGATACTCATCTCCAAAATAACGTATAAGTCACATAAATCATAGAATTACTAATAAAAAAATGATATGTTACCTGAAACTTTTTGAAGATTGAGCAATAGTATTGAAGAAAACAAATTCTACAAAAGAGAAACAACAAACAAACATACAAACATAATAGAATATAACATAGAACATAAAGGTTGTTTATATATTACATTTTGAGGGAGCATTGGTTATGTTGTATTTATATACGAGTTTGTTGTAGGTTTTTTCTTTAAGTAATAAATGAGAATTTGAAGAGGCCAAATTGAATGTCCATAGGAAGTTAAATAATTTAAAATTTAAAGCTAATTAAATTGTAAGCCAAATTACCAAAGAAGCCTTTTCATAGTAAATTACAAATTTTAATTAAGGGGTAGTATAGTCTTTAACTTATTTAACATATTAAAAAAATTCAAAACAATGAGAAAAATTCTAGAGGCAAATCCTACTCTCACAATGTGCCATGTCATTCTTTGTAGATCTTCCTTTTATATATATATAGATTCATTTCAATATGCCTAACAATAGCAAGTTGGAGTTCTCATAATTCACATCTAATCAAACTTCCAAATAGCAAGAACCTATTTGAATTAAGACTTCGAAATATATTCAAAATCATCATTTTGGCATCTATCTAGTTACTATGAACATTTAAAAACACCTGCTAGGTTTTTGGGAGAAAACCAAGCAGACCTTGGAAGTGGAGATGAGATGTTTGAAGCCTTGTCCCATAACTTGATCCTTTAGTCCTAAAGACAAGTAACACATCTTTCCACAAACTTAGGAATAGTAAGGAAGTATATGAAATTAGACTTGGAAATATATTCAAAATAATGATTTTGGCATGTATCTAGTTTTTAACAAAACAAAAAAAACCTTACGGAGATGAGATGATTGTAGCCGTGATTATAACTTGATCCTCTAGTCCAAAAATTAATAGATGCTAGGAAGCTTTCCAAAATTTGACCTAACATAGTCTAAATTGAATTTATGGAGAGAGAGGGTTCGAGAGTAAATGAAGAGACATGAGAAAAAAAATGGTTACATCTATGAAAATTCATCATCTTGACCCTGGTATAACAAGCAAAAGCTCGGGCACCTTTTGAGACGACTCAAGTCACCTATCCCCTACGTCACCAGGCCCCAAACCTCGTCTCTAGACCGCTCCTCGTACGGACTTTTCTTATCGCACACCTCCAACCATATGGGCGAGGGCGACTTTCCCCGTGCACCCTAAGCACATAGCCTCCCGTTACTAGATGAATTTCCCTTAAGCTATTTTATAAGGCCGAGTCAATAGAAGGTTAGGCGACTTTTTCATGACTTTAGCCGCATAAGAAGTCTTTTCTCACAAATCCATTGTGGTTATGCTTTCAAATCAACACTTCATGCCAATGCTCAAATAATGATATTAAGGCATCTAAAATCCATAATTAATACTGAAAATCGCATAATATGATAATCAACAGACAAGTTGAACTAGATTTTTTTTTTAAATCCGATATTACAAAATTAATTTTAACTTCAAAAAATTTGCCCAAGAATCCATTTTCTCTCATTTTGGATAATATGTTGTAAAATGCTATAATAAGGTCAAGAGTAAAGTACATTTTTCATTCCCATGGTACGTTAACCTCGTTATTTCATCCTTGTGTTTTCATACATTTTCTTTGTTGTGGTTTACACTTTGTTGCTTTTCTCATCCATGTAATCAACAATTCATCATTGTTTTTCATACCTAATAGTAAACTATCTACAAAGTTAACGTTAGAGAAAAAAATAACAATAAATTACAAACTTCAATCGTAATTCTGTAACTACAACCCAATATCATCGTTTACATGACTCCTCATAATCCTCTATTTAACCATTCATTATTATCATGCAATGTGTTATACTCCTCTGATCCTCTCCTTCCATTCTCTTTAGACATTGCCACATCAGCACCACGTCATTCCCTTCCTTCCCTTTTCCTTACCCAATAAATACCTCTCACTTTCTTTCCCAATCTTCCTCCGTTTTTTTCATTCTTATATTAACAATTTATTATTAAGATACAAACAAAATTCTAAAATTTTATAAATTTAAATAATAATATTCAAAATAGTCGTCAAAAAATTTAAAATACATATAAAATTCTAAAGAGGACCCCAATTGTATTTTTGTCGTATCAGCTCTTTCATCCTTAAAGCTGTACTCAATGCATCTCCTGTACGATAATTGTGGAGAAGCGAAAAACGGTGCCTGATGATAGGAGGTGTCGACACGCTTACAAAGAATGGATTGTCGAGCATTTGCGGTGTCGGGCACGTAACCCTCGATCGGTTACGTCTAGATGATTGAGGGGTTGTGAAATTTTGTTGTTCCATTCCATGTGTGTGTGCAAACTAGGAGAAAGATAGTTAAGAAGAATATAGTTGAGAACAAGATAGTTGATTTAGAAAAAGTGACTAAACAAACGGTTAATTTTAAAAAATTAACGCCGGTTAATTTGACTAGAAGCTGTTTTTTAAGAAAAACAAACGGAGAAATCCCACACTTTTCCCGTTTTCCGTCCAACCCACCCAATAACCGTTGACCGTTAAATCTCCGGTCAGTCAGTCAGATGAACGGCCATCCTCCTCCCTTCTTCTTCTCTCTCAGTCCCCACTTTCCACATTCAATCTCCGATGCTTTTTCAATCCTTCCTTTCATCTCCGGCCAAACCCTAACCCCTAATCTCCCCCTTTTCCACCATCATCCATGGCCGGCATCCTCTCCGTCAGATCATCCGAAACCACCAACAACCAAACCACTCACAGTTCGCGCCACAATCACAACAGCGGCAGCGGCGGAGGAGGAAGAGAAGACTGCTGGAGTGAATCCGGCACCGAGACGCTGATCGAGTCATGGGGAGATCGGTACCTCCAGCTCAACCGCGGAAACCTCCGTCAGAAGGACTGGAAGGACGTGGCGTTGGCGGTGAACGCCAATCGAGACGGATCGAAGGCCCCGAGGACGGATGTGCAGTGTAAGAACCGGATCGATACGTTGAAGAAGAAGTACAAGCTCGAGAAGTCGAAGGCCACGCCGTCGAAGTGGCCGTTCTTCCACCGGCTCGACGGACTGATCGGAGCCGCGAACAGCGTGACAAGGAAGAAAGTGAGCACGCCGAAATCGGCGTCGGTTGTTACTTTGACTGTTAAAGGGAACACGAACACGAGCGCGAACGCGAAACCGAGTTTTGTTAACCCTAACCCTAATTTGAAGGCTGTCGTGTACTCTGGCGGATCGTCGCGAGACGAAGACGGAAGTGTTGGAAGGATGGAGAGTTTGGATATCGGAGAGGAGACGACGGCGTATAAGGAATTGGCGAGGGCGATTGGTAGGTTCGGGGAGGTTTATGAGAGGATGGAGAGTTCCAAGCAGGAAGAGATGATGAAATTGGAGAAGCAGAGGATGGAATTCACTAGAGAGCTCGAGTTTCAGAGGTTGAATATGTTTATGGAAACTCAACTTGAGCTTGAGAAGATGAAGATGATGAAGAATAAGAAGAAGCATTCATCGGCTAAAGTTTCATCGAGTCCAGGTAAAACCACTGGTCATAAAATCAGTTGTTATCATCATATAGAAGCTCAATTTCCACATAAAAATGATGTCTTTGTGCTTGGTGTTACTTTGCATTTCTTGGTTACTAAAGTAGCAAAAGAAACCCCAATTAATATCATCATGGATTTTTGTTGGCTAAAATTTTATTTTGATGGTTGGATGATGACCCTAAAATTCAAGATTAAGCAACTACTTATAAGTCATCATCATATTTCCCCTGCTCATATAGCTAGGTATGTACTAGAAATAACAGTCAAAGATTGTAAAGCTAAGGTCAAAAGTTACAGTAACCTGTATAAATAAATGATGGGGAGAAATATGCAGAATCACTTGGATTGGTTTTAGTCTGTTCTGAAGCATTGGAAGCCTTAAGCTTGGTTCAATTGCAGCAACATTTCGTTTGAAGCTTTCGTTTACATGTTGCTATACTTTTGCTACTTTTAGCACCTTTTAGACCTTATACCTTTCTGGTGGGGGCTTGGATGATACCCAAATCGCGTTTATGTCTTTAAGCAGTTCATTTGTATCGCAGTTAGTTTGGTCGTGAAACCCTTCTGCTATATTTTGTCATTGAAGTTACAAGGGTCATGTTAAAAAGTTTCAGAATGCTGTGCGTTTATGGATTTTCTGATCTGGCTCAGAAGATTCTTCATGTCAAATTCTTGTTTCATTCTTTGGATGGTTGCTTAAAATTTATGGAACAAAGATGGCATGATAGAGAATCACAATACAAAAACTGTTTTTATTGTTGTTCAAAAGCTACTCTAAGTTGTATACAGGTTGGAGTATAAGTTTCAGAACAGATGATTGATCATAAGAATATTTTGACTGCTTGCTTAAATTTTGTGATGACTAGAAACTATATGATAGCAAATCATACAAGAACTACAAGAAAGCAAATACACCCTTTTTGATGTGATATGGTTATGGAGAAATCTATGCGCTTGGGTGAGCGGAAATGGTCCTAGAGACCTAGACTGATCACTAATCTCTTGGATTTTTCAGTTTTCGTCGACTTTTAAACACATGCAAACCATTCTGTCAGTTCCCATTTTTCTTGGCTTGAATGAGAAGCAGAGTCTTTCTATCACTTGCATTCTAACTGTTTCTTGAATCTTGCACAGCCTTAATTTTCTTTTTTCGGTTTCTTTATACATTAGCAACAGCTAATTGCTACCCTCTAGTTCAAGATCTCGATATCAATTGGTGATAACTTGAGAAGGTCCCAGTCAATTTTTCCAGTTTCAGCAAATGCTCTGCTATGCTCGATACTGTATATTCCTTTCTGATAATTGGCCTAGGGTGTAGATATTTTCTCGAACTTACTTTTTGTTACAGTACCCTTCTTCATGGCCGCATATCACAGGAGGGTTATTTGGTTGGAAGGAATAGTTGATCTTTATCACCGGAGCGTAAAAGAATATATTTATTAGAATGACTACGATATGTTCCAAACCGAAGCTTGTGGGCTCAGTTTGTGTTTGATAGGTGCTTCACTTTTTTTAAGTTCTCAAAGTCGTTCATATCATCAGAAAATAAGTTGGAGACAAGCCTACCTCCCTCTCTTCATATTTCGGTTCATTCATTTTTCAACTGCCCTTTTTTGTGTGTTTTTCCTATATGATACACACTTTTCTTGATGTTAATTAGCTTTGGTGCTAATATATGTTAAACAGGAAAGAAATCGGAGCTATGATGAAGGGCAGTTGTTAGAAGTCATGTAAAGAGCTCACTCCAAAATGGGTATGTTTGCTGTATCTTTAATTTGAGTTATGTAACAAAGTTGATTTAGACAACACGATGATGCATGCTAATTAATTGTTGTCGTATTTTAATGTACATAATGCCTTTGTATTGAATAGTCACTGTGTTATCGTGTGTGTCAATACTTCTTCTAAGTGAACTTATTTACCGTATACTACATACTGGAATCTAGTTTATCTATAATTTATCTGTTAGTCACAGTTATAGTTCATTGATTAATATCTCATCAATCAATTGTTCTGATCTTTGAATTACGTCGCAATTGATGTTTACGTTTCAGAGTTTTGACAAATAGCTCATTGATTAATTGTTAGGATTGATAATCACACATGACCCTTATTGCAGACATTTTCGTGGAACAACTTGTGTACCATGCTGTTGCTAGGATTTATTATTTTGATTTTATTTGTTAACCATGGGTGTCTGGACCTACTTGTATGCACCCTGACTAATCCTATGGGGTCTTGGAGAATAGTTTGGAAAATAGATCCCTTGTGGACTTGTTGCTGTTGCTAGGATTTTTTTTTCTTTATAAAGTTGGACCCACAAATTCTTCGAGGCCGATTACCAAAAGAAATTGAGCTCAACAGTATTGAGTAAGCAAGTATTTTGTACAAGTGCTTATGGATAAAAACAATTCGAGTATAAGCAATATCGGACTCGGCGAGTGACATATTGGTGGCTGACGTGTTAAGTGAGAATCATTGTTTACCAGGTAACAGACAATCAACGTTAAGAGGCCGTTTACTAAACGCTTATCTAGTAAGTACTTACCTGGTCATTTACCTCGAGGGATGAATTATGTCAACGGTCGAAATCTTACCCAGTAAGAGCTATGCCAAGGATGGAGAGTCTACTCTTATCAAGTAATTGAGCGTGACGATTCTTACCCGGTAAGTGTTTAGTAGATAAATTGTTGCATATGATACCGTTTTGACCGGTAACGGTAAACACTTACTGGATAAGCGTTTGGGTAAATGGCTCCTAAGTAAACAACCGAAGGGCCACTCTGATCCAGTGAAGGTCATGAAAAGCAGCCAAACCAAGCCAACCCACCTATGAAGAGCGATGAAGATGGTTTAACTATGAACGGGGTGTTTGGTGAATCTGTTACACCTAGGGAACATTCGGTTGTAAACCTCATGCTTTTTTTCTTCAATATTGATCTTTCATGACCAAATATTACTTGAAATAAGGAAAATTTCATCAACTAAAATCAACTGTTCTCATGCATATTTTTAGTAATAAGAATGCATGATGAAATGCTTAACACTTCGGTGTCATTTGTTTTTTAAGAAGTTTAAAGTCTCAAGACTGATTTCACATCTAAAAAAGATTGGACTTTTTTCCAAAAAACAAATCAAACATTATTAAGTTTGTAAACCTCTTAATTTTCAATCTTTAGAAGTTTTAAGAGGTATCTTTAATTAAAAAAAAACCCTTCCTCTATTCCTCTTAAAATTACTCTTTTTCTGTTTAAAGTTAAGTGTCCACCATATAATTAGCATACTATTTTAAATATGAATAATTATTAAAAAGAATTAATTATTCAAGTAACAATTTTGCTTCTATTTATTTATCCATCTTATCTAATATTTAATATTTGTGCATCGATTAAAAGTATAAAATTTATGTCATCTATTAAAAAGTAGACACTTTTAGGCAAATATCGATAGAATTATAAATAACAACTGATGACATTCATTTTCTATTTAGGTTTATTGTATTATATAATAAAAGCAAAAACATAACTTGCCAAAACTTATTATTTTAGTAAAGTTTAACAGCTAGAAATGGGTTTGGCAACCTTAACTACTTTAACTTATTATTCTGTTTGGAAATTAAAAATACACGTTCAATTATGATATTTATCTAAATTTTTGATTTTTCACTGACTTCCTTCATTTGTAAAAACTAAAAATATATTATTTATATATGATTTCTAACTTTAAAGACGATTATATTCGTTGGTAGCAAATTACTGAGATCATATAATACGTTGAAAGTTAAGATGTACATCATGGATTATTGACAAATTATCATCCGACTACTATACCGATGGATTCACGAGTGAGTGGGTTATCGACATATTATTTCTTTGACAAATTACCCAATGAAAATATCATCACAATGTTGGTACAAATAAATATTGGACATCGATATAACAACCTCACACTATCAATATATGAAAATAAAATAGTTGTAAAAGGAAGTATTTACGTAAATTAGATGAAAAGGCCAAGTTTTTACAAAATGTATTCTAGATATAATTATAATCAAATAAAATGATAAATACATATTAATAGTTTTTCCTAATAATGTATATTATTGTTTCAAATAATTTATTTGTTGTTTAAGTTGCTCAAGAAAAACAAACCCTGACACCATGGTTTTTAAAATTACAATGTGTAATAGATAAAACCTAAGAGCATCTCCAATAGCTTTACTAAAAAAATTCTAAAATAGAGAACATATAATGAAAATTTCTAAAAGTATTTTTTTTCATCTCCAACACATTTGCTATTTTAGAGAAGCTATCATTACATTATACTATTAAAATAATCTATAATTTATCATTCCAATGCATTTTAAAAAAAGAATTAAATATATAATAATAAAGATTCATTTTCATTGGTTAGATTGAATAAAATATTAATTTCTCTCTCCTACTATCAAGTTTTAGGGAAATCTCTAAATTTAGAAAAATTTGAAGTTTTTTCTATTATAGCAAACAAGATAGCAATCCTGTTGGAGAGGTTTAGAGGAAAAAAACCCACTTTTTGCTATTTTAGCAAACCTGTTGGAGATGCTCTAATATTCAAATCTTGTTCCAATAACCATTCCCGAAATCAAAAATCGACCATTTTTTTACACATAATTTCAACTATTTTATTTATTTCCACGTTTCTTCTTATTTTTGAAGTTTTAAATAAAAGAATATTGTTCCAAGTATAACAAGTAAGATTTAATTTGTAAAATGGAAATATTTTTCGGGTGAGAACTCCTTAGAGCATCTCCAACAACTTTTCTATATTTTCTTCAAAATGAAGAACCAAAAACCAAATCTTTAAAAAGATTGCATTCATTTTTAATAGCTTTCCCATTTTAGATATTTTAACATTAATTTTAATATTAAAATATTACATCAATCTATTAAAAAACTATTTCTCTCTCTAAAATATAACTTTTCAAAGATTTCTATTGGGTCTTTTAAATTGTAATCACTTTTGGAGTGATCTCCAAATATGGAGAAAACCTTTCCGACTTTCTCCATTTTGGAGATAAGTTTAGGAAAACTGTTAGAGTAGTAATTCAACCTCAAAATCTCTATTTTCCCCACTTTTCTTCATTTTAAGAATGCTATTGGAGATGCTCTTATATACCCTAAGAATGTAAGAACCCTCATGTATTCATGGCCATCAAATGGGTGTTCCCGCATATGGACACCATAAAATATCTAGTATAGTAAGTAGTTTTAGGCATTTATGTAAGATATGCTATAAATGTTAAAGATTTGTCTATAAATATGTTAATCTTATCATCAAGATAAGATTTGGATGGCTAGGATCAAGTTCACTAAAAAATATTGGTTTACAATTGAAAATGCTTTTCGATGAGACATGTATTGTTTAAAAACTCTTTTGCGTGTAAAATTAAGGGATTACGAATACATATTTTATATATGAAAGACACACACATATACTCATACTCACACACATGAACACATATATGAGAACATAATGAATTATACCTTAAAATCAAACTCCAATCGGATTGTTTTTCACGGGTTTGGGAGATATATTTGAGGGTTGCATTTGGTTTTCACCCCCCCCCCCCCCTCCCTCTCTCTCTCTCTATATATATATATATAGAGAGAGAGGAAAGTTCAAATGTGAACCACTTTTTGGTTGTGAACGTGAGGACAACCGAGAGCGCGACACGTGACGGCTTTGAGTGTGGTCCCCCCCTTTAATTCAATGCCCTCTGATACAGCTCGGTTTCGAACTGTATTAGGAATTTTACGAGATTTCCCGGAGCCAAAGAAAAAAGGATCAAAAGAAAAGAGAAAATAAACATCAGCACGCTTCTCGCGGCGCGAGGATAGTTATTCGCGGCGCGAGCAAGCCGATAGATCACCGGATCGGTCCCGAATCGATAGCCTTTATCAACTTATTTAAGTATTTTATTAAATTATTTTAATTAGGTTATTATTTATCTGTAAGTATTTATTTAGCTTATTGTTTAGTTTCCTTTATTAGTTTTTCTTAATCATCAAGTTAAGATTAGTTTTAGGGAAGATTTAGTTTATTTAGTTTCCCTAGTTATCTCTTTTTGTTTAGGATATAAATATGGATTAATGCTTTCAATTGTAATCAGATTATCATATTATCAGTTTAATATAATTTCTCTTTGAGAATTATTGTTTAGAGTTTTTCTCTTGTTTTCTTGGGTTTTACGCTTGTAATTCTCATATCGTTTTGGATTTGACGTTTGTCGATCCGTTCCGCGTATTACCGCCCGCGTCAGTTGGTATCAGAGCCAGAATTGCTGTCTCTTTTCCTCCCGATGGCTTCGCCACCCCGACGATTCAACCGAGCCGATATTGAGAAGGTTACCGTGGCTAATTTTTCCACGACCCTCAATACCACCATCAATGCTGCCTATGACGACCTCGCTAATCAACTCATAGCCGCCATGAACGCCAACACCACTACCCTCACCAACAACCTCGCACGTCTCCTCAACGTCCGGCTGAAAAGAGACAGTCTCGTCAATCCGCCATCCCGTTATCAAGCCAAGTCACATCGACACCATTCAGATCCGATCGAAATACCACCTATCGAGCCGATTGTGATTCCCGCCATCAAAACCGACTTCAAAGCTGTTTGGGAGACCTATCTTCTCAACCGTAAATGACCATTGATCCCGGAAAAAGTGGCCGAGATCTTACCGGAAAAAGAAGAACCACCGGAGATAACCGGTGAGGAAATCTTTCCCGCTGTGACAGAACCGCCACGAGATGTTATCGTCATCGCGATCGAGCCGCCGCCAGAACTTATCTCCATCGTGACTAAGCCGCTACGCGAAGTCGTTCCCATCGTAGCCGAGCCACCGCAAGAAGTTGTTCCTGTCGCTCATGAGCCATCACAGCCATATCCTCTCAAACTTGTCGAGGTCGAGTTCTTCTCAAGTGGGGGTGACTGATACAGCTCGGTTTCGAACTGTATTAGGAATTTTACGAGATTTCCCGGAGCCAAAGAAAAAGGATCAAAAGAAAAGAGAAAATAAACATCAGCACGCTTCTCGCGGCGCGAGGATAGTTATCCGCGGCGCGAGCAAGCCGATAGATCACCGGATCGGTCCCGAATCGATAGCCTTTATCAACTTATTTAAGTATTTTATTAAATTAGTTTTAATTAGGTTATTATTTATCTATAAGTATTTATTTAGCTTATTGTTTAGTTTCCTTTATTAGTTTTTCTTAATCATCAAGTTAAGATTAGTTTTAGGGAAGATTTAGTTTATTTAGTTTCCCTAGTTATCTCTTTTTGTTTAGGATATAAATATGGATTAATGCTTTCAATTGTAATCAGATTATCATATTATCAGTTTAATATAATTTCTCTTTGAGAATTATTGTTTAGAGTTTATCTCTTGTTTTCTTGGGTTTTACGCTTGTAATTCTCATATCGTTTTGGATTTGACGTTTGTTGATCCTCCCATGAATCGCGCCTAGTCATCCGTCGTGGACCTGACGTAGCGCCTAATCATCCGCTACGTGTCACGCTCTCGGTTGTCCTCACGTTCACAACCAAAAAGTGGTTCACATTTGAACCCACCCCTATATATATATATATAGCAAAAAAATTGAGAACCTATGAAATTGTAACATTTTTTTAGAATGAGTGCATTATGTGTTATTTCATATCCTTTTTTATCTAAGACTAGGATTTAGAATATTTACAATTTATTTGCTTTACATGTATTAGGATTTAGGACAATGTGAAAATTTTAATTTGAAGTGTTAATGAAAAAAAAATACACATTATAGTTTCACAATGTAAATCAAACACATATGAAACGATCATATTATGAAACAAATATATGTTAATTAATACCTTCAATTATATGATTAAAAGATCATTTGAACAAAACTGTAAGGTAGAAATTCTAATGGATCTCACAAATTTTAGAGTTCTCAAATGATTAAGATATATATATATATATATTATCCACGTATTTTATAAATGAATTAATATATTTTATGTGTAATTTTCTTCACAAAACTGAAAGCAACCTCCTTTTGACTCGTTGTTGGCTAGACATAGAATAGAATATAGTTTTTAAGAATACCAGAAACCTTACAAGACCCTCATTGACCTACTGTTGCTAGTTTAATTATCACATCTCATATAACATATCTTGGTTTTTCTGTTTCTTTTTCTTTTAGAAGGCAAGTACAAACAAAAAAGAAACACATATATCACACTAAAAGGTAATTATTGTCTGAATGTGTATACACATATATACATGTCATTTATCTTAAAGGTAGAGCATGCACAATTGTTTTTGGTTTTTTCTATTTATCTGCCATCCTTTCTATATATATATATATAGATAGATAGCGGTGGGTTCAAATGTGAACCACATTTTATTTGTGAACGTAAGTACATATAGTCGAGAACACGACACGTGGCGGATGACTAGGCGCCACGTCAGGTCCACGACGGATGACTAGGCGCGATTCATGGGAGGGCATCGAATTAGGGGGGGGGGGGGGGGACCACACTCAAAGCCGCCTTTATTGACTAGTCTCCGCCACGTGTCGCGCTCTCGGCTGTCCTCACGTTCACAACCAAAAAATGGTTCACATTTGAACTTTCCTCTCTCTCTATATATATCATGTTAGTATTGAGTTTTAAACTTACAACCATTAAAGTTTTGAGGTTAAATTGGATACCAATTGCACCAAATACAACCGACAATTACTTCAGAAACAATCTGTGCTATATGGATATCTTTTCTGGGACAATATATATATATATATATTTATATATAATTAATAAAAGTACCTTCAGAATCTCACTTGCAACAGCCAGGACTTAATTTGTTTCTATCACAAAGTCAGATCAAGGGTTGTACCAGTACTGCTACTACAACCCATTGTTTTTGCATGCTTTGATCTACTTATACTAGTACTAGAGCTTTTAGTCGAAATGGACGAAAACAATGATAACGATAAACCGCTTTCATTCACCTCTTCATTTCTTGCATCATCATCATCATCTCCTCGGGACCGGATTTGTAGCGAAAGATCAAGATCAAGATCAAGATTTCCGGCTCTTGTTGCTCGATCGCCTTTCTTTTTAGTGGCATTTTGTCTGGATCGTCTACGATGATATCTTTATTTATTGCATTTGTTTCATTCATGTTTCGAATTGGGTTATCTTTTGACAATCCATTCTTATTCTCGAACAATGGCAATTGGGATTCTTCGATGCTATTGCTCCCAAGCCATCTCAAATTAGAGTTGTTGTCGTTCCTTCCGAAGATTAGTCTCTGATCGGTTCTTGAACCATAAGCTCCATGCCGAAGTCCACCGATAAAAGGGTTGTACTGTGGGTTCGTGTTGCAACCCCATAAACCGTCTGAATATCTACGAAGAAATGAGAAATTAGTGATTATAATATCTAGATTAATAAACCACAAGGGTGATGGCATATATACTGGCAAAAGGCCTAGGGGATATGGTGGAATATCCCATCAACCCAGGTTCAAGTCCAAGCGCTACCATTTTGTGGTCAGACTTAATCTCAGACGACCCTAATTTAATTGCAAAATTGCCAATGATGTAGTCTACTAGGCAAAGCCTAGACGAACCTTCTCCAAAAAATTTATCTAGATTAATAGAATTATCAAAGTTCAACATATTTATATGTATACCTGAAGTTGGATATAGATTTCTTAGCAAAACTTTGGAGCATGGGAAGTTGGCTAAGGTTGTATATATGATGATCATCACCTTCATAAAGAAGCCCTTGTTCTGAACCAACTGCAAAAATTCATTGCATACAAAAGTAAATACAAATTGATTTTCTTGAAAAATAAAGAGGGAAATCAACTCACAAAGTAATCAAGATGGAAACCTAGCTAATTTGTAAATTCTATAATTTTATGTTATTTATGTACCTTGATTTGGATCATCAATCTTCTTGCTCCTATACATCTGATTTCACAAATTCAATCATATGAATAAGTTAATTATGAAAAAGTAAAAATATATGATAAATGTAAAATTAAATCAAATTTAAGAATAATAAGTACTTGAAGGTGGCTTTTGACATGAGAGATGCTTAGGCCTTTGATGTTCATCAATTGAAGAACCAACTTAGGTGTTGCTCCTGTATATATAGAACATATTAATTTCAATTATAAAACCGAATAACTATTATAGAGAGATCCCAATTGAATAAATAGAACACACAAACACATGAAATAGGTTGATTAATTGTTACTACTTACTTTCTTGACCTCCCAATTTTTCGACCGCATGAATAAATCTGAGGTGGAGTTCAGGTGTCCATCGTAGCCTCGGGTTCTTGGAGCGAACATATGGTCGTACAGAACCCGAGGCTGAGTTAGTCTTCTTGTCGCTCTCTTCGACTGTGCTATTGCTCGAGGTTGATCCATTTTTGGCTCTACTTGTTGTACTAGCTGAGTTATGGTCAACCAGTTCTAATTCATCATCATCTTCTTCTTCTTCGAGGCCGGGAAAACTATTGTTTTTGTGGGTGGCATAGTCTTGTTGTTCATCATGATCTTGTTCATTGGAGCTATGATCACTTCTCTTCATTTCTATATGGGGGTTTTGAAACTTGTAAAACTTTTGGTTTAAATCAAGGGACTGTTATAAGTTTGGTATCTTTTGTAGACTAAGAGATAGAGAGACAGGAGGTGATGAGTTAAGATTATTCTTTGGAAGATAGAAGCTTGGATGAGCTCTAGGGCAATGTTATAGAAGCTATAATTGGAAGGAGAAATACCTTTGCCCTAATAATATAAACAAAGAACTTCTCTCTCTCTCCTTTCCTTCTCTCTCTCTAGATTTCTTTTCTTGTGGTATACTTACTTATATATATATATACAACTATAAAGTTTATCTATGGTATGTAAATATATATAACATTTTTAGATAAATCTTTTTTTTGGAAGAGGTATCCTAGACCACATTGGGCCCAGACTAATCCTCGGCAATTTTGGGCTGAAACCCGACTGCTAAAGCATGCAGCCCGGGGTCGAAGCCCCCGTACCTCCAGAATGCATCCCCCAGGGCTCGAACTTAGGTTCACCACTATGTAGTACCTAAGCCTTACCACTAGGCTAACACTCCTTTGGTAACATTTTTAGATAAATCTTGTTAAATCTTAATTAACCACTTGCATAAAATACATTAAAAGCCATGGTAACTAAAATAAGTACAAATATGAATTGGATGAATGGATGATGGATTTTTTTGATTAATAATTAAGTGAGCATAGGATTGTAGATCTTTCTTCCATCTTGGATGTGTTAATATTATATATGCATGCGCTCATCCATAGTAAATTAATAATTGGTTTTTCTATATACATTTTGTAGTTTAGTTGTGGGGGAGTAAAAATAGTTACAATATACCTTTGTATTTTTATAATTATGATACAAAAAGATAATTAAAAAACATAAAATGATAGTTTTTTTTCTCTTGTTGATGGTTTGCTAGGCATTTCAAAATATTAAGAAATATACTTGTAGTTTTTTTTTCTCTTGTTAAGGATTATATTTTTTTTTCTTAGTAACTGTGGGTTTTCAGGTTAGCTTACGCGCACTGACTAATCCACGGATGACCCATGAATAGCTTGAACTCATCGTAAGTGAACTTCCATAGTCACAAGGACACTTCCATGAGATTTTTCACTACATCCTCCAAGGCTTTACAAGGATTATAATACTTTTGTAAGCCTACAACGTAAGAGCCAAGATTAAAAGATAATTAAAGATTATAAAACTACGTTATTATTCTAAGTACCATGAATTAATATTTCTTTTCTTAATCTGGTGAATATATAAAATATTGTTATAGTATATAGTAAAAAAACATGAATTGTAAATAAATGAGAAACATTGTATATCAATTAGAAATATAATTAATATTATGTGATTTTATAAAACGATGTGTACGAATTTTGTTGATATAAACTAAAGGGTTGTTAATTAGTTGGTATAGAGAATTAATAAACATTCTGATGAATGATATATACATATATAATGAAATGAATATATATGTAAATTATGAATAAATTCCCACCAAGAAACCAATAATTCCTTGCTCGTGTGGGCAAGCGTTGGAATTAATGGAAGTGTCTCTTTTTTCTTCTTTCTGGTAATTAAATCACGGGCTTCTTGAGATAGAAAATCACAGCCGTATGAAGAAAATACTCAACGCTTTGCTTTTTTATTTATTAATGAAAATATAAATGAATTTCCCATTAGTTTATGTACTTTTAGGATGTAAATTATAGACTTTCAGGATGAAAAGGAATTGTCGTCTAGCATTCACATGATCCTTTCCAAACTCCATATAATTATACAACCTTTTTTTTATTTTTCTCAGTGATCATATAAAGCAAAATGGACAACTGAATAACAGTTGTTCTATCTCAACTCATGTTTGTTTTTCACTCAAAAAAGGTTGTTTGGTTTGTTTTCATTAAATATTTTATATAGATAAAGTTTCATGTTTGGTTTGTTTCTATTAAATATTTGTATAGATAAAATTGTTTGTTTGAATTAATCCGTCTTATATCGATGAAAATGTGTTGTTTGAGAGGGTTTTTTTGTAGATTAAATTAATGAACGTGCTTTTTGGTTGGGAGGGATAGCTATGAAAAAACCTTGGCTTTCTATATAAAGCTACCCTCTATAAACATATTGAATAATTAAGTCATTTTTTATATTAATAAGTCACAACCAAACAATCATATATAGTTGACTAATTAAATAAGCTATGAATCTCATTTAGCTGCTAACAAACAAGCACTTAAGCTATGTCTGGCAAACTAGCTGATAAGCTAGCTGATAGTTTATAAACAAATTATGTTTCGCAAAAACTAGCTTATGAGCATGTAAAAAGACCAAAAAGAACATCGTTAATAAATAATCAATTATAAGTATTTTATAATATAATTAAGACAAATTTTTAATAATTAATTAAAACAAACTTTTAAAAATATATTATGTTAAATAATACAAACAATAAAAAATTATATAATATAATATATTGAAATAATATAGAATTGATTATTATTATTATATACACACTATAAATTTAGAATTTGCTAAACAAATTTTAGAAGAAAAATATCTACATTACTTATGATTTAAATTCTTATTAACTATAATAAAAATAAAAATAAATTGATCAACTTCACATATTTTAAATAACTAACAATTTAAAAAAAATATAATTATAAATGAGATAAAAATATTATTTAATTAAGGTATTTAGCATGTTTTAACTATATAACGTTTTAAAAAATTTTATATTTATTTTTTAATAGTTAAACAATATTAAATAATTTTTAATATAATTGATAACATTTGAAAATAAATAATATATAATGTATAATTTAATTTAATTAATAATTAAGTTTAATTACTAAAAATTGATACTACCTCCGTCCCAAAATTATTGTCCAGTTTTGACTTTTAAAAGTCTTTCTTTGTTGACTTTGACCTTAATTATTTTTGTTTGTGTTATATAATACTTGATGAAAACTATACCAATGAAAATACATTAAAAACACAACTCATTCATATATTTTGCATCAAATATTATATAACACAAACAAAAATAATTAAGGTCAAAGTCGAGAAAGACAGACTTTGAAAAGTCAAAACTGGACAATAATTTTGGGACGGAGGGAGTATTTGTTAATATTTAATTATTATTATTTATTAATAATTAATATATAATTGTAATTAGTAATAGTTAATATTAATAATCGGTATAATTGAAAAAAGTCACAAAAAGTTCTTGATAAGCTACTCAAAGTAGCTTATCAAAAAGCTAGTTTATAAGCTAGCTTATAAGTTACTTTTGGTCTTACCAAATATGTACACAGAAAATAAGCTAGCCTTTTTTTTTACCAAACAATGCCTTAGTAATAGTTTGATTGAATTGTGGCATCAGAAGTTTGCTCGATATGTGTGTCTCGATCATAAAATATTAACCATTTGCTCACACACAATTGTCTTCGCGACGAAGGCGGTGAACGCTTATATTTCACAATGCGTGAGATGATGGCCGGTGAACGAAAATTCAGCAAAGGGTATATAGAATGCGGTTCATAACATCTCATGGTTCAATCAAGACAAGGAGGTGGCAAAAGTTATAGTTTAGTGTATTTTTGGATGTTGTGGTCTTGTGGAGGCAAAAAAAACGATAAGTTGTTTTAGAGGAGGATGAAGAAGGAGAGAGATCTACAATGATATCCAATTCCTAGCATACGATTAGATTAGATGTAGATCTAAATTGGATACGAATCTCAATTAGGATAATTGCTCGTGTAACCCTTTTGACGTTGTAAACTCCTATACTTTACTAGCCCCTGGCTAGTTGTTTCTTATTCTTGCAATCCAAAAAAAAAAAACAGTTTGACTAAATATGTTATTATATATTGGATGATTTGATCATCTTGGTTTAAACATGTTGTTAAAAATCCACACCGACTAAAATTAAAATCTCATTTCTATAATATATATGTTGTAATCTCGTTTCTCTTTAAAAGACTTTTCAATGAGCATTAATTTTGCAACTAATTAATGTTGTGCATATCTCATATGACATCAAACCAACAATCTACCATTGTAAGACCAACTTTACAATATATGTGGAGTGTTGTAATAATGCAATTCACATTGGTTAGACTTTGATATATGATAGAATTTCATTTCTTAATTTTGAAAAGTAATTTAATAAGTTATGCTAAAATAGAAAAGAAAACAAAGAGAATGTCAAATTCTCCAAATTTATCCTAGACATTAACTAATGGAGATGGAATTTTGATTGTTTCCACCCTAGAGTTTGAATGTGTTATAATTTTTCACAAGATTTCTATTAAATATATTAGGATTTTTAATTTATAAAATATTTTTGATAATATAATCAATGTTTTAATCATGAAAATAAAGTATAAACATTGAAGTGGAAGAAATCATTTTCCTAAATTTTACATAAAAAAAATATTTTAAAATTTTATAACATAATTATTGAAAATGTTATTACTCGCCTTGTAAATGTTTTATATATATCTACCAGGTGAGACTAATTAAACATTATAAAGAAATGCTTCATAATCTTTTGTTTTGGTTTTGGTTACTTGTGGAAATTATTAAAAGAGAAAGAAGGTAGGTGAGAAGCGCAACCCCTGCTGTAAAGTCAAACCCTAGACGAGACTTGTGTTTTTCTTCCTTTTATTCTTTTATAAATCTAACCAAAAAAATGCTTTTATTTCTTATTTAATATCAAGATCATTGGCTTACTTATATTACTACTTAATTAACTAGCCAATTGTATTATATTTATACTTATCAACCATTTAATTATATAAATTTACTCTGATATAATATTGATTTAATTATACAGCAAATTTGATGAACAACATACGCTTCTTAATATTTTGGAAGAGGTATCTCATACTACATGGGGCCCAGACTAATCTCTCGGCAATTTTGGGCCGAAGCCCGACTGCTAAAGCATGCAGTCCAGGGTCGAAGCTCCCGTACCTCCAGAATGCGTCCCCAGAGCTCGAAACGCTTCTTAATATTGTGATCACAATCATGGTCTCATAAAACAAATGCTTTCATATTAAAGGGTTGTTTGGCCGTTGCTGAATGGTTTGGTGTTGGATGATTAAAGTAGTCCGAATGATTATGTTGGTTTTGGTAATTGTCGAGTATGAAATCACGACTCTGACAAGTTAAGAGACATCCAAGATATATAGTTAATCATTGAGAGAGTTTTGGAACCATTAAGAGGCATTCCATTTTTTTGTCAAACAAAATTCACCTTTTAATGATTCAGATGTTATCTCTTAATGGAACTTTTAAGAGGTAAACAAACACCACCTTAAGTATTAACTAGAGATATAAATTCACAAGACATTACAATTGATTAATTCATTGGAAAAGCAAATATTACATTTTGTTCTAGATGTAAAAAGATGTAACTATTAATTAAAAGTTAAAACTAAAAAAAATGTTAAAAATTTGGATTGTAAATAATGAAAAATAAATACTCGTACGTGAGAAGCTACTTATGCGGATCTCATAATGTGGATGTCTGTCACCTTGAGCTGTTTTTTTAATTTTTAATTTTTTAATTTTGTAATTTATATTTATGTTTTGGAGGTATTACCATATCATGTGCAACATGCATGGCTTACTATTACACTACTCTCATTAAATTAGATTAAAATCGGATTTTAACTAAGATTCTCCATCATTAATTAACTAATTAAATACAACTACTACATTTTTAAATATTAGCAACATGCAATAATTACTTTTATTTAATTTGAGTGTCAATTCTTTGGTAGGATGTTGCCTACTATATTCCCAATGCCAAAATAAATATGCTTAATTTGTTTTATTTTCTAAGAACATATTTTCCATTAATTTCCTAAAAAGTTTCAATATTTAGGGGAGTTCCAATTTTTTTAACAGTTCATGTTAATTACATCTAATTTTTTTTAAACACGATTTATTGAAAAATGACCCAGAAGAAAGAGAAATATTACACGGACTTTGGATTGGAGGTTGAATTGTTCCAATCTAACAAACTTCCCATGCTATCTGATTACAGACCCAAGAGTAAACTAATGATTGAGTATTGTTAGCAACTAAGAGCAAATTAAACGAACAACCGCAAAAAATGACCTCATTTCTCTTAGACCACACAGCCCAACTATAAGCCTAAAGAATTGCATCCTTATTCATGTCGGTTGTCCGAGAGGATTAGATATGACGTTCGCACCCCGCATCAATTTAAGAGCATTCCCATTCTTTGGCAGAGTGTTCAACCAGCTGTTCACAAACCTTCTGACCGCAATCGTTTTATCACACGTGGCAAAGAGATGGTCTCTTGATTTGACATGATTTTAATAGAGGGCGTAGAGAATGGAGCCTATCGCAATATCTTTCTCCAATAGGTTGACCAACGTAGGAAGTCAATTGAGTCTCAACCTACTTTACACTGAACGAGCCTATTCCAAGAAGTTGAGCAACCATTCTTCCGAGGACGCATATTGTTTGTCGTTGTTCAGAGGGAAGCAACAGTGAACTGAAGTTGTACAATGAGATAACAAAGATAAATATATATAAATTGCAGAGGTAATGATGAGACGTATTACTTTTGTCTTCTGATAGTAGTAGATAGACACTAAAGTGGTTTACAGCTTTACGTTCATTGAAAAAAGATCATAAACAATGTAAGCTGGAGCCCTAAAATTATGAGGGATGTGTTTAAAATCATACATTTTACATGTTAAAGAGCGGCTATGCAAATATTGATACAATTATAGCATAAAAAGAAAACAAAGTCGTGAATCGACCTAATTTAAGTTATAACTAATTTGGATCAAATTAAAACAAAATAAAAATCTTAGTCGAACTTTTATAAAGACGTTATAATTAACCTGCTAAGTATAATTTAACCTTCATCTTTGATAACTTTGGGAAAATATAAGCAAAAATGGGAAATATTAAGGTATGTTAGTTCATTCCAAGATATATAATATAATTATGGTATCATTCAAAAGGAATAATGCATCTTCTCATGCACCATGCTAGAGACATCTCACCCACCAATTATTTCTTTATTTTGTATTCTATTTTAATATATATGCAAGTAAGTCCAGTTTTCCACTTTTTAATATACATATATAAAACAACAAATATTACTCTCTATTGTTGGCTTTATATGACCAATGCTTGGACTTCAAAAATTAGCTAATTAGATATTTAAATTCCATAAAATCGAGATAATGTTATTAGAGGGAGTTAGCTCAGTTGGATAGGTAACATCCTTGGGACGTGGGGTGAAAGCCACACTACCAGGGTATGAATCCCGCAGGCGACACTTTCCTGAGATATCCAGACTCTGGATCTGCTCCTTTGGGGCCGGGTTCGGGACCGGTTCGGGTTGGTCCATAGGGCCCCTAAAACCTGTCGGTCGGGTTCAGCTATAGGTTATGTCGGGTCGCAGCGGATTAGTGGGATTGCCCTTAAGGAGGCCCGATGCTGCTAAAACGTGTATGTGCGTTAAGTTGCCGTTCAAAAAAAATCGAGATAATGTTAAACTGTTTAAGTAGTTAAAAAAAATTCATAAAAATTTCATGATCACTTGATAATGAAAATTGACAAATGAGGTATGAAACATGATGGTAAAAGAATCTTTATAATTATAGAAAGTAATGTGTATTTTTGTGAAACATGAACTTGTGAAAAATTCTTGAGAAATTAAATATTATAGTATAATGTGCTATAACTATACAAAGTACAACTTTTTGACAAACATATATGTATAAATTATAAATTAAGATATCCCATTACTATTTGGTTATTAGAATGAAGTGTTCAAATAAAATATATTTTCAATCAAATATTATACTCATATAGTCATATCGCTATATCATTTTCATTATTCATATTAAATTGACTAATATTGATGATACAGCTCGATTATTTTTGACTTAAATAAAAACAAACGTTAAATTAAGTATACGTGATACTTAGAGTTAGAAGTATCATTATGGACTTTTTCTCACAAAAGGAATTATTATTTTTATCTATTTTGTCGTTTGTAAATAATGTTAAGAAACAATTTTTGATTTCATATATAAGTCCCCATATTTAACTCGTGGTTAATATCTATTCTAGTCAACTTGTCACTAGGGGTGAGCATTAGGCCCGAACCGGACCGAACCCGGTTTGGGACCGGAACCGGAAACGGCCGATTCTTAGGACCGAAAACCGGACCGTATAAGTAATACCGGTTCCGGTTCCGGTTCCGGTTCGGTCCCGGTTTTCCGGTCAAAAACCCGGTTGGAACCGTGTAAATAAAATATATAGTGTGATAATTTCTTCTTCAGTCAAAAACATATGTTATTATTTCATATTATTATTTTACTTATTTAAATATACAACTAGTCGACTATAATGGAATATAAAACACACACACACACACACACACATATATATATGAGAGTTTTATACGAGAACAATAACTATTTATATAGTTAGTATCGTGATGGTCGATGGTTTTTTATCACTGTTTTTTATGGATATATATATATATAAGAACAATAACTATTTATATATATAGTTAGTATCGTGATGGTCAATAGTTTTTGATCGCCGTTTTTTGATGGATATATATACATATATGAAAGATTTATACGAGAATAATAACTATTTATATAGTTAGTATTGTGATGGTCGAGAATAACCGGACCACATAGGTAATACCGGTTCCGGTTCCGGTGCCGGTACCGGTCCCGGTTCGGTTCCGGTTCGGGCCGGGCCGGTTTTTCCGGGTCTAATGCTCACACTCCCCCTCACACAACAACTCATAACATTTGGACAAAATTTTGTGTTTCCTTTGATTGAAGTAAGGTGGTTTTACATTCACATATTATAAATTTGAGTAAAGTCTAATTTTGGACCTTGTGGTTTTGATTAAAAACTTTAAAAGTGGGATCCGAATTTCAATAAGGTTAAATAGCATCTTTGTAGTTTTTATTACTTTGAAAACGATCATCGATCACTATATTAAGTTTTTCTATTAGCGGCCGGGAGAGTATTTCTCTCTTTCTAACTTATTATACCAACTTTTATTTTAAAAAGTTGAATAAAATTAAACGGTTTAACTTTAAAGCATTAAATAAATTTACACCGGTTAACATCTATAACAGATATACCATCTTAAACACTCCCCCTTCTTTACAGTGACATCCCACCACCGCCACCATGTATAGCCATCGCCCTTCATCACTTGGTGAACCTCCTCCTATGTTTCCACCGTCCTTCTGAGTTTTCGACCATCTCCTTTCGTGTTTTCGACAACCCAAACAAGGTATAAAAATTACCCCCCCCCCTCTGTGCGGCTTGCTATTTCCGGCAACCCAAATCTATGTATAAAGACCCTTGCCCTTTATGGCTTGTTGTTTCCAGCAACCCACTAGTCCACGGGTACTCGTCGAAGTGCATTGCAGAACAGCATAGGGCAGTAAGTGGTAGCCGCAAATGGTAACCTTTGGGGTTGGATTATGCGTATAAGAAATCTCATAGAGACGAAAGCTTTACACCATCATTGTCATCGTCTGAATCTCGTTAAGGGGTAAAACCTTCACTCCCTTCCCCTCCGTCCAAAACCCCTTATGGATGGTTTTCCTCCACTTCCCATTCGATTCCTCTTCCTCTTCCTCTCAGCTTTACATTTGTATGGTGAAAGGTGATTTTGATTTGATAGAATATGATTGTTGCTCATAATTGATGTTACTTATACAATTGTTTTATGCTTTCTAACTATAGTTAAGAGCATTCACTAGATCTAACGATCAAACCCTTGTTTATTTTCAAAACCAACCAATTTTCAAGTGAGTATTAGGTAAAGAATAACACAAAGGAGAAAGGGAAGATTTGATCCTCTTAAAGATTAGCTTCTTGAATTAGTATTTCATGTCCATAGTTTTGTAATAATTCTCAGTTGTGGGTTTATATTTTCGCAGCAAACAC
The DNA here is from genome assembly GCA_030169165.1 of Centaurea solstitialis. Classification (NCBI taxonomy): domain Eukaryota; kingdom Viridiplantae; phylum Streptophyta; class Magnoliopsida; order Asterales; family Asteraceae; genus Centaurea; species Centaurea solstitialis. The sequence continues at coordinate 72,855,256 of CM058045.1, forward strand.
TTTAGACGTTTTGAGAAAACCTTGTACTCATTTATTTTTTATGTCATTTTGCCTTATGTTATGTGATAAGTGTTTTATAACACTTTTCGTCTTTTTAGTTTTTTATTTAGCCCATTTTTAATAGAAAAATTACAGTTTTGATCCCTACATTTTTAATTGGAAATTGAAAATATAAGTTGAAATGACGAAATTACCACGACACATGATAGGTCTAACGGAGCAAAAATGGATGACGTAAGTTTTAGAGACCTAATTCATTATAAAATGTATACCACGAGGAACCAAGCTGTAATACTTTTGGGACTCAAAAGTATTAAAACTACTAAGGCTGTGTTTGGCAAGCATAAGCTAGCTTATAAGCTAGTCCATCCAAACATGTACCAGTTATAAGCTAGCTTTTTGAAACGCTATTTTGAGTAGCTTATGAGAAGCTTATTGTAGCTTTTTCCAATTATACCCTTATTAATATTAATTATTAAATTCAAATATACCCTTTTTGGTCATTTTACATACTCATAAGCTAGTTTTTGCCAAACATAATTTGTTCAACAGCTAGCTTATCAGCTACTAGCAAGCTTATTAATCAACAGCTAGTTTATCAGCTATCCGCTAGCTTATCAGCTACCAGCTAGCTTATAAGCTACGCTTGCCAAACATAGCCTAAACCATGGGACCAAATATATAATTCCCTTTTATTTGAGCTACAAATTACAATTTAATATGTTGGCTAGATAAGGCCCAAATTTTATGACACGGATGAGGGATGACTGATACGAAAAATTAAAATAAATAGGCCCTAATTTGATCTACTTTTGGTTGGAAATTGTAATATTGATATGATGTAAAAAGGAGTCAGACTTTCATCCGGCTTTCATCCAAGGAAACTATACCAATTAATTATTTTCTATCCATTATATCTTCATTTTGATAAATGAATTTGAGTATAGTATCTATTAGGCTATCAGTACCCAACCCTCCAACCCGATTGCCACATCAGCTGCTATATCTGCTTTTCTCCAACCTTCCCATTAACCCTCCAGAACCCTCCCTGACTAGTACCCGAACCCTTTCAACCATCTCCTTTAATTAAACACACACCACACACACAACACAAGCCGCTGTGAGCGGCGTGGATAAACCACCCTCTTTCGAACCCGCTGAAGCAGCTGGAGGGCATAGCGCGGTACCCGTTGAAGCCTCCCAACCCGTCGGCTTCAACCCGCCGGCTTGCGGGGTACCACTAAGCATGGCCTTATAGTTGATAGGAGTGAAAAGTTTAAAATAGTTAACTATTTTCTAATTAAAAAAATAACAATCTGTCATATTCTCCTACCCATTTTAACCTCTTACCCACTCCGTCTGATTTATCCTATTTGCCACATCTATTGCGTTAAGAATTTGATGTGTCTCAACATGTGTTGACTAAATTAACCATGCAAACGACCCTCCTATAGTTCATCTGAAGATGTGGTTTAGGATTTTTATATAATATGTACCCGCATGTCACTCTTAGAACTCCGGATGCTAATAATGCGAGGACCCTTTTCTTTTATTGACGATGCGTTTCTTAATCGAGCAAGTTGTGGCCGACAAGGCCCTTTTACCTAAATCCAATCTCTTGGGACGTGAAGAGGATTGGTCTGAAAGTCGTTCGGTATGATTCTCCCAAAGGTAGACATTTACCCAAGGCACTGATATGCTGACTCACTCAATTATCCAAACAGGTGCCTCTTAGGTGGAAAGGAGGGCTTAGGATCGCCTTTAGCAGGGGGGATGACGTTGAGACAGAGTCGACTCTTGCAGCCTCTCGATACATATTTAACTTCTACTTGATAGAGTAGAGTAGATGTTTTCCAAAAAGGCCTCAACTAATAAAAAGTGTGAAAAACAAATAAAGAACAGATAAGTGAAGAGTAAACGACACCAATATAGATATTAAGAAAAGGCATGCATGAGTAAGCAACAATAATATAAATAGAGACAAGTACAAGAAAAAGAACATAAGCAAGGTGCAAAAGTTACACACACAAGAGTTCTAGTAAACTTCACTATCCCATCTAGATCCTTACCCCTACACTACCAAATGGAAGATTTTTACCTGCGGAATTTTTTTGTGGGAAATCTATCGCTAAAGGGGTGAGTTGTGAGAAAAATGTCACAAATAAAGTTGGTGGGTAAATTATTGGTAGGAAACTCGAATCATAGGGGTCTTCTTGGTAACTTGTGGGTGATTTGCAGGGAAATGTCGGATTCTGCCGAAATCATCGGTACGAGTGTTCCGTCCGTAAACACCATGAAAGTTACCCCGTATTACTTATTGTTAGTAAAAGTCATTTGTTTTGTAGTCACCTACACAGTGTTATGTCTCTAAGAACTCATGTTAGAGGTCATTACTAGGAGATGCTTAAAGTCGATGTGTCCAATCTTAGTTGCTCATCCCACATCCTCCTTGGTTTATCCCTCCTACTCGCTCCCTCGACTTTCTACCGTCCTCGTTTGACTATCTAAATCAACTCATTTGATAATATGAAACTCATTGGGCATAACAATTTGACAAACTTTACCAGGTTTATAGAAAACTATTTTAAATATTTCTTTACTTACAATATACTAAACCTGTATTTTTTTTTAATTAGCAAACACTAGTTGATAAGCTAATGGTACCAAACACTAGTTGTCTTAGGTTAGGCTTGAGTTCTTGACACTAGATTGAGACATAAGCTAATGGTACCCTTATATATTTGATAAGTGGAACAAAAATCAAGAATATGACACAAGTTGATAATCACTAAAACTATCCGATTGAATTAAAACACAAAAACTTTCCAATCCACCAAACTATGGCTTGTCCAGACTCCAATCCACTTTCCAGTCTACCAAACTATGGCTTGTCCAAACTCCAATCCACTCTCCACCTATCAAAGTCATCCTAAGAATGGACAATCAGTCTAAAAGACACTCTTTTAAGTATAAATTTTCTGTACATTGCAAATGCATACACGTACCATGCTCACATTTTGGTGAGATTTGAACCCTTCACTACTTGGGATTTTGACGAGTTTTGAACCTCTAATTTCTTGGGATTTCTGCTAAACTTTGAACCTTACTTTCTGGGATTTTGGTAAAGTTTGAATGCTTAACTTCGAGAAGACCTTAACTACAACGTATATTTGGTAAAGCTTAAATCCTTAACTTCTTGGGATTTTGCTAAGATTTGAACCCTTAAGTTAGAGAGATCTAACAAGGGTGGTCGTGTACCGGCAAAAGGCCTACGGAATGTGGTGGAATATCTCATCCATCCAGGTTCGAATTCAGACATTAGCATCCAGTGGCTAGGCTTAGTCTCAAAAGGCCGTAACTTATTTTCCAAATTGCCAAGGTGAACCTTTCCAAAAGAACAAAAAAAAAAGTAATAGAGAGATCAATTTTTCACCTTATCAGATTAGAGAGTAGGCACCTGCTGTTAAACTAGTGCAGAAAGAAAACAATCTAACGAAAAAGTAGGTGGTGATATTTATCACCAAAAATGGAACGCCCACCGTGGGGCTCGAACCCACGACCACAAGGTTAAGAGCCTTGCGCTCTACCAACTGAGCTAGACGGGCTTTTGTTTATATTACTTTCAGACCCATTTAGATAGGAGAAAATCCATCAATTTGGTCTGCCAAAAAGCCAAAACAAAACCATCGCCCACCGTGGGGCTCGAACCCACGACCACAAGGTTAAGAGCCTTGCGCTCTACCAACTGAGCTAGACGGGCTTTTGTTCTTATAGCTTTTAGACCCATTTAGATAGTAGAAAATCCATCAATTTGGTCTGCTAAAAACAGTCGCCCACCGTGGGGCTCGAACCCACGACCACAAGGTTAAGAGCCTTGCGCTCTACCAACTGAGCTAGACGGGCTTTTATGTTTCACCTGAAACTTCAGATTTATAGGCGCTATATAACCTAAACTTCAGTTACGCTTAGACAACGAAGAGCATGCTTATCGTCAAATGATGCCCTATGACATTGTTTGGTAAAAATAAGGTACCTTATAAGCTGTTATATGTTTGGATAGATCATAAGCTAGCTTTTTGAAAAGTAGATAGTAGCATCTAATGACTTATGAGAGTTTTTGTTTTTTTTTTATTCCAAATATACCTTTGATACTTTTTAGGCTACCAATTTTTAAATTTTTTTTGTTATTTTACTGTCATAAGCTAGGTTATCGGCTAGCTTATAAGTCTAAAGCTACCTTATCAGCTAAATAGTTTATAATTGCTACGGTTTGTATTTTCTGTTTCACATCATTTTCTTTTGCTATTACAAGATAAAATCTACAGCATCCACATTCTAACACTCCTATCAGATCTATGGCCTTAAAAATGCTGAATACAGCTATGAGAAAATATTTGTGAAATTAAAAATTATTTAAGAAATTAGCAAAATATTTAGAAATGAAAATCTTATTTAAAAATACACCTTGAGTAAGGTTTAACAATCAATTTATAGCCGGTTTTATGTATATGAAACTCAATTAATTGAAGTTGCGAGAGTGTTTGTTTTTCCAATTCCGATATCAATCAAAATACGCTTACTTAATGTGATTGAGATATAATATCGTTTTTTTCTTCAGATTTGAAAATTAGAAGGAGTTAATTAACAGAATACATAAATGAAACTAAATTACCTCTGGTTCTTTGTCTCCTCCGATCGCTCTCTGCCATCATTTCCATGGCCGTTGCCATCACCGATCGCCGGCCTCTGCATCGCGGTCATAGCATCGGCAACATCTCACCTCCTTTGGATTTGAACCCTGCTCACACGTACCATGCTCACTGGTGAGATTTGAACCCTTCACTACTTTGGATTTTGACGAGTTTTGAACCACTAATTTCTTGGGACTCTGCTAAACTTTGATACTTAACTTTCTGGGATTTTGGTAAAGTTTGAATGCTTAACTACGACGTATATTTGGTAAAGCTTAAATCCTTAACTTCTTGGGATTTTGCTAAGATTTGAACCCTTAAGTTAGAGAGATCTACAAGGGTGGTGGTGTACTGGCAAAAGGCCTAAGGAATGTGGTGGAATATCTCATCCATCCAGGTACGAGTTCAGACATTAGTCTCAAACGGCCGTAACTTATTTTCCATATTGCCAAAGGATGTAATCTAGGCGAAGCCTAGGTGAACCTTTCCAAAAAAAAGTGTTAAGGGATCAATTTTTTTGGCTGTTAGACTAGCCATTACACCTTATCAGATTAGAGACTAGAGAGACCTGCACCTGCTGTTAAACTAGTGCAGAAAGAAAACAATCTAACCATAAAGTGGTTGGTGATATTATCAAAAATAAAACGCCCACCGTGGGGCTCGAACCCACGACCACAAGGTTAAGAGCCTTGCGCTCTACCAACTGAGCTAGACGGGCTTTTTGTTTAATTTCTTTTAGACCCGTTTAGATAGGAGAAAATCTATCAATTTGGTCTGCCAAAAAGCCAAAACAAAACAATCGCCCACCGTGGGGCTCGAACCCAGGACCACAAGGTTAAGAGCCTTGCGCTCTACCAACTGAGCTAGACGGGCTTTGAACTTCGTTTGAAGAAGCCACCTTATAGGCACAAAATCTAGTGAATCAGGTATACAAATCCATTTTTCCTTATTAGACCAGGAGGTCATGAATTTAATTAAAAAACCTTTCAACAGTAAATCCATAAATAACCCATGAAAACTTAGGTTGCGTTTGGCAAAAATAAGCTAGCTAATAAGCTAGTCCATCCAAACATGTACTATAAGCTAGCTTTTTGAAACGCTACTTTGAGTAGCTTTTTGGGAGCTCTTTATAGCTTTTCCCAATTATACCCTTATTACTGTTCATTTTTAAATTCAAATATACACTTTTTGGTCACTTTACATATTCATAAGCTAGTTTTTGCCAAACATAATTTGTTCGTTAGCTAGCTTATTAGCTACCAGTTAGCTTATCAGCTAGTTTGCCAAACATATCCTTAGTTTATAACTAGTTTGTAACTGCTACGATTTGCATTTTTTGTTTCACATACAGTGTCCTTTTACTTTTACAGGTAGAATAAATCAATAAAATCTATAATAGTCATCCACATTCCAACATTCCTATCAGATCTATGGCCCTAAAAATGGTGAATACAGTTATGAGAAAATATTTGTAAATTGAAATTTTTGAAGAAATTTGCAGAACATTTAGAAACTAAAATTTTTATTTGAAAATACACCATAAGTAATAGTTTTAACAATCAATTTATAGCCTAGTTTATGCATATGAAACTCAGATACTTGAAGTTGCGAAAGTGTACCTTTTTTATTCAATTCGGATATCAATCAAAATAGGCTTACCTGATGTGATTGAGAGTTGAGATCGTTTTTTCTTCAGATTTAAAAATTAAAAAAGAGATAATTAACAATTGATGATACTAAATTACCTCCTCTGGTTCTTTGTATCCTCTGATCGCTATCATTTCCATGGCCGTCGCCATCACCGATCGTCGGCCTCTGTTCTCATAGCATCGGCAACATCGATCTCGCCTGCTTTCCGATCCATAAAACGAAATTCAATACAAAGAGAGAGATATATAATGCGATTTGATAGAGAGATCTAGAAGCCAATTATGGATGTGGTTTTGGGAGGAGATAGAGAGAATTCTGGAAGATAACGGTTAGGTGAGGATGAAAGAGAGCGGGTTGGTTAAGAGTAATTTACGTTTTTAGTCCCTGTGATTTGTTACCATTACCACTTTAATCCTTGGACATTCAAACTTACGTTTTTCAAAAGAGTAGTTTGCAATTCATTTCGTTACTAGCTCCGTTAAATGTGGGGTGTTATAATATTTTAGTAATTTATTTAAATTTCTATTCAAATTAATATATATCAGAAGAGAGTACAATTTAACACTAATTTTAAGTAGTAAGTTGTAAACTAGGACAAAGTTCTGTCTCTTTTTATCTCTATCTTATCCAACAATTCATATTAAATATTTTTTTTAGCTTGGTTAGTTAAGATTATTAAGGATGAAAGAAATGAACATTCCATTCTCTTCGATATGGCGTTCGTAATCATATTGTATTTTTGCGTTATAACAATTTTTACGTGAACTTATGTGTGTACGTTCACATGTATACAACAACTCGTAACCGCAAGTTAGTAACTTGACGTCACATTTTTCAACATCATATATTAGTAAAGTGAAAAGACCTTCGACGTTGTAATGACGTAACTTGGCACCACGTATTTCATCAATGTAATGGAACCTGACACCCATCAAGAGTGACCACAAACCCCTAGACATTAATCGCAAACCCATCGATTGACTTGTTGTGTACTTGTGTATGTAAAACCATAACTTATCACATTTGTATTCCATCGATTAAGAACTATTTCAGTTATGCCCACAAGTAAACATGGTACACCTTCATAAAAAATCGAATTTAAAGGGTCAAATAGCTAAAGGCATAGAAAATATTAGAAGAGACAAAAACTTAAAGGTGCTTGACCACAGATGATCAAGAAGGAGATAACAAGAGTGGAGATGTAGTTATGTAGTTTGTGTGGAGAATCAAGAATGAGGATGAGATATGTTTCATGTTATAGATACGAGAGTAGACTGTTGAAGAAGTCAAGAATGGAGATGAGATGTGTTGCCTATTGGAGATGGGTGATCCGTCCGTATTCACCAACAGAAATTTCCCCATGTTATTTGTTGTTAGTAAAAGTCATTTATTTTGTAGTCATCTATGTTAGTGTTATATCTACAAGAACACATGGTAGAGGTCATAAAGATGCTTAAAGTTGCCATGTCCAATCTTAGTTGCTCATCCCACATCCTCATCGGCTTACCCCTCCTACTCGCTCCCTTGATTGTCACACTTCCTACCCTCCTCCTTTTACTATCTAAACCAACTCATTTTATAATATGAATCTCACTGAGCTTAACAATTTCACAAACTTTACCATGTTTGTATAAAACTGTTATGAGTGTTTGTTTGTTTTTTTTTACTTTTAAGCTACTTAAAGCTCTATTTTTTTAGCTTTCAATAACACTAGAAATTTTATTGATGATCACATTATCATCCGCAATTCATTTACTATTTGTCACAGTATATCTTGGATCACATTTTCTAAATACGTATCTTATTCTAATCCTTAAGAACCATTTTCAGAACGCATCTCAACGTCATCTTAGAGCAATAAGTAACACGTGAGCGCTAACTTATTATCTCTTAAAGAAGGAGCAAACTCATGTACAACAAAACCAACTTCTCATACGACTTTGGTAGCTAGCTTAAACTTTGTTTCTTTACATGGCCTTATATTTTCTTTATTTAGCGTTTGTAAATTGTGTTGAAAAAGGGAAATGGTATCTCTCCATAAACTTAAGAAGGCATTTGGTAGGTGGTGTGACTAAACAATAAACTCTAGTTCTGTGTTACAGCATTAGAAGGCATTTGGTAGGTGTGGGATAACATGACTGAGTAAACAAGACATAAATTCATCTTGTATTGTTAAGTAGAACAAAAATCAAGAATCTGAGACGAAGTTGGTAATTTATTAAATTATGGCTTGTTCAATCCGCCTACCAAACGCATCCTAAAAATTGACAAACTAAAGACATTATATCTCTTTTTGAAGTATAAAATACTTATAGACTCCAAATGCACTCCTCACTCACCATGCTCACCTTTTGGTGAGATTCGAACACCAAATTCCTTAGGATTTTGATGATTTTTGAACCCTGAAATTTTTTGGGTATTCAATGAATTTTAAACCTTTAACTTCTTAAACCTGAAATTTTTGGATTTTGGTGATTTTTGAACCCTGAAATTTTTGGGTTTTGGTGAGCTTTGAACCTTAACTTTTTGGGATTTTAGTAATACTTGAACCCTCAACTTCGAGGCTGTCCTTAACCTCGTAGGATTTTGGATTCATTTGAACCTTTTAGCTTCTTAGGATTTTGGTACAATTGAACCCCTAATCTTTAGCTTTTAGATTAGCCATTACACCTTACCAAGTTACTTATCCCTATTACACCTTATCAGATTAGAGAGACATGCTATCTGTTGGTTGCTAAGATAGTGCATAAAGAAAACAATCTAACCTAAAACCAAAAAGGGTTGGCTGTTAACTTAGTGAAGAGAAAAAAAAAAGAACAATCTAACCTAAAACCAAAAGTGGTGGTGAAAGTATGCTAAAATAGTTCATAGAGAAAACAATCTAAAACCAAAAGTGGTTGGTGATAATATCCAGAAACAGCCTGCTATTCCATAGTTGTTGAAGAGAAAACAAAAAAAAAAAAAGGAACAATCTAACCTAAATACAAAGTGGTGGTGGTGAAATTATCCAAAAACAATCGCCCACCGTGGGGCTCGAACCCACGACCACAAGGTTAAGAGCCTTGCGCTCTACCAACTGAGCTAGACGGGCCTTTTGTTTACACTGCTTTGAGACCCATTTAGATAGGGGAAAATCCATCAATTTGGTCTGCAAAAAAAGGCCAAAACAAAAATATCGCCCACCGTGGGGCTCGAACCCACGACCACAAGGTTAAGAGCCTTGCGCTCTACCAACTGAGCTAGACGGGCTTTTGTCTTTCACTTGAAACTTCCAGTTTATAGGCGCAAGAACTCCGTATATAACCTAAACCAAGGTAATCCAGAAATAACAAATGGAGAATTATAAATGGACCCATCCTATGACGACGGGAATGGAATCAATGGATAGGGTTATATGAGTGTACAGATGGGGCCCAGTATAAGGGTGTATTTGTATATGAGTGGGTCATAGGCTAGAGAGGGTCAAGATAACAACACCCTAACAAAATTGGAGACCAAGGGTATTTCTTTTTTATGGTTCAAAAATAGGGCCAAGGGTATTGCTTTAGCTAACCGATGGGTAGAATGGTGTTGTAATCCGGTTTCTTATTTGTAATGTTCCTGCTCCTCTGGCTCTAGTGCCTTGCTAATCGCCTTTTTTCGTCTTCAATAAATTGCCTTTGCCGTTCAAAAAAAAAAACAAAATTGAAGACAGAAGGTGGACAGGTGTCAAAAGATCTACACACTCAGGGGACAAAGCATAAGGGAAAAGATGCCTAACAAGAAATATTCTCACAATTGGGTTATATAAGGAGGCCTGATGATTGTTGAAGGCAGAGAATTAGAGAAATGTCTGACTATCTTCTTCTTCCCTAAATCCTATCTTCTCTGAATTCTTACTTCCTTTCTAAGTGTACTGGTTTACACTTGTACTTCTTATTCAGTGAGATATATGAAAAGATGCCTAAGAATATCTCATTACACAACACTAACCTTGACTTAGCCTATGTTTGGCAAACTTGCTCATAGGTTAGCTTATGGCTCATAAGGTAGCTTGTCACTGATAAGCTAGTTGATGAATAAATTGTGTTTGACAAAAACTAACTGATAAAATAGCTTATGATTGTAAAATGAAGAAAAAAAAAAGACATGTTTAAAAATTGGTAGTGTAAAAAGTAAAAAAAGGTATATTTGGAATAAAATAATAATAATTTCCATAAGTCACCAAAATACTAGCAAGAGTAGTTTTTCAAAAGCTAGCTTATAAGTTAGCTTATGGTTCATCAACATGTACCTAACTTATAAGCTAGCTTATAAGCTACCTTATTTTTACCAAACAATGCCTTAAACGCATACACAACGAAAAACATGTTTATCGTCAAATGATTTCCTATAGAATATAGATAGTCTATAATTGCTATAATTTCCTATAAATATATAGTTCTAAGTTCTAACAATCAATTTATAGCCTAATTTATGTATATGAAACTCAAATACTTGAAATTGCGATAATGTCTGTTTATCCAATTCAGATATCAAAACAGGCTTAATGTGGTTCAGTTTTGAGATCGTTTTCATCTTCAGATTTGAAAGCTAGAAAGAGTTAATTAACAGAATACATCAATGAAACAAAACTACCTCTGGTTCTTCTTCTCCTGTGATCGATCTCTTCCAGCATTTCCATGGCCGTCGCCATCACCGATCGCCGGCCTCTGCATCGCGGATCGCGTTCGTTTCGACATCGATCTCGCTTCCTTTTCCGATCGATGAAACGAAATTCAATACAAAGCGAGAGAGATGATGCGAATTGAGAGAGATCTAGAAGTCAATTATGGATATAGAGAGATAGAGAGAGAATTCTGGAAGACAACGGTTAGGTGAGGATGAAAGAGATAAAACCGTCTGATGACGATAAGAGAGAGGGGTGGTTAAGAGTAATTTAAGTTTTTAGTCCCTGTGATTTGTTAACCATTGCTACTTTCATCCTTGGAGATTCAAACTTACGTTTCTCTAAAGGGTTGTTTGCAATTCATAAGTCTATTAAATGACGGATTTTATAATACACGGTAGCTCGTAACCGCAAGTTAGTAACTCGGCATCATATTCTTCATCATCGTATATTAGTAACATGAAAAGGCCTTGAACGTTGTAATTGTAAGTCTGTAACTTCGCATCACGTTTTTCATCACCGTAACCTAACACCTATCATGAGTAACCGAGAACCCATAAACACAAATCGAGAACCCATTAATTGACTTGGTGTGTGCTTCTGTGTGTAAAACCATAACTTACCACTTTCATTTTCCATCTAGACCGATCAAGAACTATTTCGGTTATGCCTAAAACAAGTAAACATGCTACACATTTATACAAAATTCGACTTTAAAGGGTCAAATAACTAAAGGTGTGTTAACTATTTGAAAAGACAAAAACTTAAAGACGTTTGACCAAGAATCGAGAAGGAGATAACGAGAATGGAGATGTAGTTATGTGTTGTTGTGGAGAATCGGGCATAGAGCATTGAAAGTATTGAAGAAATCGAGAATGGAGATGAGATATGTTGCCTGAGTAGACCAACGGAATCGTTGGATAAATTGAGAATGGAGATGTAAGATCTCACATTGGTTGGGGGGATAAAGGTTACTTTATAAGGAACTTGATGCCTCCTATATTAGACGTGTTCTAAAACCTGAGTCCATATGTGTGGACAAAGTAGACAACATCCGATACGGTTGTTTGGAGTTATAGATAGCATCTTAGTTCAGAACCGAATTAAACATGTGAGTCCAGATGTTACAAAGAAGTGGATTTTAAGGTCCTATGTTGGTTGGGAAGGGGAACAAAGGTTTCCTTATAAGATACTTGATCCCTAATATATTATACACGTATTAAAACATGTGTGTCCAGTACGTTGTTACAAGAGATGTGGAATTGAAGAACAAGCTTAGAAATAAAGCAAGAAATGTGGAACCTAGATTGTGGTCATTTGTGCAAGAGATCATCTTAGTCGATTGTAGTTTGTTCTCTAACACCGAAGGTGGGTAAGACCATCTCCAACCATAACACCAAAAACACAACCAATACAAAAAATTTGGTGGATCCATTCGCGCCTTATAAAAATTCATCTCCAATTACACTCTAAAGAAATAAATTAAAGTAATAAATTAAATACTAAATTTGAAACAAATATATTTAAAAAGTAAATTTTAGAGTTTGAAAAGCAAAAACATTAGCCTACAAAGAAATTGTCGTGTGAATAGCGACACACTATATAGTCTACTTCTTCTTCTCTCTCTTTGACCGACAAAACCTTTGCCCTTTTAGCAGCTAGTTGGAGCTTCATAAACAACAAATTAAGATTTTTATTTCTATGGTTAGAGATGTTCTAAGGGGAACAAAAACGGTCTCTATATGATTGATTCGTTCGAATGAGGTAGGGGATCATGAATTCTTAAATGGTGGAACGGGAATGAGAATGGGAGGGAACTAGTGAAAAGGAGGGTAAAATTCTTCTATTTTTTACGTAGTCAACAAATTTTGACTTTTGGTTGGAGGTCCTTCCCCCTACTAATTTTAAAGTATGTATGTCAGTGTTAACTTTAAACGCCACATGCTTGTATAAGGATTGTTTACTTAGAGCTTAATTGGCTTAATGGTGTGTTTGGCTTATTCATACAACACTTTTTGATTGTTTACTTTGCGGCTTATTCCCACTCTCTGCTTATAATTTATATTTATTTTCGCATAACAAATGAAGTATTAAAATATATATAAATATAAATTTTAAGTAGATAATGAGAATTTATTTTAAAATAGTTGAAGATCATTTTATAAAAAATATGGTCTTATGTTAATGTGAGATATTTATTTTAAAACAGATATGAAACTTTACAAATAAATACAATGTTGATGTGGATGATCTAAGATTAATAAACAAACCGAAGTTTATATCAAAACTAAAAAGTCTAGATTATGATTTTTAATGTAATTAAAATTGTTTTTTTTTTTTTTTTTTGAGATGGCACTATTTAGCAACCACTTTTTGTTAGTCAACATAAAATAAATTATTTAACAATGACCTTCTTAAAAGCTAAATCATATTGAACTGCCTATTTGCATAACAAACACATCATAAACCATAGAGTAAACTCTAATTTTGGTATACGAGGTTTGGTGAAAAGTTTGAAACCAAATCTTAAATTTTGATAATTCTTGTTTTTTAAGTTACTAGCTAACGTACCCGCGCGATGCGGCGGGTGTAAACTGTGAAGGATTGTAAAGTATTTCTCATTTGTCTAAATTCTTGAATTTTAAAATTTTTGTGGTTTTACAAAGAAAAAAAAAACCCAGTTAGTTTGTAAACATATATAAAAATAACACAAGATATAAGAAGATTCAGGTGTAAATCATCAAGTGTCATTCTATATTTTAATAATCTTTTTATTTTCTTACAAATCCACGTGATCAATGAATCCAATTTATTCTAAAAAAACTCACAAAATGTTATGGAAAATTCTCTTTTGAGAAGACCGAATCTTTTTAAGTTGTTAGCTGATGTAGAGGCAAAACCATTCATGTGATTTGTTCGTTTTAACTTCAGAAATAAAAATGACAAGTTAATGAAATAGTCAAAAAGAAGAAAGTAAAGGCACATACCCGATAGGATGATGGGCCAATGCACACACATAAACATTTATGAAAAAGGATGCAAAATATATTTAATATGATATTAAGAAAAAAAATTTCTAAAAAGAGAAATGTGGAGACTACCCTTAATATAAAAAAATCAATGTTCGAAAAAGCTCGCCGCAACAGCCGCCGTGGCGCGCCGTGGCTCAAGGCTTGTGTCTCACGCCACGTTATGCTTGAGGCACGCCATAGAGCAATGCGCGGGTTTTTGAAACATAATATTTGATTTAACTTGTTTTTTTAGTGTCTTATTTGATAGTTTTTATTATATAACTTAGTTTAAATGATTTATTATCTTTAATTCATTAAGTAATAGTAGTAAAATGTATGTTTATGTGTATAATATTATATAGGATATAGAGATTTGCTGCCATAAGTCACGCCTTGGAAAACGCCATATCCTCGCCGTGGCTTCCAAGGCTTGAGGCTTAACCTTGCCGCGACGCCACGCCTCACGTTATTTGGAACCTTGAAAAGAATACGATGGAACTTTTGTTTTCCTACAAAATACCAACCACAAATGCTATCTTGCAAAATACCAAAACAAACCCAACGGGATTTTAAAGTCTTGGATTTCAAATTCAATTGATTCCTCAAACCAAACATGAGGATTGAACTTGAAATTGAAATCCGAATTCCTCCAAGTCACATCCATTCTTGTAAATTAAACGGAACCTTAATTCTTTTTGTACAGTTTTGTTTAGCCTAACAGATTGGATTTCGTGCCTTTATGCTAAGAATATATGAAATAAAGTATGGAATAAATGATGTAATAGAAAGCTAAAAGTTTGTTTAATATTTAGTTTTTGACAATCTCGTGTGTGTATGAAATATAGAATACTGGACATTTTACTATAATTATTCAGTGTGTATATAAATTCTTGACACGATAATCTATCAACTATTTTAGTTTGCTTGACACAATGCACAATCTACCAACATTTGATGAAATTTGATCCTTTGACTTCTACGGAGACAAGGATTTACCAATAACCTGAATACTATTGGGCAAATGACCCTTTGAATGCAGTTTATTTATCACACCATGTAATTGTGAATAATAACGTAGAGTGATTCATCGAGGTAGGACTGATTTTCAAATGTAAATATACAAAACATTGGATAATAGTGGATACATCATATAACCAAACGGAATTGATCTATTTGATTATTGCTATAAATGAAAAAAACAATGGTCAAATTTATAGTCGGAAAGCTATTTGGTGCAAGTCTTACAAGATCCAAAAACAAAACCAAAAGCGACCAAAATAAATTGATCTATTTGCTAGTAATTTATGCGCGCAAAATGTTGTGCGAAATATTTCGATCTTGAAGCCAAAAGCCCAAAATGACAATCAATTTATGTTTGCTTTATCCATTGGTGCTAAATTTTATGATGACAAATTATACTTCCGCCTTTTTTTTTCTCCTACCCACTTCATCTAGACAAGTACTGTTAAAATCAATGGATGATATGAGAAAGGAGAATTAGTGAATTACACATTTTGATATAGTGAATAAGAGCATGAGTAGGAGGAATAAGTAGGAGAATATAATCTCTTTTACAATTGTTGTGATTTTAAATCACAAATCAAATAACATACGTAAATTCAAAGTTAATACGAACACTGGTCAAATATTTGAAGGAAAAAGGGATACCTTTAAAATTAAGGTTAAAAGGTTATATTTGATGATAAATCAAACAATCGATTACTGAGGGGAAAACATTGAAAGCTACATTTTATATGTAAGGTTTTATTTTGTTTTGTTGAGTATAATTAGGCAAATAGTCATTGCAATAAATAAATAAATAAAAAACAACTTTAATTTAGATGCATCTGAATTCTGATGCAAGGAAGCTGTTGTAGACTAACATAGATAGATGCCAAAGATTAAGCCGAATATAAGTCTTTTGTAGCAGGATTCAACTTAAACATAGAGATATATTGGAAAGTGCAACGGATCATATGGATAAGTCCTCTTTGCATAATAATACACACGAATTTCGACAACTCCTTTTACTAAAATCTGACAGTGATCCTTACCATCTCATAACCCAACAATCTTAAAATTTTGAAATAACCTCATCTATAAGCAACATATGATCAAATCTTAGTCCCACAATTAGCGCATGTATATATATATATATATAGACGAAAGTTTGGCTGCAAACTCAAATTTCCTTGTGAACGTGAGGACATCCAAGAGGGCGCCAAGTGGCATATTCAATCTAAATAATCATGTATTATTCAAACTGATTATGCCACATGACGCACTCTCGGCTGTCTTCGCGTTCTTAATGAAAGATGAGTTTTGTATGCATAAAAAGGGATAATCTTGGACTCGTCATCTCCATCTC
Organism: Centaurea solstitialis; assembly: GCA_030169165.1. Classification (NCBI taxonomy): domain Eukaryota; kingdom Viridiplantae; phylum Streptophyta; class Magnoliopsida; order Asterales; family Asteraceae; genus Centaurea; species Centaurea solstitialis. The sequence goes on from CM058045.1 coordinate 72,871,624, forward strand.
ACCATGTGCCCTATAATTTCTAATGACTTGCACCATTTTGGTTAGGATTTACCTGTGATGTAACCAGGCCTGGATCTCTTTCATCCTTGGTTTTGGATTTGGACATATATTGCTGATATTCTGTTCACTTTGATGACGATGGATAATTGCAGCACTAAACAAACAACAACCTGTCCCCGTTGTCTCAACCTCGCCTTCTGTTTGTGGATTATCACCTTCATCACAAAACAAAACAAAAATTCTTAAAAATTCCAGCAAAATTTAATTGAAACATGTTAAAATTGGAATAAGCACGTAGTAAAATGAGATTCTGGAAGACATAGTTTCATATATTGTGATTCAAATACGAGCAGGACCTATTAGGTAACTTGTAGAGCTGGAATTAACAAGAATTACAGAGTAAATTGTGTTTTAGGGTTAGAAATTGGAAATTAGTTGAAAAACTGGAGAAACCTGATAAACTGGGGATTAAAGGAGAAATTGATACCTATGTTGAATTTCCAAGAACAAAAACACATCAGAATTGAAGTGAAATTAAGGCCTAAATTCGAATTCGTAAGATAAAGTTCAAGCCACTTGAAACAAATACGGTATTGTAACAAGGAGAATGTACCAAGGAGAGAGAACGTGGAGAAAACTCAAGTTTTTAATCATATGCTTTAAAAGGGAACTGATTGAGATGGATGAGGCCTGAAGGTGTAGAAAGTGGAGAGTCTTGTTCGGAAAACGTGGAGGAGACGATGGAGAGAACAATCATATGCTTTAAAAGGTTGTACATTAGGCTTAGGAAAGAGTAAACTTGAAATTAGTTTTCTTGAAAAAAAATAACTGATTTCAAGAGATGTTCTCTTTAATATATAGTATAGATAGATTATTATGACAATAAATCTTAAAATAGCCTGAATTAGGAGAAGGTTAATTCTACACAGGAGGTGGTGTATGTCAAACAAATCTGATACAACTTGGAACCCATGAAAGAAAGCAAAAAAGTGAAGCTCTTATTAAAACTTACCATAGAGTTCAGAAACGCTCAAAACATGAAATTAAGTTCTTCAAAGGCATGAATCTGGATAAAAATGAAAAACCGAAAAGAGAATCAAGACAGGTAGAGGTAACCTAGTTGAGATTTTAATAAAGAGCAGCAGGGCGTAAAATTTAATGTATACGAATACAGAAAAATGGAGGTGTCATCAATTACTAACCTGAAAGATGATGATGGTGCCATCACTTCATAAATTGTTGTTTCTGTAACTATTTTGTAATTTTAGCAAGTAAACGAGATCAAAAGATACATGGTCTAAAGGACCGGTTAACTCAAAAAAACCCATTCCCGAACTCTCGACCACACACAGATAGGTTAAATCTCTCTATAAAACCTGTATGCCTGCACACAAAAAGCAACTATTTTTTTCTCATATGTTGCCATGTAATCATTGATGATTGATTTTGGTACCCAAAAAAAACCCCATTGTTTATATGAATAATGAACAAATTATTTGTCAATCAGCCGCACATAGAGGGTTAAGTGCCTTTGATGTCGCTTAGCTAGAGGATATCTTGACATGGTAGTTCAAAGCAAATGTAAGCAATACCAACTTTGGTTCTACCACCATCTCAAAAAAACCTGAAGAAATAAAAGCCAAATGGATCATATGAAAGGACTGGTGTCTAGTTGCATTCCAAAAATACAATTAATTAGGCAAAAGATTCAACTTCGAGGACAGAAATCCAATAAACATTGATATCATTGTTCAAAATGAAACAAGAAACGCATATCGGTATAAAAACTCACTCGAACGACAACTTCACAGATTGTTCAGCTCTATTCAACAACCTCCCAAGTTCTCCATTCCAAACACCGTTCCTCATCCATCAAAAACTGAACACACAGAAAAATCCAGAAGAAATTTCGAACGCTGAGATTTCAACTATCCAAAAGAAATTTTGAATTAGCAAAGAATCTTTGATTACCAAAAAGAAGTTCATGATTGAAAAGAAGGGATATCATTTAGCTAGGAAGGCTTAAAACATACCACAAAGCCTTTTTCCTCAAGATTTCTTGCTTTGTAAATATAGCAACATTATGGGGTACCAACAACATTAAGAACACAATGGAGGATAAGAGGATGAGAGTGATTAGTAAGAATCAACTATATGATAGAACAAATACATTTTATTAATTTTATGTATTTGATATTTGTCCACTTCAACAAGCTTGAAAAATAGTCCACCACTCAACCATATTCATGTTGAAATTAACAAATAGATTGTTCATGTTGTGTTTATAATGCTGATTCCTCCGAGCCTTTTCCTATAATAAATCGAATAGTAACTTTAAGACAATAATATTATTGAAATCATAAAACATAGATTCCTAACCAAAAAATAGAGAGCGCTTTTGAGAAATCTAAAGGAACTCCATTATAATTAGTAAAATGCAAAAGACATACATAAATATATACCCTTACCTAGAGATGATTATTCCGCCCATTTGGCCATAAGTCATAACTCTATCTGCACAAGCTAAAAAAGATTAGAAAAACACCCCAAATAATCCAAAATGCTAAAAAAACATGATAAAATTATTGAAGAAACCCATATCAAAATGAAGAGAAAAGTGTTTATGAATTATGGGTAAATCACAATCACAACTAATAACAGTAGACAACTCTTGCACCTATATAATTCAGCAAAATAGAAAGGGGTAAAATAGAGACAATAATCATCACATAACATTTAACAGATGGTTGCAATAAATTTTGACATATGCTATGATTAAAATTCCTTCTTTCAGATGGTAAATTTTGGTATCCATGTTTCTATCGGAGAAAGCTCAAATACATTCAAGCATAAAAAAACTTAAATTCGAGAAAATTGTAGGGCTCTAAATTATTAAAATGCTTAAAACAACCTACTGAAGATTCTATTAATCTTATGTTTCTTTCTTTTTGCAGTAAAAAACTAATTAAATCAAGCATCTATTCATTTGTTAAAAAGAAAGGAACAGATGACGTACAAAAAGAAATGAATGAAGGAAAGTAATTACCTGAACCTTGTCAATTGAAGAATTAAAGTTGGAACATAATTGAGGCCATAATAAGACGAGACCAAAAGCAATCTTTAAACAACAACCATGACCCAAATTCTGCTCCAAACTAAACACCAAAAATCAAAGTCACATCAAAATCGTGATATGGAACATAGTTATTAGTTATTGAAAACCTAACTTTGAAGTTAACAAGTATAGCAGGGAAGGAGAATTTGGGTTAGCCACATATGAAAACAGGGAATAATGGTGTAAAATTCCCTACAATTACCAAAATTTCCAAAACATATGAAGAGGCAATGAAATTTTTGAACATCTAAGTTTCTGAAACCCTAGTTTCAGAAGCAAAAGAGGAAGTAGGGAAGAAAAGATACCTGATTGGAAGAAGTCGCAAACTGGACGTTTGAATTTGATGAGATTAATGATTTCAGAAAACCAAATCTCATTGAGGCATTTCCACAAACACTTCCTCTACAACAAATAAACTCAAATCAAAAGAAATCACAAACATTTTTTTATATCAAAAATTGAACAAAATCCATGTGTTTGTTAATGATGAGACCATTCAGCCTCCAAGAACCGATGGAAAACACACACAAACTAAGAATCGCTTAGAATTGATCGAGAGATATAAAAGTAAACAAGATTCTCACTTGGGTTTGGTGTTAAACAAACCTGATTTCAAAGTTCAAACTGCATATCTGACCAAAAAAAATCGAGACATGGTTTTCCTGCGAGCCTTGAAAATCTTGCTGGTCGATTGAAGGAGAGATTGCATCGTTTTGGGAAGGGAGATTGAATCCATGGCATATAATTAGGAGGGCGTCCTTCAAAAGTCGATTGCAGTTATTAGAGAGGAACGTGGGTGGAACAAGAGAGGTTATTTGAATTCCATGCATAAAAGACTTGTACTCAATGCTATTATCTTAAAATTTAAAGAGTAACTGTAATAGTCCTTTTATAAAGGAGTATAGATTCGTCAACTCTTACACCTTCTAACCTTTGATGTTACATTTACACTAGATCATCTTTTCTCTCTTATACCCTTCTTAGCCTAAAGTTAGTACCACTTAACCTAACTAGCTGCCCTAATCTTTATCCCAATTTTTTTTATTTTAATATATGTATATAAGAGAAAGAAGGAGAGAGGGGAGTGGTTCGATGGGGTTTGGAAACCCGAAGGGGTACCCGCCCTCCTCGCCTGCTACCCTCGTATCACTTGCCCTCCGCACCCGCTAAACCCCGCCCTCCTCACCCGCGGTAATTTTGGGTTGTGCTAAAGATGGCCTTATAAATTTAATCTTTTGGTTTAAACTTTAATCTGAAAAGTGATCTCTAGTCAGTAACTTCATTAATAATGTCCATTAACTGGAGGGGTGTTTTTGTCTTTTCTTTAATTTTTTAATTCTTAGGGGCTGTTTGTTAGTTACTGAATGATATAGTACTGAATGATTTGGTGGTCAGAATGATTAAGAGAATCTGTATGATTTATTAGAGTATGAAAAACCTGTGTTTGGTAAATGCTCTGAATAAACAATCTGAATCTCATAAAATTACTATTTTAACCCTTTATAATTTAATTAATATTAAATAAATTAATTATTTTGCTTAATAATCATCTCTTTATTTGTTACTATTTTAAAATAAACAAATTACTGGTTGTAAAATATAAATTCTTTAATAAAATCGTATTTATTATTATATTTTATTAAACCTTTTAAGTTAATATAAATTGTAAATTCCTAAATCCTGACTACAATTCAAATGAATTAAATATAATAATTAAAAAACCCTAATCCATATCCTAATATGTGTAGCTCCACCTACCACTGCCTTATCTTCTTTCTCTCTACTTGTTCCCTTTCATCTCCCTATGCAGTGAAGCATTCATGCCAAAAACTCAGGGCAGTAATGAAAAAAGAGATACAATAACTTCGATGCTATTAGCTTTCAATAAAAGGGTAATCTCGTAAAAGTTCAGCATCTGAATGGTATGGTGATGTTTTAGAGGATGAGTGATTTAGACCTGGATTGACCGATTCAGAGGGTGTAAAAGTTCTACCAAACAACAAAAAATATCTGTACGAATCAGATTGAGGTCTGAATAGCATCATTCAGATGCAAACAAACAGCCCCTTAGTTTTTTTAAACTATTATATTATATCAGTTATTAATATATATATCTATATATATATTAAAAGAAGGTTTGTGCTGATGTCATCAAAATGAAATTGAGTGATATTATTGGTCAATTAAACAAAATTTATGAAATGATGATGTCATAATCTATTTCTATTTTTTTCAATGCCCTATTAATACCTATAAATAAATAACTAACAAATATGGATAAAATATTTTCCAAAATTCACCTACCTAAATTTACATTTTGTATCCTTAAAATTATTTGATTAAATTACTTTTTATCCTTTAGTTTTTCATTTTTCATTTTACATCCTTATCATATTAACGTAAATAATATATATGAATTAAAAAGTATTAAGTTTTTGTTTTTCTTTGCTACAAATTACACCATTATAATCGTCTCGACGATACCTAAAAATGAGTCTAATATTGAATAGTTTTTTTAATTTATTTATGTTTACATTTTATTGCAGTTCTATTGTTGATATTCTTGAAATTTAAAGATTCCATCTTTTTTAATCTAACTATTTTTATACATTATTTATAAATAATGAAAATTAATTTTATTTAAAACCCTTTTGTTGATATTCTTTAATTTAAAGATTTCATCTTTATAATCTAACTATTTTTATAGATTATTTATAAATAATGATTTTTTTTAAACCCTCCAAATAAATCCATCAAAACGTATTTTATTTCTGAATCCCTCCAGTTTTAATGTCATTCAGGAAATCTGAATCTTTCGACAAAAGAATTATAAATTTTCAATTTCAGATATTTTAACAACTATTAGATGACTAAAATATTTAGTAATAAAGCAAGAGTAATTTCTTTTTTTTTTCCATTTAAATCGTTGATTAATAATAATTATTTTTACTAAATAACTATTATCTACTTATTCAATTTCAATGAAAGTTTTGAATAAAGGATTGGAACAAAAGTTTTCATAGATGGCTATGATTAAACTAAATCGTTAATGTTTCTTTTATTAACTAAGTCATATTTATATTGTTAATTGGAGGTGAAATATTTGTGAACTTTATAATGTAAAGGCTTATTTTTATTAGAAATTAATACAATATGTTATAAATTGTCCGTGTATTACACGGGCTATTAACTAGTATATATATAAACCATTGATTCTTTAACCGGGTAGTATAGATGTGGTACATAGTTTGTAACTTTTTTTTATTTGTTTTTGAATAAGGTTCACATTTTATATATGTGTGTATATATACATACGAATTAACACAAACACAACCTCTTTTTTCATTTACTGTAAAAACTCAACTCATTTTTCGCAAATTTTAACAAACAAGAAAACGTAAACTTAGTAAAGTAACCATTACAGCGGAAATTGTCCAAAAACATAATTATATTAAAATTGAAGGTTTCAGTTTCCAACCAAAGATAAAAACCAAAATCCTCAAAAACGAGGTTCGTCACATGTAACCGTATTAAAACAAAACCAAAGCCATAATTTAAAGTTTAACAATCTTATATCCCAAAATGAACTGAGCCTTGAGTAAGATCGAAACTTCAAGCTTTCCCCTTCCCCTTGTCTTTCCCAGACGGACCTGCATCTAAAGGAAAAACCACAACGGGTAAGCTTTCGCTTAGTGAGCACAAACCGCAAACACACAACAATAAATACAAACCACCACGCATATGAGAACTAGTCATGCCATCACCAATGTCCTTACGGTACACACCGGTAAGAACCACCACATACTGATATCAGTTTCACACATTGACAATACCCACGGTGGCCACCACCACTACAATGGATACGTCATCACACTACCAATACTCACGGTGGCCACCACCACTACAATGAGTACGGCACCACATAACATGCTAGTCTCATAACCACATACGCATCACATGCAATTTGTACATAAAGCCACGTATAAGGGTTAATGTACTCACCTTGATTATCGTCACGAAAATCAATGTCAAACACACCACAGAAGGTTTACCAATCACCTAAATCAAAGCAACACATGTACACATAAACATTTGCACAAAATGACACTTTAAACTCCCAAACCGAAATGTGTGTCTTAGCCATAGCTAGACCACCCCACTTGTCCTCAAATTCTACCCAACATTATCTTAGAACATCCCTAAGATAAGCCCCAAGCCAAATCCCGAAAACGACCGCACACGAAAAATTTGAAAATTCAAACAGAGAGTTACGCGACCTACTCCCGCGACCTCAGGTCGCGGGGTCAGGTCGCGCAACTTTCCTGACCTGACGAAATTCGCGACTTGGCTACGGAAAATACCCCAAAACTCATCCCGACGATCATATAACTCCACAATGGTGTTATGGAACACCCCCATACCAAAATAGCACAATCTAGACCATTCTAAACACGACACTAACACCATACGACCCAATTCGATCATCGATGGACCGAATTTCCAACTAATAAAACCCTAACCCTTACTCATCCCAATTAAGCCAACAACTAGTGAAAGAACACAATAGACACATACCTTGGATTAGAAACGTGCTAACAATCGAACCTCGATGATCGATTGCACTTCTCACGGATGTAATCACCACCAATTTCTTCACACACACACAAGCTCTCACCCTTTCAAATTTTCTGCAATTGTCGACTAACACAAGGAGAAAGGTTTTGAGGCTTTAACTAAGTTATAAACAAGTCACTTACAACCCTTCACTTTCGCAATTGACACTTCCACCCCTACACCTCAAAACATTACAAACAACACAACATAAGACTTAACGAAATCGGTTAAAAATCTAATTTGGAAAACGGGGTGTTACAACTCTCCCCCACTTACCAAGATTTCGTCCCCGAAATCGCTTAAGCTTGAAAGAGTTCCGGATAGCTCGCCCTCATCTCGGCTTCCGGTTCCCACGTCCATTCTGACCCTTTGCGATGCTCCCATTGAACCTTCACCAATCCAATCTCCTTGTTTCGCAAAGTCTTTGTTTTCCTTTCTAGCACTGCAATCGGTCTCTCAACATAGTTGAGCCGTTCATCCACTTGAATATCATCTATCGGTATATGGGCCGCCTCATCAGCTAAACACTTTCTCAATTGGGACACATGAAAGGTGTTATGTATTTGGCTAAGCTCCGGTGGTAGCTCAAGCCTATACGCCACCTTGCCCATGCGCGCGATCACCTTGAAAGGTCCGATGAATCGAGGGCCAAGCTTGCCTCTTTTTCTGAATCGGATTACCCCCTTCCATGGTGATACTTTCAAAAGCACATCATCACCGACACTAAATTCTAAATCCGACCTCCGCTTGTCGGCGTAACTCTTCTGACGACTTTGAGCTGTCTTTAATCGTTCTCGAATCAATTCAATGCTTTCGGTCGTCTTCTGAACTATCTCGGTACTACCCAATTCCCGCTGGCCCACCTCTCCCCAACAAACCGGAGTCCTACACCTCCTGCCATATAACATCTTGTACGGGGGCATGCCAATACTAGCATGATAACTGTTGTTGTACGAGAACTCGGCCAACGGTAGGTAAGTGTCCCAACTACCACCAAAATCCAACACACACGCCCGCAACATGTCCTCCAAAGTCTGAATTGTTCTTTCACTTTGACCGTCAGTCTGAGGATGGAACGCTGTAGTAAGTTGTAGTTTCGTCCCTAAATCCTCATGAAACTTACTCCAAAACCGTGACGTAAACCGAACATCCCGATCAGAAATGATGGTGACCGGAACGCCATGTTTAGCCACGATCTCCTTAACATAAATATCAGCCAACTTTTCCGATGAAGAGCTTTCATTAATAGCAATAAAATGAGCGCTCTTCGTTAATCGATCCACGATAACCCAAATAGCATCCACATTTCTGTTAGTACGAGGTAACTTAGTGATTAAGTCCATCGTAATGTGCTCCCACTTCCAGATAGGTATATCCAAAGGCTGCAACTTCCCATGAGGTCTTTGGTGCTCCGCCTTAACCCTCAAACAAGTTAGGCACTTCTCCACATAACGGGCCACATCCCGTTTCATTCCCGGCCACCAATAATCGGTCTTCAAATCCCGATACATCTTGGTAGCTCCCGGATGAATAGAAAACTTGGACTTATGAGCTTCGTCCAGAAGTGTCTGCCTCGCCTCACATGATGTCGGCACCCACACTCTACCCGAACGAGTCAATAGCCCTCTACTATCGGTCACCAACTGGGCCAGTTGGCCCTTAATCCTCTCTCTCTTCTGGTTCTCCACTTCCACGGCTTCAACCTGCGAACTCTTTATTAGCTCTATCAACGAAGTTGTCACCGTCAATCTCATCAATGGTACCCGCAACACATCACCATGAGCCTTTCGACTCAACGCATCCGCCACCACATTGGCCTTGTCTGGATGGTATAAGATCTCGCAATCATAATCCTTAACCACATCCAGCCACCGACGCTGCCTCATGTTCAGATTCTGCTGATCGAGAAAATATCGCAGACTCTTATGGTCAGTGTAAATGGTACACTTTACACCATAGAGGTAATGTCGCCACAACTTCAAAGCAAAAACCACAGCAGCTAATTCCAGATCGTGAGTCGGATAATTCACCTCATGCGTTTTTAGTTGACGGGACGCATAGGCTATTACCCTCCCACGTTGCATTAACACGCAGCCTAACCCGTGATAAGAAGCATCACAGTAGACTGTCATGTCTTTCACGCCTTCCGGTAGCGTCAGAACCGGCGCCTTACACAACTTCCCGCGCAACATCTCAAAAGCTTTTTGCTGCTCCTCGCCCCATACAAACTTCACATTCTTTCGAGTGAGCCTCGTCAAAGGCACAGCTATCTTAGAAAAGTCTTGAATAAACCGTCGGTAATAACCGGCTAATCCAAGAAAGCTTCGGATTTCAGTGGGAGTCTTTGGAACCTCCCATTTCATCACCGCTTCAATTTTTGTTGGATCCACCTTGATGCCTTCCCGATTAACAAGATGCCCTAAGAATTGGACCTCTTGTAACCAGAAATCGCATTTGGAGAATTTAGCGTATAACCGCTCCCTACGCAAGGTCTCTAGTACCTCTATCAAATGCACCACATGATCTTCCTTCGTCTTGGAGTAAATCAATATATCGTCTATGAATACGATTACTGACTTATCCAACATAGGTCTACAGACCCGGTTCATTAGGTCCATAAACACTGCCGGCGCGTTTGTCAACCCGAACGGCATCACCACGAACTCAAAGTGTCCGTACCTCGTTCTGAACGCTGTCTTCTGCACGTCCTCTTCCCTCACCTTCACTTGATGGTACCCGGATCGAAGATCTATCTTCGAGAACCACGCGGCTCCTTGAAGTTGATCAAAGAGATCATTTATCCTTGGTAGCGGGTATCGATTTTTCACTGTAAGCTTGTTGAGCTCACGATAATCGATGCACATCCACATCGAGCCATCCTTCTTTTTCACGAAGAGGATAGGGGCTCCCCAAGGTGAACTACTCGGGCGTATGAACCCCTTGCCCAACAATTCTTCAAGCTGAATCGACAACTCCTGCATCTCTGGAGGTGCTAAACGATAGGGAGCTTTAGCCACTAGCGCTGCCCCCGGAATCAAGTCGATTCCGAACTCCACTTGACGCTCCGGAGGAACTCCCGGTAAGTCTTCCGGAAAGACATCCGGAAAATCCCTTACAACCGGAACATCAGCCACAGTTTTCTTCTTTATCTCTCCCGCAATCTCAGCCACGTACACAAGGTAACTTATGCCTCCCCCTTTCACGTACCGCCTCGCCTTAGCCAAAGAACACGTCTTTGGCGGTCGCTTCATGCCGTTGCCAGTGATGATCAAGTCTCCCCCACTAGGATTCCTGATCTTTACTCGTTGACCTTCGCAATCGAACCACGCTCCATGACGACCCAACCAACTCATCCCCAACACCACGTTTATTTCTTTCATAGGAATGGGTATAAGGTCGACACGAAATCTTACCCCTCCTAATTCTATTACATTTCCTCTATAAATATCTCTAACTATAACACTTTTTTCGTCAGCTATTTCTACCTCCAAAGGTTCATCTAATCTACCCATTACATTAGAAAAACCCTTACAAAAAGAAGTAGAAACAAAACTTTTACTAGCACCCGTATCAAATAGAACTAAAGCTGGTTTTGAGTTCACGGGAAATATACCTGTCACCACTTCAGGCTCCACCTTTGCTTCCTCTGCAGTCAACTGAAAGACCCTTGCACGGCCTTTCGGAATCTCCACCTTTTTCGCCGGACCAGCCTCTATCGCCTTTAAAGGCGTAGCTCCGGATATCTGGGTAGATGCAGTTGCATTCGGGCACTCATGAGCAAAATGACCAGGCTGGAAACACCTGAAACACAATCTGGCTGCAACTCTGCAGTCCCGACTAGAGTGACCTGTTTTCCCGCACTTGTAGCATGTGATAAGACTCGGCCTGCACTTGCCCAGATGATTCCGACCACACTTGGAGCATCTAGGATACTCCCTTCTTCCTTCCGATCTTTGCACTGTCCCCTTAAACTTCTTATTGGAGGGAACCTGACTAGGCTCCTCCTTCTTTCGTTTGCCCTGACGCTCCAATTCAATCTCCCTTGACCGAGCCTTCTCGAACATCTGCTGAAAGTTCGTGCAGTTAGCCATCAGTACAAACTCTCGAATCTCAGCTTTGAGCATCTGCCCATAACGATACATCTTCATAGTCTCATCCGCCACATAGTTCGGGCAAAAACGAGACCTCTCCACAAACTTCTCAGTGATCTCGCTCACCGACTCAGTAGTCTGCTTCATGTAGAGGAACTCATTAGTGAGCCTCTCTATTTCCACATGCGGTTCAAACTCCGCTTTAAACAACCCCTTGAACTCCTCCCAAGTCATGGCTGCTACTTGCTCCGGAGTTCTAGAACTACTTACTACATTCCACCAGTCCTTCGCTGCCTTCCTCAATAAGTTAGCAGCGAAACGAACTTTCACCTCAGCGGGACTGAAACTGGTGAGAAACGCCCCCTCCACTTCCGAGACCCATCTAGAAGAGATAACAGGATCCTTCTCTCCCAGAAAGTTTGGCGGTTGGCACGCCATGAAATCCTTAAAGGTCACATTTCGGGTGTGCCCCGTTTGTGAGCTTCCCACCTTGTTCACTCGCCCCGCAGTCGCAGTCTGCACCTGCTGCGTTACCAACTCAGTCATCTCCCTCTTCATTTGATCAAAAAGTCCCGGCAACAAACTGTGTAACACCTCCCCCACTTGAGATGCTATAATGTCTCTCAAGTCAGGGATTTCCTGATCCTCCCCACCAAAAGATGCACTGTTCCTCCGAGTAGTCACCATACTGATTCAAATAACAACAACTATTAAATATAACACCTAACACTCTAGCATGCTCATCTCACAAGTTAACACTTTACTCCCAACTAGGTTCATATAACCTATCTTAGCATGCTACTATCCCATCCCAACCTTATTAGTTCATAGGTGCCCTCTATAACCTCGCCAAGTCCCGACATGCACAATATAATTGTAATGATATGGGCCCTTATATCATCATAATTATACCCTACATATCTAGGCTTAACGTTGTCACCAAAGGTCCAAATCCCCAATTTCGGTTAACATATCGCGAAGGAATTCGTACACACACAAAGCAACTTCCTACCTATCATGGTATAAAAGTTACCCTACGCTTTCCTATTGCTATAGTGATCATGCACACATTATATCAATGAATTCTCATTATAGCATTCACCACACACAAAATACATAAACACATCGAATCATGCTAATATGTCACCACTATAGCAAGTTAATCACAGTCCAATACCAATCATCATAAATTTTAATATTAACCAAAGTGCTCAACCGTCTTGACGTTCCGATCCTTGGCTCAGTTCACCCCCATTTTCACATGAAAATCAAAGTTTTAATGGTTACTTGTTTTGAAAATACAAGCACTTGGGTTTAAGTTCAAGCACTCACCTCGTGTGAATGCCTGAATCCCTCAAACCAAGGCTCTGATACCAATTGTAAAAACTCAACTCATTTTTCGCAAATTTTAACAAACAAGAAAACGTAAACTTAGTAAAGTAACCATTACAGCGGAAATTGTCCAAAAACATAATTATATTAAAATTGAAGGTTTCAGTTTCCAACCAAAGATAAAAACCAAAATCCTCAAAAACGAGGTTCGTCACATGTAACCGTATTAAAACAAAACCAAAGCCATAATTTAAAGTTTAACAATCTTATATCCCAAAATGAACTGAGCCTTGAGTAAGATCGAAACTTCAAGCTTTCCCCTTCCCCTTGTCTTTCCCAGACGGACCTGCATCTAAAGGAAAAACCACAACGGGGTAAGCTTTCGCTTAGTGAGCATAAACCGCAAACACACAACAATAAATACAAACCACCACGCATATGAGAACTAGTCATGCCATCACCAATGTCCTTACGGTACACACCGGTAAGAACCACCACATACTGATATCAGTTTCACACATTGACAATACCCACGGTGGCCACCACCACTACAATGGATACGTCATCACACTACCAATACTCACGGTGGCCACCACCACTACAATGAGTACGGCACCACATAACATGCTAGTCTCATAACCACATACGCATCACATGCAATTTGTACATAAAGCCACGTATAAGGGTTAATGTACTCACTTTGATTATCGTCACGAAAATCAATGTCAAACACACCACAGAAGGTTTATCAATCACCTAGATCAAAGCAACACATGTACACATAAACATTTGCACAAAATGACACTTTAAACTCCCAAACCGAAATGTGTGTCTTAGCCATAGCTAGACCACCCCAATTGTCCTCAAATTCTACCCAACATTATCTTAGAACATCCCTAAGATAAGCCCCAAGCCAAATCCCGAAAACGACCGCACACGAAAAATTTGAAAATCCAAACAGAGAGTTACGCGTGTTAGGAATTATGTGCAGAATTGACAAACCAAGTGATTACACATCCAATGTTACAAGACACTTGAGGGTCACACCTGTGAGGACCTATAAGTCGAACAAGTTAGATGAAACCCCGAAATGGAGAGTTAGGATTTATAATAGTGAATTATAAATCTATTGGGTAATTACAGTCAAAATTACCAAAGTTGGAGGATTATTAATTAATTAGAATATTGTGTATTTATTAGACAAATAAATATATAATAGTTAATTAATAAGGTTTTATATATATTAGATAAATATATATATAAATCATAATTATCATAGGCAAATTCTTTTCCAGTTTATAAAAGGAATGAATTTGAGATAATTATAATATGGAAGCTGAATCTCATCCAAACTGTTGTATTTTTCCCATATAAATAAAGGCCTATGGGTTAAGAAACATTAAGCCTTTTCAGTTGAGAAAATCAGTTTTCTGTCTCTCTCCTCCTCTCTCCCAAAACCGGCGCACACACCCCCCCCCCCGGGTCGGTTTTTGTTGTTCGGGTTTCACGGTTCTGCTAGAGGAACGTTCGTTGGTCGATCACGGGTGGATTATAACTCAAGCAACCAGGTAAACGTTTTTCTCAACTATTGTTACAATCGTAATAGAAAGATCGTGGTTAGGTTTTATCCACATTCGCTTCCGCATGATTTTATTAAGTGTTCACCGGATCAGTTTGGTTCGGGGATCACAGAAAAAACCCAACAGTGGTATCAGAGCCACAGTTTTTTCCATTACGATTCTATACATTAGATCCGTTATTATTCGAAAAAATTTGATCTTTTGTATGTATGTGTGTTTATTATCGTATGTATGATTCGCACGTAGTTATTGTTTATCGTATGAACCCGTATCTACCGTCGAACAACCGGACCACACCACAGTTGGTGGTAGAGGCACTGGTTGTTACTCATAAAACCACCTGAGCCACCCAGATGGTGGTGGTAGCGGCGTTTGCTGTCACGCAACCGCAACCACCAGTATGGTGGTGGTTGGTTGTTTTCGTTTTTCGATCAAACATCGGCCGCACCACCAGAATGGTGGTGGCCGTAGGATTCACACGATCGCAAACCGCAAACCACCAGCGTGGTGGAAGCGGATGGTCTTCGATCAACCATGGCGGAGAATGGAGAACGAGGGCGACGGTGGTGGCTAAATCAAGCCATCGCCGGCTGCCGTGATTGGCCACGCCAAGGCAATGGCTGATGGCCACGGCTTTCGAATCCAACCGCAACCGCAACCACCAGTGAGGTGGTGGCGGATTATCTTGTTTCGATCATACGACGGCAAGGGACGTTCCTGCCTCGCCGTCATCTTCAGTTGAGACGGCGACGGTGGCCGAACTAAATCGCTACCAAGAGCCACGGCCGCACCGCCAGTTTGGTGGCCGCGGCATACACATATCCGAGACCACCAGCGTGGTGGTGGCGGTTTTCACACTTAAGATCGGCAACCACCAGAGTGGTGGCGATCTGCGATGGTGGTGATGTTAGTCGTCCGCAAAAAGGGTCGCCGGCCGCACCACAATTTGTGGATGCAGCGGCGGCTGTTAGTCGTTTAAGGCCACCGGGAACCGCAAATTGCGGTGGTGGCGAACGAGTGTAGGTGGCAGCAAAGGTGTTCTGGCCTCACCGTCGTCATCAACGGCGATGGTGGTGGCCGAACCACGAACCATGAAGAACAACCACGATCCAATCGCGTCCCACCATAGCCGGATCGACAACCACCAGTTTGGTGGCAGTCGATGGTGGTGATGGATGGTAACCGTAGATCACCGGCCACATCACGGTTGGTGGTTGTATGGGGACACCGTAGCCGGAAACCAATCACCGTCGGCTGCCTTATGGCCGCGCCAGTCGATAGTGGTATATGGAATCTGTGGTGGTGCGCGGCGTTGATTAAATGGCGATAGGAAACCGATCACCGCAGGCTGCCTCGTGGCCGTGCCGTACGGTGGCGGTACTCGATCAATTGGCAGACCGAATACACCGGAAACCACCACGGTGGTAACGGTAAACGGTGTCAACGGGTCGGGAAAAGCCAACCGCCACTGATCAAAGCCCAATGGTGGTATGATCTGACCTAGGTTCACGCCGCGAGCCGTAGGCTCGCGCCGTGAGTATCAACCAGCGTAGGTTATTGTGAGCTGTGCTCAGTTCGAGCTGCGAACAAGTAAGTCACTAGGTCTGTCACATTGCACTGGTCGGGTTTAACGACTCACGGGTATAGGCCCAATTATTACCAGTTAGGTAACGGGCACAAGGCCCAAGTCATTACCAGTTTGGTAATGGGCTCAAAAGCCCAAGTTTTGGACTTTATTTTTTCCTTATATCTATCTTAATCCGCGAAATTAAAAGTTTTATAAAACCAAAATGTTTTAAAAGAAAAATCTTTTATAAAATTAATTTATTTGGATTTTCATTTTAAAATATTGAATTAGAATTTATTAAACAGTTAGTTTTATAAATCTAGTTAGAATTGGTTTTTCCGGGAAATTAAATCTAACGAATCTTTAGAATATCACCTATATTATATTGCTTAAGTTTTAGCTTTATATTTTGCATGGTTGTGTTATATACATGTTTTGTATATATATGTGCCAACCTAGACCCTTGACATATTTGCGGGGAGGCCTGCGTGCCGTTTACAACCCCTTATGTAATAATGACCTTAGGATTTATTCCTTCTGGGATGACGAGGCCAGTGGGAGGTACTAAGATTCTTCATCTTACCGGAATACTAACAAACATGGCGAAGCCAGTGGGAGCTACGCGAAGTTTTGAAGTTGTAGAAAAACTAGGTCATTATTGGTCCCTAGGAACAAAATTGGCAAATCCTATAATTATATGTTTTACAATTGCGTAGTTGTTATAATTATCTGTGTGCATGATTAACTACGTAGTTGATGCTAATAACTGTTAGTTTATTAGATATGTTTTAAAAATATTCTTTTTTTTTAAACAAGAAGAAATTAGGTTTTATTAACTTTTCAATCGAAAACCTTTAAAGTGAAGCTTTTAATAAAACCTAGTGTATTGTTATAAAAGAGCAAAGATGACAAAACAGTTAGCTTTTGTCAGACGGAAAAGGTTATTGAAACAGGTAGTTTCAATCAACCAGCACACTTTAAATCGTTTGATTTCAATTAGCCGATATTTTAAACAGTTGGTTTAAAATAACATGAATAGTTAAAACAGTTAGTTTAGAATATCAATTGCTCTTTATAACAATCAGTGGATGATTATTTTATAAAAGGCAAAGTTGACAAAAACAGTTAGTTTTAATCAACTAGGTATACTATTAAAACAGTTAGTTTTAATTAGCGAGTAATTTTTAGAACAGTTAGTTTTAAAATTACATGTATGTTTCAAACACTTAGTTTAAAACATAAGTAGCCTTTATAAACAATCAGTTTTTCAAAATCCTGGAAATAAAGTTTTTCAAAACCCCGAAAATCATAGATCAGTAGTGCAACCCATCTAGGGACACCTTCGGCGTAAAGTACATAGGCGTTGTAAGTGATCACACATTCAACGTCTGTGTTCAAACTGAAGCTGAAGGGGTTGCATAACTCTGCGAATTATCTCCGGGTGGTACCGGCCAGAGTATAGTAATCAGGTCCCCAAAATGGTGAGATCTGTTTTGGTTCTATAATGTTCACCGGGTGGTACCGGGCCAAAAAGCACTAAGAGGGACTAAAACATGCACAGGTAGTTGCCATGGTCCCGAAAAGATCTAGGAGTCATGTCAGTTAGACATGATTGGTAAAAGTCCTTACCTACCGAAATAAATACGGGTCTGGTGGAGCAAGAACATTACGCACATCAGGACGTATGAAATAAGGATCCTAGTCCAATAAATTGATCATTTAAGGGTTTATTGATATTTTATTGGAATCTATTTACAGTTGCTAAGACCAAAAGTTTTATTTTGTGTAGATGGCAAGCACTGTTACCAGCACTAACAATCTTTCCCTCCGCTCTATCCTAGAGAAGGATAAACTGACCGGCCCTAACTTTCTCGACTGGGAGCGCAATCTGATGATTGTGCTCAGACATGAGAGAAAGTGGTATGTGCTTGAAGAGCCACTTGGGGAGGCACCTCCGGCAAACGCTCCGGCTGCTGCCAGAAATGCCCACAAAAAGCACTCGGATGATCTCCTTGATGTTGCCTGTCTGATGTTAGCAACTATGAGCCCAGATCTGCAAGCAGGGCTCATAAATACAAATGCTTACGACATGATCCGCCAGCTGAGGGACATGTTTCAGACTCAGGCTCGTACAGAACGTTACGATGCCACCAAAGCATTCAATGAATGCAAGATGGTAAAAGGGACATCAGTAAGTGACCATGTCATGAAAATGAAACGGCACTTAGATCATCTGGATAGGCTGGGTCATCCTGTTCCGTTGCAGCTAGCAACTGACACCATACTCAATTCACTGTCGGAAGACTACAGGCCCTTTGTAGTCAACTACAACATGAACAACATGGAGAAAACAATAGCAGAATTGCACTCCATGCTCAAGACAGCTGAATTAAATATGGGGAACAAGAACAAGACAAAGGATGTCTTGATGGTAAAAGACGGAGGGATTAAAAAGAAAAATGGGCATGCTAGCACCAGCAAGGGAAAAGGACCAGTCCAGGCCATCCAGAGTGCACCCAAGAAAGGCAAGGGCAAGGGCAAGGGCAAGAAGGTTAAGCCAAACAAAGCTAGGACCGAGAATCGCTGCTTCATATGCAATGAGATCGGTCATTGGAGGCAAAACTGCCCTAAGCGTCATGAAGCAGGTATGTAAACCTCAGAAAATTTATGATTGCTTTGATTTGTCACTTCTTACTTGTTAGCTTACAAGTATACTGATACCTAGAGCAAATGATTATTGCAGGAAGTCAGAAATGAAGTGAAGTGCCCAGGAGTTGCCAAGGATCAGAGTACAAGATGATTTAAGTCAAGACTTTTTGAATTTATAGTTTTAAAACAGTTATTTTGGGGATTGTGTTTTAAACAATGGTTGAATAATTATATTTTATAATTTCATGGTTTTATATCAAAAATTATTGTCTTGACATAGAAATATCTGATTGTGCCTGATATTCTCATATCTGTATGATCCTAGTTGATGCCTGTTATAATTACTTTAATGAATTTGAAGTAATTTGTATAAAAGCTATCAAAACACACGAGATTCTATAGGAATGTGTTTTGAGAATAAAACATTTGTGAATAATAGTTTTGTGATCAAAAAGGAGAATTTAAGATATTAACTCAGATAGCGTTAATAACATCATTTATAAAACTAGAAAGATTCCAAGTTCTGGAATTAGGATTTGACCAAATCCAGTTAAGTTTTATAAAAGAAATTCTCAAGAATTAACTAATCAAGTTTGATCAAGTTTTATTCAAATGTTTTAAAAGGAGAATTTAGGATATTAACTCAGATGGCGTTAATAACAGTATTTATGAAACTAGAAGGATTCCAAGGTTTGGAATTAGGATTTAACCAAATCCAGTTAAGTTTCATAAAGGGAAATTCTCAAAGTACATTACTTGAAATTAGGATTGACTAATCAAAGTTTTGACCAAGTCAATAGTAAATTTTGAGTAATAGTTAGTTTTTATGCAAGTAAGTGGGAGCCCAATTTATTCTTTATCTAGTCTGAGATAAAAGAATAAAAGATATAATTATTGATATATCTCGGAATTCATAAATCCAGGTAGGATAAGAATTCATAAGATATAATTTACCCTTTTAGTTAAAAGGATAAAAGTTTCAAGACCCATGAAACAAAGGTCGTGACTGACTCAAAAATCAATAATTAAAGTGTTGGATTAAAAATAGCATTCCAGTAGAATTGCCAGGATTGCAAATGGAATTGGATTTCAGGTAGAAATCATTCATCTACACAGCAACTAAGGAAAGTTGCGGTCTTACATATTCAGGAACTGGAAGTTAGTCCAGGTCTCCGAGTTCACGGAATATGATAAAAAGACTAGTTATTGTTTTAAGAGGTGTTTGCAAAACAATAATTAGCAGATACAAGTAAACAGACTTGTGTTTTTGGTTATCACTTTGATTAGATTGGTAAACTTTAATCAAAGGGTTTAAACTAAAGATAGGTGATACTTTATTTTAGACCAGTATTTAACAAATGTTAAATAGATAAAATGGAAGTTGTTAAAAGAAAAGACTTTCAATCTTGTTATTATTACAGCGTGTAATATGGACTATACAAAATTGATTTCTTTATCACTTTCACATTTTTGCATGTTTTTAACATATCCAGGAATGAAATCAGTCTCTGGTTTTTCATTCAAAATCTGTCCGTGACAACTTATCAATGTGGGAGCATGATAAGGTGTTAATGTCATTGTGAACTTTTAGGTAGTTATGATCAGATTGTTGAAAAACAGCTACAGGTGTTGTAGACTAAAAGTTGCACAGATATTTGATAGAGTATCAAATATCGGACGTGATCCGCGGTTGAGATTACTTCTTGGAATAAAGTCATAAGTAAATCTCACAGTGGTTGTCCCTATCACCTGAGGTATCTGATTTGATATCATGAGGACTACTGAATTCTTAGTGCACTCAACCGCTACGCCGTAACAGGGTAGCTATAAAAGGTGTAACTAGATTCAGCGGAAGCCGTGGTGTTAAAGGCAGATATGCAAGATGGGATTTGCACCTCTTCTCAGAAGAGAGATATTTCTGGGCCCATCTTGACTGACTAAGTATACTGATGAAGTGCATGGCCATGCCCAAACGAACTGATTAGTTCTTTGTCGTTTACCTATCAGTGAAAGTCAGATAATCAAGAGAACAGAATCTTGAGTATTTAGAGTTGACACTTTCCAAGCTCATACTCACAGATGAAATATCGCGATGCAAAGGGAAAAGCCAAGATATACCCAATCAATGAACAGTAGTTTCATAGATACCAATTCCTCACGGAATGTTTATATCACCAATCTGGGTATAAGAGTTCTTGTAACCTGGTCAGCCTAAGTGCCTGTCTAGGGGCCTCCTTAGGTCAGTGAAATCAAAGGTGGTATTGCCAACTTGCACAAGTGGGAGTCTGTTAGGAATTATGTGCAGAATTGACAAACCAAGTGATTACACATCCAATGTTACAAGACACTTGAGGGTCACACCTGTGAGGACCTATAAGTCGAACAAGTTAGATGAAACCCCGAAATGGAGAGTTAGGATTTATAATAGTGAATTATAAATCTATTGGGTAATTACAGTCAAAATTACCAAAGTTGGAGGATTATTAATTAATTAGAATATTGTGTATTTATTAGACAAATAAATATATAATAGTTAATTAATAAGGTTTTATATATATTAGATAAATATATATATAAATCATAATTATCATAGGCAAATTCTTTTCCAGTTTATAAAAGGAATGAATTTGAGATAATTATAATATGGAAGCTGAATCTCATCCAAACTGTTGTATTTTTCCCATATAAATAAAGGCCTATGGGTTAAGAAACATTAAGCCTTTTCAGTTGAGAAAATCAGTTTTCTGTCTCTCTCCTCCTCTCTCCCAAAACCGGCGCACACACCCCCCCGGGTCGGTTTTGTTGTTCGGGTTTCACGGTTCTGCTAGAGGAACGTTCGTTGGTCGATCACGGGTGGATTATAACTCAAGCAACCAGGTAAACGTTTTTCTCAACTATTGTTACAATCGTAATAGAAAGATCGTGGTTAGGTTTTATCCACATTCGCTTCCGCATGATTTTATTAAGTGTTCACCGGATCAGTTTGGTTCGGGGATCACAGAAAAAACCCAACAACGCGACCTACTCCCGCGACCTCAGGTCGCGGGGTCAGGTCGCGCAACTTTCCTGACCTGATGAAATTCGCGACTTGGCTACGGAAAATACCCCAAAACTCATCCCGACGATCATATAACTCCACAATGGTGTTATGGAACACCCCCATACCAAAATAGCACAATCTAGACCATTCTAAACACGACACTAACACCATACGACCCAATTCGATCATCGATGGACCGAATTTCCAACTAATAAAACCCTAACCCTTACTCATCCCAATTAAGCCAACAACTAGTGAAAGAACACAATAGACACATACCTTGGATTAGAAACGTGCTAACAATCGAACCTCGATGATCGATTGCACTTCTCACGGATGTAAGCACCACCAATTTCTTCACACACATACAAGCTCTCACCCTTTCAAATTTTCTGCAATTGTCGACTAACACAAGGAGAAAGGTTTTGAGGCTTTAACTAAGTTATAAACAAGTCACTTACAACCCTTCACTTTCGCAATTGACACTTCCACCCCTACACCTCAAAACATTACAAACAACACAACATAAGACTTAACGAAATCGGTTAAAAATCTAATTTGGAAAACGGGGTGTTACATTTACTATCGAAAAAGAACCCTTTCATACAGTAGACCATCCTAGAGGTGGTTGTGGTCAATATGGTAAAGGTAAAGGTAAAGGTAAAGGTAAAGGTGGTGATGGTGGGTGGTGGTAGTAGATGGTGGCGATAGGTGGGCATCAATGGTTGTGAAGGTGAAGGCGGAGGTGGATGCAGTTGACGGTGGTGGTAGATGGTTTAGAACGGTAGTGGTCGATGGTAGTTCAAATCAGTAGTGGTTGGTGATTATTTAGGACGATGTTGGTCAGGATGGTTCAGAATGGTCATGGTCGATGGTAGTTCAGAACAACCATGGGTTGGCGGTGGTCGACAAAGATTTAAATCAGTAATGGTTGGCGGAGGTTAAGATCGGTGATTCATAGCGACAGTAGTTGGATGATAGTTCAGATGGAGATCATATGGGCCTATTCAATCTTTTTTCATAAAGATTGAATGCTTTTTGTTGTCTTGCTTCAAATTTCAATGACACAACAAAAAGCGACTGATCTTATTGAGCAGCAAACAGCAAAAAGATTGAATGTTTTTTGTTGTGTCATTGAAATTTGAAGCAAGACAACAAAAAGCATTCAATATTTTTTGTTGTTTCAATGACACAACAAAAAGCATTCAAATCTTTTTTTTCGCAGATGATGTTGGGCTTGCTTTTGAATATTGAAAAATTAAATAGTAAGAGGTTATTGATAATTGCTTTGATGAAAACAAGATACCTTTTTACAAGTTATAATAATATAATAAGATCAGGGTATTTGGTCAAACTAGCCCAAATACACTATGAAATTGACCTCCTAGTCATTTCTCTCCCCAACTTTACCAAACTAGCCATCAATTCTGTGGCTTTGATTCCATGATCCGTGATTAGGACCAAAATTGTAAGAAATTCTCAAATCTGAAAACACAAAATCAAGGAGTTAATTTCATAATCAATGAGTTACAAAATCAGGGAGTTAGAAAATCAAGGAGTTACAAAAATCAAGTGAATA
Organism: Centaurea solstitialis; assembly: GCA_030169165.1. Classification (NCBI taxonomy): domain Eukaryota; kingdom Viridiplantae; phylum Streptophyta; class Magnoliopsida; order Asterales; family Asteraceae; genus Centaurea; species Centaurea solstitialis. Next base: position 72,895,191 of record CM058045.1, read on the forward strand.
CATGTCAAGATCAAGGAGTTACAAAATCATTCTTATTGTGGCCATCTCTTGATCTCTAACTCCATGATCAAGGAGTCATGGCCTTTGCCGACTCCATGATTTTGTCATTAACCTCCAGTTGCTTGACACGTGTCCTCTTCGTGACCTCTTCGTGCTTAGCTAAATCCGTGATCGCGGAGTCATCGCTTATCCGACTCTGTGATCTTGACTATTTTTGACCGGATTTGAGCCTCTCCCAATAGATGAATGCCATGTGTCCAAATCCGTGATCACGGAATGGAGTATCACGGATTGACCCCAGATTTTAAGAATTTCTTACAATTTTGGTCCTAATCACGGATCACGGAATCAAAGTCATGGATTGACCCCGAATGTTGATATATTTTTATTATACCAATTTTTTTCATCATTGTAATACTCTCAATTATATGATAACTTTTTTGTAATTATAATTAGGAATTAAACTATGCAATGATCATTTATTTGATCTATTATTTATACTTAAAATTAAAAAAAGAACAATAATTATACATAAAAAATTAAGTATATATTTTTTATAAAATAATATTTTAAATTAGATTGCATCAAAAGGAATTGTAGTTAAATGATAAAAAAATAAGATTAAATAAATAAAAAAAATAATATTTTAAATAGTCTAATACCCAACTTCAACTACCCATTAAATTATCCCCTCATCCATCCCACATCTCTTTAAAAATCTTGAGATCCATTCCTTTTAATTATTATAATATTTTAGCCCTATTTCTATTAACTACATTAAAGTCCCTCCTTTAAATCCGTCTTATAGTTATGTCAAAATATTGCATGTTTCCATTTCCAAGAGGATAAATTAGTAGAATTTCATTGATGACAATAAAAGAGATAAAAGTTTGTCCAAAAATAAGGATCATTTTACGTTTAACAAGTTGATAATTTTGTTAATCATGTAAGCGAGCTTGGTGGGTTAAGTTAGAACTAAATGTAATTTACTTTGGTTAGAATGGTGTTATAATCCCTTAAATAAAGTTTCATGTGTTTTGTAGAAAAAATAGAAATTACTATGTCTCTGTACCGACTGAACCAATGACTATTCATGATTCCATAATTGAATCAATTCCATACTGGTTCCAAATTAGAGGAATGTTATGGTAAAACTTCGTTTAAAACGATGTGGTAGAAAGCAACGTGCGACTTGAAGGACACGATCCGGTGTGGATTCTTATTCTTACATCCGCCATTTTATATAGGAATGAAGGTGCTCTTGGCTCGACGTCGTTTGTTCTATTCTACTAGAAACCTTTTTTTTATTGGGTTGTAATGTAATCTTTTTTGCTTCTAATCTCTTGTTGTAAGTGGTTTTTTTTTAGTTTTTTTTGTGGGCTTGGTACGGGTGATGATTTTGCTGAAACTCGTTAACTTGCTTTGCCTTTCTTGTTGTTAAAAAAAAATGTAAGTGAGCTTGGTGATAATCTAGATTTCATTTTATTAATCATATATCTATATTATTTGGTAAAACTTTTAAATTCCAAAAATATATCATTTATAAAACATTAAATACAAATTAGTAATGCACATGATCTGACTATAATTTTTTAATGAACTTTGACATAAAAATATAAAGAACCAAAAGTCAATCCACTTTTATGTATTTAACTTTTTTTTTTCTTGTTCTGCTGTTGTAATTTGTAAAATACAGCAAGATGTAGTAAATCATCCAAGAGGGTGAGTGTAATTGTAGGTGGTTTGAGAGTTTAATTTGTGTGATAGTTATTAACCTTCACACATTTGATGTTTTTTTTCTTTGTAGGCCCATAATTCTAAACCAATAAATCAAAACAATGTAGCATGCCTAACAAAACATAAATATTGTTTCAAAGATATATTTTCAGTTTAACAATAATTTTACAATTTATTACTAACATATAAATACACAACTACTATATGTTAAGCAAATCGGATAAAAGTTCGGCTACGAACTCAAATCTGATTGCGAACGTGAGAACAATCGAGAGTACACCACGTGACATATTCAGTCTAAATAATCATGTATTATTCAGAAGACTATTCAGTTTGAATAATAAAACATTTAGTATTATTCAGTGTCAATAACACATGATTATTTAGACCGAAGATGTCCCATGACGTGCTCTCGTATTTGTAACAGCTCGTCCCACATCGGCTGATGAGGGGAACGAAGCACTCCTTATAAGGTGTGTTGATACCTCACCTGGTGAGACGCGTTTTGGGTTGTGACCTGGACTGGGCAACTCCAAAGCAAAACCGTGAGGGAGTAGGGGTGACCAGTTAGGGCCCTGTGTCTCCAAAGCGGACAATATCGAACCACGGTCGCCTGGGATGTTACAGATGGTATCAGAGCTAGGACCGGGCCGATGTGCACAACGGGGGCGTTGTGTCCGTAAGGGGGGGAGAGTGTAACAGCTCGTCCCACATCGGCTGATGAGGGGAACGAAGCACTCCTTATAAGGTGTGTTGATACCTCACCTGGTGAGACGCGTTTTGGGTTGTGACCTGGACTGGGCAACTCCAAAGCAAAACCGTGAGGGAGTAGGGGTGACCAGTTAGGGCCCTGTGTCTCCAAAGCGGACAATATCGAACCACGGTCGCCTGGGATGTTACAGTATTCCTCCATCTGTTGCAATCAAATTTGAGTATCCATTTAAACCTGACCCTATCAAATCAAAAAAATGTATTTACTTTTTATATAAGGGAATACTTCTTCAAAATGTATCAAACTATCCCCAATATATTATTGTGTGTATCAACCTATAAAAATTCCTTTTGTATATATCAAACTTTATTTTTGAGTCTATGATGTGTAGTTTTGATACACACAATAGTATATTGGGGGATAGTTGGATACACATAATAGACTCAAAAATACACATAATAGACTCAAAAATAAAGTTTGATACATACAAAAGGAATTTTTATAGGTTGATACACACAATAGTATATTGGGGATAGTTTAATACATTTTGAAGAAGTATTCCCTTTATATAATGTTTGGCCAATTTAAAACTCCACATTAAATCAGTACATGATTTTGGGAGACGAGTCAGTTTAAATATGGAATATTCTTTTAAATAAAACACCAGCAGTATTTGGTGTTTGGTAAGGTATCCCCCTTCTTTGTGGTTGTGGGTTTGAATCCCATCGTGAACGTTGATATAAATTTAGCAGTAGGTTTAGTGGGTACGTCTGTTTGCTACCGTTAAAAATGAATTGTAGATCAAAAAACATTATGGAAAACACAAGATGGTAGCGTCCTAGCAAAAGACTCAAGAATATCTGGTAGGACGAATCTCATCTATTCGGGTTCGAATCCAAAGGTTGGTATTCTGTGATCAGACTTAGTCTCAGACAATCGAAATTTAATTTCCAAATTGCCAAAGATATTAACGTTACAAAAAGATAGCAATTATATTTCAAACTTGATCTTATACTATAAACAAGGGGCAGGATTGTAAAAATGCAAAATAATAAAATTGAAAAGAAGGTTCAAAATTTACTTTGGTATGTATGATGTGTGTTGTTCAACGCGAAAAGCCTATTACTCGTTGTATCGCTTTTCTGGATCCAATCGGAATCCGGTGACGGCCGTCAAGATCTCCGGCAACCGGAGAAAACAACAAATCCGACCGACCTTCTTCCTTTCTTTCTTTCCTAAATTATTGTTATTTATATTAATCTTCTTAATCTTAATCTGTTAGATTGAAACTGTCACTTCATTCATACTCATAATCCTTTCGAGATCCAAACTCATCATCATCCTGTAAACCTCATTGCGTTTGATTCTGTAAGTATTTGCAATTTCACTTTTTCAATTTCATTTTGTTATTACTCGTTCTTACTATGAGATCTGAATATGAATATATATATATATATATATGTATATGTATATCTTCATGATTTATGGATTGAATTTTTGATTTATCGGCATCATGTTAATCGGCATTTAGGAGTTTAGTTTATTGTTGTTTGAAATTATGGAAGGTTGAATTTAAAGGTTGAATTCAAGTGTTGGAATGATTTGATTTGATTTGATCCAATTTAAAGGTATTTTGTAGTACTGGCTTCATTATGTGAAAAGGAGTACTAGCAAAGGAGAATTGATTCATAACTAATACTCTATAACTACTGACCTATGAATGCCAATTCTTCTAGGACTTCTTTAATTTATGGTTAACATGAATATGGTTATCTATACTGATTTTTTATATTTGTAGGGTTTTTTTTTGTATATCTTTGTGTATGTAACTATGTATCAATGTTGTATGTTAATTCTGAAGTAAAAAAGTAACATTTGACTCTCGGAAGTTGAAGTAGGATTCAGGAGTTATCGTGTAGGAGTAAATTTTGGGCTGGTAGTATTTGGTGGAATCTAAATGTAGAAGAGTTTCTAACAAACTACATATTTTTGTTTAATGTTTATCCACAAAAAAGGTAGGATCTGATCATCTGAACATGTGATCTTGTACAAAGAGAGGGGCTACTGGTTGTGTAAATAGGAGGATCTTGTGAAAAAGAGTCCATCATGATATGCAATATTATAACCGTAACATGGCAAGGTGAAGAATGAAACTGAGAGAAGTTATTTGCATGTAAACTATACTCACTTGCTATTAATAGAGTCTTAAGTGAGAGGCTGGTACTGGCATTATGGTCACATGTGAGAAGAATATATATCTGAGTATGTGACACTATGGACTATTAAGCTTATCTGCAAACTGTGCTATTAGTTCACTTTAATGTTTCAGGTGGCATTCCTACTTAATAACCAGCCATATTTAACTTGCATTTGGCAGTGCCATTACCTGGCTATCTAGTACTGATGACAAGATTATTGCAGGTGATCATATGTATTTACCTGCCAATGCCAGTAATGCGAAGAAACATGAACAGTTTTGTTCTTATTATCTCTGAGTGCTGTGGGAAGGGGAGATGAAGTTCTTTATATCTATTTTGGCATTAAGTTTTGGGATGGCATGTTACATGGCTTAAAACTTTCAGATTTCTGTAAACATGGCATTTAGTGGAATTGCAGAGATTTTTTCTTCTGTGACAAGTCGTTTCTCATCTCCAAAATCTTCTACTAGTCCATATGCATCATCTGGATTACCACCGCTAGGTAGTCCTTCCCATGGTTTCGGTTTTCCCAATTCTAGACAAAAGAACCTTTTAAGACTCTCCTCATCCCTTCAAGATTTCTCTGCATATCGTCGACTTGATCCAGAGGATGGTAGTCCTAGCCCCGGAATTGAGAATAGTTCACCGAATATGAACCAGCAATATGTGTTAAGAGAGAATGGTGGGACTAGTTTCTCCAAGGAGAAGTCATTGTTGCAAACTGTCGTTCGAAGAAAGTGGGTGCGTGTAATCATGGTCCTCTTTTGCTTGCTGTTGTTGGCTTCTCTTCTCGGATTCCTATTTTTCTACTCCAACTGGTCTCAAGGATCAGCCAGATTCTACGTTGTACTTGATTGTGGTAGCACTGGAACGCGGGTATATGTATACCAGGCATCCATAAATCACAAAAAAAGTGGCAGCCTTCCTATTCTGTTGAAGTCAATACCAGAGGATATTCTTCAGAGCAAACCTAGTTCTCAGAGTGGGAGAGCTTATAACCGTATGGAGACAGAACCTGGGTTTGACAAACTGGTGCATAACGTATCTGGCTTAAGGCAGGCAATAAGGCCACTCCTTAGTTGGGCAGAAAAGCAGATCCCTAAGCATGCTCATAAGACCACTTCGGTGTTCCTTTATGCTACAGCTGGTGTTCGTAGGCTGCCTACTTCAGACTCCGACTGGCTTTTGAAGAATGCTTGGTCCATAATGAAGAATTCATCTTTCTTGTGTCGGAGAGAGTGGATCAAGATTATTAGTGGTATGGAGGAAGCATACTACGGATGGATAGCTTTGAACCATTATGCCCGTGTGCTTGGAGCTCGACCGCAGAAAGAAACATTTGGTGCACTTGATTTGGGTGGCTCATCATTGCAGGTCACATTTGAGAGCAACGACTACCATAACAATGACACTAGCTTAGACCTGCGGATTGGTTCTCTGAACCATCACCTAAGTGCCTATTCTCTGGCGGGTTATGGTCTTAATGACGCTTTTGATAAATCTGTGGTTCATCTCTTAAAGAAGAGTCCCCAATTTAGTAAGGCTAATTTACTAAAAGGAAAGGCTGTAATCCGACATCCTTGCCTGCATTCTGGGTACAAAGAGAAATACATTTGCTCCCAGTGTCAATCTGCATTTCAAGCTGACGTGAGACCAAACAGAAGGAAGGTTTTGGGTAAAGGAGCGAAATCGGGAATTCCAGTTCAGTTGATTGGTGCTCCAAAATGGGAGGAATGCAGTGCATTGGCAAAAACCACTGTCAATTTATCAGAATGGTCAGATACAAGTCCAGGGATTGATTGTGATTTGCACCCTTGTGCTCTTCAAAAAAACCTGCCTCGTCCATATGGACATTTCTATGCCATGTCTGGCTTTTATGTGGTTTATCGGTTTTTCAATTTGAGTGCTGATGCTGCCCTTGATGATGTTTTAGAAAAGGGTCGGGAATTTTGTGAAAAAACATGGTATGTTGCTAAAAGGAGTGTTCCACCGCAGCCCTTCATAGAGCAATATTGCTTCAGGGCACCATATATCGTGTTACTATTGAGAGAAGGCTTGCACATAACAGATCGTCAAGTCAACATTGGTTCAGGAGGTATTACTTGGACAACAGGGGTTGCCCTGTTGGAAGCTGGGAATGCAATATCATCCAGACCGAACCTGTATACCTACAGATTGTCTGAAATGAAAACGAACCCAGTTGTCATCTCCATGATTTTATTTGTTTCCTTGTGCCTTGTAGTCTGTGCCTTGTCATGTGCTGGTAATTGTGTGCCAAGGTTCTTCCGCAGGCTATATCTACCACTTTTCAGGCACAACAGTGCCTCGGGGAGTTCTGTTCTCAATATATCAAGTCCTTTCAATTTTCGGCGTTGGAGTCCTATCATTTCAGGTAATTTCTTCTAACATATAGTTTACTTATTATGCATGAGTTATTCTCTAATTTATATGGGTCGTATGTCAAGTGAACTCTGAACATATTGGACACCAAAATTTCATGGTAGCTGAAATAACTTCACTTTTTTCAATGATTTCAAGCAAGATGGCTCTAAGTTAAAATTCAGTTTACATCATCTAAATGCTCGTGGGTTTGTGGTGCAACTTATGATTTCCTATGTGCAGCTGGGTAGGAAAGCTTTCTCTAACAAAATGCAAACTAGAATGCGAGGGTGTGCATCATCATGTAGGCAATATATAAATCTATTTAAATGTCAATAGTTCTATAGTCTTCCAGCTGTGGGTTGTAGTCAGCCGTAACCTTACTGGATGTCTCACCTGAATGGATGGCCATCAATGCAGTACTGAATACTGATGTTGATATATAATCAAAATTAACCTTCCAAAATTGAGAAAATGTAATGGATATGTGGCTACTTAAAAGCGAAAAAATGAGTGTCAACTAGGTTCAGGATCTTTACGGTCGTGCATTTCATCCTTTGCCCAGTTCCGATTTTATTTCTTCTATATCAGTCAGTTACTTTTGTGTTCTGAAGGTTAAGATAACTCTAATAGTTAATCTCCTCACAGTTTCAGTTCATTTTATTCAACTGTCTGCATGTAAGATTATAGTAGTTCCTGACTAGAGGCATGATTTCCATTTATCTTTTATATTTAAATTTCTGCATCTATATTCTGAGTAGCTCTTATTGGGGGTATAGTACTATAGTCAGGTATTATCATATATTCATATCCATATTTGCTCTGCTTGTATTTTGTATGGACACATACATATATATATATATATATATATAGAGAGAGAGAGAGAGAGAGAGAGGAAAGTTCAAATGTGAACCACTTTTTGGTTGTGAACGTGAGGACATCTGAGAGCGCGACACGTGGCGGCTTTGAGTGTGGTCCCCCCCTTTAATTCAATGCCCTCCCATGAATCGCGCCTAGTCATCCGCCGTGGACATGACGTGGAGCCTAGTCATCCGCCACGTGTCGCGCTCTCGGCTGTCCTCACGTTCACAACCAAAAAGTGGTTCACATTTGAACCTGCCCCTATATATATATATATATAGAGAGAGAGAGAGAGAGAGAGAGAGAGAGGGAAAGTTCAAATGTGAACCCCTTTTTGGTTGTGAACGTGAGGACAACCGAGAGCGCGACACGTGGCGGATGACTAGGCGCCACGTCGGCTTTGAGTGTGGTCCCTCCCTTTAATTCAATGCCCTCCCCATGAATTGCGCCTAGTCATCCGCCGTGGACATGACGTGGCGCCTAGTCATCCGCCACGTGTCGTGCTCTCGGTTGTCCTCACGTTCACAACCAAAAAGTGGTTCACATTTGAACCCACCCCTATATATATATATATATATATGTATGCTTTATTGAATATGTATCTGGATATTTTATGCGTTTACATGTTATTTGATGGTTGATGAGAATTAGAGAATTGTCTATTAAATTTTATATAGAGAAGATATTTGTAGAAAGCAATGCATATAACTTCTTATTTTTCTAATCATTTTACTATTCAATAACAAGATACAATTGTTATTCCTTACAGCCCATAAAAAAGTGAACGCTTTACTTGACAAGTATTTCAACAATTGATTAAATGTCTATATATGCCCCATAGAAAAATGTCTATTTGAGCATCCTAACAAGTTTGTTAGGACACTTATGAAAAGCGTCTATGAACACATTTCCATAGGACACCTTTGAAACACTCTTTTTATTAATATAAAAGGACTAGCTTTATCTCAAAAGTGTCTTAAGAGGACATCCAAAAGTTATAATAGCAGTAACAATCCTTACATCTAGACATATTTGACATCCCATAAAGCCAATGTTGCAGTGAAACTTGCATTATTTGGAACAACTCCAAACATTTTCCTTTTCACCATAATATCTATGCTACTTGCATAATTTTAAGTTTGCTGTTGATTTCCATGTTTAAAATTTGTCATTTATGGTGTCTCACTCAGGGGAAGGTAGAGTTAAGATGCCTCTGAGCCCAGTGGCAAGTGCTCAAAACAGACCTTTTGGTCCTGATATCCAGCTGGCTGAATCTTCATTATACCCATCATCTAGCAATGTTGCACATAGTTTTTCTTCAAGTAGCTTGGGGCAGGCCCAGTTTGACAATAATGGCAGTAACATGAGTGGATTCTACCCCGGCCCTCACCGAGGTCAAATGCGTCTCCAGAGCAGACGATCGCAATCTCGAGAAGATCTTAATTGTTCAGTTGCCGATGCACATTTGGTGAAGGTTTGATGAGGTACCTCCTGTTTTCCCCACCACTTTGTGCCAATATGCCTTATTGCTCAAAATAAACTCATGGGGACTTTGTAAAACGGTTTTTGACCCTGATGCGAGTCAACTCGAATGAATGACTGATTGGAGATGGGTGAAAAGCGGGTGATGGCTGACCCGAGATGGTTAGGGCTGAGCCCTGTAAATAGCTTAACACGTTGACCTTGAGTACACATCGTTTGACCAATCTGTATTGGTTTGGAATGATGGTGGATCTGTTTCGAGGTTGTTGGAGGTGAGGCCTAATCACGGGTTGCCGTTATTTTGAAGGGATTTTTTGTACAATCGATTCGCTGCTTTTTAAGTAGAAAAAGATGGAATGTTAACATATTGGCCTAATTGGGGGATTCTTTTTGTACAATATACCATAGATGTTTTCGGCTAAAGTTAGATTTATGTTCCAAGTGATGTCGTTTTCTGACTCTGCGAGCTTTCTATGTCTTAGAATTGGACTAACTGAAAGCCCTCTCGAGTCTCGAGGAGGTTGTTTTTATGAGAATGGTTAGATACAATGTCTTTTTCCGTTTTCGAGCAAGTAGGCATCTATCAACATTTTACGTTAACATGTTTGTGTCCTATTGTATTTCTTTCTAAATTTTGGTTTCATATGAACTTACCACCTTTAACGTTTCTTCGTGAAAATAGTAACCGATCAAATGTTTTTCCAAAGGAAAACATGGATGCCAATTTGACTGTGTTGATATCAACCGATGAATTGAGTTTGAAATTGCTTCAATTTCGATCTCAAGCATGAAATCATGATTGACATGAGTTTTAGAAGAAAATAAACTGAGCTTTACATTTGGTAAATTTCATCTTGTAATACTTTTTACCTTTCCAGCAAATTTCAAGCTACAACTTGCATAAGATAAATTACTCATGATCAAGATTCATCTTATTTTTAGATGACATTCAAACATTTAATATATTGCCAATTTTATTAATAAAATCTACTTGTGGTTTGTGAAGTGTCAAGTAATGCAAAAAAGTTAAAAGTATTTAAATAATAATGAGAAATCAATGAGAAAAAACCAATGCATCCTTTGCACCTGAATCAGTCAACAGACCCCCCTGAATAATTGTGTTCAAAATTTGTATAATTATAACCCTATTTAGATTCAACAACAGCATCCATAAAATATAAAATTGAAAAAATTTACTATCAAAACCTTGTAAGAACACTGTCTCGTATCTTCGCTTTCCTAAAGCCTTTTGCCTCTCTAAATCTACATAAGCAAGCGGCTCATCTGCAAGAAATAGTCGGGCAGCCAAACTTCCCTTCCAAATACCATCTCGAAACGCACATCGCATGATATCTGGTAGAACTGGTCGGGTACTTGTACATTTCACTTCTGCTCCAGATCAATGTACAACAGTCTCAAAGCAAGTCTTCGGTTCCAGTTAGTTTGGCATATTCGGCTTCGTTAATAGCTCCTTTTTTCAGCTTTTTCAAAAGTCGATATTCTCTTGTAAGCTCGTCATCATCCTCAGCTGACTGTATAGCACGTCGCTGCTTGGCTGTTCTCTTCTTCATGACAGCAGGCGCGTTTTTTGTGGTAGATTTAGCCTTGTGGGTTTTTGGTTCTTTCTGCACATCTTTCTTCACTTGCAGATTTTGCTTTCTTTGTTTCTCTCTAGATTTATCCCTGAAACAATAAAGATAAAAACCCGTTTGATTTTTGGATCATAAAGATAATGCTTCCCATATTTACGTTGATGCCCATTGCTATATTTTTGGCACAAAAGATCTTCTTGTTTCTGTACCATATGCATCTAACTTTAGGCTTTACTTTCCAACTAGCTTTTTACCAAGAATTTCAAGACCAATTCATAGTTTTTTATAAAAAATAAGTAGTTCATAATTTCCCATCACGATTTTATCATGAATGTGACATTGGAGCTAAAGAATGAAGTTAAAGATACACTATCGATGCACAAGTTAAAGTTTCATAATTAGAAATATTATTTGTGACTTGACGGTTGTTGATGATCAAGCAAAGGATCCAAAGTTGGTAATGGTTTAGTTAGTTTTTGCAGAAAACTATGATCCTGTCCCCAAATTCATAACATGACTAATAAAATCAAAGTTCTATTCCCATGGGCTTGCACCCCTCTGCTAGCCTCAGCCACTAAGTCAGCTGTGAAATGCCTCCTACACATGTTCCTAAGGTGGGTTCCATGTGAGGTCCATCAGGGTCGCCGGTAATCAATCTTTTTTGTTTGCTCAAATATCAAAGTTTTTGATTATTCAAGATCAAATTTAAGTAAATCCCATTATGAATTTGGAATAGAATCTGGTGAAGCATAATATCAAACTTATGTTTAATCCACGAATGCCAAGAAGAGTGTAAAGGTTAAGGTAAAACTTACTTGAACTTGATCTCCTCCAAGTTTACATCTTCAGCAGCAATAAAACCGTCGGTAGAAAGTGAGTTTTGTTTTACCTCAGACATTGTAGGTAGCTGCAATAAGCCATAGTCCATGCCTAACTTTCCGATCTCTAGGTCTTTCCATCTGATGATAAGAAAAATGGCTAAAATATCAGACAGAAAACACAACATCCCGTCACACATGATAGAACAGATGGCATCGAATGTAACCTGAGAATGTAATTGCAGTGATGCTCTTTATAAGCACGAATGTAGGAAACGAATGCTCTTAGTCCTTTTTCCATGACATCACGATCCTTCTTTGCAGCAGCACGTAGCTGAATACAATAGTTGCGTATAGAGAGGAAAAATGAGTACACAAGTCTTTTCTAAGCCTACTAAGGGGCTGTTTGGTTGGTTTTCCATTAAGTACCGTATAGATAAAGTCGTATGTGTGGATTAATCTGTCTGTGTATAGACCGGTAAGGTCTTTGATGGGGAGAGCTTTTTCATAGATGAAAGAAACATGTTTTTTGATTGGGAGCGACAGGTTTGGAAAACCTTGGCATAAAGCTCCCCCTAGAAGCTTACTCAATAAGCCACTTCCTATACCATTAAGCCAATACTAAACAGTCATGTATAACTAACAGAATAAGTTGTGAGTCTCATTACGCACATTAAGCTGCCAACAAACAAGCCCTAAACCAGATATACACAAATAGAAGGCTGAATTGTAAATATCTAACATTTATTTTATATAAATAATTTAATTAAATTTATCCTGTAAACAAAGTGAGGCAGAAGTGAACGTGGCTTTAACATAAGAGGTGATACTTACATGGGGAACCACATCAAGTGCCTCTTCGGAGCACGTTTTCTCCTCTAGTGGAATCCTTTTAATGCGCAAAAATTCTACATACGCCTCCTCCTACATGACCATTGCAAGGAACATGTTAAAAGTGATCATCAAACAAGATTTGAACGATGTAAAAAGAGTGAACAAAGTCGAACTCAAACCTTCGGTAAAAGAAAAACAATGGCACTTCCTTGTCGTCCCAGTCTTGCAGTCCGCCCAACTCTATGAATGAACACATTAGGATCCTGAGGAGGGTCATACTGCAAGCAACAGATGCACTTATCAGTAAATGGGGGTACAATCAATGATCAACTCGTTTTAGTTTTAATAAAAATCAATCGGTTGATATCCAAATGACGTTGCTAGTTGCTTCAGTGACATGGGTGTCTTCTCAATAAGTGTAAGAGTTAGAGGAAAAGGAAAGACAATTTCTAAATTAGTTAAGAAGTTTAGAAAGCTGCAGAACCTCAAATTGGGTCAATTCTGAAAAAATTACTCTGTATTGATCAAGCCAATCATATTTATATGGTGGGAAAGCCCAAAACAGCATGTCCAGTCAAATTAGTTTGTTAAAGAGGTTTCTCCTATCTTATTCCGTTTTCTAAAAGCTAGCTAAAAATATGAAGCAACAAAAGTGAACCCACTTACAGAAAGTTATACATTATAACTTAAGGAAAGAGAGAGCTTATTCACCTGAACTATACAATCAACACCTGGAATGTCAAGTCCACGTGCTGCGACATCTGTGCAAAGAAGGATGCCACCCGAAATAGATGTAAATGACGCTAAGGCTTTCTCCCTAGCTGCCTAGCAAAGATAGTAGGAATGTCAGATGGCACAAATTACAGAAGTTGCCTCTTTCAGCCAATGCATTAGGCATAGACCTTCATACTTAGTTTTATCATCTTACCTGCTTCATCTTCCCATGAAGAGAAATTAAGGGCAACCCCTTCAGGACAGCAAGACGTGGAAGTACAACACCCCAATAATCCACACAAGCACAAGTCATGAAGTAGCTGTAGACAAAAGATCATTCATAATTACCTTATGTTAATGAAAAGTTTTGCTGTTGATCGGTCAAAAAGCATTTAAAGTTGACTCACACTATCATCTTTTTAGACTTGTTCTTGATGAAGAAATCCACGAGCTGTGATGATTTCTTGTCGGCTTCACATGTGATAAACTGCAATTCACAAAAAAGTATAACAAATGCAACACTGTGTTAGTTATACAACCACAGGCATCCACTTACAGGAACGTTAATTGAAATCAGATAATATCAAATTATTTTCTAAAAGATAAAAATTTGGTGCATACATGCCTCAATATGAAGGCCTGAAGGTGTTTTTGAGGAGGATGTGTGTCCTGACGAAGAAGAACAGCCTGATGATTTTGTCTCTGCACGAACTTCTACTCTTACAGGGTTCCTTAATCCCGCCTTTGATAGTTCTTCGACAGCCTCGGTTTGAGTGGCTGAGAAAAGACCAGTTCTGCGTAGCTTTGGTAAGCGAGATATTATCGAATTAATCTGCTTCTGAAACCCCATATCCAGTAGTCTGTCAGCCTCATCCAGGATCAAAATCTGTAAAGCCACAAAGTAGTTTATAAAACCACATATGTATGAGGATATAGCATATTTCTCTAGGGGTGAAGCCATTCAGCATACAGACCCAAAAAAAAAGATTATGAAAAGTAGTAAAAGGGAAACTACAAGCTAGCATGAGAACCTGAGACAAAAAAATAAGCCAAACAAAAACCTCATAATTGTAAGGATAAAAACCAAGTAATATATCCTTGAAAAACTAGCAGATCCAAATCTCAAACATATTCTGATAAAACTAAGAAAGGAGGAAATCCTAGATTATATATAAAGATATCACCAAATTAAGATGCAAGGACCCATATATTTTTATTATATATGATTACAATTACATAACCATATCTTACTAGAAAATACAGATGGAGATTTGTGTGTGTGGGGTGGGGTGTTGGGGGGGGGGGGGGGGGGGGGGGGGGGGGGTTAGTTTACATTCTCTATCGATGCAACCGAGGTTATATCCTTAATGCAGGAAGACCAGATGAATAGGGAAAAATAAATTACCTCAAGGTTACGAAAATCCAAGATATCCATGCGATCCATTATGTCATGTAATCTACCAGGTGTGCCTATTAACAAGTTTGCTCCTTCATCCTCTATTTTCTTCATGTCTACTTTAACTTCGGTTCCCCCAACAAGAAGCACCGGCTTAATATTGGGCAGCGATGAAATAAATGGTTGTGCAACATGGAATATTTGTGACGATAACTCTCTTGTTGGAGATATGATAATTCCCAGGACCTGTACACAGTGAAAGACATAAGCCACCCAAAGACAGTAACAATACCAAGATAATAGGTCCAAATGTCTGAACAAATTACGACAAACAAAATTCAAGTACAGAAAAAAATGTAAGACAACGAAAACAGCTAGCAAGAAAAGAGAAATGCTAACTAAAAAGAAAAGCAGCCAAGCTTTAACATCTTGAGCACATCATTAAGATCAATCACAAGTGTTTATGCCTATACAAGTTCCAATCTTATCAACAAAGAACTAGTACAATAGCTATCCAGAGCTTTCTAACACTAGCAGCCAAGTTAATCAACAGCTTATGCTACAAACCAATGATGCACCTAGTTTTGCCTTTACCATTTCACCTTTAACATCACAATCATACATAAAATCACAACAACATTCTCATTACTCATTTAGAACAGCATTTTCAACCAGATAACAGTCCATCAAACCTTATTGAATTAACAATTACCTCAACTTGATGATCACTATCAGTATCCTATTCTAAACACTTCTCCTTCTCCAAATAAACAACAACTTTACTCAATTTCAACTATAAAGAGTTACAAAATCAATTAATCACTACAAAACAATCAGAAGCTACGCTGATTGTGTTCAGAAGAAGATAGCTACCTCCTGAGGTTTAGCAGAAGTGGTACGGCGGAGTATCTCGACGAGCGGAACCACAAAAGCTAGGGTTTTACCAGAACCGGTGGCGGCGTCGACTGCGACGTCCTTGTAGCTGCAGAGCAGAGGTATGGTGGCGGCCTGCACCGGAGTGCAGAAATCGAAGCCGGAATTAGATAGCACGTCGATAACTTCGCCGGAAAGCGGCGGATTTAGGTCGGAAAAACGAGTATCGGTTAAGGCTCTGTTTGGATTCGAAGATTCAGTTGACGCCATGGCTGTTTAAAAGTTAACGGCGGTGAGTAAAAGAAGGGAAGGGTTTGGGGGTTATGGTATTTATATGAATTGAATCCTCTTCGTTTTTTCTGAAAAATGTTGCAATTTGGACCCATCTAATTTTATGTTTTTGTATTTATGGTACTCCAAAGTATACGAAATGTACTCAAATAGTCCTCAAAGTTTTACCAAGACACCAAATATGACAATGAATAGGAAAGCACCAAATTTTTACTACTTGGCTTGTGGGATGCTAGTTAAGAACTTAAAGGGGAAATGTGGTAGAAATCTTGTATTCTTTAAATTTGAATTTAGACGTTACCAAAACCCTGGTAGCTATTGAAGTTTATCTAAGACGACTCCATGCCTTTCTTGGTTTGGGGATTACTCGGTGTGCATGAAATGGGCTAAAAACCCATGGTTACCCAAAAAAGGGTTAAGTATATATCAAAATGTATGTAAGTTGTCACATTTTATTATTATGTGTACCCAACTTTAAAACTTGTCAATTAATGTACTGAACCTGCTAAAATTGTCATTGTATGTATCCAACTTTTTCAAAACCTACCATTTAATGTATCCAACTTGTCACGAAATACATTAAATGGCAATTTTAGCATGTTCGGCACATTAATTGATAAGCTTTAAAGTTGAATACACACAATTATAAAATATGACAACTTTGATACATTTTGGCGTACTTAATCCCCCAAAAAATAAGTAACACATCAAATTTGATGTAGGGTAAGGATCGTTGCACCTAGGGGTATAAACGAGTCGAGCCGAGCTCGAGCTCGATTAAGCTCAGCTCGGCTCGTTTAAGTGTATAAAGCTCGAGCTCGAGCTCGGCTCGTTTTGAGCCTTATGTGTCAAGCTCGAGCTCGAGCTCGTCAAGAATTAAGCAAGCTCAAGCTCGGCTCGTTTACCTATAAATCAATATTTATTATGTATTTTTTATTTTTTAATATTTTTATTATTTATTATTTAATTATTTAATAGTTATTTTTTAATATATATTTATATAATATATATATTAGTTGAGGATCGTTTAGGCTCGCGAGCTTAATTGTAAAAGCTCGAACTCGTTTATTAAACGAGATCGAAATAAGGCTCGAGCTCGGCTCGGGCTCGTTTAACTCGAGCTCGAGTCGAGCTTTTAACGAGTCGATCCCGAGTAGCTCACGAACAACTCGGCTCACTTACACCCCTAGTTGCACCCCCTCACTAACTTATGAAATGACATCACTAACTTATGAAATGACATATTTTCAAACTTCTTGGTAGCTTTTTGTCATAAATAAGTTAACTTTTTTATTTTAAAATGACGTATTTTCAAACTTCTAGGTAACTTTTGAATGTTATTATATCCTTAACAACACCCTAACCTCTACATGTTGATCTAAACATCTGTCTTTAACCTTTCTTTTTTGTTTCTTATCAATTTGTTATGTCCTTGGTCATACTTATCCTCATAAAGGTATAAGTAATATTGGAACATGATGAACTTTGTTCGATCCTTGGTAGCAAATAAAAATACCAAACAAAATTTAGACAATACATATAACTTGAGAAATATAGTGTGAAAAATGGTATTTTTGATGTGTATCTATATATCATATATACTTCACATTATACAAAGGGTGGAGGAAATGTATAAATCTGGTCCATGTGAATTTCCATCGATAGCTTTTAAGGCAGTCAACTTATAGAAACCGATCCAAGATGGCCAATTTCCAAGAAAAAACTGAAGTTTGAAAAAATAAATTTGAAACGATTTTGTGCTTTGTTAATTCATAAGAAACTAAATACAATACTCATAGGAGAAGAAGTCTAAAGCTAACTCACGACTTATTTCTTAAGCCACAAATAAAGCAAGCTTATTTCTTAAGCCCAATAATCCATAACTGCTTATTAGAAGACGATGATTTCAACCTAAATAAATAAAATAAAAATATAAAATAATATTCGTTATTAAAAGTAGGAAGTTGGCATCAACACTTATGTCATATTTTGTGTTAGAAATTATGAATTTGATCATTGCAGGTTGTTTGTTACATTGGCACTAAGGTGGTTTGCAAATCGATTTTGATTTTGACCTTCGAGAATCCAGATGACTCCATTAAGAAATGTTAAAGAGTGGGACTTTTTGATTTATTTACACTTTCTGTATGTTCCTTACTTTATCAAATAAATTTCAATAAAAACGGCTTAACATGTACTAGTATATTAATTTATTAATGTGACCCCACTTCCATCCACTTCCTATCTCCTTCTCGAAGACACCACGAGTTAACCTAATGTCCTTTGATTATCTGACCATCCATAATGGGAGCGTTAAGGGCATCTTTTGTCGATCGGCAAGGCCGTCAACACCGCCGAGGTTCTTTGGCAAGGGAAGAAATTAGCAAGGCCATGCCAACTTGTTAGACTACCCCATCCCACCCTGCCCTCTCTCTCCTTTCTCGCTATCTCTCTCTTCTTTTCTTTTTTATTTATTAATTATTTCGATTGATATCATTGTGGTTGAATTAGTAAGGATTGGTAAGTTTTTGATAAGATCATGGAAGTTGATGTGGTGCTGATGTAACGACTAGTACCATTGGCAAGAGTCGTGACCACTGTGGACGATACCTTTTAGAACATCTTAAAAGATTTTCTAAAATTTCTAAAAAAACAATAACCAAAGTTCAAATTTTTTATGAGAAAATGTATCCAATTACAAAACACTTTTCATTTTAGAGATAACATCATTACTTATATTATTAAAGTATTACATTATATATCTAATAAAATGTTATCTCTTACCTAAACATTTCATATCAAAAAAATTATCATTTCTGAAGAATTCTTCAAATTTAAGAATGTTTACGCCTGCTTTCTATGTTTTTAAAGAAAGTTTTAGAGTATCTGTTTAACTAAAAGAATTTCAAAATCCGTATTTCTTCATTTAAATAAACCGTTAGAGTAGCTCTTAGGCCTCTCTATCTAGTTTAGCCCGTCCCCGTCCCTTCTTCGATGAACCCTTCCCTCCCCCTCCTTCCCCAAAGTAACAATCGCTTTACAATTTTATCCATAACAACGTGGATTTAAAAAAAATTGAATTTGTGAGTTGTACCTAGAACATCACCAACGTCGATTTACCCACGGAACATTATAGATACGAAAGAATAGAAAAGGTAGAATTAAATCAAAAATTTTGGACACAAGACATGCGAATTCGTAATTTTGGTGTCACGGCACGGCACACAACAAAATTGATTGATGTCTTCTTTCATTGACAACAACCTTCATGCAAGATGGCTAATTTTTACCTTTTTGTAGGAGTCCTAAAGTTAAATGGAGGAACACCGTTTAGAACCCTCTACCACATCTGCGCAACATCAGCTTTTTCATAAACCCTCTGAAGCCTTTTCTGTTAGTATCCGAACCCACAAGCCCTCTCACTTTTTTATTTAATTTTAAACACAACACACCGCACACAACACACAACGATTGGATCGGCGTGTGGAAGCCGCCCGAGCCCAAGCTCGCCAGCCCCGTGAGCCGTTACACATGGCCTAACAGTGTTTTCAAACGTCTTACGAAAAATATAATATAACAATAAACGGACCGCATAAACAGAATAACGACTTCCAACAAAAACAAGAAAGGGAACATATGTATATATGCATATGTACATTAACTAATCGACTAACGACCATCACGTTTCAAAAATTCAAAAAGCATAAACGATTGATAGATGGTTGGTTATTTACTTCCAGTTTTAAACTATCTACAACTTCTTGTAATCTTTTTCTTTATCACATATTCTCAATTCAGATATCAGAAGCAAGGAACAATAAAAACACCTTTCTAATCACTATAATTCCACTTCTTATCTGAATACAGACAGACTGTTAGATTTTAAGCTCTAATAGTTTCTATCTTAAACACCCAAATCCAACCCCAACTCTTCCAGTGTAAAATTGCATTCTTCAGGCCTCCCTGGCATCAAAAAATCAAACTCATAATCCCCATAACCATAACCATCTTCCTTCTGCTGATGCTGCTTCTTATATGGGCTCATCGCTTCCTTCTCGAACCAAGGCCTTTCGTTCAGCCCGTCTTCACCCACATCCCCGAAACACCAATTGAACCCGTAACCAAAACGATCCCGTTCATCTTGGTCATATGGCTCGTTCTTCGACCAACGTGGAGAACCGTCTCGATACGTTTCGGTCCCTGTTTCGTGCTTCAAATGAGGACTACTACTTCTCTGTTCCATCATTTCAAGAAGCTCATCCATATCAAACATCTCATCAACATGGCCATCACCTTCTTCCTTGATAATAACCTCTCTCTCTTCTTCTATGGGTTCCTCTTTAACTTCCACTTTAACCATACCCAAATGCCCATTATCATTATTATCAACCTCATGTTTCACATCACGACGGCTATCCGATTCGTCTTCATCTTTCAACCTAACCGTTTCTTTATTCGGACCACCTTCAGACTCCCCAACTCCAAATCCCTCCGAATGACTACAAGTCGTGGTCGAATCACAACTAGAAGCAGCGGCAGAGCAACAACCATTCGACGACGCCATCCGAGAATAGTCGCTCATCGAGCGGCAATTCGGCAAGTTGAGGCGCGCACAGGGTCCGTACATGACCCGTGCAGCCTCGTCGTAGGCCAACGCGGCTTCGACAGCGGACCCGAACGTCCCGAGCCATAATCGACTCCCTCTATTGGGCTCCCGAATCTCGGCCACCCATTTACCCCACGTCCGTTGCCGCACCCCTCTAAAGTTGCACCTCGAGTTCTCGGGCCCGCCTTTACCTTTCATACAACCCTTTTTCGACCCTTTCGCAGGGACTTTCCGAGCCGGTTTCGCTTTCTCGTCCAACGATTCGATCTTGTTGTTGAACTCCTTCCATTTCGCAAGGGTTTCCGCTACGCCTTTCGGTCCTTCACGCCTACTTCGCGATTTCCTCTTCCTCGAGGAGGAATCCATCATCGATTGATCCGTGTTAGAAAGTTGCCCCATTTCTGTATTTCTGAAAACAAAACAAAACAGAACTAATAAGATTTAACTGATTTCAAACAATTAGGGTTTAATATTCCCAAAACCTCTGATTTACAAAGGAAATGAAACAAATACTGTTTTATAGACTCCATAGAAGAAACAAACAAACAAGTGGACATAAAACGCCAAAAAAAAACAAAAAACTTTTCTTGGTGCCGAAGTAATCGGCTATTTATCGCATCATATTAAATGCCAAAAAAGCAAAATATCACAATTTCATGAAAAACGCCAGACTTTTCGTGCTCCCAAAGTTATCACCAAATTGTAATCCAATTTCATCCAATCCAATGCAGTCTCATATTCCATCCAAATACCAAAAATTAACAAAATTTAATGTTTTTCAAATCATCATCGAATTAATTTGGAAACACAATTAACACATAGATCAAACAGTTCACCAACATAAACCCTAATTTCCCAGATCTGAAGAACAAACAAATTTCAAAAATCAAATCAAAATGAAATGATCCTACAAATTATGTCTAGCACAGTTGGTCTTTCTAAAAACCGTAACATCCTGGGGACTGTGGTGGGATCCTAGTCTAACATAAGACATACCCAGTCCCAAGCACTGGTCAAACTGGGTGGGCCCTTCCACCCAATTAAAGACTATGGTTGGACTGTAGTGTTTAGATCAGAGTAAGCTGGATCAGAAAACGGCAGATTAGTGGACTGTCCGTGGTTTCCGATACCACCGGAAAAGTGTGCGTGCGTGTCTGCCGTAGTCGTTCGTTGATTTTATGCAGCTATGGCTTTCAAAAAGAATGAAACATACCTGTTGATAAACATGCAAATCAAAATCCAAAGCTACTTCAGTGTATAAAATCACTAGAATAAACGATTTTCGTGGTGTTTATCCGTTCCAATTTTGCAATAAAAGGTGGTATATATGTATATAGAATCTTGGATATTTTATTAATAAGGGGTTTTGGGAAGAAGAGCTGAATTCGTTAAGAAAAATGAAGATAGTCAACAGGTTTGAGATATTTATAGCCTTCTCTAGATACCTCTAAATTCTTGTTTTCTTTATTTTTATATTTATTTTTTTATTTATATAGAAAAGAATATGGATAGTATATGCATGACGTGTTCCATGATTTGATGGATCCGTGGCTTTCTGAACTCCGGGCGTTTTGACACGTGGCAAACTCAACCTCTTGATTGCGGCTCCCTCCCCTTTCTAGTACCAATCTCATCCTTTCTTGCTGTTGAAGGGTGGTCTCTTCTATTATTGGCCCTATTTTTATGTCTTAATTGCAATTATGCCATTGGTGGTCTTAATTACCCAAAATACCCTCGTCTAATAAGAGGTTTTTACAAGAATCTTCACTATAAAACATAAGTTTTTGTCTAATCGCATGTTCTTATTAAAATCCAGGTACTTGAATAAAAACTTAGGTTTTTGTAATAGTTTCATTTTCTGTTATATAATAATTTACTTAAATAATAATTATAGTATAAATAAGAAAAGGAGATAAGGTTTTTGTAAGAATCTCAATTGTAGAGTTTTAAGGAGGTTCTTAATTTGTTGAGATGACAATGACTTGACAGGAAAAAAAATGGTAAGTTTCTTGGAGGTTCTACCACTATGGATGCTTAAAAAGTTATCCTTTTCGGCCAAAAAAAATTTCGATACACTTCCTTTTTTTAAGAGGGTATTCTAGGTATTTTGCTTGGACTAATCCTTAATTGTAAGTGCTAAGTGTACAAAGATAATTCTTTAGTGGCCACAAGTCTTTAATACCTGGATTCGAATTCGGGGTAAATGGATTATTGAGTCACATCCTCCATAAGTATTAACAAGTACGCCACAAGCCTTGTGGTTTATAATACACTTTTATAACAAGCTTTTGGTTTCTAGTTTTATTTATTTACGCATTAACTCCTTAGCGAAGGTCGTATGAAAGAGTTAAATAAAAAGGTTGTGAAGAAATCTAGATCATTGATTATTTTTATTTTTAAATGTATCCTATGAATTATGTTTGATAAGAAATTAATCTGATACATCTTATCTTAATATGCATTCAAGAGTAGAGATCATTTCTTATCCTTCTAATAATAACTCCATCTCCTACCAAAACCCAACCATTAACTTCTTTTAGTGTCGTCTATATGTTTGTTTTGAACACCTTCAACAAGTATGTTATTTTTTCTTTCAAATTTGGTATCTTTTTTCTTCTATTATTTTAAGAGGAGTTTAACGTAGTTGTTGAAGCAAACTATTTTTGTAACGCCCGTTTTCAGATTTGGAGCTTAGCGGTGTTTGGTTAGTTATTTAACCCGGTTGCATGTTTTAGGAGTCGAGGGGCCGAAGTGTCATTTGTGAAAGTGTAAGGAGGGTGTGGTCAAAAAGGGTTAGAAACCCTCAACTCCCTCATTTGACAGTTCCAGAGATCGAGAGGGAGAGGGAGAGCGACTGGAGGAGACTAAGCAAGGCGAAATTGAAGGTTGCGATCAAGCAATTGGAGAAATAATCGTGTTAGATACGTTAAAGGTATGGAATCTATGCAAGTTTTGATGTCAATTGTCATGTAATTTGGAGTCTATCAATGGTTAGGGTTTGGATGTGGAATGATGATCATAGTATCATCAATTGATGTAATTGGTATGTTTTGGGGTTGAATTACTCGCGTGTAATCGCTAGTTATCGACCCTAGTTGTTGTAGAAACGTAATTTGGATTGTGTTAGTCGAAAAGTGGGTTTGGGATGTGTTTTTCGAGCAAAGTCGCGAGATTGGTCGGACCAGGTGAGTTACGCGACCTGGCCCCGCGACCTGAGGTCGCGCAAGTAGGTCGCGCAACCCCCACTGTGGTGATTTTGATATTTTCGTTTGCGGCCCTTTTCAGGATTTGACTTTGGGCTTATGTTAGGGATGTTATGAGATGTTGATGGGTAGATTTTGAGGGCAAATGGACTAGTCTAGCTATGGCTAAGACTAGTGTTTCGGTATGGAGTATCGAATGGTCCTTTTGGGCTATGTTTGATGTGTTATGTATTTGTGATTGGTTAGGTGATTCGAAGTGATTGTGTTAGCTTGTGAAGTGTATGAATTGCTAGCATCTCGACAGGTGAGTACCTCACTTAACTCTTGTTGTTATGTATGTATGGTTACGATTGCATGTGTGATTATGTGTATGCGTTCCTTCGGGGACATGGTAGAGTACCTATGGTGGTAGTAATACCCCTAGGGAATTATTATGAGATGTGTTCCTTCGGGGACTTGGGAGAGTACCTATGGTGGTAGTAATACCCCTAGGGAATTTGCAGAGGCCTGGTACCAGTGTCGTTTATCCTTCCTTGATGGTATTGAGCCGTAAGGAAGATTGGAGACTTACATGTATGTAGTTGCTATGTACTTGTGATTGTGTGTGCATGATGGTAAGTGGTTAAGTGTGTGCTCACTAAGCTTTATGCTTACCCCGTTGTTGTTTATCCTTTTTAGTGTCAGGTACGTCCCGGAAGGGAAAAGAGAAAGTTTCCGAATGAGACTCCGAGGTTGCAGCAGTTCAGTCTAAGCATGGAGTTTAATAAATAACAAGGTTTAAGGGTTGAGTTAGTTTTTCTTGGTTTGGCATGTAAGCACATGGATTTGGTGGTTTAAACTACGTTCTTGATTTCAAGCATTTAGCTTATATTTTCTAAAAACTTATGATTTGTAAAGGGTTTTAATGTTGGTTTTGGACGAGCTTCCGCTTTTGTACGAACTTGGTTACTTTTCAGTAAAAGCGAATGTTTTCAAAAATTGGGATGTTACAAGTTGGTATCAGAGCCTAGGTTTAAGGGATTCGAGTATTCACAAGTGGTGGATACTTGAACTTAAACCAAATGCTCGTGTTTTCGTAAATAGGAGTAACCAAAACGAAATGTTTTATGAAGAGATGAGTATGAAAAGTTTTATAAAGAAATGAGTATGAATTGTTTTATGGAGAGATGATTATGAAATGTTTTATGGAGAGATGAGTAGTGCGACTGAACTGCGGACCGGAGCATCAGAACGGGGGTGAGCACACTAACCTTACCTATTTTAAGGCATGTTGATTTATTGTGGATGTATGTATGAATTGCATGAGCTTATGGCATGTGTGGCAAGTGAGCATCAGTTGTGTGAATAACTGATGCTATGTAGTTATGTTGAGCATGTACCCCTATGATAGATGTTATGTAATGTAATGTATGCAAGTTGTTGCGTGTATGATGTGAATGTGTGGCATGTGTGATACGTGAGCACTAGTATGTGAATTACTAGTGCTATGCAGTTTAAGTTAAGTATGTATTTCATGATAGCTGTTATGAAACGTATGAATGCATGTATGTCGTATGTGGCTTGGAGATATGTGGATATGAATAAAGAGCATGATGTCTGTTATATACTTAATTGGTAGATGAGCTATTAAAGCTGTATGTATGATAAGTTATGTAAAGTTATGGCATGTGTAGTATTTGAGCAGAAATTGCATGATAGACAAGCGTGTAGTACTATTGTAGTTGCTTGAAGTATAGATATTGCATGTAAGCCTGGTGTAGGCTAGTAGTACTTGATTATGAGTAGAAAAGCGTGTAGCATGTTATGTGATTGACTGATAGACGAGCTATTAAAGCTCTAGTGTAAAGGTTATGTATGGGGCAACTAGTTGGGGATCAGGATTTTTGTGATGATGTCGAGGCTAGATATGTAGAGTGTATTTATAATGATACAATGGCCCGTATCATTGCAAATACATTGTGCATATCAGGAATTGATATAGTCACATGAGTTCTATGAACTAACTGGATTGTCGGGATGGGGTAGTAGTATGATTGGACCTTCGTGAGTGTCCTTAAGGTAAGTAGTTAGACCCCTAAGTAGCATGTGATGAGGAGAGAATATGAAGCTAAGGTCATTGACCTGAGCTAGGAGACGGCATGGGACGGAAAGTAGAGTGGTGTTTAAAATGGTATGTTAATTGAATCAGTAAGGATAGACCACTCAGTAGCATGTTGGGAATTGAGATGACAGTATGAATAGAATATATGTGTATAGTTAGTGGATTAGAGAGAGCAGTAGACGAGATAGGAGAAGTTCTCTATGAGATCCCTCTTGGATTTTCGAGCGTGAAGGGCAAGAAGTAACCCAGGTGGTTAGCAGCAGTCTAGAAGCAGTTATGGCCGCATAAGTCGGCGATGCAGTATGCTCTCAGTCTGCTGAGGCTAGAGCAGTTAGTTGCGAGGCTTCTCGGCATGTCAATCGCCGATTTTCGAAGGAAAGAAGGATCCAGTGGCTGATACCCACCAGAATTCTGGGCGGAGGATGCTTTCTGCACTGGTTTGCATGGCGGAGGTAGAGGTCAGGTTGCTGTGAGCCTGCTTAGAGGAGTCACAAAGGATCGATGGGAGTTGATCGTTTGGTAGAGGGCATTGAAGCAAGTGGAAGAGTATGACGTTGGAGCAACTATCCAGCTTTCAGGAGGACAGAGGGTACCTCGGTTAGAGATAGAGAGGCTAACCAGCGAGTCACTATCGGTAGTTCAACCTATCGGATTAGTAAATGAGATTACTGGCAAGTTGCTAGAGGCGGTCACTCTGTTGATCAAAGTATGTTGCAAACGAAGGAAGGAAGGTGTGCAGGTATGTTGAAATGTTAGAGCCAAAGATAAGAGAAGTTATGGTGACAGTAAGGTGCGCTGATTTTATCAGATGCATGAGGTAACGTGGGACAGAGAGAGTTAGAATTGGAGAGGCAAGGAAGAAGGGTGTTACCACCGGACTCGGGGGCATGTGTTCCAGTTGATAGCAGAAGAGGCAATGATGGAGTTAGACGTTGTGACAGGGTAAGCAAGGGAGTTCGTTAGAAGTGGAAGTACGCAGCAGACGAGGAGTAACGTTGGAGTAGTGATGTGTATAAGGATAAAGTGGTAGTTGGGATAGATTGGTTAAGTCAGAACTGAGCTCGCACTGACTGCGAGAATCAGCAAGTAGTAGTTCAAACCCAAGTGGGGGAGAACTGACTATCGAAGTACATGGGAGGAGACTACTGAAGGTATATGTTTGGGCTAAGGTCAGGAAGCATGTCTTTCATGGAGGTAGCAGCTACTTAGCGTAAGTGGTCGATAGCCGAGCTGAGACAAGAAGAAGACGGTAGCGAACGTGCCAGTGGTCAGCGAGTATCCGGATGTATTCCCGGATGACTTGCCTGACATTCCTCGTGAGAGGCAAGTGGAGTTCCAGATCAGGCTAATTCCGGGGGTGGTGTCGGTAGCTAAGACCTGTACCGGGTAGCACCTCCGGAGATGCAGGGATTGTTGCGGATGTGTGTTGATTGCCGAGAGTTAACCAAGCTTACGGTAAAGAATAGATACCCGCTGTCGAGGATCGACGATCTCTTCGATCAGCTTCAGGGAGCCATGCAGTTCTCGAAGATAGATCTTCGCTCAGGGTACCACCAGTTGGAGGTTCGAGAGGAGAAGGAGCATAAGATGGCCTTTCGTACTCGATATGGGCATTTCGGGTTCATTGTGATGCCATTCGGGTAGACGAACGCGCCGACAGCTTTACTGGACCTGATGAACCGGGTCTGCAGGTCGATGACGGGTAGATCAGTGATTGTATGCATAGATAATATACCGATCCATTTGGGATTGAAGGAGGATCATGTGGAGCACTTTCGAGATGTATTGGAGACTTTACGTAATGAGTAGTTGTGTGAGGAGAAGAGAAGACAACAGCGATCGAGACATTGAGAATAAGGCTATGCGAAGCACCGGTGTTGACTTCACCGGAGAAGGTAGAGGACATGGCAGTTTATTGTAGTACTTCTTACCTTGGGTTAGTTGTAATATGACGTAGCATGGGAAGTAAATGGTTGTTGTAAAGATATGTGTTGTGTGTATGTGTTGTACGTGATAGTAGAGGGTAGATATATGTTGGATGTGAATAGCGTGTTTTGTGTACTTTCGGGCAGCCTTGTACCCGTAAGGGTCGAGGGGATAGTATCGTTCTCGTTAGAGGAGGAGGCAGGATCAGTTCCGTTCGTGGAACGGAGAGCAGTTATATGTGTGCAGATGTGTTATGTTATGAAATCCATCGTATTCCGTAGGAAACGATGTGATGATGAGATGTGTTTTGGGTTGTGACCTGGACTGGGCAACTCCAAAGCAAACCGTGAGGGAGTAGGGGTGACCGGTTAGGACCCTGTTTCTCCAAAGCAGGTAAGTTGTAGTCTTTTAAGTCGTTGAGACCGCGTATAGATTCCAGTATCAGAGACGTAAGGTCGGATTGCTAGTGGCCAGAGTTGAACAGGGATGTGGAACAGTGTTAGGCGTGTCTAAGAGTGAAGGTTGAGTTAGAGTTAGAGTTACCGGATGGAAGTAAGGGCATGTGATGAAGGATTTGTTTGCAAAGTTTTTTGTACTGTTAGAAACCATGATGTTGTGTGGGGACAGTGGACAGACTGACGGGCAGAGCGAGAGGATGATGCAGACTCTCAGGTGCATGTTAAGAGCTTGTGTGTGGACATTTGGAGGAAGTTGGGATACGTATCTACCGTGGGCAGAGTTCTTGTATAACAGCCGCTTTCATGCCAGCATCGGCATGCCTTTTTATGAGATGTTGTATGAGAAGAGAGGTAAGACTCTCATCTTCTAGGGAGAGGTTGGTCAGAGTGAGTTGGGCAGTACTGAAGTTATGCAGAAGGAGGCTGAGAGTATTCAGTGGAAACCGGATGATGAGATGAGACAGAACTACTCAGAGTTGTTCCAGGTATAAGCGATTTCGGGGACGAAATCCTGGTAAGTGGGGGAGAGTTGTAACGCCCCGTTTTCAGATTTGGAGTTTAGCGGTGTTTGGTTAGTTATTTAACCCGGTTGCATGTTTTAGGAGTCGAGGGGTCGAAGTGTCATTTGTGAAAGTGTAAGGAGGGTGTGGTCAAAAAGGGTTAGAAACCCTCAACTCCCTCATTTGACAGTTCCAGAGATCGAGAGGGAGAGGGAGAGCGACTGGAGGAGACTAAGCAAGGCGAAATTGAAGGTTGCGATCAAGCAATTGGAGAAATAATCGTGTTAGATACGTTAAAGGTATGGAATCTATGCAAGTTTTGATGTCAATTGTCATGTAATTTGGAGTCTGTCAATGGTTAGGGTTTGGATGTGGAATGATGATCATAGTATCATCAATTGATGTAATTGGTATGTTTTGGGGTTGAATTACTCGCGTGTAATCGCTAGTTATCGACCCTAGTTGTTGTAGAAACGTAATTTGGATTGTGTTAGTCGAAAAGTGGGTTTGGGATGTGTTTTTCGAGCAAAGTCGCGAGATTGGTCGGACCAGGTGAGTTACGCGACCTGGCCCCGCGACCTGAGGTCGCGCAAGTAGGTCGCGCAACCCCCACTGTGGTGATTTTGATATTTTCGTTTGCGGCCCTTTTCAGGATTTGACTTTGGGCTTATGTTAGGGATGTTATGAGATGTTGATGGGTAGATTTTGAGGGCAAATGGACTAGTCTAGCTATGGCTAAGACTAGTGTTTCGGTATGGAGTATCGAATGGTCCTTTTGGGCTATGTTTGATGTGTTATGTATTTGTGATTGGTTAGGTGATTCGAAGTGATTGTGTTAGCTTGTGAAGTGTATGAATTGCTAGCATCTCGACAGGTGAGTACCTCACTTAACTCTTGTTGTTATGTATGTATGGTTACGATTGCATGTGTGATTATGTGTATGCGTTCCTTCGGGGACATGGTAGAGTACCTATGGTGGTAGTAATACCCCTAGGGAATTATTATGAGATGTGTTCCTTCGGGGACTTGGGAGAGTACCTATGGTGGTAGTAATACCCCTAGGGAATTTGCAGAGGCCTGGTACCAGTGTCGTTTATCCTTCCTTGATGGTATTGAGCCGTAAGGAAGATTGGAGACTTACATGTATGTAGTTGCTATGTACTTGTGATTGTGTGTGCATGATGGTAAGTGGTTAAGTGTGTGCTCACTAAGCTTTATGCTTACCCCGTTGTTGTTTATCCTTTTTAGTGTCAGGTACGTCCCGGAAGGGAAAAGAGAAAGTTTCCGAATGAGACTCCGAGGTTGCAGCAGTTCAGTCTAAGCATGGAGTTTAATAAATAACAAGGTTTAAGGGTTGAGTTAGTTTTTCTTGGTTTGGCATGTAAGCACATGGATTTGGTGGTTTAAACTACGTTCTTGATTTCAAGCATTTAGCTTATATTTTCTAAAAACTTATGATTTGTAAAGGGTTTTAATGTTGGTTTTGGACGAGCTTCCGCTTTTGTACGAACTTGGTTACTTTTCAGTAAAAGCGAATGTTTTCAAAAATTGGGATGTTACAATTTTTTACGTCTTCAACTTTTTTAAATAATATAATTGTTAAAAATACTCTTAAAACATAAATATTGGGTATGATCGAATTTGATAAGAGGGAAGATATAGAAACAATAGTGAATTACACTTTAGGTCCATATGTTTGCATTATTAACCTTCTGAACTTAATTTATTACAATGGTAAAAGATATCGTTCCGGGAAAAAATTACAATAGTAAAGGATACTCTCATTTTAAGTGTTATTTATATTTTGTTAGCGTGTCCGTTTATTTCCTTTTAGTGGCCACATAGGGGACTGTTAGGAATTATGTGCAGAGTTGACAAACCAAGTGATTATACATCCAATGTTGCAAGACACTTGAGGGTCACACCTGTGAGAACCTATAAGTCGAACAAGTTAGATGAAATCCCGAAATGGAGAGTTAGGATTTATAATAGTGTATTATAAATCTATTGGGTAATTTCAGTCAGAATTACCAAAGTTGGAGGGTTATTAATTAATTAGGATATTATATATTTATTAAGATAAATAAATATATAATAGTTAATTAATAAAGATTTTATATATTAGATAAATATATAAATCGTAATTATCGTATGCAAATTCTTTTCCAGCTAATTAAATAAGGAAAGGATTTGAGATAATTATTATAAGGAAACTGAATTCCTTACAAACTGTGTTTTTCCTCCATATAAATAAAGCCTATGGGTTAAGGAAAAACATTAAGCCTTTTCAGTTGAGAAATCAGTTCTCTGTCTCCTCCTCCTCTCTCCCAAAACCGGCGCACCAAAACCCTCTTTCCCCCGGGTCGGTTTTCTTTGTTCGGGTTTCACGGTTCTACTAGAGGAACGTTCGTTGGTTGATTACGGGTGGACTAATTCTCAAGCATCCAGGTAAATAAATCTAACCTAATCCTTTAGGTTTAGAGCTACAAACGATTAAGATCATTAGGCTTTATGGGTTTTTAGCTTTTATCGCTTCCGCACTAATAAGATTAGAAACAGCGTGTTTCTGATCACGTGGGTTTTAACAGTTTGTTTTAAACCTACGAGATATATCAAACCAGCGAGGTTTTGATAAGATCTGAGATAATCCTCGGATCAGTTTGATCCAAGGATACCCACAAAAACCCAACAGTGGTATCAGAGCCATTGTTAAATCGTTTTTAGCTGTTTATCAGTTTATCTGTATGTGATCCGTTAAAATTTGTTTCTTGTGTTTTAAGTTTAAAATTCTGATCTTAATATGGTTTATAAAATTTTAAAACTTTGTTTATCGTTCAATCATACCCGAATTTTCAACCAGACCGGTGGCCATAACCACCAGCGTGGTGGTGGCGGCATTGGTTGTCGACCCAAACACCGGCCAGAACCACCAGCTTGGTGGTAACGGCGGCGGCTGTTGCCGCTCGTACGACCGATGGCCACACCGCACTTAGCGGTGGCGGCTTCTGGCTGCCTTGTCCAAACGAAACACACCACAGATAGTGGTGGAGGCGTCGGTTGTAAAAATCGCCGCCGGTAGGCGGTAATAATGGTTTTTATTCAATTCGCCGGCACTTATGAACACACACACCAGCCGCACCACAACTTGTGGTGGCGGCGTCGGTCATCGTAACCAACCACCACACCGCACCCCAGATCAGTGGTTGTGGTGTGGATGGTGGTAGCTAAATAAGCGCGATGGAACAACCACCGAAGCCGCAAGGCGACGGTGGTGTTCGTTGGTGGACCAAATCGCGGTGGCGGTAGCCGATTGCTGCTGCCGCCTGTCGTGACCGGTGATGGTGGCGACATGTTTCGTTGCTACTGTTGCCGGTGGACAATGACCGAACAATTAATCAATAGTGGTTGCGGCGGGGGTGGTTAAGATCACCGGCCGAGGCTTACGGCGGCGGAACGGCGGCAGTAGCCGACCGAACCACCAGGCCGTATGCCGTATGCGACCACCAAAAACCACCGATGGTAATGATGGCTGACGACAGTCACGGTGGTGAGTGTAGGATCGACCAACCACGGCTGATCCGTGGCCAGACCACGCCAACGCACCAGTTTGGTGGTGAACGGCGATAAACCACGGTGATGACCGTTCGCTACCACCGGCCACTTGATGGGAGCGACGGAAGTTTTTTCGAAATCGTCAGCGGTGGCGGTGGTTATGTGAGCCGGTGACGGCGGCGGTTCTTGACCATCGATTGAACGCAGGGTTTTTCCGTCTCTTGGGCCTAATTGCGTTACCAGGCCCAGAAACCCAATTCTTGGATCAAGTTATGGCCCAAAAGGGGTTTATTAGTTTTAACTATTTTATCCAAATTGGTCGTTTTAGAATATTTTAAAATAATGTTTTATCAAACTAGTTATTTTTGACCAGCTTGGTCAAATGGTTTTTATGTCGTGTCTTAACCAGCTAAGTCAAACACGACACCGTTTAAAGTTCACCCCTTTTAGACAATCTTTTGTTTGA
The DNA here is from genome assembly GCA_030169165.1 of Centaurea solstitialis. Classification (NCBI taxonomy): domain Eukaryota; kingdom Viridiplantae; phylum Streptophyta; class Magnoliopsida; order Asterales; family Asteraceae; genus Centaurea; species Centaurea solstitialis. The sequence goes on from CM058045.1 coordinate 72,927,890, forward strand.
TAAAACCCGGTTTGATATAATTTTGGATAAAAGGGAATTATTTTAGCTAATGAGTTTTATTCATAAAAGTGTATTTTATGAAATTAGATAAAACTAGTTTTAGTCTAAAATATTGTTTTTTGATTTATAAAACAGTTTGTTTTATGAATTAATTAAAACCAAGTTTTTGCTATAATTGAGACAAGATAATTTTAACGGATCCAGGTTTATTCTCGTGATTATAATATTGCTTTTGTTGCATATATACACATAATTGCGTGATTGCTTGAGAACTATATATGAATTTCAGTTTGATTTTACATATATATATATATATACGTTATAGTATTTGCCAACTTAGACCATTGACATGTTTACGGGGAGGCCTGCGTGCCATTTACAACCCCTTATGTAATAATGACCTTAGGTTAGAAATTTGTTTTATTCTTTTGGGATGACGAGGCCAGTGGGAGCTACTTTTTCACTACCGGAGCACTAACAGAACATGGCGAGGCCAGTGGGAGCTACGCGAGTTTTGAAGCTTTTAGTAGAATAGGTCATTATTGGTCCCTAGGAACGAAATTGGCAAATCCTATAATTATCTGTTTTACAATTGCGTAGTTGTTATAATTATCTGTGTGCATGATTAACTGCGTAGTTGATGCTAATAACTGTTAGTTTATTAGATATGTTTTAAAAAGGAATTTTTTAAAACAAGAAGAAAATAGGTTTTATTAACTTTTCAATCGAAAACCTTTAAAGTGGAGCACTTTAAATAAAACCTAATGTATTGTTATAAAAGGAGCAAAATTGACAGAACGGTTAGCTTTTGTCAGTCAAAAAGGGTTATTGAAACAGGTAGTTTCAATTAACCAGTACACTTTAAATCAGTTGATTTCAATTAGCCGAAATTTTAAACAGTTAGTTTAAAATAACATGAATATTTAAAACAGTTAGTTTAGAATATTAATTGCTCTTATAACAACGTATAGATGATTGTTTTATAAAAGGCAAAGTTGACAAAAACAGTAAGTTTTAATCAACTAGGTGTGCTATTAAAACAGCTAGTTTTAGTTAGCAAGTGATTTTAGAACAGTTAGTTTTAAAATTACATGTATGTTTCAAACAGTTAGTTTAAAAACATAAGTAGCCTTCATAAACAATCAGTTTTTCAAAATCCTGGAAATAAAGTTTTTCAAAACCCCGAAAATCATAGATCAGTAGTGCAACCCATCTAGGGGCACCTTCGGCGTAAAGTACATAGGCGTTGTAAGTGATCACACATTCGACGTCTGTGTTCAAACTGAAGCTGAAGGGGTTACATAACTCTGCGAATTATCTCCGGGTGGTACCGGCCAGAGTATAGTGATCAGGTCCCCAAAATGGTGAGATCTGTTTTGGTACTATAATGTTCACCGGGTGGTACCGGGCCAAAAAGCACTAAGAGGGACTAAAACATGCACAGGTAGTTGCCATGGTCCCGAAAAGATCTAGGAGTCATGTCAGTTAGATATGATTGGTAAAAGTCCTTACCTACCGAAATAAATACGGGTCTGGTGGAGCAAGAACATTACGCACATCAGGACGTATGAAATAAGGATCCTAGTCCAATAAATTGATCATTTAAGGGTTTATTGATATTTTATTGGAAATTAGTCTATTTACAGTTGCTAAGACCAAAAGTTTTATTTTGTGTAGATGGCAAGCACTGTTACCAGCACTAACAATCTTTCCCTCCGCTCTATCCTAGAGAAGGATAAGTTGACCGGCTCTAACTTTCTTGACTGGGAGCGCAATCTGATGATTGTGCTCAGACATGAAAGAAAGTGGTATGTGCTTGAAGAGCCACTTGGGGAGGCACCTCCGGCAAACGCTCCGGCTGCTGCCAGAAATGCCCACAAGAAGCACTCAGATGATCTCCTTGATGTTGCCTGTCTGATGTTAGCAACAATGAGCCCAGATCTGCAAGCAGGGCTCATAAATACAAATGCTTACGACATGATCCGCCAGCTGAGGGACATGTTTCAGACTCAGGCTCGTACAGAGCGCTACGATGCCACCAAAGCATTCAATGAGTGCAAGATGGTAAAAGGAACATCAGTAAGTGACCATGTCATGAAAATGAAACGGCACTTAGATCATCTGGAGAGGCTTGGTCATCCTGTTCCGTTGCAGCTAGCAACTGACACCATACTTAATTCACTGTCAGAAGACTACAGGCCCTTTGTAGTCAACTACAACATGAATAACATGGAGAAAACTATAGCAGAGTTACACTCCATGCTTAAGACAGCTGAACTGAATATGGGGAACAAGAACAAGACTAAGGATGTCTTGATGGTAAAGGACGGAGGGGTGAAAAAGAAGAATGGGCAAGCTAGCACCAGCAAGGGAAAAGGACCAGTTCAGGTCATCCAGAGTGCACCCAAGAAAGGCAAGGGCAAGGGCAAGGGCAAGAAGGTTAAGCCAAACAAAGCTAGGACCGAGAATCGCTGCTTCATTTGCAACGAGATCGGTCATTGGAGGCAAAACTGCCCTAAGCGTCATGAAGCAGGTATGTAAACCTCAGAAAATTTATGATTGCTTTGATTTGTCACTTCTTACTTGTTAGCTTACAAGTATACTGATACCTAGAGCAAATGATTATTGCAGGAAATCAGAAATGAAGTGAAGTGCCCAGGAGTTGCCGAGGATCAAAGCACGAGATAATCTAAGTCAAGACATTTTTGAATTTACAGTTTTAGAACAGTTATTTTGGGGGTTTATGTTTTAAACAGTTCTTGAATAATTATGATTTATATAATTTTATGGTTTTATTTTTCAAAAGTTATTGTCTTGACATAGAAATATCTGTTTGTGCTTGATATTCTTATATCTGATCCTAGTTGATGCCTATTATAATTACTTTAATGAAATTAAAGTAATTTGTATAAAAACTATCAAAACACACGAGATTCTATAGGAATGTGTTTTGAGAATAAAACATTTATGAATAATAGTTTTGTGATCAAAAGGAAGAATTTAAGATATTAACTCAGATAGCGTTAATAACAGCATTTATAAAACTAGAATGATTCCAAGTTCTGGAATTAGGATTTGACCAAATCCAGTTAAGTTTTATAAAAGAAATTCTCAAGAATTAACTAATTAAGTTTGATCAAGTTTTATTCAAATGTTTTAAAAGGAGAATTTAGGATATTAACTCAGATAGCGTTAATAACAGTATTTATGAAACTAGAAGAATTCCAAGGTCTGGAATTAGGATTTAACCAAATCCAGTTGAGTTTCATAAAAGGGAAATTCTCAAAGTTCATTACTTGAAATTAGGATTGACTAATCAAAGTCTTGAATAAGTCAATAGTAAATTTTGAGTAATAGTTAGTTTTTATGCAAGCAAGTGGGAGCCCAATTTATTCTCTATCTAGTCTGAGATAAAAGAATAAAAGATATAATTATTGATATATCTCGAAATTCATAAATCCAGGTAGGATAAGAATTCATAAGATATAATTTACCCTTTTAGTTAAAAGGATAAAAGTTTCAAGACCCATGAAACAAAGGTCGTGACTGACTTAAAAATCAATAATTATAGTGTTGGATTAAAATATGTAGCATTCCAGTAGATTTGCCAGGATTGCAAATGGAATCGGATTTCAGGTAGAAATCATTCATCTGCACAGCAACTAAGGAAAGTTGCAGTTTCACATATTCAGGAACTGGAAGTTAGTCCAGGTCTCCAAGTTCATGGAATATGATAGAAGTCTAATTATTGTTTTAAGAAGTGTTTGCAAAACAATAATTAGCAGATACAAGTAAGCAGACTTGTGTTTTTGGTTATCGCTTTGATTAAAATGGTAAACTTTAATCAAAGGGTTTAAAATTGAAGGTAGGTGATACTTCATTTTAGATCAGTATTTAACAAATGTTAAATAGACACTATGAAAGTTGTTAAAAGAAAAGACATTCAAACTTGTTATTATTACAGCGTGTAATATGGACTATACAAGATTGATTTCTTTATCACTTTCACTTTTTTGCATGTTTTTTAATTAATCCAGGAATGAAACTAGTTTCCAGTTTTCATTCAAAATCTGTCCGTGACAACTTATCATTGTGGGAGCATGATAAGGCATTAAAGTCATTGTGAACTTTTAGGTAGTTATGATCAGTTACTGAATAACAGCTACAAGTGTTGTAGACTAAAAGTTGCACAGATATTTGATAGAGTAGCAAATATCGGACGTGATCCGCGGTTGAGATTACTTCTTGGAAATAGTCATAAGTAAATCTCACAGTGGTTGTCCCTATCACCTGAGGTATCTGATTTGATATCATGAGGACTGCTGAATTCTTAGTGCACTCAACCGCTACGCCGTAACAGGGTGGCTATAAAGGGTGTAACTAGATTCAGCGGAAGCCGTGGTGTTAAAGGCAGGTATGCAAGATGGGATTTGCACCTCTTCTCAGAAGAGAGATATTTCTGGGCCCATCTTGACTGACTAAGTATACTGATGAAGTGCATGGCCATGCCCAAACGAACTGATTAGTTCTTTGTCGTTTACCTATCAGTGAAAGTCAGATAATCAAGAAAACAGAATCTTGAGTATTTAGAGTTGACACTTTCCAAGCTCATACTCACAGATGAAATATCGCGATGCAAAGGGAAAAGCCAAGATATACCCAATCGATGAACAGTAGTTTCATAGATACCAATTCCTCACGGAACGTTTATATCACCATATCTGGGTATAAGAGTTCTTGTAACCTGGTCAGCCTAAGTGCCTGTCTAGGGGCCTCCTTAGGTCAGTATAGTCAAAGGTGGTATTGCCAACTTGCACAAGTGGGAGTCTGTTAGGAATTATGTGCAGAGTTGACAAACCAAGTGATTATACATCCAATGTTGCAAGACACTTGAGGGTCACACCTGTGAGAACCTATAAGTCGAACAAGTTAGATGAAATCCCGAAATGGAGAGTTAGGATTTATAATAGTGTATTATAAATCTATTGGGTAATTTCAGTCAGAATTACCAAAGTTGGAGGGTTTTAATTAATTAGGATATTATATATTTATTAAGATAAATAAATATATAATAGTTAATTAATAAAGATTTTATATATTAGATAAATATATAAATCGTAATTATCGTATGCAAATTCTTTTCCAGCTAATTAAATAAGGAAAGGATTTGAGATAATTATTATAAGGAAACTGAATTCCTTACAAACTGTGTTTTTCCTCCATATAAATAAAGCCTATGGGTTAAGGAAAAACATTAAGCCTTTTCAGTTGAGAAATCAGTTCTCTGTCTCCTCCTCCTCTCTCCCAAAACCGGCGCACCAAAACCCTCTTTCCCCCGGGTCGGTTTTCTTTGTTCGGGTTTCACGGTTCTACTAGAGGAACGTTCGTTGGTTGATTACGGGTGGACTAATTCTCAAGCATCCAGGTAAATAAATCTAACCTAATCCTTTAGGTTTAGAGCTACAAACGATTAAGATCATTAGGCTTTATGGGTTTTTAGCTTTTATCGCTTCCGCACTAATAAGATTAGAAACAGCGTGTTTCTGATCACGTGGGTTTTAACAGTTTGTTTTAAACCTACGAGATATATCAAACCAGCGAGGTTTTGATAAGATCTGAGATAATCCTCGGATCAGTTTGATCCAAGGATACCCACAAAAACCCAACAGGGACAACAACCCAAATCTTGTGCAACAATTCTATTTTCTAAAATAGTCGACCGTAACCAGTGGTGGACTTAGATGTAAAGTAAGGGGGGGGGGAGGCCCCTACTTATTTATCAAAACTTTTTGTAGCTCTATGACATTAGTTCCCTCAGTCATTTATGGCAGTTCCCTTAATGACCTTGTCCATTTCGACGAAACCCCTATTCGCTTAACCAATAATCCAATATGGCAAGAGAAAATATTGAAATTGAAACTTATCCTATTCGGTTAATGCAACCTGGACCTGTCAAAACTTTATGTAGTATAAGTATACGCTATATTTACTTCTACAACATTAGTTCCCTCAGTCATTTATGGCAGTGCCCTTAATGACCTTGTCCATTTCGACGAAACCCCCTATTCGGTTAACCAATAATCCAATATGGTAAGAGAAATATTGAAATTGAAACTTATCCTATTCGATTAATGCAACCTAGACCTGTCTTATGTTTGTTAATCATAACTGTCTTATATTTGTTAAACATAACTCAATGTCTAACATCATCTTATGATTGAATTTTGACCATTTTATTTGAATGGCAAGATTCTGTACAACCCAAGGTCACGTCTTCTATGAGAATCGTTGGATATGTGCGAGTGTTTGTATTTTTCAATAAGGAAAAATAAAAGTTCAGATAAACTACAATGCCAAGTTAGTTTTGGTTGGTTTTTCAATCTAAAGCTTGCGAACAAAACTTCAAAGAAAAACTAAAACTTTACACAAAACATCCTATGAAGCTTTGGTCGTTTCATGTGAACTATGGGAACCGAATTTTTAATCGAACAACCGAAGTTTCACACAGATTATCCTTTGAAGCTTTAGTTGCTTTCTTGTGAAATTACTCGGGTTGTTCCATTTGAAGTTTGAGAATCAAAGTTTCATTGAAACAACCAAATCCTTTTACGAGATTTAGTGAAGTTATTAGTTATGACTCTAGTATAAAACTTTGGTTTTTTCATGTAAAGCATGGAAGTTAAAGTTTCACACAAACAATATTATGAAAATTTGGCACAAATATACAGGTTCTTCTGTATGATGATCTTCGAGAACCAAAGAGTTGCTTAAAAAACCAAAGGGGTGTTTGGAATTGCCTACTTAAAGTGTTTATTAACTCATTCCAATGTGATATCATTCATAAGAAGTTTTTTATGTTTGAATGAAGTTTTTTATAATTACTTATATCGGTTTGGCACCAATAATAAAAAGTTTTTGATAGGTTATTTTCTTCTAACTTATTAACTTATTGCAGCGTGGTACGACCATAAGTTATTTCATTCTAACTTGTTTGTTTATTTGTCAAAAAAGAGGTTCAAACGAGAACAATAACGCGACAAAACCTTTTTTATGTACAAAGTCATATATGATTATCACTAACGAGAAAAAGTTGAATTTTTAGCAACCTATGTTGCAGGTAAAAAAAAGGGTGTTGAGAGAGACACCCCACCCTACTAATACCCTACCCTATATAGCCCTTAAATTACTACATATTAAATGCTACTTTTTGACTATTTTTAATTAATGTTCAACTTTTTCTCTAACTTCTAAGTTATCTTATTTTAACAATTAATCACATTATAAAACTAATTTTGACCACATTTAAAAACCATTTATTTATTTAGTTTTCTTAAAATAAATATTACATCAAAAATATATAAATTAAAAATCTAATAATAAGTTAATTTTTAAATTTTTTTTTATAGAAATATAACGATGATTTTTTAACTAGATATAAAAAATTAGTGTATATATATATTCCTATCCAACAATAGAGTGTTCATCAAATAAAAACTATTTTATTAGTGAAAACCCGTGAAAACCAACTAAAATATTTTTTAAGGATTTTTTTAATCAAATACTATGATATTAACTATTGTTACACATATATTTTTTTCATAATGTAAGTATCATCCATTAAAATATAAAAATTATATATATATTATGAATAAAAAATATACAACATTTTTTATTCATATTATGAAAAAAATTCATGGATGATACTCACCTTCATCTAAATCAATTATTTAGCCCATTTATATAGATTTCCATTGGTTCTCTAGATGTACTTACATGATTTCATCGAATTTCAACCACAGATGTCAATGCACATAATGATTTATGCGATGAATTGCATGAAAGTGATGCTTCCATTAAACATTCATGAAACAATGTGCATCCCATGTTATAATATGCATTTAATGAAAATACAATGCATTATAGGTTAGATTATTGCATGAAATTACTAATCATTGATGAATCGAGTAATCAATCATAGTGAACGGATTAAAATAAATGGTTTAGATGAAGGTTGCACATGTTGTAACCATTTACTGGGTTGTATAATAACTTATCCCTATATATATATATATAATATATTAAATATTCAATTTTCTGGGTAGTATACTAGTGTTATTTTTATATCGGGCTTATAAGCTTATTATTTTATTTTTCTACATACATATATATATATATATATATATATATAAAACCTATAATTCAGTATCTACATGTTTTATTCTATTATATACAAGCAAATTATATGCTAAAATACACATTATTGAAATTTATAAAGTTATATAATAAATAATATATTATTTCTTATAAGTAGCAAAACATTTGTCTTTCTAGTTTACTTATTTGAATTTTTTTATAATAATTATAATACATTAATTTTTATTAGTATTTATTAATAAAAAGGAAAAATAAACAAAAAAAAATTATATTAGAAAGAGAGAGAGGAGCAATTAAATGATTGCTCAAACTTCTAGGTATTTTTTTTAAAGATACTATGTAATAAATACTATAGGGCAGGGTGTCTTGTGATCCATAGGGTGGGGGTGTATGAATCCATACCCAAAAAAAATCCTTAGCATTTTGTCCTAAAAAGTTAGTGTTTTAGTATGAAAACACTATAAAAAAAACAACTTATAAGGTTATTACAATTTTATATCATCGTAAACTAATACAAACATATATCTTTACAGATCTCCAAATTAACACCACATAAATTCATAATCATTAACAAAAACATAAGTTGTTTTCAAACAATCCCAAACTTCACAATAACTATACTATTACTATATGGTTTGTGAAATTCTAGATTGAACCCATTGATGTTTGATTTCAATCTCAAGATTCCAAACAACACACTGTGTTTCATTGAAAAAAATGAAACAAATTGAATATAGAAACAAAAATCACCCATCCCCCCAATTTGGGGAAAATCATAATACAATTCTACACAAATTAACACCATTCTTCATCATCAACAAGCTGGCAAATCTCTTGGTGGTTGCTCTAATGTCTGCAGTTCTCCAACCCCATTATCCACCAAGAACACCATTGCCAGTCCCCACCCAATGTGGACATCTAAGTGGCAATGCATAATCCATGTACCTGAAGAAAAAAAAACATAAAAAAAACTTCATCAAGATTTCTTGAAAGTATTGCACACCAAGTGTTTGATGAAATGCCTTCTTTTTACCTGGGTTATTTGCAACGAATCTGATCGCTACCCATCCGTTTACGGGTAAACTGGCAGTGTTTCGTTGAGGCGGGTCCACGAGGTTGAACTTTGCGGTGTCGGTTTTCGGGTTGAAGTTTCCGAACCCTTGTGCGACGATGTAGAAATCGTACCCATGGAGATGGATCGGGTGGTCCTCGCCTGTAAAGATTCCGGTTCCCTGCAAGACGACCTGCACGTTTGCACCGTATCGTAGCTTGTACACCTTGGTTCCACGGCTCGGTTGCCAAAGGGACTTTGGTATGGTACCACCGGTGTAATTGAATGTCAGCGGAGGCTTTGCCGGAAAATCGGTGGTGAAAACACCGGGGATCCGGTGGTGATGCGCCTGCAGCAATGAGAATTTGGACGGGAGAACGAAAGATACGTTGTTCATGCTGGCGGTGAACTGGGTCCCGTTCGGCGCCTGACAGTTCCTCGGGTTCGTTTTCGGCGGGCACTGGTTGACTCCGAGTCCGGCCGTGATGAACAGATTCTCATCGATTGTGGTCGGAACGGCGGGTTTGTTCCGGCTCCGGAATCTGGTGGCGAACGCGGTGGCGGTTTTCGTGTCATTGAACACTGGGAGGGTCGGCATGATCGGCTTCGAAGCGGTGGCGGTTTTGCCATTGTATTCCAAAATGGCGGTGGTGATGGTGTTGTCGAACGGTGCACCTTGTCCGCTGGCGTAAGCACTTGCGGCCATGTAGTATCGAGCCGGTGGCTGATCGGATTCTATTAAGACGTCTGTGGTTTGACCTGGTCCGAGCATGAGCACGTCCGTCGTGAAGGGTTTCACGTATGAAGCATCGGCTCCCACAACCGTGAACTTGTGTTTGGCAATACGGAAGAATAGTTGTTGATTTAATGCTGCATTAATCACCCGAATAAGGTTCGTTTCTCCCCCACTCACCGGGACCACAACCGTATCTACATCCGAAATTAAAACATCGTATCAATTTCGTATCGAGAATTATTAGAATCTGGGGTTTATGATCGAAACAAACCTTTTTTGGAACAGTTATAGAGATCACCCGGTTGACCATTGATCGTGAACGCGTCAGAAACGTTCGGAGCTGCCCCGGTTCTTCTGGCTTCCTTTATGACGTCAATAGGATTCGAGTCCCACCATTCACCTGAATCATCGTCGGCATCATGTTATTACGGTTTGATTTCGAAATGGTTAAATTTTGATTCGGGTTTTTTAAGTTGCATACCGAGAAGAATGACCGAATCAGTATCTGGTTTAGGGAAGGGAAAAAACTCTCCTTCTCTTGGACGAATGATGATAGCACCGTAAACGGTTGCTCTAATCCACGAGCTATGTGCATGCCACCATAACGTTCCTTCTTGTCCTGAAATCGTAAACCTATACGTATAGCTCTTTCCAGGTCTAATCGGGCATTGAGTGATGAATTCAGGACCATCTGCCCATGCTGTCCTAATTTGTCTAACACCATGCCTGAAAAACTCAACAAAACCACATCTTAGTCAAGCTATTTAACCAAATATTCATTATTCATAATGAATATTCAAGTTATTCATTGTGAATATGCATGCATATTCATTATGAATATTTGGTTCCATATGTTTCAGCCTACCAGTGAATGGTGACATTATGTCTAGCTCGGTTGATGACTTTTATCACTAAACTATCGCCATTGTTAACTTCCAACGTCGGCCCTGGCAACTGCCCGTTAACCGTGATCCTATTATGGGTTTCGCACAATCGTTTCACCTTCGTCTCTTTAACCTATTCACATGCCAAATAGTTAAAGTATATCATTACATATCTAATAACTCATCAAGAGATCAAGAATACATACAACAAATCCATGGAAGTGAGTCTTGGCATTTGCCAAAGATGCTAGAGTTGAGAAGAACAAGAAGACAATGAAGGTGGTGGTGGTGGTGGCCATGGGGGATGATGGTCAGATGAGTTTGTGAGAATGGAAATGGATGGTGGTAAGATTTATATAGAGAAGGAGAATGGTGGTTGTTTTGAGGTAGGCAAAGTAGGTTTGTGTGCTCATGGGTTATGGTTCAATTTACAGGACCAATTTGGTGCACCAATGACCTACACCAATTTCAATCATCAATGCTTAATTGCTTTACAAGTCTAAACTTCTGTGTTTTCTAGTTTTACATGCAACAAATTGAGGACTATTCACCTTCTTAAGTGCAACTTGCTAGTTGACCACTTACCAACTGTCACTATATTTCCTTGTGAGTTATTCATTTCATTGTTGGTTAGCTCAACCGGCAATAAAGTTTGGGTTTTTTGAATTTTTGCTCATAGGTCATCGGTTCAAGTCTTGCAACACCACTGGACATTTATCTGGCTGTTCTATAGGGCCTATGAGATTAATGTACAAACTGACCCGAACAACTACGGTCAACAAACAAAAGAAAAAGAACTTCTTTACATTTTTTCCTTTTACGTACTCTCTTTTAAATTTTTATTAAATTCTATACTTTGATACAAAGATTTAATCTAAATTCTTACAAATTATATCTTTTTCTTTCGATTAACGTAGTTTTCCACTATAACGTCTTGGGTTCAAATTCTATCAAACATTATTGAAAGGAGGATTTTAGAGGGTAGTACAAACCCTTTTTTTATCAACAAATATGGAAATTGAGTGATGAGTTAATCACGAGCGAATTATAGTTTTGGATACTATAGTTGATATTTTAGTATAGAATAGTTGTAATACTTGTAAAATTGTTGAATAAGACGCAAAGTACTTTGACTCTTTTCTTAATTAGTGTAATTTTAATACGCTAAGTACCTTTACTCTTTTGGAGTGAAGATGACATCGTTTATGTCATCTTGGAGATGATCTCGCAAGGTTAAGCTTGATATGCAAAGTTTGATGTATATTATTTTAGAGTTGGAATTTCTAGTCATGTTGAAATATTATTAATCTTGACTCATAAACCTATTATTCTGCATTTACTGAAAGACTTGTTAAGCCTTTAACTGATTACAAACATTGCATAATTGGAATCCGGCAATTGAAAAAATATTATCTTCGTTCTTATTTTGGGAACTGATTTTTCAGAATTTCTTATTTTAGGAAGGGTTTACTTCACCGGAGTGTGTCCAACTTGTCACGAAAAGTTATTGTATGTATTGAATTTCTATTTTTTCTATTGTATGTATCAAACATATCAAAACTACCGAGTGTATATATCAAACTTATCAAAACCTACCACGAAAGTGTATCCAACTTGTCACAAAAGTGTATCCAACTTGTCACAAAAGTGTATCAAAATACATCAAATGGTAGGTTTTTATAAGTTTGATACATACAATGGACAAAATCAAAGTCCAATACATACAATAACTTTTCGTGACAAGTTGGATACACTCCGGTGAAGTAAACCCTTTTAGGAAACCAATTCTCAAAACTTCCTATTTCAACTAAGTATCTAAATGGCGTGAGACGTGGCGTGACGACCAACTTAAGCCTCAATCTTTAGGAGCCACGGCAAGGCCATGACGTTTTCAATGCGTGACTTATGGCGTCTAAATTTCTAATAGTTCATATATAACATTATATATAAAAACATATGTTTTGTAGTGTTACTCAACGAGTCTAATATTAATAAAGAAATTAAATTATACTATTATATTAAAAACTAGCAAATAAGACATTAAAAGCATAAAGAAAGATCCAATATGGCATCATGAAAATTGCGCATTAGGCTATGGCATATCATGAGCTTGACGTGACATGAGACACAAGCCTTGTATCTTGACGGTTCCAACAAATTTTTTAGAAAATGATTTCAACAACTAAAATTGAACCAACTTTATTTTCTTATTAATTTGGTCATATGCCCTATAAACAAAATGTGTTAAAAAAATAGTAAACTGACTCAAATAGCCAAAGTAAACAACAATATTAGTTTCTTAATCATTTTTCTTCCATTTGTACGTAAATGTCAATATGTCTGGGATGTTCCGTAATGTTGCGTACCCAACTAAAAAAAAGAATAACGAATGTGATCAAATTTTCTTCTAAAAAAAGAATTTTTTATTGACCTACATATACAAAAATACCGTATTTGTTTTTTTTTTTTTTTTTTTTTTTTTTTTTTTTTTGTTTTTCGCTATTGTAGATCTATGTATTATGGTTATAGTAACACCTGAGTAAAAATTGAAAAGAAATAACTAGAAGACCAATTTGAATATGCACTTTGATTATTTGAGTCAATTTCTCGTAAAAAAAATTATTCTACAAAATAGATCTTTTTTAAAGTTGATTATAAGAATGCAAACAAATACATAAATTGTTTCACTTTACTGTAGTTTTCTCGTTTGAGTGAAATACATCAATAATTGTTGTCGTTTTTTATAGGTCACGAGATTCATAATTCTTTTTTTAGATCAAGATTCCTATTATTTTATCGACTTAAAAGGAATATATAAACATAATTTGACAAAAAAACACATTTGGGTTTTCATGATAGAGATCATCTCACTCATACTTGAATGTTACAACATGATAAAAAAACTTACCAAGTATTATAATAGACATTTAAAAAATAAAATCTCTATCACTTAACTATAATACAGAAAAAAATATATCTATATATAAAAAATGATAGACTCGTGCTTTTGATGGGATTGGGATGATATTGCCGAAAAAAAGTCGTTAACCAATCTGGTGAGATTCTTGTTGGACTTCAACCACAAATTAGTTAGTGATGTTCATAGTTTGACAAAGATAGTTTCAGCAACTAATTTAATAACAAATATTTTAATCTAGATTATTATTTTGATAACAAGAATGTATGAAAAATAATATGTTATTCAAATCTTGGTTTTAAACCATCCGCAATGGGGCTCAGCAAGGTATCGGCAAGGCTCCTTTGCTGATCGGTACCTTCGGCTACACAGCCGAGGCCGATCGGCAAGGACCAAAATCGGCACCACTATACCGACTTGTTAGACTACCCCACCCCATCCTCTCTCTCCTTGCTCTCTATCTCTCTCTTCTTTCTCTCTCTTCTTTTCTTTTCTTTTTCTTTTTTTTATTAATTATTTAGATTGGTATGAGTGTGGATGAATTGGTAAGGTTTTGGTAAGATAGTGGAAAGCTGATGTGACGTTGATGTGACGCTGATGTAGTGATTGGCAAGATTGACAAGGGAGTCTACGACTATGGATGGTCTTAAAGACTATATTCTTAAATGACATTAAATTATCTATACTTTAGGCCGTTGGTACTGCAAAGCGGTTTGCAATCGGGAATTCTGTGCAAGCTTCGACTGGGTAGCACTACGCATCCCACTGGGCTTGGTGATCAAGCTGGAGTCTGGAGATCGGGGTTGGCAACCTGCTCCTATATATCCGTTCTCTCTCTCTCTCTCTCTCTCTCTCTCTCTCTCTCTCTCTCTCTCCTTTTTTCTTTTCTTTTTGAAATATATATATATATATATATTGACTATTTGGGCTTATGGGTCACTGATACTCCTATTTCGGACTTGGAGAGGGCTTGTGGGTAAATCTGATGTGGCAGCTCGAACTTTATGGGATTGTGGGTTACGCTACCGAAGGCCTTATAAAGTGTTTATTTAATGATTTAAAGTTTAGAAAATTTGTCTTTTGATGTACTAAATTTCAAAACATAAGTATTGGATTTAAAATGAACATTTTTAAGCTGAATACTTTTATAGTAGTATATCTAAAGAATATGAATTAAAGCAATGAAATTAGCATTTATCTTTTATGCATTTTATTTTATTGTGCCTTTTAAAAAAAATTATTGTCGTGATAATTGTATAAGACTATAAGTACATATTATAATGATAATTTTTTACATTATAAAAAGATTTGTTATGAATCATAAATTCACAACACTTGTCTTTACAAATGTTGTAACTTCGATTACATAGGCTCATCCTTAGCCTACATAGCAAACTTGATGTCGGATAGATTGTCAATTCCAACTTCAAAATCTATTTAAGATCTCTTTACTTTCCAATTTTGTAAGCAAAAGTAGGTAAATTAAACTATGTCGCTTGGTGTCAAAATATACAACAATTCACTTTTCAAAACTGTATTATTTTATCAGATACATTCGTTGATGATTATATATTTTACTTTGTCGTACATCTTATTAAAAAACATATGATTAATAGTTTTTTGATTTAATAGAGATAACATAAACATCACTCTATGAGAAAGTGGTTTTTCCATGGCCACAAAACCCTTTTTTCTTTCTAAATATAAGTAATAGTTTAACCGATCCATTTTATGTGATTAACATGTTGGTTGTGGTTTATAGTAGCGGTTTTTTGGTTGGTTTTTCATTAAGTCATGTATGAATAAAGTTGTCTATATGAATTAATCTGTCTATGTAGATTAGAAATGTTTTTGTTTGTATGAGTTTTTTATAGATGGACAGATCGTAATTGTTAATTGGGATAGACATGTTTGGACTAAGCTTCGTTTTTTGCATAAAGCGCTCTCCTAAAAGCTTACCAAATAAGCCACTTTATATATGATTAATCTGTTACCAAACAGTCATATATATATGGTTGACCGACTAAGCTATGAGTTCCATTAAACTCTTTAAGATGCTAACAAACATGCCCTAAGTTTCTCATACTAAACACATTTAACTACAAATTCATGTTAGGCAAAATCCTTTTTGTTATGAAATTGACTTTGCAAGAAACGTATTACACCTGATTTGATTCGCATCATAACACTTGCCGTTTCTTGTGCATATGAAATTTTGCACAAAATAGATACAAAGAAATCATTGGCATATACATGTATGCACGTATTAGCACATACTAGCAATAAAGTAGGAAATTGAATAGATTTGTTTTCCTTCGAGAACTTCTTTATGAGATAGAGGTAGATGTGACAGTAATAGATTAGTTGGGAACATCTGTTGATTCGGATAAACACATATACTAATACAACTATAATCAAACACCTAATTCAACATCAACAATCATTTTAATGACTTGAAAAGAAAAACAATATAGATTTATATCAAATCCACCATTGTCACCCACCAACATCCATTAAATATTAACACATCCGTTGACGATGTCCTAATTTCCCTTTTTAACAAAAGATAAATAAAAGCATAATAAGAAATTAAACGTGACATTTGATATTAAAATCTTATAAAAGACGTAGCCAAAACAAATATTAAAAGGCAAAAAGCAAAAGGTTCAAGTTAAATGAGTATTTTTAAGTGTAACTTAAAATGGTTCGCTTGTTGAATCGATATTTTATGTCATTTTATTGAAATTTTCTAACAATGAATGTATTAAATATAAATATGTTTATAAAATCTATGTCCATTTGCATTACCTTGTGAGGTACACTTTTTACTCATTTTTCTGTTAGCTAAGCTTTCTTTGCCCCATTTTTTGGCACAATAACAAAAATTTTATTACCACCCAAAAATCAAAGGCCAAAGCCAATTACAAGAATAGAGTCCACCATGAGACAGTAGCCAAGCAAACCAACAAACAATGGCATACAAACACGAAAGAAGGTTTGCAAGACGTAAACACAAACTATAAACGAAGATTAGAACCTATCACAGAAAATTACACGAACCAAAGACATAAACAAACAGTCCTCAAGAGTGTCTTGTTTGAAAAGAAAAATGAGTAGGTACTATTCAACCAATTGAACCAAAGACATCTTTACGTAGGCATTGTTTTCTTTCCAAGTTGCATATTCGGGGTTTTCCACCGTCTTGTTATCTACTGTTGTATGCGAGGGGGACATGGAATCATCCACTAAGGTATCCGACTAGCTTGTTTGATGAGAAGAAGGGTTCCACCATGGTTTTCCAGAACTGGTAGTTGTCTCGGTTGAGAAGAAAGGCCCATCAAAGGGAAAATTGGGCTAACTTTTCCACCGTAGTGAATGTTGTGATTAATGATGCCATGATACTTGATCAAATAAGAACGAGGGCTGACCGATTGTAGCTGCTAGACAGAATTTGGTTGTTGAAACTAGAGTCCGTAGTGATGTTTGCGACTAGGGTCAATTGCTTTGTAACAGCCCAGGCGACCGTGGTTCGATATTGTCCGCTTTGGAGACACAGGGCCCTAACTGGTCACCCCTACTCCCTCACGGTTTTGCTTTTGGAGTTGCCCAGTCCAGGTCACAACCCAAAACGCGTCTCACCAGGTGAGGTATCAACACACCTTATAAGGAGTGCTTCGTTCCCCTCACCAGCCGATGTGGGACGAGCTGTTACACTCTCCCCCCCTTACGGACACAACGTCCCCGTTGTGCACATCGGCCCGGTCCTAGCTCTGATACCATCTGTAACAGCCCAGGCGACCGTGGTTCGATATTGTCCGCTTTGGAGACACAGGGCCCTAACTGGTCTCCCCTACTCCCTCACGGTTTTGCTTTTGGAGTTGCCTAGTCCAGGTCACAACCCAAAACGCGTCTCACCAGGTGAGGTATCAACACACCTTATAAGGAGTGCTTCGTTCCCCTCACCAGCCGATGTGGGACGAGCTGTTACACTATAATGTAACGCCCCAAAATCCTTAAGTTATTATTTTATATTGATTGGGTTATTATTATTGTGTTATTAATATTAGTTAATTAGAGTTTTAAGAAGTTGGATTTTAACTAGAAATTTAGCTTGTGGGCTTAGGATTAGGAGTGGGCTTGGCCCAGGAGAAGGGTCCGGCCCGGGTTTATAAATACCTCAAACCTCCTAACTTCTCCTCACAATTCTACTTTCTAACTTGGAGAGGAAGAAAGAGAGAGAGAAACCGAGAGAAAATGAAGAAGAAATCAAAACCTAGTTCTCTTCCACTTGATTCAATTTGAAGCCTCGTTGGAGTCACCGGAGGCCTTAGATTCGTTGTTGAGTTCCGTCGATCAAGTAAGGTATAATCATAGTCCCTTTCGTTAGTGTTGATTTTTTTCATTATGTTTAGGGTTGTGTGGGATGATGAAACGATCACCGAATCGTTGGGTTGTGTTAGGATTTGTGTTACCAACGTTAGTATATGTTTTGGGGAACGTTTTACTTGTTGAATTCTCGTCAGAAAGTCGAATAATGAGTTTGGGATTGATTTTCGGAATTGCAGTCAGGATTGCGCAGCCGTGGGAAATCGGCTCGTTCTCTCCTCGTTAACCGTCAGATCGTCGTGAAATTTGGACAGAGGCTTCACGACTCATTGTTCTTCAATCTGACCGGAGGGATCGAGCATCGGAGGCTCCAGTAAGGAGCAGCAACCAGCCGAAGTTGGCTGTTTTCCAGGAAAAACGAATTCGGTAATTTGGATTATTAAGCGGTGTGTGTGATTCTCAAAGGCAAACGATGGAGAATCAAGTGTAGTTGTTAATCGATCGCAAGGTAAGAATCTTAAGCATGTTGTTGGTTTAATTGAAGTGATTATCGAGTAATCAATAGGCTAGGGTTTAATGTTGTTTTGAACCGTTAATTCGTTGCTAGAAGTCGTTTAATGTTGGTTTTTGGTATTGGAATGGATAGGGATGTTATAGGATATCAATGTGTGAATTTTAGGCGCAATTGGACTAGTCTAGCTACGTCTAAGACCCTTGTTTCGGTATCGAGTCTTCGTATTGATTTGATAGTAAGTAATGTGCTTTACGATTGAATTGTTTAGGTGAGTTAACTTGCTATCGTGAGGATACCGAGGAGTACCCTAAGCTGCTATAAGGTGAGTTACAATGTGCTTGTTTTATATTGTTTCGTGTGTATGTATGCATGATTTGGTTGAGTCACTTTTATAATTGTGAGTGGATTTTCACATGTTTTGTATTGTGACTGTTATATATGTGCTAGATAAGGCCGGGTCGTGGGACGATCCGAAGAGCGAGTAATCGCTAAGGCCGGGTCGTGGGACGATCCGAAGAGTGAGTAATCGCTAGGGCCGGGTCGTGGGACGATCCGAAGAGTGGGTAACCACTAGGGCCGGGTCGTGGGACGATCCGAAGAGTGGGTAACCACTAGGGCCGGGTCGTGGGACGATCCGACACTAGTACAAAAATTCACATTTGCCACGGTTAAAAAGCGTGGCCATAGGCCTTTAGTCACAGTTTTTTCATTTTTATCAAAGTGTAGCCTATTATCCCGTGACCATTGATACCCTTTTGACAGGATCTAAATCTCAATATCAAGAACAGAATACTTAATCAAAGAAGTTTGCGGAATAACACTTTGATTATAAAAACAGAACAATGAATTCAAACAAACTGTGTATATTGATCTTAATAGCTTAATGATTACAACTACAAGCCCCAATCTGTTTGAACAGGCTCAAAACAGACGTGCAATACTTCTCTATTGCAGGGATTTCAAGAACAATCTTGAGGCTCTTAATTCTAACACAAAAGCTATAAAAAAAACTCGTATCTAACAATGAAAACCTAACAGCTATATATACATCTCAACAGATTACAATAAGGAAACTAGATTTACAAGATAATCTCTAAAATATCTCCAAGCATATCGTATCTTGTCTATATCTTCAAGTCATCACAATCCTTTCCTTATTTTCTTCTGATAGCATTGGCAAAAACAAAAACAGTGTTAACTGTACACCAGCAGTAGTAACCACAGAACCAGCAAAAGTACTCTTCAAGAGCAGTAGTAATCTGTAATAGCAGTGGTAACTTTGATCTTCATTCATTCATCACATACTGGCAGTGGTAATCTTCAATCTTCATCAGCAGTAGTAACCTTCCAATGCCAGCAGTGGTAATCAGCAGTATTAACCTTTATGAGAGCAGTGGTAATGTATTAGACTCAACAATCTTCCCCTAAACTTAACTTCTCAGCATGAGGAGCTAAGTTTCTGAGTCTTCTCTTCAAATAGGTTTCAATCTTTTTCTTCAACAATCTTGCAGCTCTAGTAGGTTCACCACTTGTACTCAGATTCACCTTCATCATTCCTTGCAACCTTTGAATATCTAGAGCATCAGTTTCACTTTCTTCAAGGTAATACTCTATTTCTTCATCATTGATGCTCAGACTGTAGACTCTGCATTTTTCAAACCATCTCCATACCTTCACATCTTCACATATTGAGTTCTTGACACCTAGAAGTCTGAATGGTTCAAATAACCAAAATAAACATTCTAGTGCAAATTTCCTCTTCTTGGCTTGATCAGGATTGTCTCTGTCATTCACAGCTACTTTGATCACAGTGCATCTTTGTTCATACATCTCCTTTAAATTCTCCCTTGTACACTCATCTAAGATATTTTCCCAGTCATTATCACAAAAGTCTGATCCATCATCAAACTGGACAACATATCTCAGATCTTGATCAACTCCCCAACCAACAACTTTCTTCTGTTTTAGCTCAATCACTTCTTCATCAAAATAATGAGCATTCAACTCCAGCAACTGTTCTCTCAACCTTCCAATCAACTCCTTATCAAATTCAGACAGTTTCTCTGACTTCTTCTTTACTTCCAGCATGCTTCCCATCATGATTGGCTCAAAATCATATCTTTTATCCATTAGAAAGAAACTCATTCTTCCTTTCTCAAAAGTCACTGAAAACACCCTATTTTCATAGGTGTTCCAGGAAATAACCTTTCCTTCACCAATGCTGTCAGTCTGATCTCTTTTTCCTTTCTTCTTCAGCTCTGCTTTTGTCTGTGAGAAAGCAAACATAATCTTCAAGTCTTCTACAAGCATCCTTGCTTCCTCAAAATCTTCAATTTCTTTAGTGCAAGCTATCTCATACATCTTCTTCAGATCACTTTTGGACAGCTTTCTGAAGATCCCAATCTCACTTGCAAACACTTCATTTGTTCCATCACTTCTGAATATTTTGAAATAATCTATCTGATTATTATCAAAGTATATCCACATAGAGATGTTGAAGGTTCCTCCACTTCTTTACTCATCTTAGGCTTTTTAGCAACAGATTTCTTCCTTATTGCTTTTGATGATTGTGCCTCTTTCTGATTAGTCACCTCAACCTCCTTCACAACAGTTTTCTCAGCAACCTCATCCTTCTTTACAGATGCTTCCTTTTTCTCAATAACTTGAACACTTTGTTGCTCAGGAATAACCACAAGTTCCTTATCCTGTTCAGGCTTACCTTCAGTGGTAACCTGTTCTTCAAACTGATTCCTCTTCCTTTTCCTTTGAACTAATGCCACCTCTTCAATTTCAACCTGTTGTTCCTCCATTGCTTCCAAATGCATGGCTTCTCTGGTGACATTGTACTTGTTCTCAATCTCTTCAAGAGTCCATCTGGAAAAGAACTGGAATGGCTTTCCAAGAGCTTGAGATAAATATCTCACCATTGTCCTTCTCTTCTCAGTCTCTTCTTTTGAAATTGATTTCTTCTGAGTCTTCTTCACAGGCTTCTTCTTTTCAGCTTTCCTCTTTCTTTCTTCTATTTCCTTGTTTACTCTTTCTTGTTCTTCCTGACTTAACTTTCTGGCCAGTGCCTCTGAAGCCTCATATTCCCTTATCTTCCTCTTTGCCTCATCAATTTCAGAATCAGAATCAGAACCTGTTTCTTCAATCATCTTCTCTTTTCCTTTGCTTTTTAAATCAGCAGAAAGTTTAATCTGTTTCACAACCTCTGGTTCTTTAAAGACTATACCCTTGGTAGGTTTGACTACTTCAGGCATCTTCACTAGCAGCTCAGCAATGGTTAGATCATCTTCATTGATCTCTGGTACTACAGGTTCATCTGCATCCTGAGTTTCTTCTTCCAAAACAGTCTCAACCTTTGTACCAGTCTCTATTTGTTCCTCCCCATTAGCTTCAGTCTCCATCTCAACACCTGGTTCATTCACAACTTCTTCATTTAGCACTGTCTCCCCCTTCAATCCAGATCTGCTCTCCCCCTTTGTGAATGCAACCAAAGTGTTATACCTCTTCCTCATAGCTCTAATAGTTCCCTTCATGGAGGCAATGGAAGCTCCCTGAGCTTGAATGACCCTGGCTTGCTTCACCAACTGTGCTTCATGCAGCTTGAGCATATCATGCTGTGCAGTGGCCAACTCCTCCAATGTATCAAGTCTGGCTGCATGAGAGCCATGTTTCTCATCATGGACAAAGAAGTTCTTCTCAAACGCCTTCAAGTCTTTGGCAATGGTACGAAAGATTTCCATCAATTCCTCATGTGAAAATCTGCTCTCACCAGGTTTAGAAGTGTGAACCTCCATTACTAGATCTTTGAGCTTTTTGACTTTAGTCTTCAGCCTTGCTGAAGCACTAGAAGCCCCCTTGGTTTCTTGGCACCTGGGTCCTCCCTGTGATTTCTCACTAGGAGTTGCCGTGGTGGGGGTCTTACTTATGTTCAAACTGGCCTGATGCACACCTTGTGCAACATCAGTAGTTTGAGCCTCACCAACCACATGCCCATCCTTCTCCTTAGAGGGCACCTTCTTTATACTTGAGTGGGGCTGCACTCCAGGGGTATCCCTTTGGGTAGAAGCAGAAGGAGAGTGCTCCAACTGTTGGCTTATAGGCTTTTGGGGTGTAGAACCGGAGGAGGAAGGAGCTCCTCTGTTCTTTCTTTGATATTTTTGAAGTGTGGGGGTAGGGGTTGTGTCAAAGGACTGAGGGATTGTATCTGTGATAGGTGTGGGTAGGTCATCAGAGGGAATGCTTGGTTGTGTAGGCTGCAAGCCTGATGCCTCACCTTGTGGGTGGTTCACTCTCATCATTATAGAGAACAATGGAGTGAATTGGTCATTTGAGCCTTCTGCAGGTCTCTTCATATTGGAGAACAACTTATGACCAAGAGCAGAGCTCTTATAGATGTTTCCATGTGTAGGTACAGCCGTCAATTCTTTTGTTATCACTTCTTGGACAAATCTTGGGAACATGAAAAATGTTTTGACTTTAGAGTTTGGAATGTTCTCAAGATTGTACACAAGACTATCAAAAATCATTTGTGAAAAATTAAACACCTGTTTTATGGCTAGACAGACCAAGGCAGAAGCCATAGTGCTGCTAAACTCACCAAAACTAGTGGATTTCTTTGAAAAACAGTGCAACAGGGTATGCACAAGGAATCTCCATTGAGGACAAAATTGACTCTTAAGATATTTCAAAGATGTTTGAGAGCCTGTATATCCCATTTTTAAAAGGTTTTCCATGATGGTTCGAGTAGAGAGCATAGAGATACCTCCTTCATCATTTAGTTGCAGATGATGTCTGATCTTGGCAGGGGTAAGTGTGAGAGACAGACCACAGATAGTGGTTTGAATGCGTTTGACTCCATCTTCTTCCTGGACAACTCCATTCATCCAGAAGTCTTGCATATGTTGAATGTAGACTGTAGGAGTGACTGTCGCAGCGTGCGCAATGTAAGATGATGCCAAGAAATCGACTATATCTTCGAATCCTTCAGAATCCCCACCCTTGGAAATATATCCAACCTTGTTATGATCCTTGACAAAAGTCAATGAAGCCATTAGCAATCGATGAAGAAAACCTAAACAGATGATGAAATCAGATCGCAATCACGAATGCACAAATGCTGAGAGAGAATCAATCGAAGAATTGCAAACGTTTTTGAGAGCAAAAGTGTAGAATAGCCGTTAATGAAAAAGGAGGTCAAGTTAGGGCTTATATACTACACTTTAGAGCAGGGGTAACTACCATTAGCAGTGTTAACAAACACAAGGTGGGCTAGGTCAAATAAGCAGTGGTAATGAACGCTAGCAGTGGTATTTGTCAAACTCTCTTAAAAGCAGTGGTAAAAGATACCCTCAGTGGTAATGACACACATTAGATTAAAAGCAGTGGTAAACACATCAGCTTAGTTAAAAGCAGTGGTAATACCTTAGGCATTACTCAGAATAACTAGCAGTGTTAACAAGCGTGTGTGTGAGCAGGGGTAAAACACAAATGCATAAACAGTGGTAATGGGCGATTGTGCTAGCAGTGTTAATGGGCGAATGTGCTAGCAGTGTTAATGGGCGAATGTGAAAGCAGTGTTAATGGGCGAATGACTAGCAGTGTTAAAAACTTTGTAAAAACAAGCATGTCACTCCATGGACTGCTGCATTGAAATTGATAATGAAAGCTCCATCTTACTGCTTGTGAGCTTTCTGAAACTCCATCTGCCACATCAAAGAACTTATCAACATTTACAAAAGATAAAAAGAAAGGAAAGATATACAGAGATAATACAAGAATAATTGTAACAAGAAGAAGGGTTATTCAGAGTTCATCATTCCAACACTTGTGACCAAGAATATGAACCTGCCTACATCAAAGGCTTTTGTGAAAAGGTCTGCATATTGATCATCAGTGTGGACTTTTTGAACTTGAATTAGCTTCTTTTCATTACAATCTCTGATAAGATGGTACTTAATCTCTATATGCTTGGTCTTGGAATGCTTGACAGGGTTATTCACAATGCTAATAGCACTGTTGTTGTCAATGTATATAGGTGTCTGCAAGAAAGAAAGACCATAGTCCTGCATCTGATTCTGAATCCATAAGACTTGTGAGCAGCATTGAGAAGCAGCTATGTATTCAGCCTCAGTTGTTGATTGTGAAACAGTGGTCTGTTTCTTGCATTGCCAAGAGACCAATCTTCCTCCTAAGAACTGACATCCTCCTGATGTTGACTTCCTATCCAGGTTTGCGCCTCCATAATCACTATCTGTGTAGGCCACCAAGTCAAAAGAATTGTCATAAGGATACCAAAGTCCCAATTTAGGTTGACCCTTGAGATATTTGAATATCCTCTTGACTGCATGTAAATGTGACTCCTTTGGCCTAACCTGAAACCTAGCACACACACAAACAGCAAACATAATATCAGGTCTAGAAGCTGTAAGATACATTAATGATCCAATCATGGATCTGTATTGATGAACATCAACTTCCTCCCCCTCAACATCAGCAGTGAGGTGTTTGTGAGTTTCCATTGGTGTGCTTGCTGGTTTTGCATCATTCATTCCAAACTTTTGAAGCATTGTGGCGACATATTTGGATTGATTGATGAAAATACCATCTCTTTTCTGCTTGACCTGCAGACCAAGAAAGAAAGTTAGTTCTCCCATAGAACTCATTTTAAACTTCTTGTGCATTAGTTCTTCAAACTCCTTGCACATGTCTTCCTTTGTTGAACCAAAGATGATATCATCTACATAGATCTGCACCAACAGCATATCAGTCTTTGTTCTCTTGATGAATAGAGTCTTATCAATGACACCCCTCTCAAATTTGTTTTCCAACAAATATGAGGACAAGGTATCATACCAAGCCCTAGGTGCTTGATGAAGGCCATACAGTGCCTTCCTCAACTTACAAACTCTGTCAGGATATTTAGGGTCTTCAAACCCTGGTGGTTGACAGACATAGACTTCCTCATCAATAGTGCCATACAAGAATGCACTTTTCACATCCATCTGATAGACTTTGAATCCTTTGTAAGATGCAAAAGCCAAGAATAGCCAGATGGCTTCAATTCTAGCTACAGGTGCAAATACATCATCATAGTCTATTCCTTCTTCCTGAGTGTACCCCTGTGCCACTAGTCTGGCCTTATTCTTGATCACAATTCCTCTCTCATCTGTCTTGTTTCTGAATATCCATTTAGTGCCAATTACTCTGTGTCCTTTTGGGAGATCCACCAAATCCCAAACATGTTGTAGGACAAACTGCAGTAACTCCTCTTGCATAGCTTCTATCCAGCTTGGATCCTTCATGGCATCTAACACCTTCTTTGGTTCATTCTGGTAAAGAAAGCATGACAACATCCCAGAATGAGTATTCACATATCCAGCTTCTCTGCTTTGCTTCCTTGTAATCATAGGAGATGCCACATCTCCAATCACTTGAGAAGCAGGGTGATTCTTTTGAGTTCTTGTCAGGTGTAGGGGTTCTTCAGATAGGAGTTCCCCTAGATTTGAATCATCAGGACCAGATTCTGAGGGATCTGGTTGAGTGATTTCACTTGTATCCCCAGTCTCATTTTCCACATTGCTTTCTGTAACACCCTTAACCAATTTAGGAATTTAAAAACAAAATTCAACTAAAACCTCCGTTTGATAATAATAAAGGAAATAAAACGATAATTCAAAATCCCAATTAAGTTTAAAATTCATATCCAACGACTAGATAATCAATGTTATAGATAATCGGATCGAAACGCCATCAGCCGGAATCCTCAAGCCGGAGCTTTGCCCTTATCGACACCGGAGCTTGTACCTAAAATTGTAAACAATACGAGGGGTAAGCTCAACCGCTTAGTGAGTAAATTTATATACAACATATCATAATTTAATGCACATACAATCATCCACGTTATCAGCTTAACGGTTTCCCGTTTACCGGACCATCACGCAATCCGGACTCCGCGGTTTCCCGCCCTTTTTGGGTCATCACGCAACCCGAATCATCACCATAAAAATCAACAGCACGTATACACACGAACTACAATATATCGCATATAAACCCACTCACCTCAAAATGCCACGTGTACGTATAAACGCTGGCTCACAAGTGTAATCCACGCAACCACTCTGAAATTTAAACACAACGATCCTAGATATTATGATCATCGATAAGCTATTGTGTCAACCTCTAAAATACTATCATACTTAACCGGGACAACCAACATAACGCAAACTAACCCTAACATCATCGCCGGTTACACGAAACGTGATAAGAACGACGGTGACCCGCCACCACCGCGCACCGTTTGTGACGCAGCGGCATCGGCGGTTCAAGCCGTCACCACCGTAACAACTACCGTAGGCCACGGTGGCGACCAAGGACGGTCTCGGCCACCACCGGCCTCGGAACCCCACCACGCACCGCCTTGGGCGGCTAAGGAGCAGCGGCGGTGGGTCAATAACCCCCCCCCCCCCCCCCGCCACCGTTAAACGATCACCATGGAGTAACAGCGGTGGCAAGGTGTTAGTCCCGCCACCACCGCCGGCTGGTTCGATGTACACAACACACACACGGAGCCGCCGACGCGCGGTGGCCGCTGGCCATACGGCCACGACGGCTGTCCAGGCCGGGCCTGGTTTCCACGGCGCCCCACAACTAACCAACACCGCCGCCGTCTAGCGACGGTGTGGCGACGATAGGACAAGGCACGGCGGCGGTCGGCGCTACCTCCAGCTAACCGGGCCGCCGGCTGTTGCAACGCGTACGGCAGCAGCGGGAAGAACCCCCCACCACCGCCGCCGGAACTACGCACCACCTCCACCGCTCCCTCCCTTCCGTCAAGGGGATCGCACGGCGACAGCTAGCGGTGGCTAGCCGCCACCGGCGTCCAAGCAACAACCAACAACCACCGTCACCCACGGCTGCTGCCGTGGGCCGTGGCACGCTCCACAAGGGAGTACGGCGGCGACGACGGCACTCCCGCCACCACCACCGATTCCCTCACCACCCTACGCCACAACGACACTATACGAGAGAACCAACGGGGTTACCTTGCGACGTGAGTAACCCTAAACCAACTCCGGCGATCACTCTTCTCCTCTCCGGTCGACTCCCGCTCCCTCTCTCTCGGCCTCCTACTCTCTCTAGCTTGCTCGTCAAGGAAGCACAATGATAATGACCTACGGCTCTAGGGTTTTTAATAGAGTTAAACGGGCCTCCCTCCCTTGCTTAACCCGCAAGAAACCCTAACCCTAATCCCTTAATAATAATAATTCTAATAATAATAAATAAATAAATAATTAAAAAATAGTTACACGAAAACGGGATGTGACAACTCTCCCCCACTTACAAGGATTTCGTCCTCGAAATCAGTCTGAAAACAATTCTGGGTAGTGCTCTCGCATCTCTGTCTCTGGTTCCCAGGTCCACTCGGAACCCTTCCGATGCTGCCACTGCACCTTCACGATTCCGATCTCCCTGCGTCGCAACCTCTTTACCTTCCGGTCTATCACCGCTAACCGGCCTCTCGACGTAATTCAGGCTCTCGTCCACCTGAATATCGTCTAAAGGAATGTGAGCCGTCTCGTCGGCGAGGCACTTACGCAACTGCGAAACGTGAAAGGTGCTGTGGATCTGGCCTAGTACCGCAGGCAGCTCCAAACGATAAGCTACCTTCCCAACACGCGCAAGAACGGTGAATGGTCCGATGTAACGAGGCCCCAGCTTGCCTCTCTTTCGGAACCGAATCACGCCCTTCCAAGGAGAAACCTTGAGTAGAACCCGGTCTCCCACCTGGAACTCCAAATCCGACCTACGACGGTCAGCATAGCTCTTCTGTCGACTCTGAGCCGTCCGTAATCTCTCCCGGATCCTCTGAATATCCTCCGTAGTCCTCTGAACCACCTCGGTGCTACCAAGAACACGCTGTCCTACCTCGCCCCAACAGATAGGAGTACGGCATCTCCTCCCGTAAAGCATTTCAAACGGCGGCATCCCAATGCTCGAATGGTAGCTGTTGTTATACGAGAACTCTGCCAGAGGCAGGTACGTATCCCAACTGCCACCGAAATCCAGAACGCAAGCTCGCAGCATGTCCTCCAAGGTTTGAATCGTCCGCTCGCTCTGACCGTCTGTCTGAGGATGGTACGCGGTGCTAAAATGCAACCTGGTACCCAACTCCGAATGAAACCTCTCCCAAAACCGAGAAGTAAAACGTACGTCCCGGTCCGAGATAATCGACACTGGCACCCCGTGCCTCGACACCACCTCATCCACGTAGATCTTCGCCAGCTGCTCTGCAGTCGAACTCTCCCGGATAGGAAGGAAGATAGCGCTCTTGGTCAAACGATCAACTATGACCCAAATCGCGTCAAACTTCCGAGGGGTTTTCGGAAGCTTGGTGATCAGATCCATAGTGAGGTTTTCCCACTTCCACTCGGGAATCTCAAGTGGTTGCATCTTGCCGTGAGGCTTCTGATGCTCAGCTTTGACCTTCAGACAGGTCAAACACGACTCCACGTACCGAGCTACGTCTCTCTTCATCCCTGGCCACCAGTAACCCGTCCGCAGATCCCGATACATCTTTGTAGCTCCGGGATGAATTGAGAACCTAGACTTATGGGCTTCCTCAAGCAAGGTCTGACGCGCCGTGCCCGCCCGAGGAACCCACACTCTACCATATCTGGTCAGCAACCCTCGTCCATCCGTGACTAATGCGGCCATCTGCCCCCGAATCCGCTCCCCGTTCTGGTTCTCCTCCCGACTCGCCTCCTCTTGGGCCCGTAGAACCAAGTCCAAAAAGGAGGTGGTCACCGCCATCTTCAGGTGTGAGATACGAAGCGGCGCGTGCTCCGTCTTCCTGCTCAAAGCGTCAGCAACCACATTAGCCTTGCCTGGGTGGTAGAGAATCTCGCAATCGTAGTCCTTGACTACGTCAAGCCACCTCCGCTGTCGCATATTCAGATTCGGCTGCTCCAAGAAATACCTCAAGCTCCGGTGGTCTGAGAAAATGGTGCACTTCACCCCATACAGGTAGTGCCTCCATAACTTGAGAGCAAAAACAACCGCCGCAAGCTCGAGATCATGCGTGGGGTAATTAGCCTCGTGAGGCTTCAGCTGCCTCGAAGCGTAGGCTATCACCCGCCCCCTCTGCATCAGAACACAACCCAGACCCAGCCGAGATGCGTCGCAATAAACTGCCATGTCTTCCACCCCTTTTGGTAAAGTTAGAACCGGAGCCTCACACAGCTTCTGTCTCAACGTGTCGAAAGCCTTCTGCTGCTCAGGACCCCAAACGTACGGCTCACTCTTCTTTGTCAAACGCGTCAAAGGTACCGCAATCTTGGAGAAATCCTGGATGAACCGTCGGTAGTAGCCGGCTAAACCCAGGAAACTCCGGATCTCGGTAGGTGCCTTCGGAATTTCCCAATTCATAACTGCTTCGATTTTTGCTGGATCCACCTTGATGCCCTCCCGGTTGATGATATGGCCCAAGAACTGAACCTCCTCCAACCAGAAAGCGCATTTCGAGAATTTGGCGTAAAGACGCTCCCTCCTCAACACCTCAAGCACCTCCCGCAGATGCAACACATGCTCCTCCTTCGTCTTCGAGTAGATTAGAATATCGTCGATGAAAACGATCACGGACCGATCAAGCATCGGGCGGCACACCCGGTTCATGAGGTCCATGAAGGCTGCTGGAGCATTGGTAAGCCCGAACGGCATTACCAGAAACTCGAAGTGGCCGTAACGGGTTCGGAAAGCGGTCTTGTGGACATCCGCTTCCTTCACCTTCAGCTGGTGATACCCTGACCGAAGATCGATCTTAGAAAACCACGAAGCCCCCTGAAGCTGGTCGAACAGATCATCGATTCTAGGTAGAGGATACCTATTCTTGATGGTCACCTTGTTGAGTCCACGGTAGTCGATGCACATACGGTGACTCCCGTCTTTCTTCTTCACAAACAGAATCGGTGCACCCCACGGTGAGCTGCTCGGGCGGATGAACCCCTTCCCCGAGAGCTCCTGCAACTGCTCCGACAACTCCTGAAGCTCCGGCGGAGCCAGACGGTAAGGAGCTCGCGCAATCGGAGCCGCTCCCGGTACCAAGTCGATGCCGAATTCGATCTGCCTATCAGGTGGAAGGCCAGGCAGATCCTCTGGAAACACGTCTGGAAACTCGCTGACCACTGGCACCTCCGCTACCGACAGCTTTCTCTCCTTCGCCTGATCCGCCATAGCATAAACCAAGAACCCCGTACACCCCCGCTGGATGTATCTCCACGCCTTTGCGATAGAACAGAAGGATGTAATACTCTTCTCCCCTTGCCGTACACCACCAGATCTCCCCCACTTGGGTTATGGATGCGTACAAACTGCCCCGCAACATCCGTGGTCGCCCGATTTGGAAACATCCAATCGATTCCGACAACTACGTCCACTCCGTTCATGGGAATGGGGATGAGATTGATGCTGAAACGAACTCCAAAGATATCAATGCTGCACCCCCGGTATACATGCTTGACCACTTGCACTTCCTCCGCCGCTACGTCGATTGCCTGAGGACTATCCAGATTACCGAGCTCGATCTGGAAGTCCTTACAGAACCTACGCGACACATAGGACCACGTGGCCCCCGTGTCGAAAAGTACTAAAGCCGGTTTCGAGTTGACAGGAAATATGCCTAAAGTACACAATTGACGATAGATACACTATTCTTAATACTAACAAGAAAAGCAAGCTACTAACAATGATCGCATAAAATATAATAAGGAAAACCTGTAATCACGTCAGGCGCCGTCTGCGCTTCCTCGGCAGTCATCTGAAAGGCTCGCCCACGGGTGGTAGCCCCACTCTTCCCCTGGGTAGTGCCGTCGGTGATCCTAAGCGTTGCTGGTGCAGGGGCCAGGGCTGGCGTCTTCTTCAGCTGAGGGCAATCGGGCTTGATATGCCCCGGCTGATAGCAGTGGAAGCAAAGCCTAGCAGTCTCCTTGCAGTCCTTGCTGAGGTGGCCCGTCTTGCCACACTTGTAACACGATAACTCCCGCGGTCTGCACTCACCCCGGTGGTAACGCCCACACTTTGGGCAGCTCGGGGTCCCGCTCCTGGTATCAGTCCTAGCTCCTTTGAATTTCTTTGCTGGTCCTGACTGGTCTTCTGCCTTCCTCTTCCCTTGCTGCAATTCTTCCAGAACTAGCTCCTGAGACCGTGCTACCTCCTGCATATCACTGAGGGTCTTACACCTCCCCGTGGCCACCGCCTTCTTGAGTTCCGGCTTCAGCATTCCCAAATAACGAGCCATCTTCAGCGACTCGTCGTTCGCGTACCCCGGTACAAACAGCAGCTTCTATAGAAACTGCGCAGTAATCTCATTCACCGACTCCGTCGTCTGAGTCAGCTTCAAAAACTCTGATGCTATCCGCTCCTTTTCGATGCGAGGTGCAAACTCCTCGTCGGACAAGGCCCGGAAGTCCCCCCAGGTCAGCGCAGTGATCTGTGCCTCCGTGTATTTCTTGAGCGTCAGGTCCCACCAATCCTTTGCAGCTCCACGAAGAAGGTTCACAGCGAAAAGAACCTTCGAACCATCAGGGCACCCACAAGTGCGAAAAGCTCCTTCGACCGCCGAGTACCAGCGGTAGCAAGCCACGGGATCTTTCTTCCCGTCAAATAATGGCGGTTGGCACGCCATAAAATCCTTGAAGGTGATCCCACGAGGCTGGGACTGGCTCGAGCTCCCAGTACCTAAGCTACGGGCCGTGAGGGCCACATCAATGCGCTGGTCCATGGTTTGGATCAGCTCGTCTCTCATCTGGTTAAACAGCCCCGGCAGCATCTGCTGCAGGGTTTCAGTGATTTGGGCAGCAATGTGGTCGGACTGCCCGGGCTCATCATCAGTCTGGCTTCGAGTTAGCACCATTCTGAAGATTTAAATTATTTAGTCACAGCCTAAACGAACATCACTATGCACTTCTAGGGTACTCACACGCAACCCTAATATTAGTGATCATGCCAACCCTAAGGCTAGTTTCTACCGCGCATGCTATCACAACAGATTCAAGTATAAACACACGTAACACGCAACAGTTAACCACCTTGCATGCTGAATCCCTAGCCGTTGTCAGTCAGTTAAAATCCCCAGAACTTAATCAAATCCAACCCTACACAGGTGCTTATAGTAACACTATTATTGGCGCCGTATTACTATAACCAACCATGCATGGTAGCCGGATCAAGACCACCGAGCAACAACAAGAATATGCTCGACGACCCATCCCCGACGTACCAAGGTGTTTACGTTTGGTTCTGATACCGTCCTATTTAGACCTTAACTTACTAACTAACAGTCACATAAAATCACAACTCAAATACATTTCATTTTCATCGAAATCACATGCAGTTACATAATTAAGCACGCGATCACAAGTATTTAACACTACACACGTGCACATAATAAATTAAAGGTACTAAAGCTTACCTCCGTCTTGACGGTTCCGCTGGCCGTTCCGATCTTATCCGATTATTCTCAATCGCCTGGTTTAAGTCCAACCACACACACACCCACGAGTGCGTGTGCTGATTCTCTTAAACCTAGGCTCTGATACCAAGTTGTAACACCCTTAACCAATTTAGGAATTTAAAAACAAAATTCAACTAAAACCTCCGTTTGATAATAATAAAGGAAATAAAACGATAATTCAAAATCCCAATTAAGTTTAAAATTCATATCCAACGACTAGATAATCAATGTTATAGATAATCGGATCGAAACGCCATCAGCCGGAATCCTCAAGCCGGAGCTTTGCCCTTATCGACACCGGAGCTTGTACCTGAAATTGTAAACAATACGAGGGGTAAGCTCAACCGCTTAGTGAGTAAATTTATATACAACATATCATAATTTAATGCACATACAATCATCCACGTTATCAGCTTAACGGTTTCCCGTTTACCGGACCATCACGCAATCCGACTCCGCGGTTTCCCGCCCTTTTTGGGTCATCACGCAACCCGAATCATCACCATAAAAATCAACAGCACGTATACACACGAACTACAATATATCGCATATAAACCCACTCACCTCAAAATGCCACGTGTACGTATAAACGCTGGCTCACAAGTGTAATCCACGCAACCACTCTGAAATTTAAACACAACGATCCTAGATATTATGATCATCGATAAGCTATTGTGTCAACCTCTAAAATACTATCATACTTAACCGGGACAACCAACATAACGCAACTAACCCTAACATCATCGCCGGTTACACGAAACGTGATAAGAACGACGGTGACCCGCCACCACCGCGCACCGTTTGTGACGCAGCGGCATCGACGGTTCAAGCCGTCACCACCGTAACAACTACCGTAGGCCACGGTGGCGACCAAGGACGGTCTCGGCCACCACCGGCCTCGGAACCCCACCACGCACCGCCTTGGGCGGCTAAGGAGCAGCGGCGGTGGGTCAATAACCCCCCCCCCCCCGCCACCGTTAAACGATCACCATGGAGTAACAGCGGTGGCAAGGTGTTAGTCCCGCCACCACCGCCGGCTGGTTTGATGTACACAACACACACACGGAGCCGCCGACGCGCGGTGGCCGCTGGCCATACGGCCACGACGGATGTCCAGGCCGGGCCTGGTTTCCACGGCGCCCCACAACTAACCAACACCGCCGCCGTCTAGCGACGGTGTGGCGACGATAGGACAAGGCACGGCGGCGGTCGGCGCTGCCTCCAGCTAACCGGGCCGCCGGCTGTTGCAACGCGTACGGCAGCAGCGGGAAGAACCCCCCACCACCGCCGCCGGAACTACGCACCACCTCCACCGCTCCCTCCCTTCCGTCAAGGGGATCGCACGGCGACAGCTAGCGGTGGCTAGCCGCCACCGGCGTCCAAGCAACAACCAACAACCACCGTCACCCACGGCTGCTGCCGTGGGCCGTGGCACGCTCCACAAGGGAGTACGGCGGCGACGACGGCACTCCCGCCACCACCACCGATTCCCTCACCACCCTACGCCACAACGACACTATACGAGAGAACCAACGGGGTTACCTTGCGACGTGAGTAACCCTAAACCAACTCCGGCGATCACTCTTCTCCTCTCCGGTCGACTCCCGCTCCCTCTCTCTCGGCCTCCTACTCTCTCTAGCTTGCTCGTCAAGGAAGCACAATGATAATGACCTACGGCTCTAGGGTTTTTAATAGAGTTAAACGGGCCTCCCTCCCTTGCTTAACCCGCAAGAAACCCTAACCCTAATCCCTTAATAATAATAATTCTAATAATAATAAATAAATAAATAATTAAAAAATAGTTACACGAAAACGGGATGTGACACTTTCAAGCTGTGGAGTCTCTTCAGTCTCCTTGTCTCCTTCTTGATTCTCTGAAGCATCCTCTTGTACTTCAGTCTCTGATTCTTTCTCATCTGAACTGATGGTGGATGGAGGAAACAGAACAAAAGGTGTGTCTGTCTCCTTTTCTTTGATAATAGGACCTGTATCAACTGCATTGCTCATGTTCAAAGAGTTAGTGAGTGAATCAATGTCAAATAGCCAGTCTGGACCAGTCCCATGCACATTGGGAGTGTGTTCATTGAATTTGACATTGTCACTTTCCTCAATTGTTCTAGAAACAGTATTAAATACCCTAACTGCTTTGCTCTGTATTGAGTATCCCACAAAGAAACCATCATCAGATTTGCTGTCAAATTTCCCTAGGTGAGTTTTGGTATTTAAGATAGAACAAGGACACCCAAAAGGTACAAAGAAACCTATGAAAGGCTTTTTGTTTTTGAAAAGTTCATAAGGTGTTTTTCCCTTGGACTTGACTACATGAACCCTGTTTTGCACATAGCAGGCAGTGTTAACTGCTTCTGCCCAAAAAGTGATTGGTAGTTTAGAATCTGCTAACATGGTTCTTGCAGCCTCAATCAGTGTCCTATTTCTCCTCTCAGCAACGCCATTATGTTGAGGAGTTCTAGGAGCACTGAATTGTCTTTCAATACCTTTTTCCTCACAAAAGGAATTCAAATCAGCATTTTTGAACTCAGTTCCATTGTCTGATCTAATGACTTTCACTCTAAGGTTCACCTGATTCTCAACTCTCTTTACAAAGGGTTTGATCAGTCCACTTGTCTCATCCTTTGTTCTTAGAAAGAAAACCCAAGTAAACCTAGAATAATCATCTATTATCACAAGACAGTATGATTTCTTGCCTATACTCATTACATTTGTAGGTCCAAATAAATCCATGTGCAATAATTGAAGAGGAGCAGAGATAGTGTTTATTGTCTTTGATTTGTGAGAAGCCTTGTGTTGCTTGCCTTTGAGGCAGGCTACACAATGATCATCAAGTGTGAACTCTTTTGGGGGAAGACCTCTGACCAATTGATTTTTGACAAGTAAGTTCATGGTCTTAATGTTCATATGACCCATCCTTCTATGCCAGAGAGAGGATTCAGTCATTGAAGCTTTTGAAAACAGACAGTTCACAACTTCTGATAGCATACCATTTAAGTCCAGACAATAAACATTATCTTTTCTAGGTGTTCTCAGTAAAATAAAGCTCTCATCAACTACAAACTTTGGAGAAAGAATCATACACTCTGTGTCACTGAACAGAGTGAAAAGCTTTTTATCACACACCTGAGACACACTCATCAGGTTGTATCTGAGTTGATCCACATAGTATACTTCTTCTAAGGTTAACTTACCTCCTGTAACCTTACCTTTCCCTGAAACCTTACCTCCTCTTGGATTATCTCCAAAGGCAACATATCCTCCATTGAATGTAGTGAAGTTTTCAAGAAAGGATCTATTGCCTGTCATGTGCCTAGAGCAACCACTGTCCACATGCCATAAGTTCTCATTCCTGTCTGGGTTGCCCTGCACATTAAAGAAATAAGTTAGTGTCTTGAGGGAACCCAAGCCAATATGGTCTTGGGTTCTCCCTTTTCATTAACATATTTGACCTCTGTCAATCTGTTAAGCTTTAAAAGATAGTCCTTGTTAGGAATCTCATGACTTGAGTACTTAGTTACAATGGGTTGTCTCAGTGAAGAACTTGTAGTGGTAACATTGTTTGAGTTACCACTGCTGCTTTTGCTGGCAGCAGTGTTAACTTTTATGTCTTTTTGATTGTTACCACTGCTTTCAGAAGCAACACTTTCATTACCATTGCTTGTGGAAGCAGTAGTATTGCTTAGTGAAGCTTTTGTACCCATTTTGTAACTATCTTCACAATCTTCTTTTCAACCTTTTTCTTTTGAACACTGACTTTTCTGTTAGGTTGACTTTTTCTTTTCTGAGCCATTTGTCTTTCAACAACAGGTTTTGGAACAGACCTTCTGCTTTTATACTCTGTCCTCCTAGTTTGAAACTGCTTTTGATTCTGAAAATTAACCCTTTGATTTTGAAAAGTCATTCTTTGATTAAAAGGGTTATAGTAGCAGTCCTTAGCCAGATGATTGAGATTACAGCATATAAAGCAGGGTTTTGGTTTGTTAATCTTGTTCAGATCAACACCATGAGTTTGAGCCCATTGGTTGTTCCAATTCCTTTTGTTTCCTCTTGGTTTGGCACTTGTTTGAGGTTGTTTAGAAGTACCAGGATCACCGTCATTCTTATGAGTGAATTTACCACTTTTGGCACTTGGTTGTGAAGTTGCAGGTTCCTGGTCAACTATTTTCTCCTTCCCTTTTAGAGACTGTAGCAATCTTACTGGGTACAAAGGGCATACCACCCTTTTCATTTGTGAGGATTTGATTTTCCTCAGGGACAGTTTCTTGGGATTTGTTTTCAGGCTTTCCCTTTTGTTCTTCCTCATCATCACTACTTGAGGGATCTATATCACACACTCCTTCTTTTAGTTCCTCTCTATTTAGTCTATCTAGGATATATGTGGTAGGAGGAATATAGGTGTGATTGCGGGGTGGAGTATTGTGATATCCTATTCCTCTTTTGAGTTCATCATGAACTTGAGCCTTTAGAATTTCTTCCAAGGCTTTAGAGGACTTAGAGAATTTATCAAGATCTTCCTTAGCTTTTTCTAGTTCCTTCTTGACAGATTCTAATTCCTCACCAGACTTTACTAGCTTCTTCTCAAACTCCTTTTTCTCCCACTTCCAGTAATTGTAGTCATACTCAAACTGGAGTTCATTCTCTTTATAGGATTTGATTTGGTCCTCCAGATTCTCAATGACTATCCTATACTCTCTTCTATCAACTTCCATTGTCTTGATGGTATCACTCATAGTCTGATTGTGATCCCTATACTTCTTAACAGTTTCAACACAAGAATCAGAACATAATTTAGAGGATACCTCAGCTGGAAGTTCAGGTTCAGTGATTTTGGCCATCAAAGCATGATTCTGGATGGCCTCTTCAGCTTGATCACTCCAGTCAAATCCCATGCCTTCTTGTGATACCAAGGCTTGAGAAGAGTTGGAATTGGTGCCTCTGTTGGGTCTTGGAGCATATGCTTGTCCTCCATTGTTGGCTTGTTGATGAGTGCCACTCCCTTTGCACTCTCTGGCAAAGTGGCCAGGCTCATTACACTTGTAGCATCTCACCTTTGATTTGTCAAATCCAGCAAGGTCTCCTCTTTTGGCATCAAAGTTGTTCCTGCCAGTCCTCCTTATAAATCTTTTCATTCTCATGGTTAACATGGCCATCTGCCACTTGATGTCCATCTCCTCTAAATCATCAGCATTGATTTGTTCAAGATCATCATTGATCAGAGGAGATCTTACATGATTGGCAAGGAAAGCTTCCAAGACTGCATCCCCATTAGTATCCTGTGACACAGATGATTTATCATTAGTACTATCATGGTTATTATTAGCAGGGTTAACATTAACAGTACTAGCAGTATTAATATTAGAAGAAGGATTTTCAGAGGAATAAAGAGCAATAGTATGTGAATATCCAGTTGGTCTTCTTTTGGCCTCTACTTCAGCTTCAAAAATCCTGAGATCATTGTACAGATCTTCAAGCTCTTTATCCTCCAGGTCATCTCCTTGTCTGAATGACACAGTGTACATAGTCCATTCCTCACTCAGGGATCTGAGGAATTTTCTATTGACTTCATCCTTCTCCATCTTCACATCTACATTGGCAAGTTCTCCAATTAATTTGTTGAACCTGTCAAAGGTTTGAGTCATGGACTCATTCTTTGTAGAAGTGAAGTTTTCATATTGTTGCTTCAATAGAGCTTTCTGATTTCTCTTGGAACTTTTGGTTCCAGAGAATCTCTTCTCCAGTGCAATCCACAGTGATCTTGCATCAGGGCAGGTACAGAACTAGTGTTGGTATTCATTGGGAATGGCCAACAGCAGAGTGCTTAATGCTTTCATCTCAGTCTGCTTCCTCTTTTTGTCTGCATCAGATTTTGGGGGTGCTCCAGCAACAGCAGGTTCAGGGACACTAGGTCCATGTTCAACTACTTCCCATAAGGCATAATCAGTAAGAAGCATGTATTGCTTAATTCTGATTTTCTACATCTCAAACTCATTGGGTTTGAGCATGGGGACTTTGGACACAAGAACAGAATCCTGGGAATCCATTGATCAAAAAGTATCCTGAACACAGGCTCTGATACCACTTGACAGGATCTAAATCTCAATATCAAGAACAGAATACTTAATCAAAGAAGTTTGCGGAATAACACTTTGATTATAAAAACAGAACAATGAATTCAAACAAACTGTGTATATTGATCTTAATAGCTTAATGATTACAACTACAAGCCCCAATCTGTTTGAACAGGCTCAAAACAGACGTGCAATACTTCTCTATTGCAGGGATTTCAAGAACAATCTTGAGGCTCTTAATTCTAACACAAAAGCTATCAAAAAAACTCGTATCTAACAATGAAAACCTAACAGCTATATATACATCTCAACAGATTACAATAAGGAAACTAGATTTACAAGATAATCTCTAAAATATCTCCAAGCATATCGTATCTTGTCTATATCTTCAAGTCATCACAATCCTTTTCTTATTTTCTTCTGATAGCATTGGCAAAAACAAAAACAGTGTTAACTGTACACCAGCAGTAGTAACCACAGAACCAACAAAAGTACTCTTCAAGAGCAGTAGTAATCTGTAATAGCAGTGGTAACTTTGATCTTCATTCATTCATCACATACTGGCAGTGGTAATCTTCAATCTTCATCAGCAGTAGTAACCTTCCAATGCCAGCAGTGGTAATCAGCAGTATTAACCTTTATGAGAGCAGTGGTAATGTATTAGACTCAACACCTTTTGGTCATGCTTAAAATGTGTCACCAAATAAAATGAAAAACCATAGCCATAGTTTGAAAACCGTAGCTATAGACATATCCAATTTTTATGGTATTGGAGCATTTTACCTAAAACCGTGGCCATAAAGTACCTTTTGACACACAAACTCACATTAAACGTAGCATTTAGTTATCTTTTAGTCACACAATATAAAAAAACATGACAATAAACTATCTATAGCCACATAATTTTTTTAATGTAGCCGATGATCGCTCTATAATCATGTATATTTTTTTTGACGTGGCCAAGGCTCGATCTTGAGACCTCATCTTTGATAAGGAATGGACCAACCACTAGGACAATATTGATTTTGTTAAAATCATCTCATTAAATATTAAAAACCATGGGTAAATTCATGACATATAGTTACACTTAATTTTTAGAAACATGGCTATATGTATCTTTTTGGGCAGACACATAATAAACAATGGCTAATTCAAGACATATGATTACACTTATATTTTAGAAGTGTGAGTATTAAATGCCTTTTGGTCATGCGAAATATTAAAAATCATGACGTTTAACTATTTATTAGTCACACAATTGATTATGTTGAATCATAGCAATTGGTCAGCTTTTAGTGACAATAGAATTAATTTAGTCTTGGTTTTAACTATATTAATAGCTACACACGTTTCATATTAACTGTGACGAAATCATCACATATTGCCACGCTTCATACAATAAACCATGGCTACTGGTTATCTTCTTGTCACACAAAATAGTAAAACCATGACTACAAATACATGTGACTTATGGCTACGTTTTACAAATTTTCGTGGCTAAATATGTATATTCTTTTGGTCACGAAAAAATGAC
This sequence comes from Centaurea solstitialis, assembly GCA_030169165.1. Lineage (NCBI taxonomy): Eukaryota > Viridiplantae > Streptophyta > Magnoliopsida > Asterales > Asteraceae > Centaurea > Centaurea solstitialis. The sequence continues at coordinate 72,968,598 of CM058045.1, forward strand.
TTCATGAAGCCATATGTGGTCTAAGGTCACAAATAATAATTGTCACAAAAAAACCGTGACTATATATATGTCTATGGCCACGATTTTTATATGTTACTTGCCAGGACAAAAAAATTGTGGCCATAGGAACAATTTAGTCACGGTTTTGTTGAAACCATGACATTATGTTTAAACATGTTTTCTAATGGTCATGGTTATTGAGTTACATCGTAGCTAAAACAATACTCCAATTTTATTTATGACTTTTAGTCACGGTTCTAGACCTAAATGTGACTAACATGAATTTCAAAACCGTGGCAAAAAAGCATATTTGTACTAGTGCGAAGAGTGGGTAACCACTAAGGCCGGATTGCGGAGCGATCCGAAGAGCGGGAAACCGTTAAGATGTGGATATGATGTGATTGGTATGTGTGATTGTGATGGCACCGGTTGTGGTATGTGCCCGCGTGGCAGTATGAAATAGGCATAGTGCTAGCTCACTAAGCATTTTCGCTTACCCTTTCGTTGTTTACCTTTTTCAGGTTCTGGTTTAGAAGTGGATAAGGGCAAGGCCCCAGCTTGATTTTCCTGTGGATGGCGGTTCTAGCGACACCTTGGCAGTTAATTGTGGGTTTTTATTTTATAAATTAATGGGATTTTTAGTTACTTAGTTTTAGTTGACACTTATTGAGCCGGTTGGCCGTGAAAACGTGTTTACTTCGTAATAAATTTATTTATTAAATTCTTTTTATTTAAAACCTTTAAAAAAAATCCCGTTTTTGAAAAGTGGATGTTACAACTTGGTATCAGAGCCTAGGTTTAAGAGAATCAGCACACATGCTTGCGGGTGTGTGTGTGGTTGGACTTAAACTAGGAGATTTTGGGAAAAAGAAAATGGTCAAGGGTCGGAACTGTCAACGGAACTTCAAGGTGGGGGTAAGTAGCACTATCTGTATTTATTTGTTTTGTGCCATCAAAGTGATTATGTGTTAACGTTTGAGTTGTGATTTTCGGCAACCCCTCTCGGGGTATGTTGGTAATTTATGTTTATGGACTACCTACTTAGTCGATAGGATTGAGATTGATTTAGGATGGTATCAAACTCAAATGTAAACACCTCGAGAAGTCGGTAAGGGGTTACTAGGCATGTTCTTGTTTGATTGTTGTCTAGTGATCTCAAGCCGGTTATCGATTTTCGGTTGGTTATAGCAGTACGGGCCCAAATAATAGTACTACTATAAACACCGGTGTAGATTTGAATTTGATTAAATCTTGGGAATCTCAATTTGATTGACGACAGTTAGGGAACCGATGAATGCTTGAGCTGTAAATACAATTGGATGAGGTTATTTGTTGCTTATGATACTGCATGAGAATGACTATATGAGGTTTAAACATATGTGTTATGCACTTATACGTGTGGGTGGGGGCGTGATCTAGTCGTTAGGATTGCATGTGCACTAATGACTAGTGTTAAGTACTGCGTGAGCTTTAGCTATGATTAAAGGAGGGTGTGGTAGGACACTCTAGATGTGGATAGTGGAATGACCTCAAGTAGTACTGTTCTTAAATTACTTTGTTAAACATTTAGAAGGGTGACTTTAGGAGCACTCAACTGGTGAGAGTTGTTTAGACTGCTTATTTACACTCGGTGGATTATGAGCACCGGTACGGATTCCTTGTTTCTTCGTTACGTATATTCGTTTGCTAAATTTCCGTTGCGTTTATTTGATACGTGTACGGACTCCTTATGTTTCAATTCGTGTCATTCGATCTATTCGTTCGTGCTTAATGTGCTTTGTTGATCAAGGTTATTGAGTGTTTCTATTAATTTAGTTGTTCGTTTGGTTGGACATCTTCTTTCGAATTTACATATAGAAACATGATTTTATAGTTATAAGCTGCTGGAAATTTTTCTGAAAATTTTGTGTTGTTTGTAAAAATCATAACTAATTGCTCGTTTATCGGATTACTTCAAACGATATATGTTTAGAAACCCCCAGAAGTGTACTACAAATTATTGTCACACGAACAACCTGTAATTTTTATGCTAAAGTATCCAAAATCTGAGTTTTCCGAAATAGCTCCTGTTTTAGACGAAAATAGCGCAACCGTTTTCAAAAATTCGCACAAGACTCATTTTAAACCCGATTCAGTCCATTCTTGATTCATTGGAATCCTAAGATGCTGATCTAAAACTTTCATTTTGATATGTTTTTTCTAAAGCCTATTGTAGACATGTTAAACTGTTTGATCTCTAAACATGTTAAATGCTGAAAATCGTACGTCCCGATTTCTAAAAGCCGTGTTATAGTTTTCGTTCGGATTTGATTCTTGATAGGATTTTGAGGCATCCTGAGGTTTTGGAAAGAGTTGGTTTGGAGTCGGATTGCGCTATAGGTTAGTTAAACCTATAGACCTGTAGAGTCAGTGTGGAGAGTAGTGGGCTCCTTAGAACACTCAGTCGGTTGACTATGATCCTAGAGCAGTACGGTTGAGAATACGTTAGTGCATGTCGTAAGGCATGGTTCTAGGTGAATATGTTGTTGGATATAGTTTTTGGTGGTCAATAGAGGGAGGGGGGTTTTACCTAGAGACAGTAAGCCCTAACTCAAGGATAGATGTTTATGTTAAGGTTGGAGAGACACTCCAGCAGTTGTGGTTAGGTTAGACTCTTTAGTTGGAGAGAGAGATGTTGTCGGATGATAAACCTGAAGATCGAGACAGATCTAGCGGTTAGGAATCTGGAGGCCAAGGTCTGTAGCAGAGGCGGGACCGAAGACGCAGCTACATTGACGTCGAAGCATTCCCAAATGTCCTGCCTAAGCAAAAGAAGGATCGATGTTTGACTATGTGCTGGATACCAGGGCCGGAGGACGTTCCCTATGCTAATATGGGTTTTGAAGGTAGTTGTTAATTCCTCTTGGAAGAATAGATAAGGATAAGAGGAGCTTGGAGCCGCGTTTGGATGGGTTAGCATCCTCAACTCGAGGTTATTCTAGGTTGCTGCTTAGAAAGCAGTGTTTGTCGTTTATAGAGTTTATAACCGAGAAGATCCAGAAGGCCAGTTGGTTCGTACCCAAGGCCCAAGTGGGGGAGGGATAGTTGGTCGTGTACGACGAAAGAGAGCAAACCAAGACGGCGTTCTGTTCGGTTGCAATGAGGATATGGTACCTGTCGCGTGATTGCACAGGTTATTTAGCTTACACCTTAACCAATCAGTCGAGAGGAAGTATCGGTAGTCAGTGAACCTTCGGGCGTGCTTTCGGGAGATCTATCGGGATTCCGACCGATAGACATGTTGAGATTAGGTTCGACTTGATGCTCGGATTAACATCAGTTGCGGGGACCCCAGTCGTTTAGCATCACTTGAGCTCTAAGAACTAGCGGGCTGCTTAAGCCTTCAGGGGAGAAAGGTAACCCGTTGAGTAGCTAGTTTCGGGGTTCGCCATCTAAGGGTCGTGGAGAAGAAGAACAGGGGTCATCGCATGGGTAGTGGTTAGCAAAAACTCACTCGGGTTATCACCGGGAGTAGGTATCCCTTACCTAAAAATGGTGACTTGTTGAGCAGCTTTCGGAAGCGGCGTGGTTTCGAGTTTGGTTCTTGTCGAGTTAGCACCAGTTGAGGTGAAGGAGGGACATCCACAAGGCAGCGTTCAGAGTCAGATGCGGGATGTGAGTTCTTAGCGAGGCTTTCCGGCCTCGCTGCTGCCCAACTGCATTGGTGGTTTGATGAACCGGGTCTATAGGCAGACGCTTGATAGAACGGTGTTAGTTTTTCGAATGTTATTATAGGAAAACGTGGAACGGATGCTCGTTCGTACGAAGTTGTTGATGTTACAGTATTTGAAGTTGGAGGAAGTTAGGTACAAGGGATTTGTGGAGGTCGAGTTGTGATCCAGACTAGTCTTACTTGACGCTTGTGTTTCCTACACTGGTGGTTACACTCGTAGGCTTCAAGGGTCGAGTTGGGACTGCCGGGATAAGGTGTTTGGGGTGCAGAACAGCAATCGGCATTCGAGATTTGCAGCGAAGTTGTATTAGACGTTGATTTTGATGCCTTCCCGGGGCGTCAAGGAGATGATGGGGATTGCGATGCATCACTTTTTGGTTGGGTAGTGTTGTTACATAGATGTATAGGGATCGGAAGACCGATTACTGGTGGCCGGAAATGAAGCGCGATGTGGCCGATATGTAGAGTCGTGTTCGACCAGTCTGAAGGTCAGGGTCGAGCATCAGAAACTTTAGGGCAAGATACAGACTCATAACACGTGACTTAGTTACGTAAGTGCCTCGGAAATTAAACAGCACTTGTATTGTTGGATGAAATTAAGGTGGAGGAGAGCCTGACCTACGTAGAAAGTCCGATAGCAGTGCTGAGGTTGCGGAATAAGAAGAGTAGTACTGAGAAGGTTCAGGGGCAACATAGAAAAGAATCTGAATGGATTCGGGAGCAGGAAGCTGAGATGCCGGAGAAGTACCGGGACTTTTCGCAGATTGATTTCGGGGACGAAATCCGTGTAAGTGGGGGAGAGTTGTAACGCCCCAAAATCCTTAAGTTATTATTTTATATTGATTGGGTTATTATTATTGTGTTATTAATATTAGTTAATTAGAGTTTTAAGAAGTTGGATTTTAACTAGAAATTTAGCTTGTGGGCTTAGGATTAGGAGTGGGCTTGGCCCAGGAGAAGGGTCCGGCCCGGGTTTATAAATACCTCAAACCTCCTAACTTCTCCTCACAATTCTACTTTCTAACTTGGAGAGGAAGAAAGAGAGAGAGAAACCGAGAGAGAATGAAGAAGAAATCAAACCCTAGTTCTCTTCCACTTGATTCAATTTGAAGCCTCGTTGGAGTCACCGGAGGCCTTAGATTCGTTGTTGAGTTCCGTCGATCAAGTAAGGTATAATCATAGTCCCTTTCGTTAGTGTTGATTTTTTTCATTATGTTTAGGGTTGTGTGGGATGATGAAACGATCACCGAATCGTTGGGTTGTGTTAGGATTTGTGTTACCAACGTTAGTATATGTTTTGGGGAACGTTTTACTTGTTGAATTCTCGTCAGAAAGTCGAATAATGAGTTTGGGATTGATTTTCGGAATTGCAGTCAGGATTGCGCAGCCGTGGGAAATCGGCTCGTTCTCCCTCGTTAACCGTCAGATCGTCGTGAAATTTGGACAGAGGCTTCACGACTCATTGTTCTTCAATCTGACCGGAGGGATCGAGCATCGGAGGCTCCAGTAAGGAGCAGCAACCAGCCGAAGTTGGCTGTTTTCCAGGAAAAACGAATTCGGTAATTTGGATTATTAAGCGGTGTGTGCGATTCTCAAAGGCAAACGACGGAGAATCAAGTGTAGTTGTTAATCGATCGCAAGGTAAGAATCTTAAGCATGTTGTTGGTTTAATTGAAGTGATTATCGAGTAATCGATAGGCTAGGGTTTAATGTTGTTTTGAACCGTTAATTCGTTGCTAGAAGTCGTTTAATGTTGGTTTTTGGTATTGGAATGGATAGGGATGTTATAGGATATCAATGTGTGAATTTTAGGCACAATTGGACTAGTCTAGCTACGTCTAAGACCCTTGTTTCGGTATCGAGTCTTCGTATTGATTTGATAGTAAGTAATGTGCTTTACGATTGAATTGTTTAGGTGAGTTAACTTGCTATCGTGAGGATACCGAGGAGTACCCTAAGCTGCTATAAGGTGAGTTACAATGTGCTTGTTTTATATTGTTTCGTGTGTATGTATGCATGATTTGGTTGAGTCACTTTTATAATTGTGAGTGGATTTTCACATGTTTTGTATTGTGACTGTTATATATGTGCTAGATAAGGCTGGGTCGTGGGACGATCCGAAGAGCGAGTAATCGCTAAGGCCGGGTCGTGGGACGATCCGAAGAGCGAGTAATCGCTAGGGCCGGGTCGTGGGACGATCCAAAGAGTGGGTAATCGCTAGGGCCGGGTCGTGGGACGATCCGAAGAGTGGGTAACCACTAAGGCCGGATTGCGGGGCGATCCGAAGAGCGGGAAACCGTTAAGATGTGGATATGATGTGATTGGTATGTGTGATTGTGATGGCACCGGTTGTGGTATGTGCCCGCGTGGCAGTATGAAATAGGCATAGTGCTAGCTCACTAAGCATTTTCGCTTACCCTTTCGTTGTTTACCTTTTTCAGGTTCTGGTTTAGAAGTGGATAAGGGCAAGGCCCCAGCTTGATTTTCCTGTGGATGACGGTTCTAGCGACACCTTGGCAGTTAATTGTGGGTTTTTATTTTATAAATTAATGGGATTTTTAGTTACTTAGTTTTAGTTGACACTTATTGAGCCGGTTGGCCGTGAAAACGTGTTTACTTCGTAATAAATTTATTTATTAAATTCTTTTTATTTAAAACCTTTTAAAAAAATCCCGTTTTTGAAAAGTGGATGTTACATGCTTATACGCTCTGATACCACAATAAACCATATTCATAATGAAATACGGTAGCTAATACACGATATAAATAGGAGAAATGATCAAAGACTAAACCCTCCATTATGAGGTGTTGCTAAGCATGGTTTAATATGGTGGTTTTGAAAATCTCAAACTTAATCCAACTCATTCAAAATTAGATCCCAAACCAACCCAACCCTTGTGGGTTGGATTGGGTTGATGAGTTAGTAATAGACATAAATTTGACAATTGAAATACGATAATTTACACTAAAAACATACCCAATGAAGTTATTATTAGGGATGGCAACGGGGCGGATTCGGGGCCGGGATTGGTCCCCCCATCCCGGTCCCCGTTTAAAAAAACGTCCCCGTCCCTGCTTAAAAAACGCGGGGATTTAAACGGGGGATCCCCATCGTGTAATCGGGGAAAACCATGGGGAAACGGGTATCCGGGGACTAAAAGGTTAATTAAATGGGTTTCATCGCGGGGATAACCGTTTAACTTTTTTTCACCGCAGGGATCTCCCTCACTGTTTAAACTTCATCACAGATCCACGAGTCTTAGAAAATGATTTACTAAATTACATAACATTTTCTAATCCATTATCCCAACATATCCGAAAAAGAAAGTCTTAAAATAAAATTGCATCTAAAATTTAACAATTTAGCTATATAATATATTTTTTAGCTATATATATTGTTTAAATGCATCCGAAATAATAACAATTGATGTGCTAAAGTATATATTATACCACCAAACATAATAACCATTTAGCTATATATAATATATTGTTTAAAACTATATTATTTACTAATAATCATAAAATAAAAATAAATATGGGGATATAATTGGGGATATATTTGGGTAACCAGAGATATAAACGGGAACATATTCAGGAATATGACCGGGTAATCGGGTCGAGGATTGGTCCCTCCGTCCCCGTCCCCGTTTAAAAAAAGCGGGTTTTCCCCATCCCCGTTTATCGTCCCCGAACCTGACCCGTTTATTTCGTGTTTCGGTTTTTTTTTGCCATCCCTAGTTATTATTTATTACAATCATCCAAATATTTATTAAAATTCTTACGTCTTATAGTTAAACTTTAAAGTCTTATAGTTAAACTTCAAAGTTTGAAGGATATCATCCGATTCAAATCATCAATCAAGTAAGACCATCTTGGACCGAAAGATGTAAGTGAAGCTAGTGGAAATTAAGTATCCGTATACTCAACTCCAACTTGATAGCCATTTTCAAGCTCGAACTCGACTTGAAAACTCGCTAGTAGTTAAATTTGAACTCGATTGCAATTTTTTTAACTCGAACTCGTTTGAAGCTCAAGTTTAAGATTTTACATTAAAGTTTGCAAACTATATAATAAAACTTACACTACAACAAATTATATTTTATACAATCAAGATTGCAGCAAATACATTGTATATTTTAACAAATTATATATACAATCTAGTATCTTGTGAGTTTTTCGACTCAAGTATTGGGTAGCTCGATGCGACTTGAGTGTTTACCGAGCTTTGACCAAGTCGATCTCGAATAGCTCACAAGTTGTGCCTATCGTTTACACAAGTAGTTGAACATGTCCACCCTTAAAAATTAAATTATAACGTTCTTGGAGCACCAAAACTTTCAATTTCATTGCACATAATGAATCAAGAAAATTACCCTAAACACAAACAAACTAAATCATGCAAACTTCTATTTACACCAAAACCCCTTCAAGAATCAAAGAATGATCAAACCTAACCCACCCCACCATTTTCACTCACTCATTGACGGTCCGGCCCCGCCATCGTCACCGGAGCTCGTGGCAGTTTCCGGCCTGATCTCCTCCAGCTGCTGCAGCACCAACTGAACTTCCGGCCGAGCAGATGGCGACGGATCCACACAATGCAACGCCAGTTTCAGAGTATTCAGCAACTCGTCACCGATTGCAGAAGCATCCTTCATCAACTCGAGATCGAAAACCTCGTTCGTCCACTCTTCTTTCACAATCGAAGCCACCCATTGCGGCAAATCGACACCGTTCATGGCCTCTCCTGGTGATTTCCCCGTTAGGAGTTCTAACATGATCACGCCCACACTATAGATATCGGTTTTCGTGTTAGCTTTCTTGAGCTTGGAAAGCTCGGGAGCCCGGTACCCGAGAGCCCCTGCGGTTGCAATCACGTTCGAGTTTGCAGCTGCCGTCATGAGCCGCGACAGCCCAAAATCGCCAATCTTGGGGTTAACGTTTTCGTCAAGCAAAACGTTGCTAGAGGTTAGATTTCCGTGGATTATATTGTGATGGTTGTGGAGGCTAAGCAAACCTCTAGTCATTCCTTTCATAACTCGCATTCGTGTCGGCCAATCTACCGGTGTTTCCGGCCCTCGAGCTGCATTCAAGTAGACAAAATCAAGTTCTTGAACACGAGAATCGGTCGAAAATTAAAAAGATTTATCGAACACAATCAAACCATTATTCTTGAAAAACTTCAAGAAAATCACAGAATGAGCAATTTTGATGATTAAAAATGTTTATGCGAAGTAGCGGAATCTATAAATTTTAGTGACAGGGGTCGGAATTTTGGATGGGTGATAGATCATTCAAATGAATAGATCTAGTGGAGAGATATTACAAAATATTGGTACTTTAAGAAAATCATTTTTGTAGCATATGAACTAATAAATAATTCTAACCCTAACAATTGACAAATAATTAATAATTCGACATGAAGTAGTAATAAAGTCTAAACCTAACAATTAAAAAAATTAACAATTAAGGGTCAACTAATAATAAACTATAATCCTAACATCAGCAAAAATATTAACAATTATACATTAACTAACAAAACATAATCCTTATTTTGTTAAGGATCAAAATATGTAATAATAAAAATCAAAACTTATAATATGACCCCCTTAAGCATAATGTATGTCCTGCCTACGTTTTTAAGTGTCATAATAGACAATTTTATACGACTTCAGTTTATAAGACAAACATATATGAAAAAATGTTGCAATGATATATAATGTAGTTTTTTTAGAAACTTCTAAAAATGTGGTATCAACTCTTTTAAACGAAAATATCATATAAAATAATTAAAATGACACTTTATCTTTACAAATATTTCAAAAAACTTACTAAAACATTTAAAAATATCCTATAAATTTATTGTAACACTTTGATTAAGACACACAATTGTTCGACTCTACAACCTTAAGCCATGTAAAGCAGTTTACCTTGACACTTCAACATTTTTGACTTTTTATAGATCCGATTTTGTTATAGTAGACAAAAAGGTCAATTTGCAACAAAAATTAAAAACTAAAGTAAAACAATGAATTAGTAGTAACTTACCATGAAGAAAAGTAGCAAGGCTTCCTTTGGGCATGTAATCAAAAACAAGAAGTTTCTCCCCTTTTGGTCCTAAATAATAAGCCCTCATTGCCAACAAATTTGGATGTCTTATTTTCCCAAGCAAATTCACTTCAATTTCAAACTCCCTTTGATTCTTAGTAATCTTTTCCCTCAACCTCTTAACAGCAACTTGATCACCATCTTCCAAAGTTGCCTTATAAACAGTCCCATAAGTACTCTTCCCCATGATCTCAGCAGTTGCACACAAAAGATCATCAGCAGTGAACCCCATTGTCCCTTCAAAGTGCACAAGCTTCCCACCCGTCTCCCCGGCCGCGGCCGCTTCCGCCCCCGTTGGTACCGCCGCAGCCCCCGCTTTCTCCGCCCCGCCCCCGCCACCCTCCGCGTCCTTCCCTTTCGCGCCTTTCCGTTTCTTGATCAAGCAACAAAGGAGTATGCAGCAAATCAAGAGTAGCAATGCTATCAATGCGCCCGCGGCAATGAGGATGATTTCTTTCGTGCTTAGCTTGTTTCCGCGGTTCGGTGGCGGAGACGGGGCGGCGGAGGGCGGAGGCGATTCAGGACACGCCGTCGAAGGGCTGTATCCGCAAAGATCAAGATTGCCGATAAACGCGCTCGAATCGAAGCGCGACGAAAGCTGCGTCGGGACGGAACCGGATAAGTCGTTATATGACACATTGAATGAAGTAAGGCTTAATGGATCAGCCAAGAAAGTTGGGATTTCTCCCGTGAGATTGTTATGACCCAAATTCAAAGACTTTAACAAAGTCAAATTCGAAAAGCTTCTTGGAATGCTTCCATTAATCGCATTATACGAAAAATCAATACTTTTAATCTTAGAAAGCCCACCAAACTCAATCGGTACACTTCCGGTAATTCGATTATGGCTGAATGAAATCTCTTCAAGTTCAGCCAACTTGCTTAACGAAACCGGTAGGGTCCCAGAGAACAAATTATGGTCAAAAGTCAAAGATTTGACCATCGATTTCCCCCCATTTTCTCCACTCCCCCAAGAATCCGGAATCGACCCAGATAAATTATTAAACTGGAGAGCAAGATACACAATCGAATTCGATTTTACGACCCGAATAGGAACCGACCCGGATAAAGAATTAAAAGTCAAATTGACCCGAAAAAGCTTAGAACAATTAGCAAGACTTTCTGGAATCGAACCCATTAACGAATTATTACTAAAATCGATCGATTGAAGCAAAGGGCACGAACCCAATGAAGGTGGGATTGAGCCTGTGAACCTGTTATTAAACAATTGAAGTCCCCTTAGATTAGGGAGGAACCCTAATTCCTTAGGGATTGGACCTCCAATGGCGTTATCATGGAGGCTGAGCTTTCTTAGGGCTTGAAATTGGCCGATTTTGGGGGTGAGCTGACCCATTAAGCCACGCCATGGGAGCTGAATGACGATAACTTGGCCTTGTGCACACTTGATTCCTTGCCAGCTTCCAGAACAAGCTCCATAGCCGCTATCGTTCCAAGATTTCAAGAACCCATTTGGGTCGATTAGGGCTTGTTTGAAAGATTGTAGAGCTTGGAGGTCTGAATCTGTGACTATGATTCCATCCCATGATTGGGCTGAAATGGGAAGTGGGTATGTGAAAATGGAGATGATGAAAATTAGTGTGTGAAAAATGAAGGTGAAATAGTGTGTGTTTTTGGACCATTTTTGGGTATTGAATTTAGACTCCATTGGAAGTGTTTTTTTGGAGGTGGAAATGAAACAGTGGGATGGAAATGGTGGTGAAGAAGGTTTTGTAGTGAAGAAGATGGTGTTTTTTATTTTTGGGTGATGGTGCATGTGATGGGGAAGCTCCCACCCACAGAGGATTACAAATAATTTTGGTCAAAATGAATTGGCCATGTAAGATTTGAAGTTTTAATGCTGTGGAAACTTATTAACTGAAGGGTAATTCAAAATTTCAAATGGTAAAATTTTACATTTTGGTTTTTGGGTTTTCAAGAGATTTTACTTTTCTTGGAATAATGAAAGGGTGGGTTTTGATATTTTATGAGACATTGATCAAGGTTATATGCATAAGTTAACTTGAGCATCCATGATTATTTTATAGCTTTTCTCACAAAATTTTGCCTTTTATTTTATTTCAAGAAAAAATCTAATATTATAAATAGCAAAGATAAGGAAAAACTTGAATTCTCTAATAAATAAAATACTATATAAAAGAAAAGTGATATTTTTTCTATTATTTTCTATCAACAAAATTGAATTATTGTTGTTATTTTATGTAAAAGATATTAGTATATACTTAAATAATAAAATTATAAATATTTTTAATGTTACTAATATTAAAAATAATAAGATCAACTCTCGAACAAGCTAGTGATCATTATTTTTGTAAGCTATTATCTTACCAACTAGCTAGTTAATTAGACATAATCCCCATCTTAGGCCAAATCCTCTTTTTGCTCCTCAACTTGTGAGTTAGAGTTAAATTAAGTTTACTTTTAAAAAAATAACTTTTACTCTTATATTTTAAAATAACCTAAAAATAGTTATGAATGGTCTTAAAAGCTTTTATTATATTTTTCTAAGACATTATCAAATAATATGTTACAATAGTCTTTAAACATTTACTAGGTTATCCATCAACCATGATACCTTCAAAATTATTAAAAGCTAACCTACTACACAAAAATCAAATATTAATGAACATCATTTTAAGAAAATAACACCAATTATTATCAAAGTTATTGCAAATATTTTTTGAAAAAAATAAAAAGAAAAAGAAAAAAAATGTGGTGGTTTTTTGGTGAGACAAAGGAATATGTCAGGGTCCATGAAACTCAGAGGCTCCTCCTCTTCCTCACGTGCCCCAAAGTCTAACGGCTAGTTTCTATTTTCTGAAATTATTATTATTATTATTTTATTGTTTTATTATTTTTTAAATTTTAATTAATAATTAGTACCACCACCGACGGCCGCTCTCTCCAACGGCTAGCTTTTCATTAACCATCTCAAACAAATATAGTCTTGCCCATTAATTAATTGTCTTAAAACTCTAATAAATTGCATTTATATCTTCTTATTTTTGTAACTTTCAGAAAACTACAGTTAAAATATGGTAAAAAATAAATTCGGATTTATTTATTATATCACATTTTTGTTTACATTTTTGAAGTTGGGTTTTTTGATTTTTTTTTTTTTTTTTTTTTTGCATTTTGAAAATAAAGTTTTGTCTTTTTTTTATTGTCCAAATAATACATGTATCTTTAGAGATGTTACCCTTTTATAATAATTATTGAGATTGTTAGTTTTTATTTGAGTACATAATTTTGCTTTTATTACGAGGTATGCTGGCTAATCGATTTATAACTAGACATTATTAGTAACCTTTATTGAAAGATAAAGGTTTGTGTTTTGTTGGATGAAGATAGTAAACTACGTTTTCTTGTAACATGGAGATCAAACTTTTATGTACCTTTTCGATCGTTAATACTAATAATTATAAGATTTTGTATTTCTTTTTAGGAAAATCTGAGTTATGAGACTGCTCCTGACGTTGGTATTTTACAGGGTGGTTTGTTCTGCGTATTATTTTTTTTGTTGGCTGATGTCATAGCCTCCTAGGTAAGGTCCTTGTTTGTTGGAGTGGTTGTTGCTTTTGCTTTCCACTTATCTTGGAAAGTGGAGATAGGTGTTTGTTCTTGTTGCCTTACAAAAAAGATTATAAGTCATGTCTTAGGAAGATATAGTGGAAAATCTTATTTACCCTAGGCTCAAATCCAGGCAGTGCTCATTTGACCATGGATGTTCACTTATGATAACTTGAGGTCATTCATAGTCACTGGCCAAAGCTCTTGTGGCCATGGATTAGTCGGTGCGTTATACGTGTCAGTGTTGATCCAAAAACCCAAAATTATTTATAAGATTTTGATAGCATCACTTTTGCAAATACATGCTCTTATTACTAGTCAAAAAGTTTTTAAATCCGATGTTATATACTTATATTAGTTGATAAAACACCTTAAATTTGTCACAAATATACAACTATTTATTGGGGTTGCTTTCAATATAACAAATTATTCACCAATAGAAAATATTGATATATTCATATTTTTACTTTTATTTAGTAATGTTTTCAAATAACTATTAAAAATTTTACTTGATCATATAGTATGAAATTAAATAGCAATATTAAAACCCACATGCCCATATAAAACCAATAGGGCAATAGGCCCACAACCGATGAAGATGTTGCCATCCAATTGAAATGACAACTATGCCCTTGGCATTTTGATGATATGATCTAGGGAATAGGTTTTATTTTACTGTTTTAAAGGGCTTTTCCTATGATACGAGGTATCTTTGAAGTCTTAAACTTCGATCGATGGTGATTATGTGTTGACCATAAAGACTCACTTTTATTAACCTTTTTATTAAATTGTTTAAGATTTTATGTGGGTCATCCTTTCTCTTATAAAACACCTTTTAATTTTAAAATTTTAAGGGTGCTTGAGTTGACATACATGTTTATTAGAAATTAAAATGATATTATTAGTTGTAATAAAAGATTTAAATAGGGATAATAGGATCATTTTGTATTCATTTATCAAAATGGTTTGTGTTATTTGTAGCTCCCAAATCATTTATAACATGATTAGGTTGTCCTTATAAAAAATGAAAAAAAATAATATCTATAATTAAATTTGTTGAAGAGTGGTTTTTTTTTACAAGGCCAATAATTTTATTAGAGAAAAAAAATAAGAAAGATAACAAAAGAACATTTTTGTAAGACATAGAAACAAAAGAGAAATGATACCAAGCCTGCGCACAAATTGTCGAGTGGAAAAAAAAACAAAAGAAAAACAAAGCCACAAAGAGAAACCAACTATAGGAAAGAAGATGTCGAAAGCTAAAACTATCTGAGGTAGCTGATTAGAGAACACCATTATGTCATGGTAACTCAAGTTCCGTGTAAGGGAATCCAGAGAACTGAAAATACTATACTTTTTCAACCTAAAATATTGTTAGAAAAAACAAATACAATGCTTTTTACATTCATTTGCCGTTTACGTATTTAACATTTTAGTAAATATTAATATATTTTTTAATCTTTATTTAAGGATTCCATAGTTTTTAAATTGATGACTTAACTTTTGGCTAAACTATTGTTCAAATTGCATTAGAAATATAACAAAATTTATAGTTTGAATAATCAAAATTTTAAAAACTTTTTATATTTTAAGCACTCTTGGTTTTAGTACTATAGTAGAAACAATTGTGTTTGTGCTCTTATTTTCAGAAGTTTTAGATTAGAAGGTTTAGAAATGGGTTCTTAAGAGATGTACGTTTTGAAGTTTAGTTTCCCAAAAAAGGAAAGAAAAAGTTAGGTTTATTTTTTCTAAAATTATATATCGAACTTTATTTGAGGTCGAAAATATTGCCTTCAACATAAATACTTTTCTGGACATTAATGATAAAAGATTTTTTAGTTTCATACAAATGCAACATTTAATAAAATAGTATTTTTTTTTCTTTAAATAAAAATTATATTATGATACTTGAATGATTACAAATTGAAACACAAAGATCCCATTTGATGATGAAAAATTTTCACCTTGTGTCTTTACTAGACATTCAATCATCACCCAATGTCTTCAACAAAGAAATTGAGTATCCCTACACTAAAATCGGGCTATGTATTTCGAAGAAGTAACTTAAATCATCCCCATTACATAAAACTTTAACTCAAAAAACTAAAAGCTTGAAAAAGAACTTCATTCATTACTAACTGAATAATCACTGCAACAAAATACTTATCAAGATTTTGAATCCACTCTTTTAAATGAATGGTCCTGTTTTATTCATTTCAAAATAATAACATGAAAATCAATATGATGAAAAATGATAGGGTTAAGTACACCAGAATATATCCAAGTTGTCACATTTTATCATTGTATATATTCAACTTAAAAATTTACCAGAACCTGCTAAAATTGTCATTCGACGTACTAAACTACCATTTTATGTATCCATTTAACGTACTTAAAAACTTACCATTTAATGTATTGAACCTGCAAAAATGACAACAAAAGATCGATAATCTTACTCAATAAAGGAATGTAAAGGAATGTGGTGTCTCTTACCCAATAAACAAGGAATGTGGTGTCTCTTACCCAATAAACACTTATTCGATGATAGATACTTACCGACAATCTATTTTGTTAGTTGATAATGTAATCATTATGTTGAGTGAGGGTAATAACATGTGTTTGGTAAACGTCCCGTTGGAAGAGGTTTCGGTCAAAGGATAAAATAGTAAATTGATGAAATTTGCTGAGGCAGTGGTTGACATTCTAAGGCCATCTTGGGTGGATCTTCCTCTATAGTGGACCACTCTACCCTCATTTCAATCTCAACCACCAAACCGAATGACATAATGGAGCAATTTACGTCTGGATGATGCCACAAATATTTTAGAGTGAATTACATTGTGGTCCCTCATACTCTTAAAATTGATGATTTCTAACTTTTTCATTTCATAACACTTGAGTTCTTGAAATCAACAATTAGTTAGCAACCGTTATAAAAGACATAACAGTCTTTCATGGATGATCAGAGACGAAAACAAAAAACTTTGTGCAAACTACACAGACCAAAAGTATAATTCATGAAAGACTATTTTACACAAAAGTTTTGGTCCGTGTTTATATTTATTTAAAAACTAATAAATTAACAAAATGACTTTAGCTTTATAAAAACCCAAGTTTAGAAAAGCAAATTATATCAACGAAAACAAAGTATTAGAAGTTAAGTACGGTTAAATGTTAGCGAGTAAGACCCTTGGTCTTTTTTTGGAAGAATAACGCATCGAACCAACGAATGACTACCACGAATATGAACACACACACACGCACACACTCGCACATACCTCCTTTGCGGTATCGGGCATCCATGGGTAACCCACTAATCCGCCGCTGTCTCGGCCTAGCTTACGCTGGACCTAGAGCCCAACCACAATCTTTGACTGGGCTGGAGGGCAGCCCAGTCTATTACTGAACCAACCCAAGAACTCGGTACTCCTGATCATGCCTTCAAATTGACTCCCCTTGGATTCGAACCTGGTGTTGGGAACCGGAGGTACAAACAAACACGCAGCGAATAATACAATCCGATTCCCAATCAAGGATCCAATCCTAAACCATACAGATACAATAAAGGGTGTTTGGTATGTTTACCTTATCGCGAAAAACTCTGAATCGCTAATAGGGGATACACCGCTACTGGCAGCGGTTGAGAGAGTTGCTAGACCACCGTGGATTATCTCGAAAAACGACCCCGATCACCTCCTGGATACTGACGCCGGTTTTGGGTAGAGAGAGAGAAGGCTTTCTTAGGGAATAAGTTTCTGAGATATGAATTGAATTAATCAAACCCCTAAGCCTTTATTTATATGGATAAACCTGGCAGTGTTTGATTCCATATATAACTCTTTTATAATTATCTCTATAATTAATCAAATAGATTAATTATATAATTCAGATAATTATCTATTAATTAATTCTAACTGATTAATTAATTACAAATAACTAATTTAACTAATTATTTATTTATTTCTTTTTCTCTCTAAATAATTAATAAACAATTAATTATTTCTCACATAATCCAAACGTTCTCATTTTGGTGCAGCGGTGTGACCTACTAGTGTCTTATAACATTGGACACGGTAACTCTGTTACTATCTCGCACATAATCCTAACACCTGGGAAGACTGGGATGCCATCCACAGCCCCTCCAAGGATGTTACCTCCCTTAGGAAGACCAACTGAGCTAAACATGATTTGTAAGATCCTTGGTCCTTGTCTTGCTTTTTATCTGATAAAATTTTCGGTTTTTTTATCATGCTCATCAAATAAGGTAAGTTATTTGATAACTACTTTGTTAGCACTTACTTAGTCAGCGTTGGTAAAACAACCTGATTGGTTTATCTCAAGTAGGAAATGGTGTATAAACAAAAGGACTACAATTCAAGTTAAAAGAAGAGTAAAAGAAAACAGAATATGACACCTTCTTCTTCAAGACTATAAGCATTTCACCTCTACTTGACAACTTCACTCTGTAGACCCATGGAATAACAAATAAAGGAAAAAGATGGTCCAAAAGGATACACAACATTATTCCGGGATTTTGGCACAAATGCCCTTAGGGGCACCCCCCATTTGGTTATATGCCCCTTCTCTCTCTCATTTTGCAGCGTATACCCCTGCCGCGCAACTATAGGTGCGTTATAACGCACCTATAGCTAAAAGACAAAAAAAAAAACCTTTGACTGCCAATAGTCAACAAAAATGGTGACGGTCAAAGTCTCTGGTGCGTTATAACGCACCTATAGTTGCACCGTTATGGGTGCGTTATAACTCACCTTTGAGTTGCGCCGTTAAAGAAGCGCTTAACGCACCATTTTTGTTGACTATTGGCAGTCAAAGGTTTTTTTTTTTGTCTTTTATCTATAGGTGCGTTATAACGCACCTATAGTTGCGCGGCAGGGGTATACGTTGCAAAATGAGAGAGAGAAGGGGCATATAACCAAATGGGGGGTGCCCTTAAGGGCATTTGTGCCAAAATCCCCATTATTCCAACGTAAAATATTGGAACAAGATGTACACAAATTTATCATCTACTTTAAAAAACATAATAAAACCATAAAATAAGTAGATACCAGTTTAAAATGGTTATGCAAGCTATAATACAAATATACAATAATAAATGAATTAGCCACAATAAACCGAACGATACATATCAACTTTTTCCAAAACATAAATAACAAATATCATTACATGCAAAATGAGATATTTCCTTTATAAGAATGCGGAGAAAATGCAAGGATTTGGGTAGGGGTGAGCATCGGACGGATTTTTCGGGTTTCGGGGATTTCGGGTTTCGGGGGGGAAAATGGAGGCCCCGATACCCGACTTTTCGGGGGTCGGGGTTTTCGGGTTTCGGGGATTTCGGGTTTCGGGAATTTCGGGGCGGGTTTTCGGGGCACCCGATTTTATTTTGACTTTTTTTTCCTTGTTACACTTTCAAGTTTCAAAGTAAAAATAAACATTTAAAAGTAACAAACTAAGATACCAACAAACAAAAAATAACAAATACCAACATTAAAGTCAACATCTAAAAGTTGATGGTGGTGAGAGCGCCGATGAAACAATGAGAGAGAGAGAGAGAGAGAAAAGTCGTATTTGATTTTGATGAATTGATTTGGGCTCTAATTTAAGTCTATTACGACTTTAGAAGCATTCCAAACAGAAACATTTGCTGCCATATTTAAAAAAATTATGAAACATTAAGGGTTGTTTTATAAATACACAAAATATATTTAAAAAACATTAAAAAAATCGGGTTTCGGGGAACAAATTTCCACATCCGACCCGACCCCGATCAACCCTCGGGGATTTCGGTTTTCGGGGAATTCGGGGTCGGGTTTTTTCGGGGTCAGGTTTTTCGGGTCGGGTCGGGTCGGATTTTCGGGTTTCGGTTTTTTTGCTCACCCCTAGATTTGGGTTTATTTGAAATTAACATTATCTAAGAGATGATAAGAGATATGTGGTATTTGGTTTGATGGAATAATTTTGAGAGATTTGAATTTTATGAAAATGATTTAGAATGTGAGAAATTTGGAATTAGCTTCTTTTACGTGTTTGGTTTATAGAATTTAAAATGGAATTAACTTTCATTTATATAAATAACTTACTAGTTAATGACCCGTATATTATACGGGCATTTGAAACATGTTATTTTCATTTTTAATAAGAATAGACATTTACATGACAATTGTCATTACCATTTAAATACTTATGTAAATTATATGTTATACGACAATTGCTATTATAATTGCTTATTACAATATATATTTTAGTTATCTAATAGCTGTTAAAATTTTAAAAATTGAAATTTTTTTATTCTTTTGTCAAAAGATTTGAATTTCGTGAATGATTTTAAAACTGGAGGGGTTCAGAAATAAAATATGTGTAGTGTTTTGATTTGTAGGATTTTAAATAAAATAAAATATAATTATTTATAAATAATCTACAAAAATAGTTAAATTAAAAAGATGGAATCTTTAAATTTCGAGAATATTAGCAATTAAGTTTTAAATAAAATAATATTCCATTACTTATAAATAATATATAAAAATAATTAGGTTAAAAAGATGAAATCTTTAAGTTTCAAAAATATGAAGAATAGAATTGTAATAAAATCCAAACAAATTAATTTATATCTATTTTTAGAACTGGAGGGATTCAAAAATAAAATATGTAGTGTTTTTTATTTGTAGAATTTTAAATAAAAAACACGTCACCTGGTTACCCGCTGACTAAGCAACCATCAAGTTAAATCATGTCACATTCCTTTTTTTTTTTGGGTTTAGTTCCCCAAAATGTATCCAACTTGTCACATTTTGCTATTGTATGTATCCAACTTTAAAAATTACCATTTAATACATTAAACTACCAAAAGTTACCATTTCATGCATCATGAAACTTGTTTAGCAGGTAGCCGGTCATCTCCTCCGGTCATCTTCTCCGGCGACTGCACTATTTCCGGCGACCCATTTTTCCGGCGACCTCAACCATTTTTCCCGACGATTGTTTTTCCGGTGTCCCGGGGGCCCGAATACATCCACCACCTCAAGAAGTTCATCTCGATCGTCGAGAAATCACTGTCTCACCGCCACAGCAGCTCCCGGAGGAGTACCGACCACCACTTCGATCCCCCACGGAGGAGCACCGATGTGTTCGAGACCTCGAGAAAGAGCACCGATCGGAGAGAAAAACCCCGGAAACACAACCACCATTGTCGTCACCGGTCGGAGCACCAATGTCTCCATCGCCGGCGACAACAATGGCGAAAACAACCACCATTGTCTTCACCGATGGTCTTGCGATGACGGCAGCAGCAAGCGCCACCGCTACTGCCGTAGCCGACGCCATTAAAAAAACCGGAAAAAACAATCGTCGTGTAAAATGGTTGAGGTCGCCGGGAAAAATGGGTCGCCGGAAATAGTGCAGTCGTCGGAATCTCGCCGGAGAAGATGATCGGATGGCCGGAAAAGTCGCCGGAGAGGGGTGACCTGCTGGTAACCTTTGATAGCAGGTCACGATGCATGAAATGGTAACTTTTGGTAGTTTAATGTATTAAATGGTAATTTTTAAAGTTGGATACATACAATAGCAAAAGGTGACAAGTTGAATACATTTTGGGGAACTAAACCCTTTTTTTATTTTTGACAAAATCAAATGCATAGTCATTTCTCGGCAAAAAAAATGTACGTTCCCCTAATTGGATTTTTTTGACATTTATGTTACCTTTTTCGGCAATTTGATGGTGCTGACTGGACTGCCACTTGGACAGACACGTCAGCAGGTTACCTGCTGACTAAGCAATCATCAAGTTAATCAGGTCACATTCCCTTTTTTTGACAAAATCAAATGCATAGTCCTTTCTCGGCAAAAAAAATGTACGTTCCCTTGATTGGATTTTTTTGAGATTTATGTTACCTTTTCGGCAATTTCCCTTATAAAAATTGATTAAATTAATTGTTTTATAAATTGATTATTACAAAACAAATGCTTCTAACACATTTCAAGGCATTATCACATATATATATATATATATATATCCTACAAAATCCTATGAAACACCAACAATCATGTGAGATTTCAAAATCCTATGTTTGTTTCAAGTCAAGAAAATCTTTCAAATGAAACATGAGATTCTAATAGTTATATTCCAAATACCTCCAAATCCAATCCAACAAGTTGAAAGCTAAAAACAACTGACATTCATGGACTCAAACCTGGGGTTTTCTGCGTAACACACAGGCCCTGTTTACCAATTACTTACCCGAGTAAGTGCTTATCAACAAACTTCAACACTATTACTTACTTACGGGGTAAGATTTTAGTCCATAAAAAGGGTATTGTATGCAACATTTTACCCGGTAAGCGCTAAACGTGGTAAGAGACGACGACCTTCACTTACCGGGTAAGACTCTCATCCTTGCCTTCGCTCTTACTCGGGTAAGATACTTGATCCTTGCGATATGTTTTCGTAAGGTAAAATGACTTGGTAAGTGCTTACTCGGGTAAGTGTTTAGTAAACGGCCCCTTAGAGTTTTTTACACTTTTAATACAATTTTGTAAAAAATTAACAAAATTAGGTGTTTTTTTTCAGAACTAATATAGTCGGACTTTGAGTGTCCGATTCTTCCACAAAGTCGGACTCTGAGAGTCCAACTTTTCCATTCTCTCGTCTGCCATCTGCGACCTTGACTGAGACTAAAAGAAAAGCAGAGTGGACTCTGGAAGTCTGATTCTTCAAAACCCATGTGCGAATTCGCCTGCATCGACTTCTCCAAAGCCGCGACAATACGTTGGCAAACCTTGTTCACCATCTCGCTCGACGAGAACCGCCATTTTCTCATTTTAAATGATTAAGTCACTGAACTATTATTTTGAATAGAAAAAACCATTAAAAATTTTCATTTTGAATGATTAAGTCCTCAAACAATTTATTTTCAATAAATAAATTATCAAACTTTCAAAATTTGGTTGCTTACTCCCTTTTAATAAAAATAAAAAAATAATGTAACGAACTATGAAGGTTTTAAAGGTAAAATATAACTATATTAATTTATGTTAAATGAAGTAATGAAGAATCGGACCCCCAGAGTTCGACTTTGCTTTTCTTTTGGTCTGCCATCTCAAGATGGGAAAAGTTGGACTCTCAGAGTCCGACTTTGTGGAAGAATCAGACTCTCAAAGTCCGACTATATTAGTTCTGAAAATCCAGAAAAAACACCTAATTTTGTTAATTTTTTACAAAATTGTATTAAAAGTGTAAAAAACTACTCACCAATTAACTCTACAATTATAATTTTACTTCAAAACTTCATTTTAAAAACTATACAGACTATAGTGACATTCTTTAGAATAATAATTTTTTCCTTTAGACTATTCGTAGCGTCTCCAGGTGAGGGGCTCGGGCTTCAGTGGGTGAGGCCGGCACACCGCTACACCTTGAGAGGGTGTAGCCGGCGGGTAGGGCAGGCTGGTGTTCAGACCCGATGCCTATATATTATATTAAAATAATAATAATAAAAAAAGTTAAGGTTAGTTTAGTTTAGGGTAAACGGTATGAGTAGTTAGGTTTCAGAAAGTATGAGAGATAAAAAGTAAAACATACAATTTTTTTTTTTGACAAAAGGAGTGGATAATTTGTATCCATATTCATCAGGATCCCTAAAGAAATACCATTTTCTCATGAATTTATCTTGAATCGGGATCTTTTGGCTCAACTTTATCCCAGTTTTGCCGAGGGAGCAACCCTGATGTAGTGCTGATGTGACATAAGGGTAAGAAGGGTATACCCTAAGGCCATCCTTAACCGTACCCCTCATACCCCTCATTTTTGCTGCCACATCAGCGTCACATCAGCTTTACCAATACCTTACCAACACCATACCAATCCATCCTTAACCATACCAATACCATACCCCTCTAATTAATTAATTATAAAAAAAGAAAATTAAAAAAGGTAGAGAGAGAGAGAAGAGAGAGATAGAGAGAGAGAGGGGGGGTAGGGGGGTGGGTGTTGCTTTTCTTCAACCGGTGTGTGGGTGCCGATCAGTACCACTACCGGCACCATACCCCCCATCCACGATGGTGTAGCCGACGGTAAGGGGGTGGTACCGATGTGGTACCGGTTGCCATTAAGGATGGCCTAAGGCGTTACGAATGACCTTTCTGAACCATGAAATGTTAGGCTAGCACATGGAACTATGTAGTTCGGCCTTAAATCCAATCCAATCCTACAAACCAAGATTTATATATAAACAAAACATGCATCCTAAATTACATAAACAAATGAACGTAATAAGAAAATTATGCAATTCCAATGGAACTAACAAATTCTTTTGCAGCTTATATAATCATAGATCAATAAATCAATCTAGCTTCAAAACAATTTCCTCAAAGAAACTTCACCTGTATTAATTATAACCAATACATGATCAATTTCATTTCAAAAATTGTTGATTTATCGTGACAATATATATATATATAATCATGTACATATATATATACACAATAGTTACTAATTAGGTAATATATCGATCTCGATCGATCCATCGCGAATCCTCAAACGCGTGGCCGATTCGGAGCAGCAGCGGCGGCACCCACAAGGAACGAAAAGATGCCCGCGTTGGCCGACGCCTCCTCGTCGTCCACAAACACGTCTTGCGGGACCCTGAACGCCCCGTGGACGCACGTGATCCCGAACCCGAGCAACAGCGACGAGATCATCAGCGACACCAGCCCCGTCAGGAACACGATGACGATCGTGGACACGATCAGGATCCCGAGGACCTCGCGGTCGGAGTAATGGCGGTCGAAGAGGAAGACGGGCTGGTCGGCCGGCCGGAAGAGGTAGAAGTATACCCACGACGCGATGAGGCTGACGAGGAAGAAGAGCGGGAACGGGTGCGAGAGGAGGGAGAACGCGACCACGAACGCGATGATGGCCGCGTAATTGATGCGGAAATACGAGAGGTTCTTTCGGACCCGGGACCAGGCCTCCGAGACGGACTCGGGGCGGGAGAATGTGGAGCGGTCGACGAGTTCGAACCACGGACGGCGGTAGGAGTACGAGTATCGGAGGGAGCTCGAGATATTGGAGAGGAGGGGACGGAGGTCGGGGTTGTTATACGGGGGATGGGGGGCCGCGGAGGCGGGGGTGGGGGCGGATTGACGGATGCGTGTTGGCCCTTTCGCCGTTGCCTTCGCCGTCGCCATCGTGTTGCGGCGGTGGTGGCGGTGGTGGAACGGAGGAGGGGGTTGGGGTGGTGGATTGGGGAGGGTGATTGCAACGCCAATAGAGGGAAATATGGTTGATGGATGACATTTTATTGTTAATTCTGTTACTAATTTCTATTTTTACACCTAGTATTTTCTTTTGTGTGCATAAGTGGTCCCTAACTTTCTTTTAGTTGTTTAATTGGTCCTTAAGGGATGTGATCCTATAATTTAGAGAATGGTTTGGTGAGATGATTTGAACCATCGCATTTCAATGGATACAATGTGTCTCACGTGTGAATAACATCGTTTCAAGCGACAGTCAAGATCTTATAGTTAGTTATTTAGGATCTGTAGTAAGGGTCGGATTTTGATGAAAAGTTACAAATAACGTAAAAAAATGGATAGGTGCTATTTTCTATGTCAGTCCCACAATCATCATGAGGTTCATCAATGCATGTAGATTAGAATGACATGCATTGAGATAAGATGAACAAGATCAGTTCTCTTCTAAAAAGCAATTCATGGGAAGACATAATATTTTTAAAGTGATTAACAATACATACTCACTTCTTATGCATCTCACGTTAACCTCAACTTCTCACACGGTTCTTCTATCTTTTTTAGATTGACCACATTTAAGTCGTACAAAAACGTACAATATGACTTTTATCTGTGAAAATGAGATGAAAACATTTTTGATATTACTAGCTCAATACAGATAATATTTAACATTAACATTTAAAAAAAATTAATATAGCATTGCACGCAAAAGGTAACCCACATAAACATATTATTTGAGACTCATTATCGGACAATAAAAGAAAAATATTATTTACCAAAACATCACAATATTGATAAGATGCATCTAATCAATTTTCTTTTAAAAAGCAATTCACGGGAAAATGTGAGATTGACAGTGATTACGAGTTTGGATCCACTTCTCATATTTCTCACATTAATCTCAACTTCTTCCCCTAATCCTAGTCCTTATCTAATAAAGAGATAAGAGTAAACCAATTAGAAAACAAATACATTAAAATTTGTTTATTTTGAAATGTTATTGCCATATTAATAAAGGATTAGTTTGTTAATATTAATATAATTATTTTCTGAACTAAACATTGATTAAAATAAATTTTCAAAATCAAACTTTAATCATAAATAAGAGTTTAAACAAACTTTTAAAATCCTAGGCGCAATTAGTTTTATCGAATGTGAAAAACTCCATTTCAAAGTTATAAACTCGTAAGGTCGGTATAAAATTACTTTGCTTGCAAGATTTTATGAATACATCTCAAAAACCTTATTGAAATCAAGTAGGTTCAATTATCACTTTATCACAATATTCAACTAACAAGCGTTCACATAAACATTAAGAAACTAACCAAATCACCTAACATTCAAGTAAAATTGACATTAATCAAAAAATCCAATAAATAAACCTTCCTAATCGATTACAACATAATCTCAAAGCAATTTCATTCAAACAAAAGTTTAACAATTTTGTTGGAAAAAAGAAATTAATCACACACCTAGACTAGGATTAACTAATCAAAATAAGCAAGAATTTACCAAAAGTGATGAGAAATTATCATTTCTCTCCCAAATGCCTCCTAATTGTGTTTTCTCCTTCAATTCTCCCTCTAATCAACTATGTTTTTTTTTTCTCCAAAACTAGAGAGACAGAGTAAAGAAAGATGGATTTGGGTTTTGATTTCTTTTCTGTTTGTTTTCCTTTTGGGCCTAATTTCAAAACAAAACAAGGGGCTTAGTAAGCCCATTTTAAGAATAAAAAAAAATGATAAAATAGCTAGGCTTTTAATTCTAATCGATATTTATAAGTCATTGTAAATTAGGTACTTAAAAATTTAGATTTTTTTTAAAACATATAAATAAAAATGATAGTTTTAAATGTACGAAAATGAAATGAAATGATTCTACTTTTCAATGCAATTTTCTTTATTTTAAAATTATTCATTTATCATTTATCAATTCATCATAGGTAAATCAGTTTAAATTTTATACCTCATATATGAAATTGTTATCTAAAATAAGAATAAAAAGAAAATACCATGCCTTAGTTTATAAACATGAGTAAAACAATAAACAACAAGTTGGTTATTAGCAATGTTTTATAAAATGGGTTGAACTAGCTGGGAATTCAAATATAATCGGTTTTATGACGTTTTAAGGACCAAAAGTGAACCGGTTAATTTATTGATAAAATCGATGGATCGAATCGGTAAAAAACCGGTTGACCCGGTTTATAGAAAAGACTTACGTTTTTGAGTTTTTAAAATATTTAATGTTTTAACTTATGAATATCAAATCCTTAATTTTTGGTTGTGAACGTGAGGACAGCCGAGAGTGCAACACGTGGCGGATGACTAGGCTCCACGTCATGTCCACGGCGGATGACCAGACGCGATTCATGGGAGGGCATTGAACTAAAGGGAGGGGGGGGGGGGACCATACTCAAAGCCGTCACGTGTCGCGTTCTCGGTTGTCCTCATGTTCACAACCAAAAAGTGTTTCACATTTGAACTTTCATTTTTTGTTAACACGGTTAACACAAATTCATGGGTTAACAAAATAACTCTCCTCTATATATATAATATGAAAATGTTTGAAACCGATTAAACCGATGATTAAACTAGTTGAACTGGTCGAACCGAAAACGGATATCGTATCATTTCTACTAAGTCGTAGTTTTAATTGTTTTTCATTAAAATATAAAAGTGTACAGAAAGGGAAAGGCGCAAGTTAGCAAGAAGATCATAATAAGAATAGAAAAAATAGAAAAACAAGGGAGGAGGTGGGTGAAGAAACTGATGAAACTGGGCGGACATTTCAAAGATCTTTCTTTCCCTAAATAAATCCTAATAATCAATCTTCATTTCTACTCCCCAATTCAATTCCTTCTCAATAATCTCATTCTTCACTCATGGAGTCTGCAGCTGTCTTGCGTTCCTTTCACTGTATGTATATATCTCTCTCTCTCTCTATATCTATAATACATTCCTATATGCTTCTGCTTTCATGATTCCTATTTTATTTTTGTGTTTTTTTTTCATGATTATTATGTAATTGTATGATTCAATATGATACTTATTTTGTACAGATCGAGTCAGTCGTTATCTCCTATGTTTATGATTTGTTACTGAGCTATTATCAGCTATGTTTGCATTTGATTGATTTAGCTAATACACATATATTTGTATTTTGGTTGTGCTAATAAACAGCTGCATGTAGTAGAGGCCTTGATTTGGTTTAAGTTCAAAATTTTCAACTGCTTTACTTAGGAACACCTTGGAACTATGCCCTATCTGGTTATATATATATATATATATGTGTGTGTGTGTGTGTGTGTGTGTGTGTGTGTGTATATATGACCTAGGTGAGGGTTTAAGCCATAGCCACCTCTAATTGGGGAGGATGTTGGTGATATCTACATGTTAAATTTTGTCTAGGCTTCTGAAATGATCTTTATTAAGGGTTTTCAATCTCGAAACCAATTGGAAATGAGTGAGATCACCCTTGGACCATAGGTTTTCTTTTCGGTTTACGCCTTGATTACATATCTTTTTGTGGCCAATTTTTGAAAAGTTGTCTCCCTACATCAAGTATGGAGTTTTTTCATGTTTTCCCTGTTTAGAGTAGAGAATCTGTTGCAGATGCTCTTACGTAGCAGGGTTAAGACTGTTGAGGCTAATGGTTGATTAAATTGGACAAAGTCATGCATCCCAACTAGGATTTCCTGTCATGGAGAGGCCTTACTGATTTTTGTCTCATAATCAATTGGCTATTAGTACAGTCCTCTTGGATCATATATATTAGACTAAGATGTGGGATGTAGGACTTCTATACCCAACATGCCTCTGCCACAATGTTATAGTTGTTTTTTTTCGGGCATGTGCAAGGCATAGTTGTTATTGAAGACCATCTTAATCTCACTTCATTATCATAATTTCATATGCAATGCTTTTATCTATTTCTGTTCTACACTACATTGATGCATGATAAAAGTGATGCATATAAGAGTTTGAGGGAATTTGTGCAAATTCTGGTCATCTCTTTTTTCATAGACCATGATGTTAACTCTAATACCTAGGACGAGTTATCTAACAAGATATGTATTTCCTCTGGTTTTTGTGTAACTGATAGAACACCTCAAGCTTGGGTTTCTACTTGTATTCATGTGTAATCTTGTGATTGCAGATTCTGCAAGCACCGTTTCACCTCTGCGTTCTTCATTTGAGAGGCCTGGTGTAGTTTCTATGCATAATGCAGCATGGCGCATATCAACTCAGAAAAAGCAGGCCGGTGCAATCGTGTCATGTTTGAAGTCATCTGAAGTTGCTGTTGTAGACAAGTCCAATGGTGAGCGTTATCTTTCAGTTTCTGTAGTTAAGATTAATCATCATAGGATGAACAAAATGGAAACTTGGAAAGGACATGTTACTTGATCTGATTAGCATTCAAAATCCATCATCCCTTTCCTTTTATTCTACTGTTAAGATGTTAGACACCCTTTTAAATGCTTTGGTAGTAATATTGAACTTGTTGTTCTAGGTCAACGCTTTGGTAGATTAATGTTGAAAGTAATTGTTTTTTCTATGATGCTAATGATCGTCATGTGTTGCATTTCCATCTGAAGGATCAGTGGAGAAGAGTACTTCAACAGCTTCAACTTTTCCTAGTGGCTTTGAGGTGAGTGTCTACAAAAGTAACTATATTTCCTGTATCATTGTGCAATCTGTGGCACAGGCTTGTCACATACTAGAAAACTCAACTAGGAACTAATACAGAAATTGAGTTCCTCCTTGGCATTCTTGTTGTCTTTCTAGAACCCTTTTCATGTTTAGGTTGATAATCTTTAGTTACTCAAAGTGAACATTTGGTATTTAATCTGCTGCTATAATATTAAATAGAAGCAGCATTTTAAGTGCTCTTGATAAATCTCATCAGTAGTACTAGAGAAGATATCCAGTGACACTGGTTTTGAAGATCCAATAAATGGAAGTTCATCTTTACTCCTTTATTTGTTGCTCTTTTCATTGGATTCTTGCTAGATACATCTGCATATTGATTTTAAATTGTTTACGCCATGTCAAAATTGTGATCAATTCTCTAGTTGAGCTGAAAGCTTAATTCCATGTATTGAAGTTATTTTCTCTTCGGGAGACAATACATTGGGTAATTATATAACATAAAAAAAAGAATAATAAGTACATCTTCTACTAGAATAAGAATGTTGCATGCTTGCTAGCCAACGACTCAATGATGGGATTTAAATTGCAGTCAGGTCTTCCGTATAAGCCTTAGGTACCCCAAATATCTCAACTCCCAAAATGATAAGAGTTGAAACCATTTTTGGAAGAATCCAAAGTATATGCTAAGGATGGAGCTATCATTCACACCTGGTGTAATTTCTTTACAATGTGCAATTTCTCTTCTTTATTTTTCTTGGCCATTTTACTTATGTGCTTACCGTCTAATATCAGGAACTTGTCCTGGGAGTCTGTGACGAGACACAGATTGCTGAGCTGAAAATGAAGGTAAGCTGCCATATCGTTAGTGCCATTTGCATATCTTTTTAAAGATTGTTGCTTGTCATTTTTAATTAAGTAATGCAATTATGAAATAGAACATGTTCATATTTGCCATAACAAAAAAAAATTCATCTCCCTTAAATACTACTTATCTGCACCTTTCAGGAGTAAAATTCATCTGATGAGGTATCTGTTTGTTTTCTCATAGATTGGGAGCTTTGAAATGCATCTCAAGAGGAACATTAAATCAGCAGAAGCCTTCATCCCTGTTGCTTCACCTACAGAAGCACCACCAATTCCTAGCAAACCAATGAATGAATCCGCCCCTGCTGCCCAACCATCTCCCCCGAAACCATCTTCTCAAAAAACTAACCCCTTTACAAATGTTCCTGTTGAAAAGTCGAAGAAATTAGCAGCACTAGAGGCTTCTGGAGCCACTGGATATGTTCTAGTCTCATGTCCAACGGTATAATATTTTATACTCAATCTTTCCCTTTGTTGAGCATGTGAATCCAGCTCTATGCAAAATGGTTTATGAGTTCTTATTTCACCATTTCTTCTATTATCAGGTTGGAACATTCCGTAAATGCAGGACACTTAAGGGGAAGAAGCAGCCTACTCTCTGTAAAGAGGTAACTTTTGCAGCATGCGAGCTTTTTTTTTGTTAAGTTATGGCAGGAAGCAACTAAATTTTGTACTCCTTGCATCATATAAATGGGACCATAAAATGAGAATTATAATTAGATCTATAACATTTTAAAACAAAAAACCAAATTTACAGAAACCCAACTCAACAACCAAGGATTGTATTTTTCAGCAAACGCCTTCATTTAGTCTAGTGAAATAATATCCAAAATTAAGCTATTGGATATGTCTTTGTGTTTACATTTAATGGGCACATCTTGAATGAACAGGGTGATATTATCAAGGAAGGACAAACTATATGCTATTTGGACCAGTTTGGCACTGAACTTCCAGTGAAGGTGAGAACAGTTTCAATTTTCAGGGTAAAAAGAACTTTTCATTTCAAATTTATAACCTTGTAAATATCATTATGCAGTCGGATGCAGCTGGGGAAGTCATAAAGATTCTCTTTGATGATGGAGGTATGATGTCTCTTTCAATTTAATCGTCACTGCATCTCTCTTTAAGCCATTTGCTTCTTAGAACAATTAATTACAGAAGACACATTCATTGATGCCTGTAAATATATCAGATAAATTAAACCAAACTAAGAAAGAATAAAACTTGTTTACTTCAAGAAGTTAGCTAGTTTATGGTTGTCAAATGTGGCCTATGTTAGTTTGAACAGGAAGATTGTTTTTATCTTTTTTTTTTTTTATCATTTGACATATTTAATGACCATTTTTGGCATTTGTAATTCTGCAGAGGCGGTTGGATACGGAGATCCCATCATCGCAGTCTTGCCCTCTTTTCATGACATCAAGTAAACTACAATCACCCATTCAAGTAGTTCTCTATGGTCAGCTTTCTCCGATGGCTTGCAGTTTGTTTTTCATTTTAAATCATTTGTATTTTTCTTAGTGTTTTCGCTGTTTGCCAATTTTGTGGGCACGGGCATTCAGTCCACGATGCAACTTCCCATTCCAGTGCCTGTGGGTCGAAAATTGACTTCAGACCTAGAACGAGAACACTCATAAATTTCGACGTGTAGAGAGTTTATAAGCTGTATTTGCCATATTTTTCTTATGCCATTGCCAGAGATGATGATACACTATGATTGTTTTTTGCAAGATGAACCTAAAACGGATAATATTACATGCTCGGTTTATATGATTCAAAAATTGTGACGAAGAGTTTGAAAATAATAAATCGTTACAAGATCAGCCTGAGGCCCTCTCGACTAGTAACTTAAAACAAGTATCAAGGGTAATAAATAGTAAACGGACGACTAGCTAGGTGCTCATGCCCGATTCTTGTTCCCATGGGCTTGCTTGCTTCCTGATCTTCTGTAAAGCTTTGATTACTTCTTCATTTGTTACGTTTCCTATAACCGTGACCTTGTTCAGTTTTGTGTCGATATCATAAGCTTCAATATCTGATCAAAGATAAATATCAAACCCTATTAAGCCAAGCTTAGAAATAAGCACTTTTAGGGCATCCATGATGGTTGAACTTTTCATTGAAATCTTTTTTTTTTCCAAAAAAATGGGACCCACAAGCAAAAAGCATGTGTTTTGAGAGCTTGTGTGGGGTTCCCTTCTCAGTTCTTTTACAAGCTTAGGTGGCAAAAAAGCTCCGGTACACATGCTCTTGGGTCGATTAAGACCGATTAGTTAACAAGACCAAAAAGTGGGTCGATAAGAGCTTATGTGGAACTGATCTTGATCTTAATTCTTTACTCCTTATCTTTGCTCGAAACGAAAATGAAAACTTGAAATTAAAATTTGGATGAAAATGGAAAGGTGAGATGATTTTACCTTCAAATTTCTTGATGGTCTTTAAGATCTTCTTGATGCATTCTTCACAGTGTAAACCAACCTTCAATTCTACCACCTATTTCAAGAAAAAGGAAAGTTTACAATTGATTTACAAATCACTTATTTTAAAATGCAGAAATATGTGGTAGAAAAACTTACATTCGCCATTGAAGAAGTAGAAGTTGTATAGAAATGTGTGAAGCAAAGAGAGGATATTTAAAGGAGGGGGTTAAAAGTAAAGAGTGGAGAATTCGATTCTCAACATCTGGATGCCAATTTCATTTCACTTTGTATGTTGACATCATGGGAATGGGACCAATTAGACATTACCCACCATACACTTGGCGATCAGGTGTGGGTTAGTTGGGTTGGGTTCGAACCGAACTTGTTTGGGTTTAAGCTTGGTTCATGGAAAAAAAATGATAACACGAGTATAAACCTGAGAAGCTCATGTGTTAAGGCGGACTTGCTTGAAGCTTGATGCACATGAGTTGGGTTCGTATAAGCTCCCTTTAGGCTCGAACTTGGCTACGATTCATATAAAGTTACAAATAAATGAATAGCCTCAACTAATGTGCCTTTGCTAAGCTCCCTTTAGGTTCGATCTTGACTACGCTTGCCAACCTTGGACACTCTCTTTTAAGCAAGTTTGCGTTATTTTAACAATACCACAATCAAAGGAGTGGGTATGATTTTTTTTCTTTTTGTGTGACAATCATCAACGTCGTCATCAGACTTCTCGTAATTTTACAAGTAAATACATATAGATTCTTTCTCTTAAAACCGTACAAAATAGAACCCACCCAAAACAATTATAACTTTGATAAAAGAAAATTAGTGGTTAATGTGAGCATTTTTGGGGAAATCGACACTGAATGGGAACATAGAAATGGAATAATTTCGATCCTTAGCCTTTTTCTCCGCGTTATCTTTAAAAAGCAAGATACCTTGAACTAAATAATTATTTCAGTGATATTACATTCGTAGAATAGATTGATATTTACTCTCCTTAGCTTGTGACCTATGAATGAATTTTGGTGAACATTTTTTTTATCTAACACATATGTTACATATTTTTTATGAGAAAACAATCTATGATAGTTATGTTTTTTTGGTATGATAACCAGTATGCAAATAATATCTTAGCTCTTTACAACTAAATCAAATCAAATGACAACCAAATCTATCCCATGCAATGAACTATGAGAAATTATATTTCTTCCTACTATTTCAACCTACCCATCCTCCTACTCACTTGATTATTTGACAAGTGTTAAAATTTATGAATAACATAAAGAAAGAGAATTAATGCATTCCACATGTCAAATAATTAAGTGAGTAGGAGGATGGGTAGGTTGAAATGGTAGGAAGAAATATAATTTCTCATGAACTATTTATAAGGATTCTAAGAGCATCTTTAATGCAAAGTTCTTTACAAGCAAAAGAAAATGAAATGGTTTATAGAAACTATCATTGTGAAGGGTTTAATCCATTGATTCTTATCTTGATATCGGTGTAAAGTGACATATTTGTTAGTTTTATTTTAATTTCTTAACTTTTTAATCATTGCTGATGTTGAAAA
The DNA here is from genome assembly GCA_030169165.1 of Centaurea solstitialis. Classification (NCBI taxonomy): domain Eukaryota; kingdom Viridiplantae; phylum Streptophyta; class Magnoliopsida; order Asterales; family Asteraceae; genus Centaurea; species Centaurea solstitialis. The sequence continues at coordinate 73,002,786 of CM058045.1, forward strand.
AAATCAATAACATCTAAAAAAGGTTCTTTCTTGTAAAATAGTTCCCAATTCAATGAGTTGGAAATAAAAAGAAAACAAAGTTGAACAAAAGGATTTTACAAATTACCAAAGACATAAGTTTTAATGCTTATGGTTAAAGTGTTTTTAATTTTTCTTTTCAAAATTCAAAACCCTAATGAAAAAATAATCTATTCCACGTACTCTTGATTGAAAATCATCACTCAAAATTTTCAAAAAAATAAAAAATATTACATTGAATTTCAATAGATTTTATATTTTAAAAATACAACAATTATGTCATTAAAATACTAAATTAATGAGATTATCTTGTTTTTTTAATCAAATGTCACGTGTTAATTATATAAGCCTAAATAAATTAAAAGTGTAAAATGCATCAAGATATATATTTAGGCGGAAAAATCTTGAAATCGGTTCACCAAACGATACGTGACAACACAGTTACTTATTTATTATATAAAAATATTACTTTCTTTCATTATAATATTTTTAAAGAGTTTTTTAAATTTGAAAAAATTTTACATCCTCCTTAATTCTCTTTAGGTTATAAAAAGAGTTTTTTTTTTCCAAAACAATTACCCAAAAATCTTTTTTTTCTTTCCTATTTTACAAAATATATTGGAGATCCTCCTCTGGTAAATTTGATTTAACAATTAGAAAGTTACAACAAATCATACAGGTAATCAGCCACTTGTGAAGTTGTGATGATGGCTATATCTTCCCTCACTCTTCAAAGTTCAAACCTTTCACAATCAATCACCTTTACCAACATTTTCTCTCCATGAATTATTTCACAAAAATCCAAACTACCACTAGACATCAAATAACATCCATCATAAAGTAAAAAAAAATTAAAAAAATATGGGAAATGCACTTTATGGCCTATGTGGTTCCAAACCACCACCAACCACCACCACCACCACCACCACCGCCGGCGGCGGTGGTGATTCAGAACTCGGCCACCACGGCGTTTCTACAACCACCGTGGGTGTCTCCGCCCTTGCCCAACACCTCTATCACTTTGAAATCACCTCCCAAGTAACTACTTACTTTTCATTACTTCAATTTTTCCACCATTCTTTTTATTTTTCAAAACCAAAAAATACATTTGAAAATTTCATTAAAATAGGTTCCTGGAGGTCTGAGTAACCATGTGACTACATCCAAGAAAGCTCAGTCCATCTGGTAAATCTTTCCAAAATTACCCTTTTTCTATTTTTCAAGAATCTAAACTAACTCCATAATAAAATCAAGTATTAAACTTTTGGAACCTAGAAGTGAACATGCAATTTCTATGTTTTTCTTTTTAGTTGTTGACACTTGATGTATGAACTGTTGAAGGTATAAGAAACTAGCAAAGGCATGGAGGGAATCAAAACCCCCACCAAAGACACCTGAAGAGGCTTCCAGGCTTGTAATCCACACCCTCCAGAGACACCATACACCTCATCTTGAGGTTATTTTTTTATTCTCTCAAATTTCACATTATCCCAACTATATTCTGCTCTTAACATTGGTCAAAATGGTCCAGGAGGATTGACCAATTTGGTGGGTTTTATTTAGTCATAGACCCTTTGAGCAGTAACTTATGTAAAGACTTGTAATTTGGGGGTGTTTGGGAGTGGTTATGATGGAAAGTGCTTGTCATCTTTTCCAAGAAGTTAAATTGTTTGCCTTTTCAAAAAACTGCTTATTGCTTTCCCCGAGAAGCTATAAGCACTCATCTGAACACCTCAAAACATCTTATTGCTTTACCAGAAAGCTAATAAGTCATAAGCACTTTCGAATAAGTACTCCCAAACACGTTTCTGTTCTCTCTTTTAAGAGCTTATGACAACTAACTTTTGTAAAATGACATCTAAATTGGGTGTTCTGTTTCTCTTATTGAAGGGTTTGTTGTCGTTTTACGGTCTCCCGCTTCCTCATTCGCTAGTTGAACTCACTGCTGGCGATGCTCCGCCACTTGCCGACGGTTTTAATTTCGAGTTACACACACTTCCCGTAAGAATAACTCCCTCCTAAACTTATACACTCACACTCACAGCTTACTAGTTTTACAAAAATTCACTTGATTTAAAAAGGTGGATGAAAGGGCAGTAGCAGATGGGGATACTGTAACAGTCTATGTTAGTACCTCGGATTCTAGGGAGTCGTCGCGTGTTCCCCTATCCGTACAAGTGGCAGCCGTAGAACGCATTGAGGCACGTGCCCATCGGAACTACCCCAAAGCGGATGCACTGTACAAGCAAATCACAGATGCCGGATATCGGTAATTACTCATGTGTATACAATGCAATTCTAAGTTTTTAACTTTGATATAAACATTTACGGATTCATATAACGTGTTGAAACAGGGTATTTCATGTTAATAATCAGGAGATTCTAGCACGCAGGTACCGCATTAGACTAAGGTAACGTTTGACAACCATAAATTAACTTACTTTTTGAGCTTATTGAAAAAGCTGTGGTCATGGTTAGGCATAACCTAGCTGATAAAGGCAATAACTTTTTTCCAATTATGATCTTATTTTTTTCCTAATTAACTTTTCAACATGTTCTTTTAGCTACATTGTCATCTAGCTTATCAACTGGTTTTTACCAAACATGACTAGCTTATCAGCTAGCTTATTAGGCTATGTTTGGTAAACTAGCTGATAAGCTATCTTATGAACAAATTATGTTTGGGAAAAACTAGCTTATGGGTATGTAAAATGACCAAAAATGGTATATTGGGGTATAATAATTAATAGAGTTAATTACAAATTTGGTCCCTGTGGTTTACACGAAATTACGATGGAGGTCCCTGAACCCTAATTTTCATGCCTACGGTCCCTATGGTTTGTATTTCGTTACGATGGTGGTCCCTGCCACTAACTTCTGTTAAAAAGTTCTGTTAACAAAGAGGTAAAAGACAAAAATGCCCTTCTTATAAATTTAACTCTTCCCTTCCACTCTTCCCCTTTCCCCAACCCCACCCCACCCCAAACCCTAAAGAAATGTGCAGCAGCCACCTCTCCACCGCCGGCCACCTCTCCATCGCCGGCCACCCCTCCACCTCTCCATCGCCGGCCACCTCTCCATCGCCGGCCACCTCTTCATCACCGCCCGTCGCCCGTTGCCTGCCTCCCGCCTCCTATCAATCGTAAATCTGCCATGGTCGCCGACGCTGTCGTCAAAGAGTGCGAAGATGGCTTTCCGGCAACGAAGCTCTTCAACCAAGGCTACTCCTACACCATCTCCACTTTCGCATCTACTAGAAAAACCCTAACCCTCCGCCGGCCATTCTTTATCTCATCCTCTGACTAGAGAAAACCCTAACGAACGCCGGCCACTGTCGCAGTGGTTCACGGCGTCACAGGTTCGTCATTCCAGATCCGACTAGAAAAACCCTAGATCCGTCATTCCAGATCACTATCATTCCAGATCCGTCGTGGTTCACGGCGTCACAGATTCGTCAGGTGGGTGGTGGTGGTGTCATGTAGTAGCAGGTAGGTGGTGGTGGCGTCACAGACCGTCGATTTGGGGGTGGTGGGTTGGGGTGGTTGGATTTCTGATTGGTGGTGGTTGCTGTTGGTGGGTGTTGGTGTTGGTAAGTGTGGGTGGTGGGTGTTGGTGGTGGTGGGATGTTGGTGGTGGGTGTTGATGGTGGTGGTGGTGGTGGTGGTGGTGGTGGTGGGATGTTGGTGTTTGGTGTTGGTGTGGTGGTGGGATGTTGGTGGTGGGTGTTGATGGTGGGTGGTGGTGGTGGTGGGATGTTGGTGTTTGGTGTTGGTGGTGGTGGTGGATGTTGGTGGTGGGTGTTGATGGTGGTGGTGGGATGTTGGTGGTGGGTGGTGGTGGGATGTTGGTGTTTGATGTTGATGGTGGGTGTTGGTGGTGGTGGTGGTGGGTGTTGGTGGTGGGTGGTGGTGGTGGTGGTGGTGGTGGTGGTGGTGGGTGTTGATGGTGGTGGTGGTGGGATGTTGGTGTTTGATGTTGGTGGTGGTGGTGGTTTGATTTAAATTTTAAATAATTTAATAGAAAATTATAAATTGACGAAAATACCCTTGCCCTAACGGAGTTTTTTAACGGACGTTAGGGCAAGGGACCACGATCATAATGAAATACAAACCACAGGGACCGTAGGCATGAAAATTAGGGTTCAGGGACCTCCATCGTAATTTCGTGTAAACCACAGGGACCAAATATGTAATTAACTCTAATTAATATTAATATGGGTATAATTGGAAAAAAGCTCCAAAAAGCTACCTCCAAGTAGCTTATCAAAAAGCTAGCTTATAAGCTACTTTTTGTCCATCCAAACATGTACACAAAAAATAAGCTTGCTTATAAGCTACTTTGTGTTTACCAAACAATGCCTTAGTCAACAACCGGCTTATCAGCTAGTTTTTACCAAACATAGATAGCCTGAGCATTTCATGAGGTTTCTTTATTTGATATCATACGAGTAAATGAAAAACAGGGGAATAGATGCGCCAGAAAGCTCAATGCCTTACGGGAAAGAGGCGAAAGAGGAGCTGGTGAAGGTAATTGGTGGGAATTGTCTGAAAATTTTGGTCTTTGGTGAAGATCGTTATGGCCGTGCTGTTGGGGACATCTACTGTAACGGCATCTTTGTACAGGTAACGTGGCTGCCGTCATCATGTCATATACTCCTACATACGTATTACGTAATGCAACTAATTTGGAAACTCGATAAACAGGAATTAATGTTAAAGAAAGGACTTGCATGGCACTACACTGCCTTTGACAAAAGGCCCGAATTTGAGAAGGTAAATTACCTCTTGCTATTGAACAAACAGCTTTTCTATCTTTATCTGAAAAAATGGCTGAATCGGTTTTGATATCAGTGGGAGAAAGACGCGAGAGCCAAGAGACTTGGGTTGTGGGCTTCATCGAATCCTGAAATGCCATGGGAATATAGGAGGCATCGTCGTGAAAACAGATAGCTGCAAAAGCAACACTCTCGAACTGATGATGCTAGTTGTTAGTCTGTTTCCGAGTTGATCTGTCTTTTGTAAGAGAGCAAGGATGGTGAATGAGATTAAACTCAGTAGAAGGGCTGTAAAAATAACTATCTGCTAATCTAACTGTTAAAAATATTTTCCCATTGGATCAAACTGTTTACTGCTCCACTGAGGCTTTTAGGCTGTGTTTGGTAAACTAGCTGATAAGCTAGCTTATGAATAAATTATGTTAGTAAAAAACTAGCTTATGAGTATGTAAAATGACCAAAAAGGGTATCTTGACTTGGGGTATGATAATTAATATTAATAAGGGTATAACCGGAAAAAGCTATAAAAAGCTCGTAAAAAGCTACTTCAAGTAGCATTTCAATAAGCTAGCTTATGCTGCATGTTTGGATGGACTAGCTTATAAGCTAGCTTATTTTTGCCAAACACAACCTTAATTTGTTCTTCTCTGTTTCTTGACATAAGCATTCATAGCTGTTTGGTCACAGGCTCATACTCCAATATGGAAATGAATTCAAATGTAACAAATACAAATAAATACAGAATAGTTTTAAATGTTACTATAAAGTATAAACATGAATGACTAAAAGATTTTGAAGGGTGAAGTTTCACAAATAGCAAAATATCATATTTTAATAGAGTTTTTGAAACTTAAGACCACTAGAAAATGAATTCAAAACAATCATTTATACAAATGTAAGACTTTAAATGTATTTCATAAGAAGAAAAAGTAATAACTTACAACTGGAGCAAAAAAGAATATGAATAATATGCTCAAAAACCACACTATACCTCAAATCAATAATGGCATCTACACTATATTCATCTATCTTAAATGGCATCTCTATGTATAGAGGATGGAACAGGTGGTTCCAAAGTTGCATCATTACCTCTTGAAGAAGAACCTTCTTCCACCATTGGCAGTTGGTGTTCCTTCGTAAACCTGCTAGGACTCGGGCTAGATCGAAAACCCGAGCGTTCTCCTTCTCGAGGCAAAGGTGATATACCACCACCCTCGGGATTTTCGTAAAACTTATCCTCTACGATATCATAAGAGTTTCCGGTGCGGACCTCCTGAGCAAGGGAACACCAACAGCAGCAGAGCCATAATGCACAATCGGTAACAGCGGGGTTGCCACAACAGAAATACGATGGCGGCAAATTGAACCTCTTCCTCATCTGAATCCTCCAAAAGCCACCGTAAAGCAAACCGAAGATACATAGAAACACCCCCGTGATGCCCAATGCCTCGCGGACCGTCTCATTGTCGATATTGATGGCGGCCAGATTAAAGATCCAAAATGGCGCCAAACAGAAGAGAAGAAACGTCGCGATATGGACGTACATGTTTCCAAACCCGAGCCGCTCCATATTCCACCCGAAAACACAAAAGCTACAAAACATTGATAGATATGCTAAAGAGATATCCTCCCAAAAATCAAATATACCTCCACTCCATTTAGGATTACTTTCCTTGGTTTTGGAATCATCTTTCGATGCAAATGTGAATCTTTTTTCGAAGGATTCGGCTTTTTTCTGGGTCCTCTCGCTACTACTACTCTCATCTGTTTTTAGTTGGGCTTCTTCATCAGAAGCGATATCGTAGTCCTTTCCAAGGGGGCTAATGACAGAGTAAACGCCAGCAACCGCAGGTGCACCGATTGCCACACAGAGAGTTAACGCGACCCCGATTGCCGGCCTCTCTGATCGCTTGTATCCTACATTCAGACCGCATAAAGCATATTGTGCAAAACAGTTGATGTTAAGCAGCGAAACGACCACCATCATGTGGGCCCATTCGTGAGGCTTATAGCTTCCGTTTTTGCAGTACGCGTTTCTCAACTTGGCGACGTCCTCCGACCTCCATCTGAAGAGGAGTACGAGGTGGTACAGGCGTTGAGGGTGTTGGTACAGACACATTAGCGTAAATAGCGCGTTGAGGATCTGGTTGTTGACTTCGAACCAAGCGTTTCTTTGGGATTTTCTTGGAAGGGCGTTGTTTAACATACCCGTCATAACAAGGAAGAGGATCGCTCCAGAGACAGCAACACAAACGATCCAGACGAAGAGGACCATATTCATCGGATTCTTTATCCATTCTTTACCCATTTTTCCAAGGGACCCCCAATCAATCTTCTTAGAGAAGACCTTACAAAAGGTTCCACGAACGGTATGATTGTTAGTGCAGGAGGGGGTTTTGACCGGGAGCACGTCCTTCTCCTGGTCAAGCCGCTGGAATTTCATAGGTGGCGATTCGAGCTTACTAAGTCCAAAAAAGCTCGACACTTTGTGATTCAGAGTGTTATGATTACTATCAACTTGATTTTGGTTATCCCGATCGCTAAGAAATCCCTTCTGAGGGGATTTTATGTGTAGAGGAGAATAGGTCTTGGCTCTATATCCATTAGAATTTTCATCTTCAACTCCGTCTTTATCACTTGATACCATTGTACGGCGATCACTATACTTTTAACGTTTTAAATGGTGAAATACAGTTGATATCAAAGTTTCTTCGGTATAAAGATAAACTGTGAAGCACCCTGCACACGCAAAGACAGAAAAGAGACACATGATCCCGAATTATTCTACATCCAAAGAAAATGACAAGATAATTACTACTCGATGAATCGACAGCTTGAATTAAAACGAGTACCTATAGAATTTAAATACCTTCATTACATACAAACGTTACATGACTTCCAAAATTTTATCCCCCTAATTTTCCTACTAATTCAACTTGAAACTAATAGTGAAACACCTCATTCTAACCAGCAATTTGCATTGCTTGATTTGGAACATTGTATTTGTTTTCCTTTTTGGCACGGTTAAACTTGAATATATATATATATATAGGTCTATTCATCCAGACGAAAAACATGGACATATTCATTACAATTTACATCTTATAACAACAACAAAAAACACAATCTGACAAATACTCGTGTTGAATTTGTAGCAAATCTCGTAATGAATCACGAACTCAATAATACTGATCGAACAGGTTATCCTGTTCTGAAACAATTCAAGCCAATCCAATCGTTTGTTTTTTAAAAGTTACCTCTTAAAACCACTTAAATCTGAAAATCAATAGATTTGCAGACTTAAGATCGTTTGTTTTATTTTTAAGAAAAAGCCAGAAAACCTCCTACGACTCTGAAATTTAAAGAGGTGCATCATCCACCTCTTAATTTTTTGACGTGAATTTAGACTTCAGACCTCTTAAAAAACAAACCACATCACTCATCCAAATATCTAAGCATGCATAACATAAAATGATGAATTCTAACGAATATTCCATAACCTCAATAAATCAAATTTCCATATCTATCTAACATGATAAACTAGCAATTCACAATAAATTCTAAAATTCTACAACTAATTACGATTTCAAAAGCTCGAAAACCGAAAAGAAGGTAACCTGTAGGAGAAGATTATTTGGAGTTGATGCTGGTTCACCAATTCAGCTTCATAGAATACCTTTGACCATAAGAAAAAATGGTAACTTATACGAAATGATAGAAAGCAGATATGAAGAAAAAGAAGGGAAGAACGAGTTTATTGACTATTTATATATTATTCTTTGTGTAGGCTTCGAGAAGTCCTCCCAATGGCAGCCAGCTGAGCTGACCAAAGGTTAACTGTTTGTTTGAATATTGGTTTTTCTTACAAAGTTGGTCCTCTTAGATTGTTGTATTCACATGTTTAGTCCTCAAAGTTGACATAGTTGTAATAGTGATTTATGTACAATTTAGCCCCTTGAGTTTAAATGATATACATACGTACATATTACAAGTTCCAATACACATACATAAAAACTTATATTTTGTAATTTTGTAATATACATACATACATATTACTGACGTGACTTCTTGCGGAAACATTTTACATGTCACATAAATGTTGAAACTTACAATAAAATATTATGCGTCATAATTTATCTCATCCAGACATAAATTTAAGTTGATGCACAGCTTTGCAGTTGTTTGATTACTTCTTTATGATTCTATCAAGAGATAAACTCTGGTTTAGTGAGACCATGAGAGGCGGGGGCTATTTAGCGAAATTTAATCTGAATCGTTAACCACAAGGGTTGTGGTGCAGTGGCGTCAAATCAAATATAATGCAGAAACCATTATGTTGAATTCGTTTGTTATGCTTTTGTGTATGTTATAAATATATATATATATATATATATATATTCAAGTTCTTCAAAATATCATTTTTCAAACTTGTCATCAAATGTTTAATATTAATATCTTGATTATCGAATTCAACATATACATTGTTATGTCCAACAAAATGTCAGAACTTATCAACAAGATGTACAAATTGTTATCTTCTGCAATCAATAAATGGTATCAAAATTGTGTCTTGAATGCATCAATATCTATATGATGCAAATTATGTCACCAATTCTCTTGGCCTCAAAAGATTGTGTATAAAATTGAGATATAATAAATGAATATTTAAATTGACATCACAAATTCAAGGGAACATAAGCACAATATTAACAAGCTTATGATAAGACCCCATACCAGTCAATAAAAATGCAACAAAGAATAAACAAATCATGGGTTTGGAAAAAATGAAATTCAAGTTCAAGTAAGATCATCCTCCTCCATCTCCTTGGCCTTCAGCATGTCCTTCACTCTTAACAAAAGGGTGGTCTTCCATGCATCCTGTGTTCACATTAAAATATATGCAAACCAATTTATAAACCAATCACTATCACGTAACCAAACCAAACAGACTCAATAAGTACCAACAGTTTTGGGGCAGGATGTTTGCGGACCTTCCCCCTGCCCCAAAGGGTAGGATATTTCTATGTTCAAAAGAAACAAACCGACAAGCTACATGCGAAAGTGTTTTTCACGAGAAATTGTACAATAACAGAAGATGTAATCAGGGATAGATGTGAAGGAAATACGTTAAACAAACAAGGAAACATAAAAACACACAGCGCAATACTGACAACTGCTAGTACAGAAAAGAAAAGCTAAGACTAGAGCAAAACAAACCAATCTAGAAACTAATCACTATCAAGGTGCATTCTTAGCATAAATGAAATTTACGAAACCATACCAAGACCACCCCACCCAATTTGTCCCTTTTAGAATAGGGTTTGGAAGTGAGATGAATGCAGACACGTCCTCTACCGCAAAGAGTAGAGTCAGTGAAGTGTTTAGCTTAAATGATATTTGTCTACTTAAATCTATCATAATTTGTATCATATGTCAAGAATAACTAGCAACACCAGTTAACGTAAGAACCATGAATCGTTTTCTATTTTGAGTTCCTACAACTGAAATCGTGTGTGATTATCGATCCAACACATATTCGGGTCACAATGTCGTAAGTTCAAAGATGAAACTTGGAACTTTATAATAGAATAATTACAAGAAAATTACCAGCTTGCTCATGCTATCATACTCCTTGATTGCTTCAGTAAACTTATCAACATCTTCTTCGTCAAGCGAAGCAGCCAAATCCTACCATGGATAACAAAAATCCCAATCATTATGCAACAGTCTTATTCCAAGTGCTAAAAAATTAATATATAATGCTTAAAACTATGTAAAATAGAAATTAGATACAGATTATTGCCAATGCTTTTAAGATGCAACATACCGCCAACAACCTGTATTCACGTGATCCTGCAAAAGTAGGGTCGAGGTCCTACGAGAGCAAAAACACACACGTGATATCTCTAAACATGAAAGTAAAATAAAAAATTGCTCATCAAGATTCACTTCTTGACCTGATATTTGTCCAATGCGTTTGTAATTGCAACAACGTCACCTTTACAGAGTTGGCAAATGCCAGCATTGAGTAGATGCCCTTTAGCTCCATACTTGAGCAGATTATTGTTGACTGAGTGTCTTGCTATCTCTTCAAAGATCTCAATTGCTTTCTGATACCTGACAGAGATTTTACGGACGGTGGTGTGAGTATAACATAAAATGTGCATTGAATAAATGAAGATGAGACCAAATGGGATTAAGATTGCAACATCTAGATAGTTTAAAGCATGCATACTGTTGCAGTTCAGCAGCAAATTGTGCAATTTTCAGCCTGCATTGATTTGCATTGCTGGTCACTTCTTCACCTTGATAGAAATCAGCTGCTTTATCATAGTAAACCATAGCTTGCTCAAAGTTTTGTTCCTGTTCGTATAACTCAGCAATTTCCTGCTCAAGAAGGGAATCACAGCTCATTCAATTTATGATTTGCATACATCAGATCAGTCTATGAAATGATCTAGGTGCAATCCACAAGAGAACCGCCACTATATATATAGATTGTAAAAATGTTATACCTAACTGTTAAGATTCACTTTGTTAGTCCTAAAAGCACATAAAAGTTTACCACTGCATGTTTTAGTCATTCATTTTGGTCTCTGGAAATATCATAATGGTTTTTCTTCCAATATCCTGTCTCCAAGAAATTTCTGAATAAGCCCAGAACTTTAAGATCTGTTACGAGTATTTTTTTTATTTCTTTTGGAAGGGTGTCCGGGGATATGCCCAGACTAATCTCGGCAAATTACAGCTGTAAGACATCAGCCCCTGATAAGAAGTTCATAAGTATTAAAATCTCATGTTCTCATTTCAAGTTTCATGACATTGGCATCAAGAAATCTTTTACTTGGATGAGTATTTGATGCAACCTCAAGCAACAATTAAATAATATCCCCCTATCACTTGAGGGTTTCAATTTATCCCACTTCACGTCCGTTAGATTCAATGGAGAGCTACGATAAAATTCCATTATAAGCAGCTCATATTCTAATGAAAGATGAAGTGAACAAGCCTATGGGTAAAACTTACAAATGAACGAGTAGAATTATGAAAGAGATCAATCTAACAACCACCACATGAAGACTTCTGTCTTGGAGACAAAGAGATCCAGGAGTTGTACCTTGCAGTACTTTGCGGACATGCCGAGTCTCCCAATTTCCATGAATTGATTTAATGCTTGCTCTAGGCAAGATATGCACTCTGCAATATATCAGACAATATGAAGACAAACTTCTTTAAATTGTAAACGCATGTAGTCACATGAAAGCATTCAAGCAGATACCAACTTCCTATCAGATTATTCAGATGGTTTAATCATAGTTGCAGACTTGCAGTGTTTCCCCCCCTCTGCTGCACATATGACATAACTGTAATCATCAACATTACAAATTAAGTAGGAAATGCTGATTCCTACCACTTGGGAGCTCTTTTTCTTTCTTTTTTCGGTCAGGTAAATTATTGTCAACCAAGAGGAGAACAATCATACCTACCTAAAGTATATCAAGGCCACTTAGACTAAGAAGAAAAAAAGGACCATGCAGTATGTCATCAGGCATGCATGTTATGTCTCCCCCTAGAGTAACTTTAAGAGGCTGTTTGTTTGCATCTTAATAGTTCTAATAAGACACAACCTCTGAATCTGCTAAGAAGTAAACCTTGTTTGGCAAAAGAAACTGAACCTCTTAATGGTCTAAAACCATTTTTATGATTTTGTATCTAGGGCCTCCCTAAACCATCCGGTGCCCTAATTTTTCCAAGATTACCCTCTTCTTTCACGCTGCTCTCCTTCAAGGTCTCCAGGAATCCAATCCTTCACAGGTTTCTCTTTTCAAATTCGAGTAGCCTGTCCAATTTCAACTTCTCTAGTTGATTTCAATTTACCTATATCTGCTTCTTTAACAGTTCAAACATAAGGTCAGCAAGGTATTCTTTATCTTCCAGAGTTATCAAAGCCACTATCTTTTGTACATTCTGTATTCGTAGATTTATATACAATCAGTTTAACACTAAATCAAAGCCATTATCAATGTTGTATTAGCATTTAGCAAAAATTTGGAAGTTTCTGTAACGCAAATAAGTTCAACAAATTTTCCAACCCATATAAGCTCAGCATATTCCCTAAAATTTGCCAAACATGTAACAAGATTTCCTAACCATCCATTTTCCTCTTCTGTTACACTCAGTAACTAGCTAAGCTACTGCAAGGGACTCAAATGATTATAGGTGCTATAAATACAGATATCAATCATACACAACATTTGGTTACAATTCCCCTATAAGCCAATAGGTTACATTAGAGAAACATGAAAGTCGAAAAGATGGGCACCTTTAGTGTTTGTTTTCTTGTAGCAATGACCTGCATCAGCAAAAGCATTAGCAGCTTCATGTTTGCTATCCAACTGCAAACAAGAAACAATTATCAATATAGCATTCTATATTTCTAATTTTCTAGTAAATGAATGAGACCGGCTGCGATCACCGAAGTCAAGCACTTACCTTCAAATAGCAATCAGCCAATTTGACATATACCGCCGCAGCTTGATCCCCTGGGAAACATGTGCTAAATTAACAACATATTCCCGCCAAATAACGTAAACATAATTGAAAACCAAACCAAAATGTTATCTATCGCAAGTTTGATAAAAACATCAATATATTTGCAGCACTTGTCAGGGATGGACCTAGAGAATTTTTTTTAACGATGGCACCATTTAACTATAATGAACATTTGTAGAGATATTTTTAATTAAGTCAATGTTGATTTGGTGGTTGGTTTCCTTGATTTTTAAATGAAAAGTCTCATGTTCACCTTTTGCTATTACAATTATTTAAGAAACATAACGAATATGATATTAAAAGCTAAAAACAAAAAAAAATGGCTAAAAACTAAAAAAAAATGGCTCAAACAAGGTTTGAACCCATGACCTCCTCTTTAAAAAGCAAGGAACTAACCAACTCAACTAAGGAGGATCTGTGTCTCTATTACAGTTTTAAAATACATATAGTGGCACACAACAAATTAATACGGTTGCACTTTTACGACCTTTACACTGCGTCAGAGGAACGATACGGTGGTGGCACGTGCCACCGTGGGCACCTATATACGTCCGTCCCTGGCACTTGTTGTAAACTTTGATGCGGTCCAAAACAAATTGTCTAAAATCTCAAAACCTAAATCAATTTTGAAGCTGAAACGAAACATATTTGACATTCAGAAGTAAAATGGAACAGTTTTTGGATTAAATGAACACTCGATTGATGACAATAGACCGTGAAAACTTCTAAAGGAAATAATAGAATTTAATCAAACAGCAATTTTCCACATGATTTTCGAAATCAAAACTCACAAAAACCTAAACATTATAAAACAGAAGAACAAACATCAACGATTCCGATTCATCACATTGCAAAAAAAACCTAAATCGCTCAACCGAAAACGCAATATCATATCAAATCAACGATATTAGATCCTACAAACCTCAATGAACATAAATATATTCAACAGATTGAAATGAAACAAACTCAATCAAATGAATGAAACAAACTCAATCAAAACGGTTCCAATTAGATTGAAATGTTAGGTTATGCGATTGATCTACATACATGATTTGCCAATTTTATAGAAATTGGCAGCTTTTTCGTACAAATCTGCAGCATCTTCATGCTTAGAACCGAAGATTGTCCAGCCATTAAGCTTTTTTTCTGCTTGCTTTTCGAATTCTTCACCTTTCGCTATTTGATCAGACGACATTTTCTTCTCTTCGTCTCTCTCTGTTCTTCGGAAGATGCAGGGGAGAGGAGGGTTGGGAATAGAAAAGCGTAAAAAAGAGGGCGGAAATTGGTAGTTTTAATTAAACTAGTCCTTCTGATATAATTTTAACTTTTGGTCCTTTGACAATTTAGAGTTGACAAAAGTGGCCATCAAGAAAGTTGTTGGAAACTTGGAAAGTTGACCATCCATTTGGGAATTGGGCAATATCAAACATATTCTAGAAAATAGAAATTGTCACCTTTTAGTTTTTATAATTTTTTTCTTATGCTAATATAATATATTATCATACACTTTTTCAAAATGGTCTTTGTTATCATGTCAATAATGACTCTGTGATTTATTATTAAATAATACTCATTTGAATATTGATATTCATATAGATATGGGTATGGGTATTTAATTACTAAAATATGTACTTGTTTGATTACAATACAAAAGGATGCTTTTTTTTTGGAAATTTTTTTAGTCTTTTGAGAAATAGTTTATAGCAAATAAAAACTTTGTTGATTTCAATTTTTAAAAGTTTTTTAAGAAAATAAAAATAAACATGTTTTTTTTTATTTTTTAAAATGAAAAATGAAAACTCAATCATTTCAATCTAACACATTTTATAAATACAAAACTGAAAATCATGTCTTGCCTAGTGATAATGTAACATCCTAGGGGGTTAGTGGATGAGTACTCTTGATTACCCGTGTTCGAACCCTATGGTGAGCATGTAACGATATCCAGATCATGGGTTTGCCATATAGTCATACATTTAATTGGATTGGGTCGTAGTCGAGGAAGATTAGTCGGCTGCCCTTGGATCCTGGATACCCCAGGAATGTGTGTGTGTGTGTGTGTGTGTGTTTGTTTGCCGTTAAAATAACTGAAAATGAAAACTCAACTGTATTTCCTAATTTAAAAACGTCTATAGGAAATGAAAACAATCTTCCACAACCAAAACCCTTAATTTACCATAATAAATCTTTAAATTATGATATTAATGAAACTATAATACAAGCTAAACTAACACAAGCATTAAAATAAAGTAAATAAACAAAATAATTAAGTACCTAAATTGACAAATCTAATCGTATAATGAATAATTTAATCATACATAATATTATAAGAGCATGCCTATCAACCAACCTATCTGTCATTTCAAGTTTGGAGGCTTGCAATTGTTTTTAGAGTTTTGTAGAAAGATCATATTGGTCTTATATGTCTTCTTTTTTAAATCAAAGTAAATTTTGTCCCCAGCTATTGATGCATAATTGAAACTTTGCAATCATTTTGATAGGAAAGTATTTATGATTTTTATGTCAAGGTGGTTCCTTCTACACCATCGTTTTGTCGAAGTTCTTTGTTTAGAGTGCTTTTTTTTTCAACATATATATACTATATAACATTTTACAAGTTCTTTACAAGTGACTTCTCATCTTTCTAAATATTATTTCATGTGTTTATATCATTTTATGTAACATATTCTTTAACATAGCACAAAAAGCTTTTGACAAAGCTTTTATATAACGTAAAGTTAAGTTATTCTAACAGCTCTACCATCTCTCTAGGTCTAGGACCACTATTTTTATGTGTTAACGTTTTAGCCCTTCAAACCAACCTTGGACCCAGTTTTGTTGCTAATAAACTTAAAAAATCATTAAAAAAAATGAAGCTTGAAAAACTTTTGAAAAAGAGATGAAAGTTTGTAAAAAGAATATTTAGTCACTAAATGGTATAGTTTATAGACGACAAATTCATTTCACTCTTACATATTCACATTCATATTGATCGCTTTTAGACAAGAGTTGAATAAACACCTTTTTAGAATGCCTATGATCATTATGTTGACTCCCTTATAGTGACTCGTCGTAGTGAAGAAAAAAATTATGTTTCAAATGTTATTGTATTGTTTGATTGTCTACTCTCCTTGTTATTAAAAATTAGTCATTGACTAAAGTTTCCGTCAGTTGAGTTCAAGCTTGGATTGTAGGATTTTAGATTTTTAGCTTCTCTAATTTTAGTTTATATATATTTTGTAAAGTATTTGCGGAAACCAACAATATCATGTTCAAACCCTTCTTGATCTATTATTTGCAAAAGAAAAGACCAACCTATTATAAGACGTTTTTAACATCTTTACCATGAGATAAATACAATTAACCATTACAATTATGATTATCGGTTTTGTGGTCACTATTTTGGACAAACCGTGAAAAGCATATGTAGGAAAATAATAAAATTGCAAAATTGCCAAAAACATAGAGAAATATGATTAATGTTTTAGAGGTTTAAATTTTATGAAAGGATTAGAATGAAACAAATTTGGAATTATAAGCATGTATATCTTGTGGGATCTGGAATCTAAATTAATTACACTTTTATAAATAATTTATAAAAATAATGGAAATCTGTATTTGTACTGGGTAGACTATTTGCATCTTTTGATATACCATCTACACCCCAAAAAGGTGAATTGCTACTCACATACATCAACACTTTTTACATTCTCAATACATTCCATCTTTAGTAAAAATGGTGCAATTTATCCTTTGCACCTTTGTAGTAGAGGGTAGGTTGCATTGGGAATATAAAAAGGGGAAGTTGATGTGATGGACGTGAGAGCAATCCATTTTTTTAGAGTGTGATTGGTAATTGAAATGATGTAAACAACCCACCCTAAAACAAATGATAAAATTTTTAATTATTTTCTTAATACTTAATATTACAAAACCTAGGCTTTTACCATATTATTTGGAGGTTGCTATTCGGACCCCTTTGCTCACATAAATATAGTGGATCCCACCACTGAGACCCACCTGTACACTCACATTCCTTACTTCCACTTTCATATAAGGGGGTCCAAATAGAATCCACATATTTAAATCATTTAACAAATTCTACAAAATGTCACCAAATTACACCTAAGATCCTCATGGGATTTTCATATTTAGAAATTTTTATCAAAATTTCTAAAACGTTAATTTCAAATTTCCTTCAAATAATAAATAAATTATTAAATTTAAAAAAAGATTAACTACACTTTTATGATTATTAAATAGACTATTATAAGTTAAAATCTTTTTCACATGTATCACCGTTCCAACTAATTTTAACATTTTCAATATATAAAATGGTACAAATATCATTTTCCTAAAATAAAGTCCAATTTTAACGCATACTAGCTTATAAGCTAGTTTTTTAAAAACCTATTAGGCTTAGTGTACCCCAATCCTCCCAATCCTCCCAACACGCTGTCACATCAGCGTTACATCAGCTTTTCACCAATCCCACAATTAACCATCTTGGAACCCTCTCTGATTAGTACCCAAATCCTCCCAACCCAAATACCCAATACATAATTTTTTAATAAGAGAGAGAGAGAGAGAGAGAGAGAGAGTTGTAGAGAGAGATAGAGAGAAAGGATAAGATAGAGAGAGAGAGGGCTCATCGGGTAAGAACGTCTTCCCCACACCGCCTTCAAGCCCGTCTTTCCTAACCTGCCGGTTGGCATACCAGAGCCCGCTGAAGCCAGCGAGCCCACCGGCTTCCAACCCGCTGAACCCCACCACGGATATGCACAACCTTAGAGATAACCTTTTAAAACTTTTTGTAGTCTTTTTCAAGTATACATTTATAAATATTAATTATTTTACTCTAATATACCCCTTTTAATCATTTTACATGTCAATTACTTAATATTTTTCAAACATAATTTATCTATAAACTAACTCGTCAGCCAAAAATCAGCTTATCAACTACTTTTGCCGAACATTGGCAAAATCTTGTAAATCAAAATATAAAACTTAAAATATGCATTACACGTCACCATTGTTAAAGGTTGCTTCCAGCAGCATTAAAATATTAATTTTGTTATTTAATGCTCTCCATATCTCTTGAGTTGAGTGATTCTGATGATAAAACTAAATCAAAAGCAACCACTTTCCCCTTATTTTTTTAATCATTTACACAAAACACCAACAAAATCCACATTGCTAGCTACAAAATCACATGTTTCTTGCTATCATCCAATTATTCTATCCAAAAATCCACCATAAAAATTATAAATAATCCAATCACCATCACCAACCTCCCCCAAAAATCCCAAAAATCAATCAAAATCATGAGATCAGAATCGAACTCAGAGTCGGCGGTTGCACCACTTCTGCTGCCGAAATCTAATTCGCCGGAAAATGAAATCTCCGGCGACAATTCCTCATCCTCTATCTCCGGCGCCGTGTTCAACGTATCGACGTGTATGGTCGGTGCCGGAATCATGTCGGTTCCGGCGACTCTGAAGGTCCTCGGGATAGTTCCTGGATTCGTTGTGATTTTGATCATGGCGTTTCTGGTGGAGGTGACGGTGGAGTTTTTGTTGAGGTATACGAATTACTCCGGCGAGGCGAATACCTACGGCGGCGTGATGGCAGAATCGTTCGGGAAGTCCGGTTTCGTTGCGCTTCAGATCTGTATTACGATCTCGAACCTCGGAGCCCTAATTATCTACTTGATCATCATCGGTAAGTATGAAAACTTAGTTACGTTATGTTTGGCAAACTAGCTGATAGACTGATGACCGATAAGTTAGTTGAATTACGCAAAAACTAGCTGATAACGTAGCTTATAATACCTTTTTCGTCGTTTACATACTTATAAGCTATTTTTGCCAAGCATAATTATTCATAAGTTAGCTTATGAACTAGTAGAGCTACTGGTTAGTTTATTAATCAATAGTTTGCTTATCGTCTAGCTTCTTAGCTAGATTCTCAAACACAACCCATTATTAACCAACTTTATATTATTAATCAAAATAATTGTTTTTTAAAAGATTAGTTAGTCAATACATTATTCTTTATTTCAATTTTAAATGGAACAAAAGACACATTAATGTCTTCCAAACAAAAAGTGTTCAAACTTATAAAAATATTGTCCCTACTATTTCTAAGAGTTTATTTTGTGGGAAATTGACTTAACTAGCTGGTATCCATTGTGCCCAATTTATTTTGTATCAATGTGTTGTAATATCTATATTTGTAATTATGGATTTGGGCTAAAAATATAATTTTTTAAAAAGAAAAAGTTATTCGTTTTATCGATTCTGCAATTATGAACTTGGGGTCCATAAGTTTTTTTTTTTTCTCATCATACTTTTAAAAGGGATACGTACTGTATTTATTTTTTTAAGTTTTTGAAATTAGGTCTGTAATTTTACGAAAGATGTGACATTGATGCAAAATGGCCAGTTGAGAGTCAATTTCCCTTATTTTGTGGAAGAATAATCTAATTTCTTTACATTTCTTTTTCGAATTTTTTTTTGTGGAAAAATTGTTGAAGATGCTTTAATAAAACTTGATCTCTCGATGCAGGAGATGTTTTATCGGGAGACCAATCCGAGGGAGTGGTACATATGGGCATTTTGCAAGAATGTTTCGGATTTCATTGGTGGAATTCGCGGGCTTACGCGCTCTTATTCGTTGTGATCTTCGTCATGCTTCCTCTTCTTTTGTTCCCGAGAGTAGGTTCGTAGTATAATTACCGATACATATCTGGTGAACTTTTGAATTTTTACTCCAAACGGGCGACTCATGAATAACTATTAATTATTGTTTGACAGAATCGTTAGGCCATGCTTCGGCAGTATCGATTCTGCTAGCGGTCGTTTTCGTCGTTATTAGCTCCGGGATGGCCATTTACGCCATGATCCAAGGCCAAACTCAACACCTTAGACTCGTTCCGGATTTTACCGATGGATTATCGTCCGTCTTCAATCTTTTCACCACCATCCCAGTCTTGGCCACTGCCTTTGCCTGCCATGTTACTAGTAAGAATTCATCACTTCTGTTTTAACTTACTAATGTGGGATTTACTGGGTTTTATTATATTTTGGTTTACGTTTAATTTTATTCCAATATATGTGCATAAATAGTTCATCCAGTACGAGCGGAACTCGAAAAACCATCAGACATGAGCTCAGCGGTCCGGATCGCTTTAGTCCTAAGTGTCGTGATTTACTTTGCGGTTGGGTTCGTGGGCTACCTTCTTTTTGGGGATTCAATCATGGCCGATATGCTTGTGAACTTTGACCAAACCTCTAATTTGCCCGGTGGCTTGATAATCAATGCGATCGTTAGATTAAGCTATGCGATACATCTTATGTTAGTGTTTCCCGTGATTTTTTACACCTTACGGGCTAACATGGACGAAATGATTTTCCCTCGAAAATCACTTCTGGCCAACGACACCACAAGATTCATATCGCTCACGTGTGTTTTACTTGCGTTCATATACGTCGTGGCAATTGCTCTGCCCAACATATGGTACTTCTTTCAGTTCATGGGTTCGACCACTGTTGCTTGCATCGCGTTTGTTTTCCCGGGGCTATTGTTTTAAGGTACAAATTCTATACAGAAATAATACTGATTTATGTTATTGAAGTTTCACATCAGTTAGACACAAATCATCAGGCAAACGTATGCTATAGGTGCTCTTTAATTAAGGGTGTGTTGGTATCCAAAAAAGAGAATCAAAGTCTAAAATCTCTATAAAAAACATACTTTTAGCTCCAACCTCTTGTTCTTTTTATTAGGATAACATCATTACTTATATTTATTAAAATATTTCATATATCTTATAAAATAATATTTCTCTTTCCTAAACATTTTATTTTTTAAAAAAAATCGTATTGGTAGAATACAATTAAAAACCATTTCTTTCTTATAGTAATCTTTTTTGGGAGGGGATCTCCAAATTTGGAGATTTTTACAATTGCTCTCTTACTTTCTCCATTTTGGAGAATCTATAGGAGCTAAATTTTATCCAAAATCTTAATTTTCTCCATTTTAGAGAATTTTCTCGAAAAGGTTTTAGGGTTTCAGTTTGACACAGTGAAACTTTACATTGTTTTCGAGCTATAGCTACAATCAATCCTATATCTAACAAGGTATATGTATGTTTTTGATAGGGACGTTCACGGGATTTCTACGAGAAAGGATCGAATAATGGCGATAGCGGTGGTAATATTAGCCGTGGTGACTAGCGTTATTGCCATTTCCACCAATTTGTATAGTTTGTTTGGAAATTCTTCTTAGGCCAACTAGAAAAGAAAACAGGATTTGAAATTATAATCTTTAAAATGTATTTGGTAAAACAAATACCGGAAAACATAATTCATATATAACACATTCGTGCAACAAAATTGATTTTAGTTATATCGTATTCAAATGGTCTGCATATTATTTTATTTGAAGTTCTATGTAAGCAATAACAAGTATAAACTTGAATTTTAGATAATTATGTATTAATAAAAAAATTAATATTATCTTACCCACTATCAATGAGAAACACTCAAATTGTATAAATGTAATAAAACCAAGGTTTTAAATAACGTGAGACATAGTGCATAGGCAAGACCAAGCCTCAGGCCTTGAAAGTTACAATGAGATCATGTCGTTTTTCAAAGCGTGACATCTTCTATTTTAAGCTTTTGTACGACTTATTGAGAAGTACGTGATAACCACATGTCACAAACCATTCCTACGAGAACACTACTTGCCAAAAACTTAGACAACCCCTAAAACTTCTACTTGGGTGGTTGTTTATCCCAAAGGTTCACATGTTTACGTGTAGTCATTCCATACATGGCAATGAAACATACCATCGTTGCTTGCGTCTTTCTTTCTATTAATTATCACTTGCAAGGTTGGTTTTAGCATATAAGACCCACGACCACGATTTTGTTCCATTCATAACACGATGCCATTAACTTTTGCTTTCAGGGCAGCGTGATATAATTGTTTTCGTAGGTAGGATTTCAATTTTGACAATTACAACATGGGAGTTATAATTCTTTTGAGAATTAGGTATTTTGTAGGCACTAGGCTTTTAGCCTCTTACGCTAACCATTCTGATGGATAGTTGCGTATCTAATTTGACTTTCACATCCTACTTTTGAGGGGGAGTGGTGTTGGAGTTACAATTGAACTGGGGATCGACTCCTTTAGAGCAATGAGTTTTTAAGTTAGCTATTTATGAGTCGTTGTGTACTTGATTTGCTTGACATATTGTTTTTAAAAATAGGACCTTGTCGGTCAACTAAGAGTTCTCAATTACAAACACTTATATAGTCTCTTTTTCCCTTCCATTTTTTGGCTTTCAGTTTTATTTCCTTTGCGACGAGAACTTCCGTTCACCCAAAATCCAATTTCTTCTATTTCTCTTTAAATATCTATTAGCAGATAATTACCTCATTAATTATATTTATTTGTATCTTTATTTATCTCCTCAGTTAATGAGGTAATTATCTGCTAATACCGTCTCATCCAAGCTACCATTCAAGAAAGCATTTTTGACATCGAGTTGATGCAATTTCCAGCTATTCAAGACTGCGAGAGATAGAACGATTCTTACCGTTGTTGCTTTAACTACCGGACTGAACGTGTGAGAGTAATCAAGACCTGGGATTTGAGTGTAACCTTGAGCCACTAATCGAGCTTTGTATCACTCAATGGTCCCGTCAGAGCGATATTTGATGCGATACACCCATTTTGAACCAACAATATTGGTTGAACTTGGGCGTGGAACTAACGTCCAGGTTTGATTTTGCTGTAAAGCTTGTAGTTCCTCATGCATAGCGGCCATCCATTTAGGATCTTTAGCCGCTGTTTTGAAGCCTCGTGGCTCTGTTGTTGCTGTCAAAGCAACATGAAGAGAATGAGTGGTAAGAGAAGCGAGATCAACTCGATGTTTAGGCTTGAAAATGCCAGCCTTTGACCTTGTTATCATCGGATGAGCTGAATCAGAAATAACTGGTGGTGGCTGGTTGGTAGAACCATTATGATGTGGTTGTTGAACATCTTGGACAGAGCTGGAGGGTGCCTCAGCCACCGAGTCATTTTTCGGATTTTGATCAGACGTGGTGACTCGATGGGTTTGATCAGAAGCCATAAAGATTGGAGGAGGTAGAACATGAGGTGACTCATTAGTAGGTGGTCTACATAGCGGACAGATGGTTGAGCCAGAAGTAGGTGTGTTGGCTTCTTGAGCATTTTTCTTCAACACAGGAGGGGATAATGAAGACGGTGAATCATCTTGAAGAAATGTAGTGAGCTCCAAGTTACTTATGTTGGTGTCACATGAGGAACCATTGAAGGGAAAAACCATCTCATTAAAGCGAGCATGGCGAGTGACAAAAACACAGGAGGTGGTAGGATCGAGACATCGATATCCTTTATATTGCGAACTATACCCGATAAAAATACACGGAATGCTTCTTGGTGCAAGTTTGTGTTGAGAGTAGTCACGTAAATAAGGGAACACTTGACATCCAAATGTTTGAAAGTTTGCGTATTGAGGTCTTGATTAAAGAGCAACTAAAAAGGAGACTTGTTCTTTGATAACGGGGTTGGTAATCGATTAATTATGAATGTTGCTGAAGTGAATGCATCCACCCAGTAGCTAGCCGGAACATGAGCGTTAAATAGCATAGCTAGACCAGTTTCGACAATGTGTCTATGTTTTCGTTCCGCACGACCGTTTTGCTGAGGTGTGTATGGACACGAAAAACGATGAAAGGTGCCATTGTCTTCAAAAATTTTGCGAACCGTTTGATTCACAAATTCCGTGCCACCGTCACTTTGAAAAGTTTTTATCTTTCTTGAACATTGTGTTTGAACAAGATTGATAAATGAATGAGGGTAGTACCGAATAGAAACCCGTCTTAGTTTTGAGTTGGAACCCCACAAACTTACATGGTATCAGAGCAAGGTTCACCCGTGGTTGGTAAAAAAAAAGCCGCACGGACTCCACGTAACTCAAAGTATCCACGTGTTAGGCTAAAAGAACGCCATACGTGAGGGGGCGTGTTGAGCAATGTCTCACATTGGACACAAAGTGAACTTCTAATTGGTTTTGAGTTGGAACCCCACAAACTTACAATATCGATTTCGTTCAAACATTAAATTAAACCTACCCAAAAGTTCGGGTGTTACACCATCTTTGGCCACACACACATTACACATCGAGGAAGGAAAACCAACTTACAACTCGCCACCTTCTATAGAACCTGTTGTCGTGATGTTACCCTTTCTATAGAACCTGTTGTCGTGATGTTACCCTTTCTATAGAACCTGTTTGGAGGTTAAATGTGAAGATAGTATAAGTGGGAACCATGTGATGGTGACTAACTTAAGTCAACTTATCCATTTGCAGTTCATCTCTACAAAGAGAAAGAAAAGTTCCAGTCTTTCAATCCTAAAGACTCATTTGTATTTAATTGAGGATGTCTTAGTTACTATAGTCGATGGAAGGTTCTTGGGTGTGTATACATATTAAATTAAATATTAATATAAAACATAATATTGGTTTGTTTTTTTTTTAATTAAAAGAAAAAAGTTAATGAGATAGAAGTATTATAATCTTAACGGGGCTAAAGTTAATGGAGTTAAAGACAGGGACTCAATCCATAAAAAAAATAAAACCATGGTGGTGATACTTGTACTTCTTTTGTTTGGGAGACCAAATCCATAATTTTGATGTAATCACAAGGACTAAATTTGTAATTTGGCAAAAAAATGAAACGCCCACCGTGGGGCTCGAACCCACGACCACAAGGTTAAGAGCCTTGCGCTCTACCAACTGAGCTAGACGGGCTTGTTGATTTTATTGTTAATTTCATTCCAAAAAACACTTAATCCAAATTCCTTCAAACAATTAGGTACCCTTTAGTATCTATCATCATGCTGCTATTATCTCTTGTTGAGGGAGGTTTATACGAAAAATATAACTTTTTAAGAAAACGCGAGTAACAATCTCAACCACTCATCTCGGTCAACAAAGGCGGCTTTGATCGGTCCCCCCTTTAATAATCTCTACCCTTCCATGAATCGCGTCAATCCTCCATGATCACGTCCACCGTAACCGCGAGATGAGTGGCTGAGATTGCTTCTCACCTTTTCTTAAATTGACATGTTTCTCATTTGAACCTTCCCCATCTCTTGTTATCTTGTTGGAAATTAAAAATATGTTACTATGTTGCTAGGAATTTGTTAATTAGATTCATAATAACTTATGACATTCTAGTGTCTAGCTTTAGAATAAGGCGGTCGTTTGCAATTGGCAGGCAAAAACACCACTGTTTTGCCAAAAGTAAGGGGAAAATGCTAACGACATATATGGCATGTTCCTGTTAAAAAATGGCATATATTTACGCAAAATTTTAATGGCTTCTTGTTGCATCTAACTTACCGTTCTTTTCACCTTTTTAATTGAAATATGTTGCCAGCTTAAAGTAATAAAACATCTCATAATTATTTTATAATTGGATCAGTAGTTCCTAGAAACAGGTACCGCATTGCAAATTTTGGGATTGGAGAGAGGAAGTAGAATTTTTATCTTTAGAAAGAAACCAACTTAATTTTGAATCTTCAATGTGTAGTTAGTTATCTTCAACAAAGGACCAATCATTTTCGTATGAGGTATTTTCCGTGGTGATTATTTTTAGACTTCTCTTGATACTATTTGTTATATGCCTCTAATTGTGTACAATAAAGTTCTTAGCTTATTCCTCACTCACTTATTCAACCGATGTCTGTTAAGTGTTAACAATTAACATTAGCTTGTCAATAATCAAAAAGTAGAGTAATTGAAATAAGTGTGAAACATTCTTCCCATCTATACTAGTACGTAGCACTCATGCATTTTTTTAAGGCATAACGACATCGAACCAAATAACGATCATGTCTTTTATGTCCATTTTCAAATCAAAGGCTTAGATCGGTTCTTCAAGTTTGAATAACACTGAACGCAGTGTTATTAGTTTGAATAACACATGAATATTCAAACTGAATATGCCACATAGCGTGCTCTCGACTGTCCTCATGTTCACAATGAAAAATGAGTTTAGATTTGAACTTGACCCTATATATATAGGGGAAGGTTCCAACGAGAAACATGTCAATTTAACAGAACGTGAGAAGCAATCTCAGCCACTCATTTCGCGGTTACGGTGGACGTGATCATGGATGATTGACGTGATTCATGGGAGGGTAGAGATTATTAAAGGGGGGACCGGTCAAAACCGCCTTTGTTGACCGAGATGAGTGGTTGAGACTGTTCCTTGCATTTTCTTAATCTATGTAACCATGAGTTTACATGTTTTTTGGGTTTACAAATTAACTTCCCTTTATCTATATATATATATATATGTGAAAGTTCAAATATAAACCACTTTTTGATTGTGAACGTGAGGACAACCCAGAGCGCGATACGTGGCAACAAAATTTCTGACACGCACGACTTTTCCCGCGACTTAGTGTTATTCAGTCTGAATAATAGTGTTATTTATTCAGAGCATTTTCCAAACACAGTTTTTTCATTTTTCACTAAACCATACAGATTCTCTTAATCATTCTGACCACCAAATCATTCAGGACTAAATAATTCAGTAACTACCAAACAGCCCCTAAGTCGCGGGATTTTTGGCTACAAGTCGCGCGTGTCACTGAATTTTTGGCGACTTAGTGTTATTCATACTGAATAACGCTTTATTCAGATAAAGCGTTATTCAGTATGAATAACACTAAGTCGCGAAAATTCAGAGTGACACGTGGCACGCTCTCGGTTGTCCTCACGTTCACAACCAAAAAGTGGTTTGTATTTGAACTCACCCATATATATATATATATATATATATATATGGAAATTTAACTCTCAAAATTTTATTTTATAAAAAACTATAACATAAGATGTGAAAGATGCACTAAATCATATTTTAGTTATTAGTAGTCGTCGTGACGAGCTGGCGGCCTTCACATAATCTGACTGCATATCCGTCCACATACATTTAATTCCACACCACTCGCCACGTCCAAGTTCACCCACACCGGCCTCCCTGTCTTTTCCCATTCTACCCTCCACCATCACCTCTCCATTCTCACAACTCTCCTAAACCATGTAATACCCTTTTTCGTAATTTCATCTACCTCAATCATAAACCCAAGCCCTATATAAATATATATAGATAGATAGATATAGATATATATAAAATAAAAAGAAGCCATAATACACACACGTTTTAATAGCTGCGAGATTTCATTTCACAATGTCGCCGGAGAACTCCGATGAGGTGGTCCCACTCCTGCCGGAGAATGGCTCTCCGACGACATCCACGTCGGAGAAGCAACCGTCGGTCTCCGGAGCGGTGTTCAACGTCTCGACGAGCATCATAGGCGCCGGAATCATGTCGATTCCGGCGACGTTCAAGGTTTTAGGCGTAGCTCCGGCGCTTATCTTGATCGTGCTGATCGGAGTTCTGGTGGATGTCTCCGTGGAGTTCATGTTGAGGTTTACGTACGCCGGAGGATCCACGACGTACGCTGGCCTGATGAAGGAGTCGTTTGGACGGATAGGATCTGTTGCTGTTCAGATTTGCGTCATGATTTCGACTCTAGGTTGTTTGATTATCTATCTCATCATCATTGGTAAGCAAAATTAGTAAAGTATTTAGGGGGTGCTTGGTTCATTTTAAGGTATAGGAATGGGAATGAAAATGGGAATGCAGGAGAATGAGAATGAAAATGAGCATTGTATTGTTGCTGCTTGGTTAACCCACTATAATCAATGAAAAATTGTTTCATATTAAAAAAATATTTTCCTCCACTTCTAAAATACAAAAGATGTTCCATTTAACATCAAAAAATGGAATGACGTATGGAAAAAAGAACTGAGTTGAAAGAAAATTTCCATTCCCCCCAATTTGGTCAGGAATGGAAATTAATGAATCTGCAGGAATGATTCCATTATATAATATCAGACCAAGCAGCAGTATTCATTGCCATTCCCATTCCTTACCCTGCAATACCCCCAACCAAGCACCCCCTTAGTTATCGATTCGAATTTCTACAAGTTTAGTTTTGTCAAATTTAGCTATAAATTGATATTATTATCATTTGATATGCAATATTAGTAAGTATTTAGTTATCAATCGAATTTCTAGAGTTTTGATTTTGTCAAATTTAGCTAAAATGGAAACTGATGTTGATCTAGTGATGTATTTAGTTAAAATGTTTAACATTAGGAAAGTTGATCATTGGTAAGCAATATTAGTAAAGTATTTAGTTATCAATTCGAATCATTGTTACGTGTAATGTTCTTAATCTTACACATTAATTCATTTGTGAATCACAAAAGAACTATATGAAACATTTTAGCTTCAAAGTCGTAGGAGGAAATATCCGTTTAAGAACTTTAATTTCAAATAGAGAAAGGTTTAGATGAGAAGTGCTAATAAAGGCGGCTTTGACTGGTCACAGAGGACGTGATCGCAAAGGGTTGACGCGATTCAAGGAGGATGGAGACGATTCAGGGAGGGTGACTGGTCAAAGCCGCCTTTATTGATCGAATGAGCGACGGATATCACTTCTCTACTTTTTATTTTTTTAGCACTTCTCGTTTGAACCTAGGACATTTCAATTGGAGTATTAGATTAGATTTGTAATTTTAGGTATTAATGGATGTAAGACAATTAATGTTAGATGAAAGCTATTGTAATTTTTTAGGGGGATTAATGAATGTAAAGATGCTTTTAGTGAGAAATTTGTAATCTAGAGGGTACAGTCGAAAATTTATTGCAGATTTTAATCATTTTATGATGATTGAAGATTAATGGATGCAATTAAGGATTTGTTTACATGTTGTAATTTGTATTATCAGGAGATGTGCTATCAGGGGATCCATCTGGAGAAGGATCAGTTCATTTGGGGGTGTTGCAAGAATGGTTTGGTGTTCATTGGTGGAATAGTCGCGATGTAGCTATCCTCATCATCGTTGTGTTTGTTATGCTTCCCTTGGTTTTATTCCGTCGTGTTGGTCAGTAGCATCTCATTTCCAACTAGGGAATAAAATATCTGTTATTCCCAAATCTCCTATTCACCGATTACTTGAATTTAGGCTGTGTTTGGCAAAAATTAAGCTAGCTTATAAACTAGTACATGTTTGGATGGACTATAAGCTAGCTTATAAACTAGCTTATTGAAACACTAGTCGGAGTAGCGTTTCAGGAGCTTTTGGTAGCTTTTTCCAGTTACACTTTTATTAATATTAATTATTATATCCCAAGATACCCTTTCTGGTCATTTTACATGCTCATAAGCTAGTTCTTGCCAAACATAGTTTATTCATAAGCTAGCATATCAACTACTAGCTGCTTATTAGTCAACAGCTAGCGTATCCTTAATAAAAGAATGAATTCTATTCAAGTTATTGTTGGGATAGGAAGGGGATAGTAGATTTTTGTTCCATAATAGCACACCCGTAATCTGCTTTTTTTTTTTTTTTCCAACTAATTGATTAGCAGACAATGAAAGCATTGCTGAACTTTTGCTTTGTATCTACAGAATCGCTATCGATGAGCTCAGCAGTGGCTGTTCTACTAGCAG
The DNA here is from genome assembly GCA_030169165.1 of Centaurea solstitialis. NCBI lineage: Eukaryota > Viridiplantae > Streptophyta > Magnoliopsida > Asterales > Asteraceae > Centaurea > Centaurea solstitialis. The sequence goes on from CM058045.1 coordinate 73,032,763, forward strand.
TGGTGTTTGTCGGAATATGTTCAGCCATGGCGATCTCTGCAGCCGTTCAAGGACAATCTAAAAGTATCAAACTGTTACCTCAGTTAGACAATCAAGTGGATTTCTACAATCTCTTTACTGCCATTCCTGTTATCGTCACAGCTTTCACTTTCCACTTCAATGGTAAGGATTAACGAAAAACTTCAACTTGATAACAAGTATACAAATACTTATGTTTAGCAAGCTAGTTGATAAGTTAGTCTGAAGAGTTGTTTGTTGGCTTGTAAGTGGTAAAAACTAGTGAAAAAGCCAAATGACAATCTAAAATGAGCAAATGACTTGGGCCGTGTTTGGCAAAAATAAGCTAGCTTATAAGTTAGTCCATCCAAACATGTACCATAAGCTAGCTTATTGAAACGCTAAGCTAGCTTATTGAAATGCTACTTGGAGTAGCGTTTTGGGAGCTTTTTGTAGCTTTTTTCAGTTATACACTTGTTAATATTAATTATTAAATCCAAAGATACCCCTTTTGGTCATTTTACATACTCATAAGCTAGTTTTTGCCAAACATAATTTGTTCATAAACTAGTTTATCAATCAATAGCTAGCTTATCATCTAGTATGCCAAACATAGCCTTAAAAGTACATGCTTGAAAACGTTTAAGGGCATAATTGGAAAAGTAAAAAAAAAAAGGATTTTTGGAGCTTGTTGAAATGCTACTTGAAATAGCTTTTGAAAAGCTAAACTACGAATAACTAGACGGGGTTTTTCAGTAAACTCAATACAATCTTGTTGTCAAACATTGGCTAACGAACTTTTGTGGCAGTGCATGCTATTGGAGTTGAGCTCGGGAAACCTGCTGCAATGGCTTCGGCGGTCCATATCTCTCTTGTGATTTGTGCTCTGATTTACTTCTGTATCGGGCTATTTGGGTACATCTTGTTTGGGGATTCGATTGAGGCGGATCTTCTAGTAAACTTTGATCATGCAAGTGGTTCGATTGTTGGATCGGTGCTAAATGACATAGTTCGTTTAAGCTACGCATTCCACTTGATGCTGGTGTTCCCATTGTTGAACTTCTCGTTGAGATCCAACATCGATGAGTTTCTTTTCCCGGATAAGTCTCTTCTTGCAAAAGACACCAAAAGATTTGTGTTACTCACACTTGTGCTACTGGCTGCAGCTTACCTTATGGCAATAGCCATTCCAAACATATGGTATTTCTTTCAGTTCATGGGATCAACATCAGCTGTCTCCCTTGCCTTCATATTCCCCGGCGCGATTGCTTTGAGGTAAGCGCTTTGCCTGACAAATGTACCATCATTTTATACATGTATATATACAGGGTTGCGTTTACTTGAGACCAGTCTGTTCTCGTGAAACCCATGAGACCATAGAGTAACCGTGAAACTTCATAACAAAACATAGTGAAAGTATAATATACACCGAACCTTCACAGCAAAAAAACACTTTGAAGGTACCTTTATGGTAGTGTTTATTTACGTGGCATCACTGGTCTTAAAAACAGCATGATCTCATATGATTCCAGCCATATCGCTCTACACACCCTTGCGTTGACATTTAATATAAAATCACATGTAATCTTGCACGTGGTTGTGCGCGTGCGCATGTTTACTAGGACTAGTACAACAAAATCAGTCTTGTAAGATGCCAAATATGATTAAAAGATTGTTTAATAGGATTCAAGCTTGTGTAACCAAACAATAATGCGACTTACGTAAAGATGTTATTATAAGTTGGTATGACGTCCTAACAAGTTCTTTTAGGACACCTTCAAAATACAAAATTTGATTAGTCGTTTTATATGACACCACTTGAAAAAACGTCTTATAAAAATAAATGTCCTCTCAAAATTAATAGGTGTTGTAAAAATTTAACATGTCTAAAAGTATCTTATCAACTTATTCCAACACCTATACGTAAGGCAAACAATTGATTATAAGTTGGTATAACTTAAAAGATATTTAAACCACAAGGTTGTGGCGTACTGGTTAAGGCTTGTGGGGGAAGTGGCTTGTTAACCCATCTACCCCAGGTTCGAATTCAGTCGTTTCCAAATTATGGCCACTGGGATTAACTCAGGGCAGCATGCTTTAGCTGTAGATGAACCTTACCGGGATTAGTCGGGACAAAGCCTCGGATACCCTTCCAAAAAAAACTTAAAAGATATTTACTCCATGTTAATGAATTAATTAGCTAATTATGTGAGTTTAATTAATATGACAGAGATATCCATGGTATATCTTCAAGAAAGGACAAGATAATTGGAGCAACAATGATAGTCCTGGCAGTCATTACTAGCACAATTGCAATTTCCTCCAACATCTACAGCATAGGAAACAGTTCATGATCATTTTAACTTCAATGTTGTATTAATTAATTTTTTATGTTCTATTTTTTTCAGCATTTTTTTGTAATCTTAAGCCATAGAAATCAATAATATACTTATGATGTCGTGTATAATTGCTATTCTATATCCTATTTTTTCTTCTATTCAAATTGTTTTCTTATTTTTCTTAAAACGAATTAATCTGTCTCATGCTCTGATTTGAGGCTTGAGCAATGAGCATCCCGTTATTATAAGGCCATCCACTGTCGATCCACTGCAACCCAATGGTTTCAGCTGCCACATTAGCGCCACATCAGCGCCACATCAGCTTTCTACAAAACTACCCAAAACTACCCAATTCATGCACTGTCGACCCACTACAACCCACTCCATCAAAATTCATTTTAATTAAAACAATTCTAATATTATATAAAAATTAAAAAATTACATTATAAAATTTTAATAAAAATAATTCTAATATTATAAATAAAAATTAAAAAATTACATTATAAAATTTTAATAAAAATTAAAAAATTACATTATAAAAATTAAAAAATTAATTTTGGGATGCCCAAAAGTGTTCCGTTAAATCGGCTCGAAGTTGGAGGTGTGTTTCACTATTTTTGACTTCGTTGACCTTTTGCGCTCGTTCTTCTTCGGATATATCTACTTCGATATCATCAGCTGTAACCCAACTTTCATCAAAAGGATAATTTGCAAAGCCTTCGTCTTCACGAATAATGTTGTGTAAAATTATGCACATGTACATTGTATACCTTAATTTTTTCTTTGTCCACGCCCGTGCCGGATACTTAACAATGTGCCATTTTGATTTAAGTATCGCGAATGCACGTTCGATATCCTTCCTAGCCGATTCTTGACGCTCCGTAAACGCTATCCGTTCGGGTTCCGTTGGATATCTATACGCTTTGACAAAAGTCGTCCACTTTGGATAAATCTCGTCTGCGAGATAGTATCAATGTTTATATTGTCTGCCATTCACTGAAAACGAGCTATCGGAGGGGGGGGGGGGTAACGTCTATTTTTCAAACGGTTTGATGAAACCGATTTTGTTCAGCCCGAAGGATGGTGCGGCGGTGTGGCTTTAGCTAGCCGACGGATTCCTAATACCCGAAGGCTGCCCGATGGCCAAATCCACTCCCATAGTGGATGGCCCTAATAACCAACTATATTAAACAAGATTTTATTTACGTTACAATAATACAATACCTGAAATAAATTATGCAAATGATATATTTTTTTATAAAAGGGTATGGATTCACACACCCTACCCTATGGATCAATACACCCTACTCTACATCATTTAATTCAGTTAAAGCATAAAAGTTTGCATTATTATTTAATTTTTTTTCTCTCTCTTATATTGTTCTTATCTTTTTTTTTATTATTAATAAATATTGTAATAATAATAATTTATGTATAGTAGTTATTATCTTAATCATAAATAAAAATAAAATAAAATTTATATAAATAAATTAAAAAGACAAATATCTTTTTTCTTTTGTATAAAGAACATATAATTTATTTTATAATCTTACACATTTCAGTGTGTATAGATATGGTTTGCACAATATAATAGAATATATTATTTAAAAACTAAAAATAGTAACTGATACTTTTTATTTTATTAATATTTTGATAGAATATATCATCAATCATTCTATAATCTTAAAAATTCATAAAATAGTTATTATATTTTCCATTTTTAAGAAGTCTATAATAATCATATTTTCCATTTCCCATAATTAGTAAGAAGTAATATACCTATAAGAAAAATACAAAGACAAGTGTTATTAATATTAAGAAGTAAGAAACATATAAATATATATAGACAAATGTTATTCATATTACTTTTTATAGATATATTTTTCTTTTTTAAAAAAAATATTAGTTTTATTTTAATGTTAATACATAAAAAAAACACAAATGATAATAATTTTTTTAACATAATATTCGTACAATTTTATAAAATTATTAATAAAAGGTTACATGAAATAAAAATTTTATAAAAACGTTATATTAAATGAAAAATAATAAAAATAAAAAATATAAGTAAAATATAAAATCACTTAATGATGATGTAATGATTATATTTATAATTATTTAATGAAGGATATTAAAAAGCCTACACTAGAGTAGGGTGATATAAAGTGGGGTGTCTCTCTCATCACCCTTTATAAAATTGCTATTTATTTATTGTGAAAAGTGTACCTAAAATTATCATCAAAAACCCCTAAAATTTATTAAAGATTGGGTTATAAATAAATATGTAGAAATTGTATGTACATAAAAATTGACGAAAACTAATTTAAAAATATGTTTAATAAAAAATAAATTTGGATTATCAAGAAATCTGTAAAAAATTATATAAATTTTTTCTATAGATATCTTTATATCAAAAATTATATATATATTTTTTTGAAACAGCAATATTTATTACCAAAACCACACCCAACACAAAGGGTCCACCAAAACAACAAACCACCAGATCCAGAAAGAAGCAGAGTACAAAACAAGCCACCCACAACAAGACAAAAAAGGCTTATGAGAAATAAGCCCTGCAAACACAATCCACTACACACACTCTACAAAAAAGAGCAAAAACTTTACAACACACGATCTTCACAGCCACGAATTCCCACCACAGAACCTCCCATTTCGAAGTCAGCAAACCCTTTAAGTCGCACTGCACAATCAGCAATAAAAAACAGACATTCCATCACCTTCAAAACACTTGACCGTCTCGATCTCAATACGTGTCCTAGAGTTTCGACGTCTCCCGTTCCCCCTGATTCGGCAGCTTCCTGGAAACTTACTGCGAACATAACGGATCCGACATCCAACTTCTCCAATCCTTACAAAGATCTTTGCTCCGTTGAGAAATCCATTCAAAAATCTTTCTCTGAAAAATAATCAAATTATCACACAGGTCTACGCTTGATCGATGAAATACAATCTTATTTCTGTCTAACCAGATCATATACATCAAACACCGAACATTAGCCTCCCACAATGTCGCGCCCTTCATACTCGAACCGCAACGCCTAGATAGTGTCATTAAGTCTCCAAGCGAGGCAATGGACTCCGTATCAAGATTCCACCATCTTCCCACACGTGATATATTTTTAGTTATCTATTTATTTTATATCATTTATTATATTTAAATATAACCACTTTAACTAATTTAATCGAACAAGACTCTAGCCATGTTTTTGTTTAATGAAGAAAAAGAAAGGACTTTTAAGCAAATTAACAAAAATGTGTTTCTCAAAATTTTCTAGAGAAAGTAAAAATGGATTCGGAGATATAACTTTTCCTTTTTTTTCTTGAAATCCTAAAAATGAGATAATTTAGGAAGGATAACTACTTATTCGGTCAGTGGTTTTCCCATTCAGACTGTTTGTTTTTTATTTTTATTAAGGTGCTGTTTGTTTTTTAAGTGATGCTGAAGACTGAATCTGTTTCCACTTCTGATTGTTAAGTGGTGGTGCTGAAGACTGAATCTGAATCTGTCAAGACTGTTTGTTTTTGTAAACTGTCAAACATTTGAATCTGAATCTGATTATTCATAAGAACTAAAATCAACTGAAATACGTCAACTCAATCAAGTACAATAGTAAACTTTAACAATCTAGCAGCTTAATGAGCTTTATAGAACAATCCAAACAAGCTTAATGAGCTTAATAAACAATCCAAACAAGCTTAATGAGCTTAATAAACAATCCAAACAAGCTTAATGAGCTTAATAAAAAATCCAAACAAGCTTAATGAGCTTAATGAACAATCCAAACAAGCTTAATGAGCTTAATGAAAAATCCAAACAAGTCCAAGCTTAATGAACAATCCAAACAAGTCCAAACTTAATGAAAAAAATGAAAAAGTGAACAAAAAGTGGTTTTACCTTCACTTTTTGGGTAAGTGGTGAAAAAGTGATAAGTGACACTTAATAAAATAAAAAAACAAACAGTCTGAATGAGAAAACCACTGACCGAATAAGTGATTTGCCCCCAAAAAGTGCTGAAAAAGTGATAAGTGGAAAAAACAAACACAACCTAAGTGTCACTTATCACCTTTTCACCACTTTTCGAAAAAGTGATGGTAAAACCACTTTTTGTTTACTTTTTCACTTTTTCATTAACCTTGGACTTGTTTGGATTGTTCATTAAGCTTGGAATTGTTTTGGTTGTTCATTAAGCTCATTAAGTTTGTTTGGATTGTTCATTAAGCTCATTAAGCTTGTTTGGATCATTAAGCTCATTAAGCTTGTTTGGATTGTTCTATAAAGCTCAGTAAGCTTGTTTGGATTGTTCTATAAAACTCATTAAATTGCTGGATTGTTAAAGTTTACTATTGTACTTGACTGAGTTGACGTATTTTAGTTGATTTTAGTGCTTATGAATAACCAGATTCAGATTCAGATGTTTGACAGTTTACAAAAACAAACAGTCTTGACAGATTCAGATTCAGTCTTCAGCACCACCACTTAACAATCAGAAGTGGAAACAGATTCAGTCTTCAGCACCACTTAAAAAACAAACAGCACCTAACTTTCCCCCTCCCATTTCTTTTCTTTTATTTTCCTTTCCTTCCATTTCCTTAGTTTTCCTTAATTTTTAAACTCGATGACAGAAGGTAAAGAAATCATTGAAAATTCTTCTAAAAACCTCAAGGAAAAGCAATATTGTTGATGCTTGTTTGTCGAGTTTAACTTGTGTAAGAAAAACTAAGTATATTTCTCGAACATAAAATAAATCAAATAGTATTGAACCCATTGTCATATATATTTCTTGAAATTAAATATGTTCTTAAGTGTATCAAACACATTGACTCCCATACATATTTTCAAAATTTAAACATATTTGTTGAATTAGAAGTAGATCGAACACTTATCAAAACTCATACACATTTGTTCAAGTCTACAACATATCTCAAACACATCGAATGGGTACAAAGGTGGATAATACCGCGGCACGTGGCTTCGGGTAGAGGAGAATAGGTTTCACCAAACCGTTGCAATTTTGACCGTTACCCCCCCCCCCCCCACCCCCAACGGCTCTTTTAGTTTTTTTTTTCTTTTTTTTTCAATTTAATTTACTATATATATCAACCTATACCTCATTTTTCATACACCTTTCAACCATTATTCTTCATCTTTCAAACCATTCTTCTTCATCTTCCAACCTTTCTACAATACCATTCTCAAATTATTCTACACATTATTCATCCAAATGGATTCACAAAAGACTCCGAAACAAATGAAACGTTCAAGCCGACAAACCCAAACCCAACCGATGCCGACAAACCCAAACCAAACTTTGAGTTCCGCCGGTTCATATATACCACAAATGCCGAGTCCCACATATGTCGCCCGCAATACGGATTGGGTCATCCCGCCATCTGCCGCCGTATACGATCCGAATTTTTTTAACACCAACATTCCGCAATACGGAATGAGCCATGGTAATCTTTTACCGTTGATGGCTTAATCCTTTACGGGAATGCTCACTCATTCGAGTCCCATGGCGTCTCAATCAACTCCAACTACGATGGCAAATATAAACGAGCCCCGAGATAGGGAAGAAAGCTCGCCCGAATTTGATGAGGTACCCGAAACGCAACCAACGACACCGCCATCCCGACCACCACCATCGGGCACGAGCAAAAAAGGTAAAGGCAAAGGCAAAGCCAATTCCCCGAAAGACGCGAAAAGAAAATTCCCCGATCGGGCGCCGCCGAAAGCGTGGACACCCGTGGAGGAGGTTGAGTTGGCGAAGGCATGGGTGGCGACGTCGGAGGATTCCGTAGTAGGTAACAATCGTTCGCAAGGTATTTTATATATTGATTGTGTCATTTTGTGTATATAACGCAACTTACGAACTTTTTATTTTTTTCATGTAGATGATTTTTGGGATACGGTTCGACTATCTTTCAAGCAACACACGGGATGCCCACCATTATACCGCACCGTGCATCAAATAAGGAGCAAATGTGTATCGTTGGGCAAAGTTGTCCTAAAATTTTCCAACATCTACAACAACATTAAATCGAATCGAAAAAGCGGCGAGGGTGACTCCGACTGGTTAACAAAGGCTCGCTTCCGTTACCAAGAAGAGCACAAGAAGCCTTTTCATCACGAACATGTTTGGGATGTGTTCAAGGGGTCCGAGAAATACATGCGCACACCTCTCATAGGTGCCACCTCTCGTCCCAAACGATCAAAGACTTCCGAATCCGCGACGCCCACCACCGACGCTTCCGACGCACACGGTCCTTTCAATGTCGATGACGAGGACGAAAACGAAGACGAAGAGGAGCGTCCACGACCCATCGGAAGAAACGCGGCGAGGGATTTGGGATCGGCTTCTACGGGAGGCGCCTCGAGCGAACACGTCTCCGGGTTGTTTCGCGAGTTAAGCACGCTCAACACGACATCTCGAGAATTACTCGATCAAAAATGAAGGGATTTGGACTTGCGCAAAAGAGATTTGAGGTTTCGTGAATCGGAGGCGGAGGATAAGAAGCAACGGCGAGATTATAGGTTTTACATATCGCCGCATGCGCATCTTTCGGGCGGTGCGTTATATACAACGTTGGAAATGAAAGAGAAGCTACGACAAAAATACGGATGGCCGCCTCTTGATTGATTTTTAGTTTTTAATTTTTTAGATTTAACGCAATTTTTAGTTTTTAATTTTCGCAATTTTAATTTTAATTTTATTGTAATGTTTTTATTTTAATTTTTAATGTTAGTATTATTTTTATTAAAATTTTTAAATGTAATTTTTTAATTTTTATTATTAATATTAGAATTGTTTTTTAAAATTAATTAAAATGAATTTTGATAGAGTGGGTTGCAGTGGGTCGACAATGGATGAAATGGGTAGTTTTGGGTAGTTTTGTGGAAAGCTGATGTGGCAGCTGAAACCATTGGGTTGCAGTGTGTCGACAGTGGATGGCCTAAGCATGTTGTTGTTGGTAATTGACGGTGTCCAAACGTATAAATCAACTAATTCCATGAGGCTCCTAAAATAATAGCGACATTTCAAGTAACCTCAAGGAGAATCAAACTGACGACATATAAGGAGGAGCGTTGAAACCTCATATTTATTTACCTGTTAAATTAACCCCATGCACTATGGGAGCTGGTAAAGCAAGCGGGTAGCCTTCGGGTACCACCAACCCGTCGGCTATGACGATGAACACCGTCGCGCACCCTATCGGCTTGAAGACATTCGGTTTCACCAAACCGTTTGATTTTTGACTGTTACCCACCCCCCCCACCCCCACCCCCAACAGCTATTTTTTTCTTTTTTTTCTTTTTCAATTTAATTTACTATATATATATATCATCTTCCAACCCCATTTTTCAAACACAACCTTTAATTTTTCAAACACAACTTTCATCTCTTCCAATTTTCTCTCCAAAAAATGTCTTCATCATCATCATCACCATCATCATCGGCATCATCTTCATCAATTTACCACCCGGATTACGATGACGACGCTAATGACATGTTGGAGCTCAACCACTTGGCGGCCATAGCCGCCATGAACGAAGCGGTCAAACTAGTTGTCGGTGACGAAGCAACTTCAAGTCGACAAACGAGGAGGACGCCAAAAAGTCGAAATCGTATAGTGGCACACGAGAAACTTGTTAACGACTATTTTTCAGATAATCCGGTGTATGACGATAACGATTTCGAACGGCGGTTTCGTATGAAACGACGACTATTCCTTAAAATAGTTGCGGATCTTGAGAGGGAGTACGAATTTTTTAGGTGGACTCATGATGCAAGAGGAGTTAAGGGGTTTTCTCGGCTTCAAAAATGTACGTCTGCTATCCGACAATTGGCGTACGGTACTGCTGCTGATGCCACGGACGAGTACTTGCAAATGTCCGAAACGACATCAAGGGAATGTTTTTCTAATTTTTGTCAAGGTATTATACATCTTTATATGCGAAGATATTTACAGAAGCCTACCGCAAATGATGTTCAGTTGTTGTTCGCATTGCATGAGCAACAACACGGCCTCCCCGGCATGCTTGGTAGCATAGATTATATGCATTGGGATTGGAAAAATTGTCCCGTAGCATGGAGGGGTCAATACCATAGAGGTGATCATCCTGGACCGACAACTGTTCTAGAGGCGGTAGCATCGTACGATGCTTGGATTTGGCACGCATATTACGGAACCCCGGGTGCCACAAACGACATAGTCGTTGTAAACCAATCACCGGTATTCAACGATTTGTTCGAAGGCAAAGCTCGTTTTCAGTGAATGGCAGACAATACAAACATGGATACTATCTCGCGGACGGGATTTATCCAAAGTGGACGACTTTTGTCAAAGCGTATAGATATCCAACGGAACCCGAACAGATAGCGTTTACGGAGCGTCAAGAATCAGCTAGGAAGGATATCGAACGTGCATTCGCGATACTTAAATCAAAATGGCACATTGTTAAGTATCCGGCACGGGTGTGGACAAAGAAAAAATTAAGGTATACAATGTACACGTGCATAATTTTACACAACATGATTCGTGAAGACGAAGGCTTTGCAAATTATCCTTTTGATGAAAGTTGGGTTACAACTGATGATATCGAAGTAGATATGGCCGAAGAAGAACGAGCGCAAAACGTTAACGAAGTCAAAAATAGTGAAACACACCTCCAACTTCGAGCCGATTAACGGAACACTTTTGGGCATCCCAAAATTAACTTTTTAATTTTTATAATGTAATTTTTTAATTTTTATTAAAATTTTATAATGTAATATTTTTATTTTTATTTATAATATTAGAATTATTTTTATTAAAATTTTGTAATGTAATTTTTAATTTTTATATAATATTAGAATTGTTTTAATTAAAATGAATTTTGATGGAGTGGGTTGCAGTGGGTCGACAGTGGATGAAATGGGTAGTTTTGGGTAGTTTTGTGGAAAGCTGATGTGGCGCTGATGTGGCAGCTGAAACCATTGGGTTGCAGTGGGTCGACAGTGGATGGCCTTATGGGTTTGATTGAGGTTTCAAGGCCTTTTGGTGGATGATAACACTTGCAATACTACAAGAAACTTATGGACAACACTTAGAGGTTTTAAGGCCTTGAGTTTCTTCTTTGCTTCATGTCTCTGTATTAATTAATTACAAGATTTTTCACCAAACAAGCTTGGCATTTAATTAACTTAATATTTGTGTTTAAAAAGTTGATTTTTCAAACAAAAAAGTTGTTTTCTGTTTCTTTTTTCATTGCTCATGATAATATTTATGTAGTTTTGTTTGTTGGATCAAGTCAACATGGAATAGTGTTTTGTTTGTTAAGAAAGAAAGGTTTTATTTGTTGAAGGAAGAAAGCTTGGGCATGGTGGTTGACCGGTTGGGTTAAGTCAAAGGAGGGTTATTGGGGTTTGGGATGTGGGCTCCACAAACTTTTAAGAAGAAAAAAGTAAATGACATAAATGCCCATTGTTCAACAAATATCTGTTTTAGGAATTAGGAATCTAGGATCATTGAAAAAAAGAAAACATTGCAAACCATAAGGACTAGTTTTAGAGTTATTAAAGCTTAGTTCTTGATTTTAAATTTTTTACTAAGGCTATCAGTATTCCAATCCTTTCAACCTAGCTGCAAGATCAGTTTTTCTTCAATTCTCTCTTAACCCTCTCTTAACCCTCTCATAACCCTCTACAACTATTTACAATCCGTACCCCAACCTTCTCAACCCTGTCACTTTTTAGTTTAATTAATTAATTAATACAAAAAGACAATCATCTATACTATTATATAAAGCATTTGAACCCCAAACTCTTAAAAACAATCTTTTAAGCATTATGTACCGCTGATTAATGCATATTACTTAAATTTCAACTTTCTCTAAACCTTACCTACAAATCATTAATACAACCTTAACCACCTTAAATGCTGGGCCCATCATTGCAAGCGGATATGAACCAATCGAATTTATTTGTTTCCGTTTTCAAAGCCCATCAATGTATATTTTGTTTCTAAGGTGTCGATTCGTGTTTACGCTCTTTTCAAGATGACGCCTCGAGCTCCAAGAAGGCAGGGTTTTTGTGAAGGTTTCTCAATCCATTAAGTCATGTTCATTATTCCCTCACGATTCAAATCCATTCAAGCCATCTCACTAGGTTTTGAAATCAATTTTTTTTAGTCCTCATGTTTCAACCAATATTTATAGACATTGCTTTTCATCTCTCAAGAAAAAAGAAATTTCTTGTAAGTGGCAACATGTAATAAAACCAATATGTATTTTTCTTAATTTTTGGGTTTGTAATCACGTACGGTTTTTTCTAGATTTTGCATTGTATGTCTCATCAAATATTCTCTAAACTCATGTAATGTGTTTTTTGTTTTTTGTTTTTTTGCTTGTGCTAATGGTGTCAAATGTTTACAATGATCGGATGATGGTGTTCAGTTGCTGCAATGTTTGTGATTTTTGAAGCTTAATGTTCCACACACAAGAGTTTAGAATTTCACCATGTGAAAAGTTTTCCCTCCCTTCTTTCTCTCAATCTTTCCATCTTCTGTTGTGTTTTCAATTTTCCATCTTCTGTTTTGGTTTGAAGAAGCATACACATAATGATTTTTTTTCTATTTCATATTTTGTGGTCTGTTTTTCTTCGTTTATTGACAGTGGGTATTAATTTTCGTGAATGAAGATCCATTGGTGAGAAATCGAACTAACATTGAAACTATTTTGTTTCTTTAATGAACACAAAGTGTTTGATAATACCATGCAATGTGATAGTCTATTTGAAGCAAAATTTACTTAGGTATATGTTTTTAAAGTGTAACACCCATTCCCAAAACCGATATAATTAATAATGAAAAATACCAAAAACCTTTATTAATCTCAAGAAAATCAAGTTTAACTACAAAACAACCAATATCCGATCCCAAAGAATTTAAAAGAAAAATTTTGATAAACCCAAAAATAGAGAACACAAGATGGAGAAAACACTTGTATGATAATAGAAAGATGAAATGACAAGTGTGGTGGTTATGGTAGCAAGAAAAGAGAAAGACACAATATTGGAGAATGTTTCTTCCTTGGGATTGCTTCTCAATGATAAAGTTGGTGGCTACAAAAAACAACACTAAAACCTTAAACCCTTGCTTTCTATTTAAAGCACAAGGGTATAGCAAGTTACACTATTGGTCCTTAGAGCCTATGACTCTTTACAAAATGGACCCTAAACAAGAACTAACTAATACAAGAAATAAGGAAATTACAGGATAGACCATTGACTTCTTCACAACCTCAAAGTAGGGTCTAACAATCTCCCCCTTTGGGAAGAAGTCAGAAGGTGGCGGATACATCAGCATCGGTTCCCACTTGGACAGTTGAAGGTACTCGTCCCAGTCTCCTATGATCCTCGTGCGCAGCTTTAGAGCAGCTTCAACTCTTCGGTACATCAGTCTCTCTTTCAGTTTTCCTTCAAGCAGATTCAATGCCTCGAAGAACCGTGCCTTGTTGTCTACATGCTTCGTCTTCGGAATCTGGTCCGCTACAAGTCTACTTTTTAATCCGTTGCAGACATACAGAATAGTGCCATCACAGAATTGGGAGAGTTCGCTGAATCGCATGAACCTCAAATATGTGAGAAGTGGTTATCAATTGTTAGATGCACATTAGAAGAAGGTGCACTGAATCCCCATATCAAAAGCGATTCATAGGTGGGCTTGAGATTAAAAGTGATTAAAGCTTAAAATCCAATTTTTAGGTTTTCCATGTTAACTTAAGTACTTCACAACAACCTTTCACACACACACACACACAATATATATATATATATATAGAAAGAATAGTTAATAAGAGAATGCTAACATTTTACGAAAATACGAAAAAGTTTTTTTGAGTTACAAAATGGTATATGATTTATAGATAATGAAAGGGTACCATCGAACCATCACAATGGTTCACTAGTGGTGGTGTTGTTTCACGAAGGAACACACCCTTTCAATTAATAACTACCTATATAACACATAAATATATTTTCTAAATACTAATACTAATAATGCTACTAATACTACTTAAAGCCTTTACATTTGACAATTAATCCAACAGCCAATATCTCCTCCTCCAATTACTAATTACAAACAGTGATTGATATTGGCTAATACTAATCAATATCTACTTACATATGTGGGTAAATCAAACCAAATAAATCCAGTATATTTATCCCACTCGAAAGTAGTTGGTGGTACGTAGACATGTCCTTTGCCCCAAAGGGTAGAGTGGTTGGTCCCGTAAAAATTTGGCACAATGTTGGGTCTTTGAGGTTGTTATCAGCATGTAATGTTGGGTCTTTGAGGTTGTTATCAGCATGTGCATATATAAACTTTATAGGACAACAAAAAAATAAAATGTCTTGATAGACCACTTTACAAGACTTAATTTATGCCACAAAGAATATGAGGATAATTTTTTATAAAGATTTTGACCTTTTTTCCTCCAAATGTTGAAGATGCGCTTAGTAGATGAGGTCACTTGCAAAGATTAGAGAAGGGAGATGGTGGGGGAAATTAGCCAACTTAGCCATCTCAAAAATAACTATTGGCCTCCTAACCAAACCCTCTACCACTTTGCACTCCATGGCCACGAGGTTCAGCAAAATCCCGCAAACATCCGCAAAATCCCACAAAACCCCTTATTTTGCGGAACCTCAATAAAAAGAAGAATTTTTTTTGAACTTCAGCAAAATCCCCCCTACTTTAGCAAAGGTCCGCAAAAAACCCCCTTACTTCAGCAAAATTTTGCGTAACCTCAATACCCCTTAGTTATTTTTTTTCTTTTTATTGAGGTTCCACAAAATCCTGGTTTTGAGGGATTTTGCGAAACCTTTGCGGGATTTTGCTGAACCTCGTGGCCATGGAGTGCAAAGTGGTAGAGGGTTTGGTTAGGAAGCCAATAGTTATTTTTGAGATGGCTAAGTTGGCTAATTTGGTGGTTGGGGGGGGGGGGGGGAGAGGAATGTCAGAAATGGTGTTGGGTAATGGAGGCCTATGCAAATGAGAAGGATGAAAAAAACTAGTGGATAAAAAATAGTTTTTGAAATCAGAAATCGAAGTAATTGATTTGTTTACTCTACTGCTTACAATTAAATCTCAATAAGTCTTTTTTTGTTTGATTAGCAGTTTATCACCTTGCAATCTATCATCTATGTTGTGTTGCGTATCATTATCTTCGATTTCAATCCTTAATAGTTAATTCCAACATGATTTATGCATACTAAAGGAGCACTTTTTTGACCTTTCGCCATGGACATCCGAAATCTCAGGACCGACCCTGATTATACATGACTGTTTGGTAGTGGTTTAATATTATAGAAAGTGGCTTATTCAATAAGCTTTTAGGAGAGAGTTTTATGAAGAAAATCAAGTTTTGTCCAAACTTATCTCTCCCAAGTAATAAACATGCTCATTCCGTTTATGAGAAAACCATAATAAACAAAATCCTTTGCAATCTATACAGACAAATTAGTAAAACAAAATTTGGATGCAAAATTCATAAATTTTAGTGGGTTAATTTATAGTTTGTTACAACTAAAATATAGACATAATTATAACACAAAATATTAAACTAATCAAAAGAACTCTATACCAAGGTTATCAAGATTGGGGTCTTACTTAGGACTGTTTTTGTCTTTGCAAGATCGGATAGTAAGATCCTACCACATGTCACTAGATTTTTTTTGTTTTTTTAAGTGCTATAATTTTTTATTATAAACAAATTATATAGCATTTCATGAAAGATTGAAACTTCAAATTTCATAATATCATACATCCAATGATCCAAGTTTCAAATGTTAACAATATACAATATCAAATCAATACAATGTATTTGTCCATGCATCATAAAAAAATTTAATACGTGAGCTCGTCATTTCCACCACCGCCATTAGGGTCGTGAGACGAAATTGCACCATCAAAGACATTAATCCATTCTTCATCTGTAGGATTGGATCATACAACGATTTTACAATCTTGTGAATGATTCTACAATCTCAACCTGATCCTATCGCGTTTACGATCCTAGTACGATCCAACTTATTTTTCAAACGTAGGGTCGTGAGATCATACGATCTCAATAGCTATGCTCTAAATCATCATTAATATAAAAATATTAACAAGTTCTATAAATTATACTCTATGTTGCTAACATTTTAGAAAATATCTATTTTAAACAACAAAAGTATATGTAACAACCCGCAATTTTCATATTACATGTAACACATGATTTACATAAATCCAAACACAAAAGGAATACAACTTGGTTTTCTAACACAAAACTGTACATCAAAAGTCACTACTATTTTTTTTTGCTAAATTATCTTTCTCGTACAAAAAGATTCACATAGCCACATATCAAAAGAAGACTTTGCATTTCTTCCCAACCATCTTCAATAATATAAACCAAATAAAGCGATCCCACATTATTAACTTTTCATTTACGTCCAACTTGCCTTGATCCCGAAATGCATATTTTTGAAAACAACAAAATGAGGGTTAGACCAAACGGTCTAGTGAGAAAATCCCTGTCAGTTACACTTTTTCAAAAAAAAAAAAAACCCCAGATAATATAACCAATAAGATAAAATAAGCCAACTGATTCAACACTCTTTCCAAATAACCAACCACAACAAATCATTTATTTTGAAAATCTTGAAAGCAAATAATAGCCCCGTAGGCTCGCAAGCACTACAATTTCATCTGTTGGCACTCAGGCACAACATTTCTCCCAAGAAACTAAACACAACAGTCGCAATAATTCAACCGCACACACCCCGATAAGATTCACACAATCCATACCATGTGTGGCCCGCCACACGAAACACATTCGTGGGCACTCATCCTCACTCCCATTCTCGGACCATTATAGTCCTAACATACCCAGCTTCTGTTGTGAAAGTCCCTACTTTCATTTCAAAACCAATATATCACCATACACGTAATTATAACCAATTACATGTAACATTTATCATGAACTCAAATTCGTATCAAAATTACGATAACATCTCAACTAATAAATCTAACATTTAAACGATCTCGATTGAAAATATATGCATTCCAGCTCGAAAATGGTTAAAAGAAAAACTCACATTCGTTACGAGGTGGTCGACTTTGTCAAAATGAGAAACCGAATTCACTGTTAAATGCCCTCTCTTGAATTGATTAAAATCTCACACTCGGTAATTTAAACAAATGAA
The DNA here is from genome assembly GCA_030169165.1 of Centaurea solstitialis. Taxonomy (NCBI): domain Eukaryota; kingdom Viridiplantae; phylum Streptophyta; class Magnoliopsida; order Asterales; family Asteraceae; genus Centaurea; species Centaurea solstitialis. Next base: position 73,050,347 of record CM058045.1, read on the forward strand.
ACAAAGCTCATATATAAACGCATGCATGATCCATGGTTTGGAGATGGTGACAATACTATAACATGCATTTCATATTAATTGAGAATTTGCCACCTTTAATACACATAGTTTATAATTAAATATTATTTATAGTTTTAACTCAAATACATACAATAAATATAAAGATAATATAAAGTCCGCAAAAACCAAAAACAATAGTAATAGGTGTACTTACATGCCAAGTTTCAACTTGGTCCTCCAAGAATGAAACCTCTTACAAAACAACCTTTGAGATTTAAAAAAATTACCTTTGAAAATTTAAGGTATTCAAAGGTTCAACATGCTCCTGTAAATTCACAATGCATTGGCCTGATGCATTTTGAATTTACCGTTCATGTCGTTCTTTCCTTCCTATTATATTTAATAACTCCCAGGTTATATAAAAGGACATCCTATTTCACATAAAAGCATACAGTTTAAGTCTAGGTATGGATTTTAAATACCTAAATCTCTTAAACTAAGGCTCTGATACCATCTGTAACATCCCGCCTACCTCAACAACAATATTGTCCGCTTTGCCCCACCGGCTCACGGCTTTGTTTTTGGCGACCTGGTGAGAAACTTCACAGGAGGTCACCCATCCTGGGACTACTCCCACCCAAGCACGCTTAACTGCAGCGTTCCAAGAACCTGCAACTCGTGTGGCCTCAAACGCGTTGTTGTTAGGAAGACCAAGATATTACTTATAACACCCAGCATCACTCCTGTCCACGACCGATATGGGATATGCCTAAGGTGTTACAGTATAAAATGTTAAAGTCAGTAGAAACTAAATATTTATTTTGAAAAGATTATACTGTTGGGAATCGGAGGCGATAAACACGCAGCGGAATAACATAAAACGATTCCCAAACACGGACCCAACCTAAACCTTACAAACACAAATAAGGGTGTTTTAGTGGTTTTACCTTTTGCGTGAAAAACTCCGAAACGCAAGCAGGGGATACACCGCTACTGACACCACGTGAGACAGGCTGCTAGACCACCGGGACTGATCGGAAAAACGACTCCGGTCGTACGTGTGTGTGAGGCCGGCGACGGGAGGGAGAGAAAGAGAGAGAGTAATTTTTCTTGGTGATCAAGTTATTTTGGTTTATCAGCTTAAGCCTTTATTTATAAAGATAAATAAGGTAGTGATTGTAACCAATTATAATTCCTTATAATTATCTATTTAATTAATCAAACTGATTAATAAATTATATTTAATAAATAATTAACTAATTATTCATTCTTTTCTCTCTTTTAATAATTAAAAACAATTAATTATTTCTCACACACATATAATCCAAACGATCTCAAATTGGGTGTGCAGCGGTGTGACCTACTAGTGTCTTATAACATTGGACACGGTAATCCCTGTTACTGTCTTGCACATAATCCTAACAGACTCCCACTTGTCTTATAACATTGGACACAGTAATCCCTCTACTGTTACCATTAGCCTAAGGAGGTCCCTAGCCAGACACTTAGGTTAACCATGTTATAAGATCTCTTATATCCAGAGATACAATTAACGCTTGAATTTGTACACATGTTCATTTCCTTTTGCACGCGATATTTCTAAAATGAATTTGAGACATGGAGTGGAGGATTCATTTCTCGAATTCAAGTATTTCTTGACTCTGATTTCGATTGCCTGCAGTAACGGATATCACTAAATAACAACTGTTATTCTATCCGAGCGTGGCCACGCGTTTTCTGCTAATCTTAATCGTCAAGGGGCCCGGAAATATCTCTCTTTTGAAAGAGGTGCAAATCCCTTCTTGACTATCTGCATTTGGATCCACGGCTTCCGCTGCATCTGGTCACGTCCCGTATGGCCGCCCTGTTACGGTGCAGCGTTAGGACGTGCTAAGAGTACAGTAGTCCTCGTGTTCCCAAACCAAACATCTCAGGTCTAAGGACAACCTATCATCAAGTCAGTGCTTATGACTGGGGCTCCATGAAGCAGACTTGAAACTGGTCACTTCTAATACTCAAACACTCTGATGAGTATCTATAAATGCTTGGTCACATCACTTGTGCTTTTACTCTTTACTTTGAATAAATCATCAAGCATTTATAATAGTGTTAAACTCCTAATTGAAATTCCCATTTCAATAAGTAGCTACGGAAATTTAGATTTTATCGCAAGACTTTGCATAAATCATGGATACATTAAATATGCAAAAACAGTTTAACTTTTGAAACAATCATGAATTTAAAACCTCCAATATTTCAATCACACTGTGAAATAAAACTTTACATGATCTAATGCTCAAAATTAAACTACTGTAATAATAATAAACTAAAACTAGCTACTGGTGTCCAGGTACTGCATCCCAATGGAACTTGCATGAGCCTCATGCTTCACCCTTGCTAGCGGCTTTGTCAGCGGATCTGCGACATTGTCTTCCGTCGGAATCTTGCATATTCTTACATCTCCTCTTCCAATGATTTCTCGGATGAGGTGATACTTTCTGAGCATGTGTCTTGACTTGTGATGCTCTCTGGGTTCCTTTGCTTGCTCCATGACTCCCGAGTTGTCATAGAATATATCAATCGGTCTAGAGATACTGGCAACGACTCTTAGATCCGATAGAAAATTCCTCAGCCAGACAGCTTCCTTTGCCGCATCAGATGCTGCAATGTACTCTGCCTCTGTAGTTGAATCTGCAATTGTGTCCTGCTTCGAGCTCTTCCATGAGATCGCGCCTCCGTTTAGGGTAAAGACGTACCCTGACTGTGATCTAAAATCATCTCTGTCGGTCTGGAAACTAGCGTCAGAATATCCGGTGACACTAATTTCATCCTCAGAACCTCCAAAGACCAAGAACATGTCTTTTGTTCTTCTCATGTACTTGAGAATGTTCTTGACAACCACCAATGCGGTTCTCCTAGATTCTGTTGATATCTGCTCGTAACACTTACTAAGTAAGCAACATCGGGCCTAATACATAACATGGCATACATGATTGATCCAATTGCCGAAACATATGGAACTGATTTCATTTTGTCCTGATCTTGACTAGAAACAGGACACTGTGTCTTACTTCACTATATGCCATGTTGCATCGGGATAAATCCTTTCTTGGATTCATCCATCCTGAATTTCTTCAGGATTTTGTCAATGTATGTACTTTGACTAAGTCCGATAAGCCACTTAGATCTATTTCTGTAGATCTTTATGCTAAGTATATAAGCGGCTTCTCCAAGGTCTTTCATCTGAAAACATTTGCTTAACCAACTCTTTACACTCTGTAAAGTTGGTACATCGTTTCCTATGAGTAGAATATCGTCTACGTACAAGACCAAGAAGGTTACTATGCTCCCACTGAACTTAGCGTAGACACATGGCTCGAACTCACTTTTCGCGAAACCAAACTCTTTGATTCGCTCATCAAAATGTAAGTTCCAGCTACGAGATGCTTGTTTTAGTCCATAAATGGATTTTAGCAGTTTACACACTTTATTAGGATTCTTAGGATCTTCAAATCATTCCGGCTATTCCATATAGACGTCTTCTGTTAACTTTCCGTTCAGAAAGGCTGTCTTGACGTCTATTTGCCAGATTTCGTAATTAAAATACGCTGAAATGGCCATTAGAATCCTAATTGACTTTAGCATGGCTACTGGTGAATAGGTTTCATCATAGTCGATACCATGAGTTTGCGTGAATCCTTTTGCAACCAGTCTAGCCTTAAAAGTGTGCACATTCCCGTCCATATCAGTTTTCTTCTTGAAAACCCATTTACGTCCAACAGCCCTACAGTGCTGGGGTAAATCAGTCAACTCCCATACTTGGTTGTCGTACATGGACTGCATCTCGGCCTTCATGGTTTCTTGGCATTGTTCAGACTCACTGCCTAACACAGCTTCTCCATAGGATGTTGGTTCATTCAAGTCTCTACCAACCTGAGAGACTAGAAATCCAAGATATCTATCTGGTTCTTGTCTTACCCTAGTGGATCTGCGAAGGTCCTGTGTTTGCACTTCCTCAATCGACTCTGATTGAGGTTCAACATTTTCATGTTGAATTTTTGGCTCAACAGTCGGTGCAGTGTTATCCTCGTCTACTACCTGTAGATCTACATCCTCTCTGGTGTTCCCGGAACTGAGAAACTTTTCTTCCAAAAATTTTCCAATTCGAGCCACAAAAACTTTGTTCTCTTTAGGGTTGTAGAAGTAATATCCCACGGTGGTCTTGGGATATCCCACGAAGAAACACTTGTCGGATTTGGGTTGAGTTTTTCTTAGGTAGGTCGTTTGACGTAGACCTCACAACCCCAAATTTTCAGAAAAGACATTTTGGGTTTCTTACCCTTCCAAAACTCGTATGGCGTCTTTTCTACTAACTTGGTTGGCGCTTTGTTCAGTATATGTGTTGCTATTTCGAGCGCATGTCCCCAGAATGATATTGGTAATGTAGAGCGACACATCATCGATCGTACCATGTCTAGCAGTGTACGATTCCTCCTTTCTGACACACCATTCATCTGATGTGTATACGGAGGTGTGAGTTGTGATACAATCCCACATTCCATCAGATGATTGCCAAACTCTTGACTAAGATATTCGCCTCCTCGATCTGACCGTAAAAACTTGATCTTTCTGTCAAGTTGATTCTGTACTTCATTCTGATATTCTCTGAATTTCTCAAAGCTTTCAGATTTATGTCTCATCAAGTAGACATAACCATATCTACTGAAATCGTCAGTAAATGTAATGAAATACCGGTATCCTCCTCTTGCCTCATGACTAAATGGTCCACACACATCTGTGTGAACTATTTCTAACAAGTCAGTGGCCCTTTCATTATCTTTGTTGAAAGGTTTCTTTGTCATCTTGCCAGATAAACAGGATTCACAGTTGTCAAAAGGTTTAAAATCAAAAGTACAAAGAAAACCTCCTTTTAGGAGTAGTTCAACGCGTTTCTTGTTTATGTGGCCTAGACGACAATGCCAGAGGTAAGTTTGATCCTCAATGTCTTTGGATCGTTTACTTATATGATAGATTTCTTTATTATCATCCTGCAGAGAAAATATTATTTTTAAAGACTGAAAGCATTTTATAATCATATTTGTAATAAAAACCTTGGTCTACCAATAAATCAAAAGACATAACATTCTTAATCATCTTTGGAACATAATAACAATTTTCCAGTTCCAAAACTAGACCCGAGGGTTAACTAAGACTATAAGATCCTACTGCTTCAGCTATCAGCGGTGTGCCTTCGCCAACTCGTAGGTTCGAACGGTCCTTCCTCAAAGTCTCTCTTCTAGTGAATCCCTGTAAATGATTACAAATGTGGTTACCACTGCGTGTATCAATTACCCATGATTCATAAGAAGTGATTAAGCAATCTATCATAAAGATACCTGGAGCATCGAGTAAACCGATCTCTATCTGGTCGATATTCATCGAGTGCTCGCAAATATCCCGGCTACCACATTCTGGGCAACTCAGATCTCCCAGCTCGTCAATCCAATCACTGTCCATGAGTTCAGCAGGTGATGGTTTTGGCTCCAAACTGGCCAAAATATTCTCATGTACTTTTGCCATGTCGATCTTTGGTTCTTTCATGTAGGCACTAGCTGTGTCACATATCTCCTTCGGGAGTGAGTACCACATCAGATACACTAGCTCTTCCTGAGTCATCTTGTATCCCAGACGTGTCAAACATTTAAAGAGTCTTCTCATTTCGATAAGATGATCTTTAACTGATTGGTTCTTTCTTAGCTTCAGTGAAAGTATCTCTTTCATGATCAGAAGCTTACCTGTGTGTTTATAGAAACATGACTGGTTTTCCGTTTCTTTCACGACCTCGTGGCAGGATTTAACTCTTAGATCTCCCACAAGCTCGGGTGATATAGAGAAAATCAGAATTGACATAACATCCGATTCATCCTCCAGGTATTTAAAATATTGAGTAAATTCCTTTTCAGGAGAATTACTCTTAGGTCGTGAAACAGGTTTATCTAAAACATACAGCTTACCCTGTGCACGCAAGATATTATCAAGGTGCATTTTCCAAACTGGAAAATTTTGACCTGTAAGCTTCCATTTTGTGTTGATGAGACGGAGTGCCTCCTCAGGGGTATAAAACAGAATTACAGAATTTGACATCTACAATAAAGAATAAAATTCCAATTTAGTTTATAATTATAAAACTTCTAATAAATTATTACCCTTAAAATAAATTTATTAGACTAGAATCCATATTTCACATGTGTCGGCAAGCGATGTGCTCACGCGAGTCGACACATGCTATTTCTGGTAGGTAAAACTTATACCAATCGCATTTTAAAACGAAAATACGACTTCTAGAACATCGGGACATCAGATATAAAATCTGTGCATATTTAGTCCCTCTAGTGCACTTTGGCCCGGTACCACCCGGTGAATACATAATTACCAAAACAGATCGCACCACCCGGGACCTGGACGTACTCTGGCCGGTACCACCCGGAGATAATTCGCAGAGTCTTTCATCCCCTCCCAGTTTCGGTTTGAACGCGGGCGCTCAAGGTGTGCTCACTCGCAACGCCCTACGTACCTTACACCGGAGGTGCCCCTAAGTGGGTTGCACTACTGATCTATGATTTTCACAAGGGTTTTTAATTTGCCAGTTTCTAAAAACTTGGATCTAAACACAAACTGTATTTGTATCCATTTTATTTTAACAGCTTATATTTAATTTTAACCACACAATAAACATGCAATTAAAAATAAACAACCACGCAACATGTCATAGTCAAAAACCCTTAAGCTATTGTCGTTTTGTGAGCCAACACAAAACGACGGTCTCAATCCTAAGTGACAACAACACACAGGGCATGAACTTCTCGGCGCTCCCACTGGCTCCAAGATCCATGGTTGACTCCGTGCTCCGCCTTCGGTTCTTGATTCTTCAGTTATTTTATTTTAAAATTTATTACAATTAAAGCAGGTTGTAAATGGCACGCAGGCCTCCCGTAACCAATAACCCAAAATAAAATACACATAAAATCAAAAACACAATCATGGGTCAAAGGGTTTGACTATGACACTAAAACAAAAACTTAACTAGATTCTATTTTATTTAGCTAAATTAATTAAATTAAATTTAATAAAAACAAATTTAATCTCTAGGGTTTTAAACCTATCTGGTTTAAACCCTTAACATTTGAAGCCTAACCGTACTGATCGCGAACAGAAAAACAGCAACCACCTAGACTAGTCATCGCTCGCGACGCGAACCCGCTGCTCGCGGCGCGAGCCGACGGCCCTGGTCGTCGGCGACAGTAGCCCTAAGACCACCGCCGCCGTCCCTTTTTCCATTCGACGACTCCGGTAGTGGCCGATACCCCTTTGCGGCGGTTATCGACCACCGCCACCACCACGAACACATCGCCACCATATATCCACCGGCGACAGCAGCAGCTCGGCGCCACCACCATCGCCGTGGTCGGCGAACAACAACAGAAATACCATCGCCGCCACCACCACATACGGTGGCGTGGCAGTCGATTGCGTGTGGGCCGACGTCGCAGCCACCACCTCTGGCGCGGTCGGGGATCGCCACCACCATCCTTGCCGCAATCGGCTTGGGTGGTTGATTTGATCAACACCGCCACCATCCGCTACCACCATCGATCTACAGCGGTTACAACCGCCACCGTCGATCGGCGGTTTAATTATGAAGGGATTATGTGCAAGACAATAATTAGGGTTACCATGTCCAATGTTATAAGACAGTAGTGGGTCACACTGCTACACACCCAACCCGAGACCTATTGGATTAATTGTGTGGAAATAATTAATTAAGTTTAATTATTTAAAAGAGAGAAAAGAATAAATAATAAATTGTTTATTTATTATTTATCAGTTAAAGATAATTATTTAATTAATAAGTTTAATTAATTAAAGATAATTATCAAGATTTATATTTGGTTTGGGATTCTGTTAAACACTACCATATTTACCTTTATAAATAAAGGGTTAAGGCAGTTGAATAATGATCTGATTTCACAATTACTTTTCCACCAAGAAATCCCAAATCTTTCTCTCTCTCTCTCTCTCTCTCTCTCTCTCTTGCCGTCGATCACACACACACACACACACTCACCGGATTCGTTTTTCCGATCATTCCTTGGCGGTCTAGCAGCCTGTCTCACGGTGGTGCAGTAGCGGTGTATCCCTCACTAGCTTCCAGATTTCAGTTTGGTATCCTCTAAAGGTAAAATTGTTAAAACCCTCTTGGTTTAGTGTTTGATGTATTTTGGTTGGATCTCTGTCGGGATTGTTTTATTGTTTCCGCTGCTTATTCGTTATAGTCAATTAATCCCAACTGTGGTATCAGAGCCACTTTCATAATTCATCAAATCAAGTTGTTTGTAGGTTTCGATAAAATTGGATTTTGTTTTTCGCGAATTATAAAAATCTGTTTTTGAAATTTACATCTCGTTTCATAATAAAAATTGGATTTTTATCGTTCTCTTGTGAGTTCGTGGCAATCGGTGGCGGAACGGCGGAGTTATCATTCGTGACAACTGTGAGTCCTCCCTTTTTGGGGACCACCTGAACAGGGCTTACCCATGGACTATCAGAAATGGGGTAGATTATCCCGGTATCAAGTAGTTTGATAACTTCTTTTTTTACAACCTCTTGCATTTTCGGATTAAGCCTCCTTTGTTTTTGCACGCATGGTTTAAAATTATCTTCCATTAAAATTTTGTGTGTGCAAAACGAAGGACTTATTCTGGGAATGTCCGAGATTTTCCAAGCTAAAGCCTTTTTGTGTTTTTTCAATACCTCAATAAGTCTTTCTTTTTCATTGGCTGTTAGCAAGGAAGAAATAATTACAGGAAGAGAATTGTTACCTTCAAGAAACTGGTACTCGAGGTGTTCAGGCAGGTTTTTTAACCCCAAATTTGGTGGTTCCTCCAAAGAGGTTCTCACCCTAACTTTATCTTCCTGCTTTAACTCCTCGAATTCCTCTTCTTCTTTCTCCATGGTTTCCTCCCATCTTTTCTCAATGGAGAAACTTTCTTCCAATTCACCTGATTCAAAAAGATGCTCAGTAAGCTTTGTTTCAAACGGTTCAGTGAAGTCATCTAAGTTGTCTAGAGTATTTATAGATTCCTCACAATCTAAAGTCCCGTCAATGAAAAGAGTGATTCGGTCTTCACCAATTCCTAGACTAAGTTCTCTTTTGGCAACATGGATAACAGCACTGGCCGTGTTGAGAAACGGACGACCAAGGATTAGAGGAATTTTAACCTCGTCTTTTATGTCCAGGATCACAAAGTCGGCACGGAAAGTAAACTTATCTACCCACACCGTGACATCCTCAGCTATTCCTACAGGGTATTTTATGGATCTGTCAGCTAGTTGTATAGTCATTCGTGTGCTTTTGAGATTTTCTAGTCCTAGCTTTTGGTAAAAGGATAATGGCATTAGGTTTATACTGGCTCCTAGGTCGGCCAGGGCTCTACATGAAACACCTTTACCAAAGTAACAAGGAATAGTGAAACTCCCTGGATCACCCTTCTTGAGAGTGTCGGAAATTGTAGATGAGCATTCGGCGTTCAAAAATGCTATTTCTTCTGCTCCCATCCTTGCTTTATTATCCACCAACTCCTTGAGGAATCTTGCATAACTTGGTACACCTGCAATCAAGTCCACAAGAGGCACCTTAATATCTACTCGTTTTATCAAATCAATAAACTTACGATACTGGGCCTCTTTCTTCTCTTTTCGCAGTCGTGCAGGATATGGCACTCATGTAAGTACATGTGGTGTCGCAGACTCCTTTGGCCTGACTGCTTCATCCCTGACTTCTTTTGTCGGGCGTGATGGTAATTCGACCTCCGGTTCGACAACCTGCAAATTAGGAATTTGGTTAGTTTGAGGCATAGGTGGTCCTACAACTACCTTACCTCCTCTCGTGGTTGTAAACACTTCAGCCTGTGCTTCTGTCTCCATATGAGGAAATGTCTCCTTGAAATCTCGGAGGAACTGGTCTGTGCTCCTATGCAATCCTGCAACAAAATTTACAAACCCTTGAATGTTTTGTTCGACGTCCGCACCCATCTTTCCTTGTTCTTGTGAGAATTGATGGAACAATTGTTCGATTATTCCGCTATGTGGTTCCGGTTGCGAAAGAGGGGTTGGCTTCCAAGTGGAGTCCTCGGTTGGATGAGCATGCTCATCGGAAGATGAAACTACATTCAGATGTGTTGGTTGCTTCTCCTCTTGTTCCTCGTCAGTGGACCAATCCAGATAATGCGCTTCCATGTCGTCTAAGAGTTTACGTGCTTCTTTCACCGACTTATATAGGAAAATACCTTCACAAGATGAGTCTAACCTTAATCGAGAATCGTTAGTCAATCCAGCATAAAAAAATATCCATCATCTCTTTATCATCAATGCCATGGTTTGGAAATATTAAGAATAAATCCTTGTACCTTTCCCAAGCTTTCACAAGGTTGTCTGTTCCTTGCTTAAAGTTTCGGATTTCAGCTTTTACTTTGTTAACCCTGGAAATGGGAAAGTACCTTGACAAAAAGACAGATTTTAAATCGTCCCAGGTTGTGATGGATCCTGGGGGTAATTTTTTAAACCAGTCTTTTGCCTTATTCGTCAAAGTAAAGGAGAATACTCGAAGTTTTACCTCATCCTCCCTGGTATTGAATAAATCACAGATGTCCTCAAATGCTTCAAGGTGCTGATAAGGATTTCCGCTTGGTTCTCCATCAAATGATATGGTGTTGATCATTTTGATCAGTCCTTTGTTGATTTCCACCATTTTACCTTTGGTCTTTTTGATTGCGGATCTCGAGGTAAACTGTACTTCAGACCGTTTACCCCACATGGGTTGATCGTCTGCCATCCTGACAACTCAACAAACGATTACGGGCAACTTGCGGGAAACAAAGAAATAAAATAAAATAAAAACAACTAACTAAACTAGAGAGCGAAAAACTTGCAAGGGAAAGAATCCCTCACAAGGATCGATTAACAAAACTAATAAAGGCTAAAATCTAACAACTACCGTTCCCCGGTAGCGGCGCCAAAAATTTGATGCGGTAATTATTGTATATAAAAAGCGAAAGCCTAGCCACTGTCTTACCACATATACAGGCAAACGTACCTGATCGTGAGTAATATAATGTAGGAAAGTCCAGGTATCGTATCTACCACTGGGAACAGTCAAGTTATTGTAGACTGTTAATCTTGACTAGTTTAATTAACCTAAAACTTTAGGGGGGTTTTATGAAAAAGAGTTTAATAACTAAAAAGACAACTAAGTTAACTAATAATTAAGAAAGTAATTAAAAGAACAATTAAAACTATATGAGAGAAAACAATAGTACTTATTATGGTATAGTGAATCCCCAAGTGGATGATTTAACAGGCCAAAGTTTTGGTTGTTTCGGTTATTGTAGGAGTTTAAGTCTGAGACACCCTAACATGTGACGGTTATGGCTATAAACTAGGTCTTGATCCTCCTAGTTCCAATACTTAGGTCGTTTGTCAGACAATCTAGTACTGGTCACCCAATCCTATCTCTATTGCATGGTTTTTCTACTACCTGGTCGCTCTCAATCCGAGTAACCACCTAACACAACTCTCCAAAACGAAGGGTAGGTCAAGAAAGGTTGATTATCCTATTGGAGTCTATCTATCTTGGTCAAAATAGATACACCCAACCAACGAGTTCAAATAACCAAACAATATGAATCAGAATGGAACCATAACACACATTCAATTAACCAAAAACAAACCAATAAACATTAAATCATAAAATCATCATCCACAATGGTTCATCGACCACAATAAGTACCACTATAAAAGACTACTCACTAGACATAATAAAAACAGATAAAACAACAGTAGACACAGACATTATACCGACAGTACAACGACGGATGATCGAAGATCGAACCCCGCAGCGTATCGGCGGCACTCTAATATCACTCTCTATCTATATGTTTCTCTCACAAGCTCTCTATTCGTCTCTGTCTGCGTGCATCTCACAACTGAAGGAGGAGGCTGGTATTTAAAAGGAGAGGTCAGTGCCCTTCTCGCGATCGCCAGACGGCAGTTTCGCGGCGCGAGGTACTTAGGGTAAACCCTAGAATTCGAAGTTGGCGAACTTGGCGACGCCAGATCTGGGACTTCGCGATCGCCAAAAGGCTTCTGGATCATCTTTGTGCATTTTTCACGTTTTCTCGCCTTTTTTCGTACTTTTCCGTTTTACGGCCTCCAAATCCTACAAAAGCAATAATAAGTCCAAATCGTGAGTGAAATGATCAGAAACAGGTCAGAAACGGGGTAAAGTCATTCAATTAAGCTCAACCAAAACATGTATAATTTTGGTGTTATCAATGGCCATTTCAGCGTATTTCAATTACGAGAATTGGCAAATGGATGTTAAGACGGCCTTCCTGAATGGGAAGTTAACAGAGGACGTCTACATGCAACAACTGGAAGGTTTTGTAGATCCAAAGAATCCTGATAAAGTGTGCAAATTGCTAAAATCCATATATGGATTAAAGCAAGCATCCAGGAGTTGGAACTTACACTTTGATGTACGAATCAAGGAATTTGGTTTTACTAAAAGTGAGTTTGAGCCATGTGTTTACACAAAGTTTAGTGGGAGCATAGTGACCTTCTTGGTCTTATATGTAGATGATATTCTACTCATTGGAAATGATGTACCAACTTTACAGAGTGTAAAGACCTGGTTAAGCAAATGTTTCCAAATGAAAGACCTTGGAGAAGCCGCCTATATACTTGGTATAAAGATCTATAGAAATAGATCTAGACGGCTTATCGGGCTTAGTCAAAGTACATACATTGACAAAATCCTGAAACGGTTCAGGATGAATGAATCCAAGAAAGAATTTATCCCAATGCAGCATGACATAGTGCTAAGTAAAGCACAGTGTCCTGTTTCTAGTGAAGATCAGGACAAAATGAAATCGGTTCCATATGCTTCTGCAATTGGATCGATTATGTATGCCATGTTATGTACAAGGCCTGATGTTGCTTACTCGATAAGTGTTACGAGCAAATACCAGCAGAACCCAGGTGAAGCCCATTGGGTGGCTGTCAAGAACATTCTCAAGTACATGAGACGGACTAAAGAAATGTTCTTGGTCTTTGGAGGATCTGAGGATGAGATTAGTGTCACAGGCTATTCTGACGCTAGTTTTTAGACCGACAGAGATGATTTTAAATAACAGTCAGGATATGTATTTACCCTAAATGGAGGCGCGATCTCGTGGAAGAGCTCGAAGCAAGACACCATAGCAGATTCCACTATAGAGACAGAGTACATTGCAGCATCAGATGCAGCAAAGGAAGCAGTCTGGCTCAGGAATTTTATCTCGGATATAAGAGTTGTAGCCAGTATCTCTAGACCCATAGATATCTACTGTGATAACTCTGGAGCAGTAGCACAAGCGAAGGAGCCCAGAGAACATCACAAGTCGAGACATGTACTTAGGAAGTATCACCTCATCCGAGAGATCATTGGAAGAGGCGATGTGAGAATATGCAAAATTCCGACGGACGAGAACGTTGCAGATCCGCTAACAAAGCCGCTAGCTAGAGCAAAGCATGAGGGGCATGCTAGTTCCATAGGAATGCAGTACTTGGATACTAGTAGTTACTTTATGTTATCGATTATTAATGTAATGTTTTGAAACATTATAAGAGTTTATTTCACAGTGTGTTTGAAATAAAGAGATATTATTTATGAAATGTTTCAGAAATTACTTTTTGCATATTTAAGGTTATCCATGATTTTAAGCTTGTAAAAATCTAAATTTCCATAGCTACTTATTGAGGTGGGAACCTCAGTGAGGTTATGACGCTATTATGAATGTTTTATATACAACCGATATGATTAAACATTCATAAGTACTTATCAGAGTGAATGAGTATTGGAGGTGACCAGTTTCAAGTCTACTTCATGGAGCCTATGTCATAAGTATTGACTTGATGATAGGTTGTCCTTAGACCTGAGATATCTGGTCTGTAAGCATGAGGACTACTGTACTCTTAGCATGCTCTAACGCTGCACCATAACTGGGTGGCCATAAGCAGGGGCGATTCTAAGTAGTCAGTAGTGGGGTGTCTGGACCCCACATAATTTTTATTTTATTTTATTGTTATAGTATAATTTTATTTTGGACCCCTCTAAAGTAATAAAAGTAACCCCACAAGAAGTCAAGAATCATTGGTTTACACTTTACAGTTTTCAATTTTCATTAATTAGTTAAAGGGAAAAATTAAAAGGTATTCATTTTATAGCTTGATGTACAACTTGTTAAGGCATGTACAACCCATTATCCACTAATCTCTCCTTAACCCACGTCCCATTTTCTTTTTTAATATATAAATTACATTTAATACTCTTGTAACTAATCATTCTATTTATTTTTAATCTCTTAGTTTTTCATTTTTCATTTAAAACCCTTATCATATTAACATAAATAATTGTATACGAAGTAATATGGATTAAAAAATATATTTCCTTTTTTACACATTATATCATGGCAACCGTCTCGTCAACATCTTCGAAATGAGTCCAATATTAAATATTTTTGAATTTTATCATAATGCTAAACATCGCTAATATATATGGAATACTTAGTTTTATATTACTCGACCCATAATAAATTTTTTTTGGGTCTGTTGTCTATTTTTACAATTGACTCATGTTGTCACATGTTGGACCCCATTAGGTTTGAATCCTAGATTCGCCACTGGCCATAAGGGGTATGACTAGATGCATCGGAAGCCATGGTTGCAGATGCGGGTAGTCAATATGGGATTTACACCTCCTTTATGTGAGAGATATTTCCGGGCCCCCTGGCGATTAAGATTGGCGGAAATGCGTGGCCACGCTCGGATAGAATAACATTAGTTATTTGGGATTCCGTAACTGCAGACAATCGAGATCAATGTCAGGAAATACTTAAGTTTATGATTGAACAATCTCAGCTCCATGTCTAAAACTCATTTTAGAAATATCGTGTGTAAAAGGAATGAACCTGTGTACAATTCAAATGTGAATCGTATCTCTGGCTATAAGAGATCTTATAACCTGGTTAACCTAAGTGTCTGGCTAGGGACCTCCTTAGGCTAATGGTGACAGTTAAGTTACTTGTCTGGCACAAGTGGGAGTCTGAAGGGATTATGTGCAAGACAATAATTAGGGTTACCATGTCCAATGTTATAAGACACTAGTGGGTCACACATCTACACACCCAACCCGAGACCTATTGGATTAATTGTGTGGAAATAATTAATTAAGTTTAATTATTTAAAAGAGAGAAAAGAATAAAGAATAAATTATTTATTTATTATTTATCAGTTAAAGATAATTATTTAATTAATAAGTTTAATTAATTAAAGATAATTATCAAGAGTTATATTTGGTTTGGGATTATGTTAAACACTGCCATATTTACCTTTATAAATAAAGGGTTAAGGCAGTTGAATAATGATTTGATTTCACAATTACTTTTCCACCAAGAAATCCCAAATCTTTCTCTCTCTCTCTCTCTCTCTCTCTCTCTCTCTCTTGCCGTCGATCACACACACACACACACACTCACCGGATTCGTTTTTCCGATCATTCCTTGGCGGTCTAGCAGCCTGTCTCACGGTGGTGCAGTAGCGGTGTATCCCTCACTAGCTTCCAGATTTCAGTTTGGTATCCTCTAAAGGTAAAATTGTTAAAACCCTCTTGGTTTAGTGTTTGATGTATTTTGGTTAGATCTCTGTCGGGATTGTTTTATTGTTTCCGCTGCTTATTCGTTATAGTCAATTAATCCCAACAAATTAATCGCCTCCGCCACCACAAACAGTGGTGCGGTGGTTGTTTTCGGCCACGGCCGACGCCGCGACCACAATCTGTGGTGCGGCGGTTGCTGTTCGTGGACAGCCGGCGGCCACCACCAATCTAGGGTGTAGCCGGCGGTGGTTTTCGGTGGTCCGAAACCGGCGATCGGCCTGGTGGTACGGTCGGCTAACTGCCGCCGTTCCACCGCCGATTAGGTTTTCAAAAAAAAAAAATCCAATTTTTACAAATAAGAACAGATAAAAATCGAATTTTTAAACCTAAAATATTAACAAACCTGATCTGTAGGTTCAGGAAGTGGCTCTGATACCACTGTTGGGAATCGGATGCGATAAACACGCAGCGGAATAACATAAAACGATTCCCAAACACGGACCCAATGTAAACCTTACAGACACAAATAAGGGTGTTTTAGTGGTTTTACCTTTTGTGTGAAAAACTCCGAAACGCAAGCAGGGGTTACACCGCTACTGACACCACGTGAGACAGGCTGCTAGACCACCGGGACTGATCGGAAAAAACGACTCCGGTCGTACGTGTGTGTGAGGCCGGCGACGGGAGGGAGAGAAAGAGAGAGAGTAATTTTTCTTGGCGATCAAGTTATTTTGGTTTATCAGCTTAAGCCTTTATTTATAAAGATAAATAAGGCAGTGATTGTAACCAATTATAATTCCTTATAATTATCTCTTTAATTAATCAAACTGATTAATTAACTATATTTAATAAATAATTAACTAATTATTTATTCTTTTCTCTCTTTTAATAATTAAAAACAATTAATTATTTCTCACACACATATAATCCAAACGATCTCAAATTGGGTGTGCAGCGGTGTGACTTACTAGTGTCTTATAACATTGGACACGGTAATCCCTGTTACTGTCTTGCACATAATTCTAACATATACATCATATGTTTAACTGGCCAACTGGAACTAGCCTGATTGGTAAATGGGTCACCTTTTTTAAAGTAGAAATTTTAGGTTCAAACTTGGGTAAATGTGTTTCTAATTTAACTTGGTGATTATTAACAACTATTTAAGCTGCTGTTAAAAAAATCATATGTTCAACTATTTTTGTATCAATTTTTTATTGATTGGACATAGATAAATACATCAAGAAGACTCCTTAGATCATCTAACTTGTTGATGATTTAAAAAATAATAAAAAAATAAAGTTCTCTGAACAAAGAAAATATAAGGTTATTGCATTTTTTACTAACAATTAAATTATTTTAAAAATAATATGTTATATATCTTTACAGAAATTAACTTAACATTATTTAATAAATATATTAAAGTAATTAAAAAATTTCTAAATTATTCATTAATACAACAATATAAACAAAATCTCTTTGAACAAAAGAGGTAGATGTCAATTGAGCTAGCCTGGTTGGTAGAAGGATCACTCTTTAGGAGTAGAAGTCTCATGTTTGAACCTTAACATAGTCGTTTCCAACTAACTGAACTGTATACTAACAACTAATTAAATTGTCTGTTAAAAGAAAAAAAAAACAAAAGAGGTGGACATGCAATTTTTTAACTATGAAGGGAGTTAAATAAAACATTGCCAAAACTTGAAAATTTGTTTTCAGATAACAAATCATTCAAACCGTTATCCCTTCTATTTCATGATTTTTGGCTGTTCAATCTCCTGCAAGTCTGCACCTTTTCTTTCCAACTAATTCAAATTATCTCTTGCTGACCCTCTTTTGATTTCGTTGAAGGGTAAATGCCACTTTTTGTCTTCTTTCAGGTTTTGATTTCTTTTGTTGTTCTTCATGATGAAATTGTTGTTTTCGCAATTTTGATATTAAAAGAATTCGAAGCAAAGGTAGTTGATTTTTACATATTTAGGAGTTCACGATTTATATACTAGTTGTTGGGTGTTATTATTTTCAATTTGATGAAGTATCTATGTGACAGTTTGACATGCAAGTTAAGTGTTCGATGAAATGCCTGAACGAGATAACTTATATGATATATAAGAACCCACATCACATTCTATCTTAGGTTGGTTATCTGATATTGATTTTTAGGTGGATTTAAGTACTGCTGAATTTGATCAAATGAGGTTCAGTGAAAAATTTATGCATTTTTATCTTTCTTCCATTGTCAAACCTATTGCTTGACATTGATTCTGTTACTCCTTCTTGATATGTGATAAGCCTTTTGTAAAGTTAAGTGTAATTATTGAAGTTTTCTTGGATATTGACATTAGTTGGTTTGAGCCAAGGAGAACAATACTTGTAACTCTAGGACACAACAAATACTGAATATGCAGGCTACATGGTCTTAGTTCATGGACTATACATAGAATGTGCTTCGAACTCAAGCGAATCTTCCTCATTGTATGTATGATAAAACCGGCATAGTTTAGACAACAAAACGCTACTGCTTACTTCAATTATAACTGCAGCTATTTTATTCGAAACAATGTCAAAGCTGACATTTGACTTTAGTTTACCCTTCCAGCATGAAGCTGCTTCTCAAGTGACATTGGCCGACACCCATTTGGATATATGGAAGATGATTCTTGATTGTATACGTATGCCTCGTTTTGAAGATTTGACGGCGTGATACATCTGACTTTTCACAATGGCGACTGATTTGTTAGTTAACAGCACATGTCTTGAGCTCTCTTCTAAGCTTGGCTTATTCACTCCGGGTTCACAAAAAAAAGTAAGAAATCCTTCTCTCCTCCATGATATCGAGACATTTATGAAGCGTTAAAGCTGTCTGTGGACTTCCGATCATATGCAGGCACTTTTTTGTGTCCAACAAATTTTATTTGAAATGGTTTTGATAGTAGTCTTATAAGTTATAACGTTTGAGAGGTTTATTGCAGGCTAAAAGTTCGACATCCTTATGCTCTCTCCGCACCTGTAGTACTAGAGCATTCCAAAGCAGTATTGCTGACATCGATACTAGTTACTACCCACACATTCATGTCCAGAAACTGGTTGACTTCCTCCATGAATGTTCGCGAGAAAGGTCAGTAAAAGAAGCAAAAGCTGTTCATGGTTATGTGCTAAAATCCAATTATTCGGATGAGAGCTTGTTGATATTACTGAATCATGTAGCTCACACATACTCAAAGTGCTCAAACTTGACACAGGCTCGGGAAGTATTTAACGCAATGTGTCGAAGGAATGTGTTTTCTTGGACCGTAATGGTTACAGGCTCGACAGAAAATGGGCTATTTCATGATGCATTCAAATACTTTTGCGAGATGCAAAAAAGTGGAATATTTCCGGATGAGTTTGCCTATTCTGCATTTATTCAGTTATGTATAGGTCTTAATTGTTTCAATTTGGGAAAAATGGTACATGCACAGATAATTATAAGAGGATATGCATCACATGTTCGTGTTAGCACATCACTTCTTAACATGTACGCAAAGATGGGAAAGGTCAAGGATTCATCGAAAGTTTTCACTACAATGGCAGAACGCAATGAAGTCTCTTGGAACGCTTTGATTTCAGGGTTTACGGAAAACAGTCTCCACTTACAGGCGTTTGATCGTTTTCTTGAAATGATAGAAACAGGATTTACCCCAAATAAGTTCACGTTTGTCAGTGTTTTAAAGGCAATTGGGAAACTGGGTGATGCTGGTAAGGGAAAGCATGTTCATAAATGCGTTTCGGAATTGGACATGGAGTCGGACGTTTTCGTGGGGACCGCGCTGATTGATATGTACTCGAAATGTGGGGCTATATCTGATGCTAGATCGGTTTTTGAAATGAATTTCATCGGTTGTCACATGAACATGCCGTGGAATGCGATGATTTCAGGTTACGCGCAGTGTAATTGCAGCCAAGAAGTTCTAGAACTTTACGTCAGAATGCGTGTGAACGCGATATAAAGTGTGATGTTTACACTTACTGTAGCGTATTTACCGCAATTGCTACTATGAAGTCTTTGTTGTCGGGTAGACAGGTTCATGGGATGCTTTTGAAATCCGGAAGTGAAAGTGATGCTAACGCTACGGCTTTGAGCATTAAAAATGCAGTTGCAGACGCGTACTCTAAATGCGGGTCGCTTGAAGACGTAAAAAAGGTTTTCGATAGGATGGAGGAAAGAGACGTGGTGTCTTGGACGATCATGATGAGTGCTTATTCCCGGTGCTTTCGGTGGGAGGAATCACTGGTCATATTCTCGCAAATGAGAGAAGATGGATTTACGCCCAACGAGTTCACGCTTTCTAACGCCCTTGTTGCATGCACTAGTCTGTGTTTTCTGGAATACGGCCAACAACTGCATGGGCTTCTATGGAAAGCTGGATGGGACACTGACAAATGCATAGAAAGTGCTTTGATTGATATGTACGCTAAGTGCGGCTGTATAACCGAAGCAAATATGGTATTTGATGCCATACCGAAACCTGATGTTGTTTCATGGACAGCCGTTATATCGGCGTATTCACAGCACGGTGATGTTGTTAATGCCCTCCGGCTATTTAACAAGATGCAGCAGCTTGGCGTCGAACCTAATTCCGTGACAATTTTGTGTGTTTTATTTGCTTGTAGCCATGGAGGTAGGGTTGAAGAAGGCCTTCACTATTTCAAAAGTATGAAAGAAATTTACAATTTGGTCCCTCAAATGGAGCATTACGCTTGTGTTGTTGATATGTTAGGTCGCGTTGGCCGCCTAAATGATGCAGTCAAGTTTATAAAACGAATGCCGATGGAACCAGATGTAATGATTTGGCAGAACCTACTAGGAGCATGTAGGGTTTACGGGAATACTGAATTGGGAGAGATAGCTGCAAGGAAGATAATTTCCATTAATCCACATGATTCAGCTCCTTATGTGCTTCTTTCCAATACGTATGCACAAATAGGGAGCTCCAGAGAAGGGCCTGGTTTGAGAAATGTGATGAAAGAGCGAGGTGTCAAGAAGGAGCCGGGATATAGTTGGATATCTGTTAGCGGTAGGGTCCATAAATTTCATGCACAAGATCAGGAACATCCAGAAAAAGACGATTTATATAATGTCTTGGATCACTTGAGAGAAAAGATAAAGGCTATGGGTTATGTGCCGGATTTGAGATATGTATTGGAAAGTGATTCTTAAATAAGAAGGAAAAGCGAAAAATACCTTTCGAAGTTTTCATCAACAAGAAACTAGGGTTTCATCACTGTAGTGTATATATTGAGCACAATTAGCCATTCTTGTCCATCAAGTAATACTCATGCATCGGATACGAAGATGAAAACATTTCAGAATTTTTCGCACAAGGCTAAGGGTTCTCCAACTAATGTAAGTTCTGTGATTGCCAAAAAATAATCTCTTTCAAAGTATTCATTTACCATAATATTTCAAGATAAGTCGTTAACTGAGGTTGATAAAATGAAGGGATTTTCTATTCTACCTATAATATATATGTAAACTAAGTTACATAAGATTATGTAAGATTTAAGATTGTCAACCAGCCCTTTTTGGTACAAAAGATTAATGGAAGTGAGTCTTTTTTTTGGGATGATGCTTAGGTTTTCTTTGGGCAATATCACATTGGGGATTAGTCATATTGTGGAAGGCGTGAACTTTTTCAAGGTTATTAAGGATTTTTTTAGTCAATGCTTAATAGAGGTATCTTCTGTTCACTATTATCATATACCAATAATGTGACATATTCTTAGTGCATTAGCACCCATGAATAGGTAGGTATCTCTTTTACCCTTAAGTTTAGTGGCTTCGGATATCTACATTTGAATGTCATATAACACCGTGATTGTAGGTGAAGCAAAGTAACTTCAGAAGGAGATCAAAACTTGTTCATACTTATTTGTTTTAATTATGTGACATATTCCTTACCACTAAATTCAAATATAGCTTGATATGAGTGCCATTCTTACCTTTTGCTTCTCCCTAAATATGCTATATCATGTTAGCAGTTATATTGCAATAGGCATCAATCTACCAACCATAAATATATAGTAAGAGGACATGTCGGTAAGATAGAGATGATATTTTACTTATAACATGAAACATTTAATTATTGACCATTATCGTAACTAATGGATTCAAAAGTCATTGTCAATAGGGTGATCCATTATAGAGGACAAGGTGCCTTAATGCTTGAACAACATCAAGTTTGCTCATGTCAAAAGCAGTTATTAAGCTGTTCAGCTGATTTTCGGACATGCAAGGATGGTTTTCCACCATGCGTAGTACAATTAAACAATGGAAGGTATGACCAAATCTTCCTTACAAGGCTTAGTCAAGAACTTGTGAGCTAGGGATTCACATGTTGTTGGTCTTTCTTTAATATATAACTGTTTCTTGATGTATTGGTGTCTATAGGGGTTCCTTGATTTATGCCACAAGTTTTGTGTCGGGGAGGGGGGCTACATAAAAAGCTGCAAATAATATGCTGTGATATGTGACATTTGTTTGATGTTGCATTAACTTATATTCTTCTTAGACTATGTGATGGTAAAGATTATTGGCCAAGCAAAGGTGTTAGATACTTGTATTGACGTTTTCAGCTAGGGGTTTATCGTTCACGATTATGGCTTTTGGCTGCAACATGCTCATACCGAGTACTTCGTGACCTTCCTCGACCTCTCCTTTCTGAATCATGGGTCATAGATACTCGAAACTATTCTTTTGAGTATCCTATGCTCTCCAATGTTGATTTCCACTCCCTCATTGATACTATCCGTCTTAAAATTGCACCATAACCAATAGGTCTTAGAGCGACTAATGCGTAGGCCTTGCGATTCCAATGCACCCTTCTACTGCTCCAACCTCTCATTAACCTCGACCATGGACTCTGGTACTAGGACATTGTCGTCCACAAAAAAACATACACCATGGTACACTTCTTTGGATTCCTTGGGAATCTAATCCAAAATCATAACAATAGGAATGGGCTTAAAGCCGATCATTGGTGTAGGCCTATCTCTATCGGGAAATATTCCCTGTCACCTATTGAGTATTGACACAAGTTGTTAGACGACCGTATATATCCTAAATCGCTCGAATACACCTGCATAATACCCTTCTCGTAGCCACCCAAAATAACAACTAAAATCAGAAGAATCATTTCCCCAAATTAACTGCAAGAACTTTTATGAGTGTTTTATCTATCTATTCTTAGAGTTTGGTCATTTCAAAATAAGGTAAAACAAGACGTCGCAAATTTTCCTATTTTGTTGGTTTTGATATCATTTTTTATAAGCTCTATATATTTGGTATCAATGGTTCTCTTTTTAGTTTTGTCACGTTACATGAATCTAATTTGTTATACAATATCATTCAAAAACACTAATGCACACTAGTGTGTGTGTGTGTGTGTGTGTGTATAGATTCTAAATATATATGTTGGCATGTTGCCTTAGATAACTCCTTAAAAACATCGTGGCCTTTACGTAACCCGTGAGGCTTGAGGCTTGACCTTGCCAATATGCCATGCCTCCTGTCATGTAAAACTTGGCTACTATCCCTAAGACAGTTTTGAAAGCACCATCACATCCCTGGTGGAAACAATCGTGATTGGGTAAATGTTAGCTTTACACTGTAATCATAATTGGGCACTTGTCCTTCCTCCACCTGGAAAATCTAATGTTGGTTGTAGGTGGGTGTTTAATGTTTGATAGATTCTGATAGACAAATTGATCATTTGAAAGCTCGTGTAGTCGTAGAGGGATATACACAAGTTCATGGTCAAGATTTTAGTAATATATTTTCACCCTGTTACGAAGCTGTCCTTGGTTTGTCTATTTTTAGCTATGATTTCCATGAAACCTTGGCTTCTAGGCTCTAATTCATTTGGATATCAAGAAATGCCATCTTGTATGATGACTTGGAGGAGGAGATTTATATGGAGAAACCATTTGTTTTTTTTTTGTTTTGTTTTTGGGGGAGTGTAGTATGGTATGCAAATTGCAAAAGTCTTTGTATGGCCTGAAAAAAAATTCATACTAGGCATGATTTGGTCGAATAAATAATGTTCTCCAAGAATGTTGTGGGATTATTCGTAGTGAAGGAGATAACATTGTCTACTATAAATGCTTCTAATCATATACCTATCTTGTGGTCTTTGGTGATGATATCATGATTAGAGGACTTAGGTCCTCTCCTTTATTTTCTTTGGGATTAAGGTAACTCAATCAAAGTCAGGTGTTGCTATCTCTCAAAAGAAATATGCCCTTGATATCTAAGAAGATGCATGTCTTTCAAATTGTAAACCGGTGGCTATTGTTGTGGATACTAATGTAAATCTTCTTCCTAATCAGGGGATTCCTTTACTAATCTATAGATCCCATGAATCAATGTGTACATGGACCAATCAATTAGTTTACTGCGGTGATTGTTTCCTAAAATATAGGCACCGTATGTGTACATATTGTATGGTTTTGTGGAGAAACGGACCTAGGAATTTTTTCAAGTGGTGGCATCATTTCCCGGAAGGGGGAAAAGGCCACTGAAACCAACTATGCAAAGAGAAACTTATGTCAATATTGTAGTTTCAAGGAATATAAGAGCACTCAATGAAACGACATGATAGCAATCTTCATGAACGTAATATTTTTCCATTACAATTTACAATGGTGCCATGAAGTGGTGGCCCGTGCTACCTTATGATCTTATGTAGGTACACCTCTGCTTGTATGCATGATGAAATCAAATGAAATATTTTCAGTTTCATATTATGGCAATTCAAACATGCCATTCAA
Source organism: Centaurea solstitialis (assembly GCA_030169165.1). Taxonomy (NCBI): domain Eukaryota; kingdom Viridiplantae; phylum Streptophyta; class Magnoliopsida; order Asterales; family Asteraceae; genus Centaurea; species Centaurea solstitialis. The sequence goes on from CM058045.1 coordinate 73,074,906, forward strand.
TGTGAACAACTAATTCTCATATACAAGAAAAGTTCAGTGAACTTGGATATAATAGATGACAACACGAAAGAAGTATGTTTGAACAGTGCAGTTGTAATAATAACGAGATAGACTGAATTCCTCCCGAGTTTCTGCATGATTATGGGTTATTTTCAGAAATAATGAAGATGGCTCAGCTAGAAATTCTAGAAGTAGGTGGATAAACATGTGTCAATAATTTCCGACATCGGATTTATGTAGGCCAAATATCAGCGGATCTATGCCTCTACTTCAAGTTGAGAAAGGGAACCAGGGTTGACAATAATATTGCATCTACTTTTATACATGAGTTTGGCCTCACATTTCCTGCTTTGTATTTTATGATCAATTTGATCGTCTTCTTTATTTCTTTTCTTTATTACCATAGTTACTGATTTTTTTGCATCAAATTGTTGTCTGAGTTTCTCTTTACAAGTTTCCAGTATGTTTATGGATGTCTTACCATTTTTTCGTCACGGCGATATCCTATTACCTCTAGAGTTATATGCTTATTGTGCACAATCCTCAAAATTCCTTCGGTGCTCAAAATGTAAAGTTGCACACATTAGATCCCTCTTGAACCTTGAAATTAAGGGTATGCACTTTTTGCACGGAGGCCTGTTTTTTTGTAATGCTGACATCCTTACCGATGGAGATCTTACAATCTGGTATTCATTGATTTTGGAGAAACAGTAGCAGCTCATCTTAGCGCTTTTCTGAATTGTGGAAGGATACTGCACTGCACTGCATTAGGCACCATTAACGTGGATTTTGTAAAGAGTCTGACCCCTTTTGAAGGGTTAAATACCTATCTTAGTGAATGTTTTGATTCTTTAATATTACAAGTTCATGAAAAGAAATTGTACATCTTCTCCATCTCCTATAATATATATGATGGGTATGTCATGTCCTCTACGTATTGTATTTTACCATCTAATTATCGATACGATTTATAGGCATTTTATACTTCTGAAAAGGCAAAACCTTCCTGTGAGGGGAAATCTACTTTTGGTTTCCCAAAAGTCATGGAATCATTGATGTTTAGCCTCCAAATTGTTCAACTCGGTTTTCCTCCCTCCCCTTCTGCCTAATCACTCCTTTGTCATTATGCTTGAATCTGGTTGGAAAATTGTAACACGATGTTCAAAGTGTCTCACAATCAACTCAATATTTTTGTTGGGTACCTGATACTTTACGTGAGAAAAGGCATCAGTATGTTGTGAATGATGTATATGCACAAATTATGACGTTTCTAAATCTGCAAAACCAATTATACTAACCATGCCTAGGGCTGCAACTACAGGGACACCCAAGGGTATCAATGAAAACAATAAGCGAATTGCCAATAAGTGGTAAAAAGAAATAAACATGAAGTATTTTTCCATAAAGAATGAGTTTAACAAGACCTAAAGTATACACTTTCATATAATGCTTCCTATAAGACACCTTTTGTTTTGTTAACTACGGTAAGAAAATTAGCTCAGGTAGTATGTGTTCCTAGTGTTGTTAGTGTTCTGTTATATACTTGTCAGGTGTCCTTTCTCAAATTGGAGAGTAGTCGTTTTCGAATCACTTTGATAATTTAGATATTGCCCAGCCTTGAAAACTGGCCAAGAGGAGATGGACAAAATCTTTACTTGATACTGCCTTGTAAGAGCTGGATGGGGTTGGGGACCCTTGTGGAATTCTGTAGTTGCTTTATTTTTACCTATGGATTATTTGGATCTAGTTCATGTGAATAAGGTACATGATTGCGCCTAATTGTTCTGTTTCGTGTCCCACCTCTCTCTGTTTGTATCTTTGATAATAAAGACTCCCTCAACACACTGAAGCTGGGGTCGTTTTATGCAACCCTTTAAACGATCCAAAATGCATGTGGCTATGACCCAACATATATAGTCTTGTGATCTAATTTGTGTTGTTTGTGATCTGTTTGTCTTAATTGCTCACTCTATGCTGATCAGTACTTGTTTCTCTTAAAAAAATGGACTGTAACCTTCATAACAAAGCATCCTAGGAATACATTTTTGTAAACGCCAAAAAATCGACCCCATGAAAAAGATTTTGTATTATCTTTTTGCTTAATTATAGACAATTTTCAAGTGTGGAAGTATACATTTTCTGGTACATAACACTACATGATCCACAAGGTAGAAGCTTGGTGTACCAATTTGAAGCCGTACTTCCATCTTTTTTGGTTAGTCCTGCTAAGCCAATTTTGAAAACGGATGGTGCTAAAAATGCAGAGATGTAATCACCTGTATAAACAACTTCGTAACCCTCCACAGCCTCCCCAAGAAATACATATATATATATATATATACATGGTGGTCTTAAGACATTTCTGAGGACATGAACTCTGAATATGGGGTACTGTAGCTTTCATAGTTGGGTAGAAAGGAGTTGGACAGGTTGAGGGCTGACAGTGTAAGATAAAGTCGTGTATATATTTGGATGTACCTTTTTGTATGTTTCCATTGTACCCGCTACTATTTTTTTCTTCGTATTTCTCTCGTGTTGCGTTCACCATATGTTGGCAGTTCACGGCCTTCTATCTATTTGTTCACATTCTTGCACAAGTAGTTATCTTCGTGGAAACAACCACTCTACTCTTTTGCATGCTCCTCATACCCTACTCTCAAGTGGGTTTATACAAGTATTTATGAAAGGGGTTGGGTTCCGTTGAGAAGTTGAGGTTAACATGAGAAGTGGTTATCAGCTGTTGGATGAGAAGTGGATGCACATTAGGATGAGATACACTGAGATAAGATGAACCAAGATGCACCAATTCAATTCCTTTCTAAAGCGCAATTCATGGGAGGGCGTAGGATTAAAAGAGATCAAGGGTTCAAATCCACTTCTCATTCTTCTAATCACTGTTAGCTCAATTTCTGATCACATGATCCTTTGCATCTTTCCTGGTCCCCCAAAGATTGACAAATACTTTATGATAGTGCATCAGTAACCTGGGAACTCTTTCTGATAATGGGTAAAAACCGAAACTTGCAAGTGACCTCGCTGTGTATTTTTCCCCTTTTATTTATCATGCAATTTAACAATCACTTAATCACTGCTAATCCATATACTTGTTTGTGGCCTTAACTTTTAATAGTTGATAAATCTTACAGAAATACAGGAAGACTTGTATGCAGCGGCGAGTCAAAAGTCGTTTAACAATTTCTATGCTTGCATGTGTAGCATTTACTCGTGGAAAAACACGTACGCTTGTTTAAGCTTAGAAAGGTAATATATTCATAAAGATTTGGGTATTATATTATGTGTGAAAAATTATGCTAATGACAATGACACACACACACACACGCGCGCGCGCACACACACACACACATAGTATTTGGTTCAAATAAGAAGTGCTAAAAGATGAGAAGTAGAGAAGTGATCTCCACCACTCATCCGGTCAATAAAGGCGGCTTGACCGGTCACCCTCCTTGAATCGTCTCCACCCTCTGTTGTCCTCTGTGACCGGTCAAAGCCGCCTTTATTGACCGGATGAGTGGTGGAGATCACTTCTCTACTTCTCATTTTTTTTAGCACTTCTCATTTTAACCTTTCTCTCTCTCTCTCTCTCTCTCTATATATATATATATATATATGATTTTTGAGTATGTGACGAATAGTTATAGTGAAACTGGGCTTTATGAAAATGACTTGGGGATTTCTTTGGACTATTCCACACTTCAATTAATTTATCAAGAACAAAAATCTTGATACGGTTGTTTGCGTTTGGAAATATTTGACCGTGCTACAGCTACATCTTTACCTTGATTACATTGGGCCTTCATTAAGTTGGTAGCTTTTTTTACAATTTAATTTCCATTATAGCAGTATAGTAGTCCACATGATAACTCCCCCACAAGCTGAATGACACTTTACATCTCACATAAGTCCATTCAGACATTAAATTGTCTTACTTCATAACTTTATATATATGCTTTGTGCAAATTTGTTTGGAATGACACATGTGAATGTACTTTCCCAGAAGTGTAGCAACTCACGTGACTTTTTTAATCATACAGAGAATCCTACCTATATATATCATAAACAAAGCCACATATATATATATATATATATATGTATATATAAACTTACACTAAGCAATGCTCATTATTTTAGCATTAATTACATGCATGCTTCCTAGCTCCAGTAATTATTGGAAGATAATTAAATGGGATATATATAGGAAATAGGGTTATTAGTAGTATGCTTTAGAATTGAGCTTATGGCCTCCAGCTATGAAATGTATATATGTGTTTGTTGTCATCTTATTACTAGGTTTCTGAACCCATTTCTTTATAAACCAATAATTATAACATGTCACGAGAAACATTTTCCTTGTCCAAAATGGCATTTTATGCACCAAAATTGGCCTATAGAGAATGTTACTTTTGGCGTTATTCATGAAACGATGTGATTAAAAATTAGAAAAAAATATACAAATGCTTCCAAAACGAGTCTTGGTCAGGAACAGAATACGTACGATTATCATCACAAGATAATTTTGAAGGGAAGAGAGAGTTATAAATAATAATTAACTAGCTATAGTTCTGAATAAATATATAAATAAATAACAAGACTTTGACAGTAACTTTCTTAATAAGTTTGAGCTGTTGAACTGATCTTTATCCTGTTCATGCATGCATGGGGGACATAGCTGCATCTGACCCATTCAGCATGTGAATAGAATAACCCTAATTCAGAGAAAAGTTAACCATTTATTTTTTCAGATTCCAAAGTTCCTGGAAACTTTTAAGATATATAAGCTAAGCAGCTTCATCTTTACTAATATATACACAAATATATATAGTTTCATAGTGTAAGTTCATATGATTGATTTAGTAACTTTGAAATAGGTGTAGCTAGGATGGTAAAATTATGTGTTTACATGAAGCATGCCAGCCTCGCGGTTGTCTATTCAATTTGTTTTTTTGCGCTTTATTTTCCTATTGACTATCATATCGGTGGCGCATCAAATCACTATATATATCCTCAAACAAATTATTGAACCCCACCATCATAGAATTTAGAAATAAAGAAAATAATTCATGGCTTATTTGTTCAGTATGTTTCTGGATGCTTCTTAGCTAAATCCCAAAGAATGTCTACAAAACCACTGTTTATATAATATAACTTATTGATAAAATAATTGTTGCATCAACAAGAGGGAATGTGATTTCCTATCCAAAAATCAAATCATATAGGATAAAGTTATGCTTCTTGTCTCTCTGTGTTATATGGTCCCGAGGACAAACGATTAACATGCAATATTAATTGCATGATTAATTACAATATTATCTACAATATATATATATATATATATGTTTTGATTAACATGGCTAATGTTTCTTGTCCTGCCTGCAGTCTGTCTGAAGTAGAATCAACTCTTGTCTGCTTCATGAGTTCATTCATTGATGATTTGAGGTGAGATTTTATATATGTGTTAATTATTCTTAAAATATAAGATCATTAAAATGATGGATGAAGTTGGCAATTAATACTAAATAGAAATAAAGGAAGAAATGGAGAAAATGAAAATGTGATATGTTTAGTTATGGGGGTAGAGAAGAGAAGAGAAGAGAAGAGACAAATTAAGGTGTTTGAGCAGGATATGGTGATTGTGTGAAGAGAATTGTATTCTTGTGATGATTAGTGCACACATGTGAATAGAGGCTATGTGCATTTGTCTGTATGGAATACAGACAATGTTGGAAGCAAGCAATGGAGAAGGCAAAGCATAGCTAGCAGTCACCAAAACTGCCAACTTTACACCCCCAATACTTACACACACACACACACACACACACACACACACACACACACACACACACACACACATATATATATAGACATATATATGCAGTGAAGTGAAGCATATAATACTGATAAACATCTCGTGATCAATGTATGTACATATAGGAAAATGTATGTATATATATATATATATACACACACACATGCATGACAGGACAGGAAGGCAAACCATATATATAAATTCATTTCGTTTGATTAATTATTCCTTTGATTCTTCTTCATTTTTATTTATGTGAATTTTGTTTTAATCAAGGACAATGAAGATGGAACTCATAAAATAAATTAAAATAAAATAATATTGGTGATAAATTAATTAAGCAAAATGGACAGTTCTATGGAGAAGGCAAAAACTTATATATATATATATGTATGTATATACTTGTGATTTTGTGTTAGGTGAATGAAGTTTGTTGTTGGTACATTTTTTTTTTCTGTCCTCGTTAGTTTGCTGCAAGTGCAATCAAGGAGTATGTAGGGGACCTTATTATCCTTTCCATACATATCCAATGATATATACTGCCTGCTTACCATCATCTTACTGCATAAGAGGTGCTTAACCACTAAGAAGATAACATTAATTATTTGGCTATTGCTTATCCAATTTGTTTTGATAAAGGTCCCTAAGTTAGATATTGGGTGTATACATACATATATATAGAGGAAAGTTCAAATGTGAACCACTTTTTGGTTGTGAACGTGAGGACAGT